>CAMTDV010000018.1:30528481-31180981 GCA_947069175.1 Scalesia atractyloides | reverse complement strand
CGACGAAGATGCAAGAACTGAAGAAACAACTGGATGAATTACTAGAGAAAGGTTTCATACAACCCACCTCATCACCATGGAGAGCACCGGTGTTGTTAGTCAAGAAGAAAGACGGATCTATGCGTATGTGCATTGATTACAGGGAATTGAACAAAGTGACAATAAAAAATCGGTACCCGTTACCAGGAATTGATGATTTGTTCAATCAACTCCAAGGAGCCTGATTCTTTTCTAAGATCGACTTACGCTCAGGATATCATCAGTTGAAAGTACAGGAAGAGGACATTCCTAAAACTGCTTTCAGAACGAGGTACAGTCATTATGAATTTACAGTCATGCCATTCGGTTTAACCAATGCCCCAGCTGCATTTATGGACATGATGAATAGGATATGTAAACCATACCTGGATAAATTCATAATTGTTTTTATAGATGATATTCAAATTTACTCTAAGAGTAAGGAAGATCACGCAGAGCATTTGCATATACTCCTGTCATTGCTAAGAAAAGAAAAGCTTTATGCGAAATTCTCAAAATGTGAATTCTGGTTACAAGAAGTACAATTTCTTGGATATCTAGTAAACCACGAAGGAATTCATGTGGATCCCACAAAGATCAAAGCAATTACCAAATGAAAGGTCCCAGAATCGCCAACGGAAATAAGAAGTTTTCTTGGATTGGCATGATATTATAGACGTTTTATTCAAGATTTTTCTAGAATAGCCATCCCGTTAACTAAGCTAACTTGAAAATCGGTTAAGTTTGAATGGGGACCAAAGCAGGTAGAAGCATTCAGGATTTTAAAGCAAAAGTTAACCAATGCACCAATACTCGCTTTGCCGGAAGGGACTGAAGATTTCGTAGTTTATTGTGATGCGTCTAAGTTAGGATTTGGATGTGTACTGATGCAATGTCAAAAAGTATTTGCTTATGCCTCTAGAAAACTTAAAAAGCATGAAGAGGATTATACAACCCATGTTCTAGAGTTAGGAGCAATAATTTTTGCCCTTAAGATTTGGAGACACTATCTTTACGGTAGTAAGTTTGTAGTATTCACAGATCATAAGAGTTTAAGATATGTCTTTGGACGTAAGGAATTAAACATGAGACAGAGGTGATGGATGGAAATGCTTAGTGATTATGATTGTGATATCCAGTATCATGCAGGAAAAGCTAACTTAGTAGCTGATGCTTTAAGTCGAAAGTATCATGAGAAGCCAAAAAGAGTACGATCTCTTAGACTAAACCTGTAGATAGATTTAAATGAGCAATTTAAACAGACACATGAAACAACAATCAAGGACGATGCTGAAGGATTAAAAGGAATGATTAAAGAATTAGAGAAAGGAACAGATGGAATTTGGAGATTCCATAAAAACAAAATTTGGATCTCTCTCCAAGGAGACCTACGAAATCGAATACTAGAGGAAGCCCATAAGACTAAGTATACAATGCATCCTGGAAGTGATAAGATGTATAAAGACTTGAGAAAGAATTTCTGGTGGATAGGAATGAAAAAGGATGTAGCAAGCTACATTGCTAAATGTCTAACCTGTTCACAGGTTAAAGCTGAACATCAGAAACCTTCAGGCTTGTTACTATTGATGCACTTTGTGTTCGTCACTTGTCGAATAGGCTAGATAAAGCATGTGTTGAATATTGTATAGGTTAGAATCGAACACACGACCGAAATATGGAGTTTTTTTTGTAAAAGGGAACAAGTTCACTCGAACTTGACCTGTGGAGGTCAAGTTCGCTCGAACTTGACCTGTGGAGGTCAAGTTCGCTCATTATGGTGATGTTGAAGTCAAGTTCAGCCGAACTTGACTAGGTCAAGTTCGCCCGAACTTAGATGCTTACCAGCAAACTTCTCATCCTATAAATAGGTGGTGTGTGTTCATTTGTCATTTGGGTTTTTGCCATCCCTACGGGGAGGTGCTGCCGGATTCTCTCCAGGAACTCCGGCAGCTGGACTTATAAAGATGTATACTCTTTCGGTATGAATGAAGACTTCCGCTGCATTCTGTTTCTACTCCATTCTTAATAACATTATACCGAATCGGTTTACGTTTTCGCATTAACTTCCGTCTAGAACCGCTTGATCACGGACGTTCAATTGGTATCAGAGCTACGGTTATCACCTACGCTCATGAATTTGGACATTTATGGACATTAGGAGGGGTTTTAGACGTAAATCATCAAATAAACATATAATCCACAGACAAAATCTAAAATTGAACGGATAGGATTGTTAGAAAACCATTTTCGACCATATCTATGGTGGAATCATCTCGAAATTCGAAGAAATAAGGATTCTGGATCGAAAAATGTGAAAAAAGGTTGATTTGGGGGATCAAGTTCGCCTGAACTTGACATGGATTTTCTTGATTTTTCATCAAGTTCCCCCGAACTTGACTGATTTTCATTGAAAATAAGCGTAAGTTCACCCGAACTTGTATCATGTTTGATCAAGTTTGCCCGAACTTGATCAAGTTCACCCAAACTTGATCAAGTTCGCTCGAACTTGTGTGTTGGGAGACCAAGTTCGCCCGAACTTGGTGACGGGTGACCAAGTTCGCCCGAACTTGGTCCAATGCCTAAAAAAAATTTGGTGATAGAAATTTATTGCTCGGTTTGATGAGACGGGTGTCCAAAAAATTTTGGTGATAGAAAATATTTCGAAATTTTAACGTCCGATACTGACTGTTCGGGGACACCGACGGAGGACTTAGAGAGAGGCTGAGATGATGAGGTTAGAGATGGTTGAAGATGAGAGGGTAGTCATTAATACCAAAGCAATTTGGTGATCATTAGGTTTGAAGACTACCGATGGGCCTTAAAGTAAATTCCGCATTTGTTAAATACTGAAAATAACGGATTTGAGGGGGAATTTCAGTGAAAAAATTGGTATGGTCAGAATTTTCAAAAATGAGGGGGAATAAAAAGTTCATCTTATATGACGATTCCGGTATTTTTGAAATTCGTGACAGTGCAACAGTATTCGGGTGGTTTCCGACTACAGGTTAACCGGGAAATACAGAGATTTGAGATTCATTGGGATTCTCGATCACAGGAAGTTCAGATTATTCAGATCATGATACCGATTGATGCTTAAGGGTTAGAGTCCTGATCTCCGGTGAAGGAACAGATAGCTGGATTAGCAATCATTAGTACCAGTGAGGAACTGAGGACTTTCATAACATTCGGTGATGATCTTAGGAATTAGTGACTAGCTCCGAAGACGGATGGTTTCAAAATTACCAAGGAAATCTGATGATAGCCTTTGGTGGGCATTATTTTTAGTCTTCAAGCAGATGAATCATTCTTCTCTTTGGAGATGTTTGGTGATTAAGTGGCGCTGGTCTACCGGAGATAACTATATATCTGTTATTGTGACTGAAGAGGAAGAATGTGATTTTGATCATGGACGAGTGATTCTCAGATTCGAAGTGTTACCAGATGATTTGGTTCCGATGATGATTTACTGATTGAAAAAGATTACCGATTTGCTGATCAGGAGTGATTACGAAAATTGGGATTTCAGATTTTTGCGGGTAAACATTGATATGAAGTTTACCGGTGTGGTATTTTGAAGTTTCTATCAATTGTCGGTTGAGTTTTGAAGATCGGAAGATCGAGCATAGGTGATATGCGCTAAACTGAACGCGGATGTGGTTAAAGTTGAAATGGAGAAGCTGCATTGATGAGCTTCAAATTGGTGTCTATTCAAGATAATCTGTCAGTCAAGCAAATCAGAGGAGGTTGGAAACTGTGCAACAAATATCCGAACTGGAGATTTCAGGGGGAATTAGATGTTGATAATGCAAACCCGAATCATCAATTAAGGGGGAATTTGTTGACGCGTTTTGACGACATCGGCAAACACCTTGATTGAAGTTGTAGAATATTCAAACACGGCTCACGTTTGAAGACCAAGATTCGACAGTAACAAACAAGGGGGAATCTGTTGATGCACTTTGTGTTCGTCACTTGTCGAATAGGCTAGATAAAGCGTGTGTTGATTATTGTATAGGTTAGAATCGAATACACGACTGAAATATGGAGTTTTCAGTGTAAAAGGGAACAAGTTCGCTTGAACTTGACCTGTGGAGGTCAAGTTCGCTCATGATGGTGATGTTGATGTCAAGTTCGGCCGAACTTGACTAGGTCAAGTTCGCCCGAACTTAGATGCTTACTAGCGAACTTCTCATCCTATAAATAGGTGGTGTGTGTTCACTTGTCATTTGAGTTTTTGCCATCCCTACGGGGAGGTGCTGCCGATTCTCTCCAGGAACTTCGGCAGCTGGACTTATAAAGATGTATACTCTTTCGGTATGAATGAAGACTTCCGCTGCATTCTATTTCTACTCCATTCTTAATAACATTCTACTGAATCGGTTTACATTTTCGCAGTAACTTCCATCTAGAACCGCCTGATCACGGATCTTCAGTTACAACAATTGGAAATGCCAATTAGGAAATGGGAATTAATAACAATGGACTTTGTTACCAAACTACCCAGGACGCGAAAAGGCAATGATACAATCTCGTGATTGTAGACAGGTTAACTAAATCTGCTCATTTCTTACCGATGAAGGAAACTTTTAGTATGGAACAACTAGCTAAATTGTATGTAAATGAAATAGTTTCATTGCATGGAATTCCTTTATCTATTGTGTCTGACAGGGACAACCGTTTTACCTCTCATTTTTGGACAAGTTTCCAAAAAGAAATGGGAACTAGACTAAATCTACGTACAGCATATCATCCTCAAACAGACGGTCAAAGTGAAGGGACAATCCAAACAATGGAAGGTATGCTTAGTGTGCAATTGATTTCGAAGGAAATTGGGATGAACATTTGCCTTTGATAGAGTTTTCCTACGACAATAGTTATCATACCAGCATCAATGCTACACCATTTGAAGCACTCTACGGGCAAAAATGTCGAACTCCATTATGTTGGGCGGAGATTGGAGAAAAGCAACTATCAGGTCCAGAAATCGTGCAAGAAACAACTGACAAAATCATTCAAGTCAAGGAAAGACTGAAAGCGGCCCGAGATCGTCAAAAGAGTTATGCAGATAACAGACGAAAACCTTTGGAATTCCAAGTTTGAGATAAAGTGCTATTAAAAGTCTCCCCTGGAAAGGAGTTGTAAGATTCAGTAAGAAAGGAAAACTAAGCCCAAGGTATGTTGGACCTTTCAAGATTATCAAATGAATAGAGCCAGTAGCTTATCAGCTACAATTGCTAGAAGAAATGGCGGGGAAACATGATGTATTTCATGTATGTAATCTCTAGAAATGTTTAACAGATGAATCACTGGTAATACCTCTTCAAGATGTAGAGGTAAATGAGAAACTTAAATTTGTAGAGAAACCCGTTTAGATTGAAGATAGAAAGATCAAGAATCTCAAGCGCAAGAGATTAGTTCTGGTCAAAGTTAAATGGGATTCAAAGAGAGGACCAGAATATACATGGGAGCTAGAGTCAGAAATGAAAAGAAAGTATCCACACCTATTCAAGTGAATCTCGAGGATGAGATTTAAAACAAGGTGGGGAGGATGTAACAACTCTCCAAAACACCCAGCGAAAAACGAAGAAGTTCCACCAGGGCATCCCAGGCGACACGCGCCAAGATCCCTGGCATCTCCTGCGACGCTCGGGAGACGGCCAGGTGACGTGTCACCGTTTCGCTCCATGTGGCAACCCTAGCTCGTTACGAGGCTGACCTAGCCCTAGCTAGGTGTCTCAGGCACCACGCGAGGGAGGTCCAGGAATCTCGCGCAACGCGCGGGAGAGGTCAATTTCGAGTATAAAAGGCCAGGTCTGGGACTGGAAGAATTGCACATGTTCGATCGAAATTCTCCTATCAGAACTCTCTCATACCTCTGTTCTCTTAAACAACACCCCCTAAACCCCTAAACCTGCGAAGCACTGCCCGCTGTAAGTATCTTAACCTCCGATCACTAATTCACTATCCTGCCCGATTTGGGACCAACGCATGTCAAGGCTCTGCCCAACTACATTCGTTGGAAAACTATCTCGTTTTGTATGGACACCCTACCCAATCGATCTAGAATCACCAACGCATGTCTTGGCTCTGTCTGACTAAGCTCGTTGGAGTTCTGTCGCGTGTTGTATGGTTAAAGTGATTTGGGTTAATTTACTAACACATGTGCATTGTATGTTTTAATAGAAATTCCAGGAAGTAATCAAGAATTTTCACCAGGAACTCGGTAGGAATATCTAAGTGTTCAAGGCGAGTACATTCTCTTTTTGTAAATCTTTTTGCAAGTCAAAATGTGTTACCAAAACCTCAAATGTTTTAATTATGCTTAACAGTTATTGAGTATATGTATTCTACAATTATTGCCGGTATGTTGGGGTTTTGTATACATTACTAGTCCACAGTCACGGGAATGTGACAGGAACCGTTACTGTTGGGTGATGATCGAGGTGTCGCGCCTCGGTCAAACATAATATTTATAAACCCGATTTATCCCTAACTATTGGTTAGTGGTAGCACGGGGTCGATCCATGAAGAGTATGTGGTTTGCGTACGGACAAGATTGATTTTAAAAAAGGTTGTCACTTTATGAAGCTTGCTAACGAAATTGATTAATTTGTTTGGTTGAAAAGGATGTCGGAATGGACCGACAAGTTTTGATTTAATTAATTAACTACTAGAGTTCGAGAATGATTGCAATAAAAGTAAATATGATTGTAAAACAATAGTGAGAAAACAAGGTTCACACTCGGTTCAACAATTGCAAGACCTAGGGTTACTACACGTTTTAAATTGATTTAAACGAATTAGTTCATTAACGGTTTAGAATCACAAAGCTTAGGTGCCAATTGTTATCAACGTTATAGACAACGGACCACAATGCACTTCGTTACTTTGAACAAGTAAAACCTATCAATGGACAAGGCATAAATACGCGTACTCATTTCACGAAGTCAAATTTCATAACTCACTCGACAATTCGCAAATACAATACAAACGCAAGACAATTATCAAAAGATTAAATGCAATTCGAATTGTCACAAATAAAATATTTAACATGTAGCAAACCCTAGAAATCTTACAAAAGTCTACACCAGGGTGAAACCTTCGAGAATTTGCCGCTCATGGTGAACGGAACACGATCAATGGATGATAAAGCCTTAAACTTGCACATATTGAAGCTTGGAGATTAAGAGGATGTGTGGTTAGGGTTTTGGTATGAGATGGTGATAATGAGATTGGTGATTGGTGATTGATGGTGATGATGATGGATTAGGGTTAGAATCGAAGTGGATGAATCAGATGGATTGGAAGTGAATTGAATTGGATTGGTGGAAGGTTGTGGCTCCAAGAACTAGTTTCAAACTCCAAGAACTCGTAATCCTCAAAAATAGGTCAAAAATCCCCTTTTAACACCTCCCCAAACTCAACAAAATACAAAATTCACAACGCAACAATCGGAGACCCGTCGCCGACGGCCAGGAGGGGCGTCGGCGACGACACTTGCATATTCACTTTTTGGCCGACGGCCTATCCTACTGTCTAGGATGAAAAGCACACGACGGGTAAGAATACACGGGGCGTCGCCGACGGGCCAATGTGGCGTCGGCGACGGCACCCATAAACTCCAATTTCCTGAATTTTGTTCTTCTTAATTCCGGTTGATCCCGTTCGCGTCCCGGTGCTACGTTTGGCTTCCAATTAGCTCATTAAACTCCGTAAGACCTGTAAAACACAAACCTTATTAAAAGTAGGCTATCCGGAATTAAAAGTTACGTAAAAACATTAACTTAAACCCAAACAAACGCCGGTTTACACCCACGCATCACATCCCCACACTTGTCGTTTGCTTGCCCTCAAGTAAATCTGTTTTTCACTTTCACGTGGGTCAAATGAAAAATACGCTCCCAATTCTTGAGACGTAAGTTAAGGTCTCAAGTCATACCCGGTTCAAGATATTTTGCAATTTCAAGTTATTTAACACTCAATGGACTAGTCATATGAAAATGGTTATTCAAGATTAACCCGCCCTTAAAGCCCACAACATATGCATATCCCTCATAATGTTCACTCCACTTGGTTTACAATTAGGCTAATTTATATGATGTATTAGCACTTTTAAAAGTGATTACTCAAAACCGAATAGACCGCATATGCTTGCAACTCAATCATTCTCCACCACCGAACACGAATACTAAGCACAAGTCAAAAGGTCTTTAAAGGGTTGTAACGTGGCTAGGCGAAAGGTATGGAATAGGATATTTAAAGTGGCTAAGGTGATGAAAATTCGATCTTTATTACAATTACACTAAACCGACTAAACACAAGTCGACAAACTAATAGGCTAAAACGTTCGCCTTTTATTCACAACTACCACACATCTTTCTGTGTTTTTCTTCAATCATTCTTCACTATTTTTCATAATTTTTTTTCACAAACTATATACACAACTAATACTATGATCGAATTTCCATCACACGGGTTAGGAAGGTTTAAGGTTAAAGGCTAATTTTGGTGATCAAACGAAAGGATTAGGCTCAACATTGGCTACTAGGGGATATGTTTTGGTAAGGCTAGATAAATGGTGTAAAACAAAAAGGTTTACCTATTGCCTTAATCATTCTCATGCTTGCATTCGGCCTATGGTCTCAAACGTATCAAAAGATGCAAGTTCTACAACACATGACTAACAGACCATTCAAACAAAGAAACATGTATATGCATAATGTATACAAGTGGCTCAAAAACTCACATATTAAGGGTATGAAATGTGATATGCATACTTACAAGTTTCTTAGGCGGATTATTCCCAAATAACCACCCATTAAATACTTTTCATGCCCTTAACTTGAACTCGACCATGACAAAAGACCAAATGGTTCGTACCATCCCTCGCTAACTTAGTTACTTGTGTTTTTTTAGATTGCTCCAAACAAAGACATTTTTGAAATTTTTTTTTTGAAATTTTCCCCCATCCCCACACTTGAGGTTAACATTGTCCTTAATATGTAGTGTTTAAATGAACGGGTCAAAATCGAAAAACTTTTACTCCCCCATCCCCACACTTGAGGTAAACATTGTCCTCAATATGAAAGAATAGGCTTTTTGAATCGCACAAGGGATGTGACACGGTTAACTTCCCCGAAATTTCACCCCGGAAACTAAGATACAATTTACACTCCACTTATTATCTAACTAAAAATCAAAGTAAAAAGAAACGTATGCACCTGATTCATACATTAATGAAGATATACTTTTATGAAGATATCACCGATCCATACGTTAATTTACTTTGATTTATGTGGAAAATAGTGTACAACAATAACAATCCTAACTCACTTTCGTAGTAATCACGGTTGCATTTAGCTTATGCAACAAGCCCTTTTAAACCTTCCAATAGCTTGGAAGGACGAGTAGGTCTCGTGAGGGTTGTATAGAGAACACACCCACAACGTTCATTTAACTAGGAAAGCAATAAAATCTAACTAGAACAAAAACTAAAAAAACAAAAAGTACAACAACAACATAAAACATACCTCGCCTACCTTTGGTAACGCTCGTTTGGGTCTTTAGGCGGGTACGGGTTATATGGGAACCCGGTGAGAGACGACATCACCTCTTTCCAATTGTCGAGAGGACCCGATTCCCCTTCAGGTGGTGTCGGTAACTGCATCAGGAAGAAACTTGAGCCCGACATTTTGGGCCAATGCGGAGATGGGTCGGAAGGTCCTTGAGGCACGGGAAGGTACTCATACCTGGTCCATGGCGTATGTTGCTTAAATGGAAATCCGGCCATCAAATCCCGTTGATGCCTCTCTTGATCATGCAGGATCTTGGCATTATTGATGGATATTTGTTGATCTGTGCCGGTTACCATCCAACGCCTATCCTCATAGGCATTTCGTTCTATCCAGAGGCGATCTTGTTCTTCCTCCCATTCTCTTCTTCGGGCATTCTCTTGGATCCTCTGTTGCTCCATCAACTCCAATTGAGATTGTTGCTGAGCTTGAAACAATTGCTGCTCTTCCCAATATTGCTCAACCTTGGCCCGATGGGCCGCTTCCTCATTCTAATTAGCTTAGTACTGTGTTTGGAAGGTTTGCTCCCATTGGTGCCTTTGCTCATGGTATCCGCAGTTCTTTCCAATACCCGCGGATACGTTGTCATACACCCCCTGTTGCCCCCGATTTTAATTAGTGAAATCCGGCCTACGCCGGGAGACAACGATTTGAGCAACCTCATTTGAAATTTCTCGATGCTGTTGGGCATATCTCTGTCTTGGTCCCCTCGGACCAGTCTGTTCTTCTTCCTCTTCCACATCATGCATTTCCTCCTCTGCCTCAGCCCCTTGGCCCGCAGTGGGATCCGTAAACGTGAATTGGCGACCCTGATCATCTTTCACCGTATATTGGTGACCATAGACCTCCACACTAATCTTCTAATGCCACCTGATTGAGGCGAAACAAACTTGATCAATTGGCTTGGTTACCCATAACGAGTCAGCGGGTAAAGCGTTTTGCTATAGGATCATTGCGCTTATCAACCTCACATACGGTATCATCTTTCTGGTGCATGATTCACGTGTGTCCCATGTGTTCATCATCACAATTTGGCGCCATGACAACTTTGGTGCACCAACCAGCAATGAATGTAGTACCCTACAGTCGGGCACCTTTACCTTCCCGCGGTCTCCAAACCGCACCATGACGTTCTCAAGAGATATACCTTGGAGGATCCGCCCCTCCAACGACAGATCGTTTCTCGACTCACCTAACCCACTGGACCCTGGCAGCACAATGACTAACAAGCCGGCTGGGTCAGCAGGATTCACCTTGTTATCCTAAAATTGGTCAATGGTGTAGTAGTAATAAGCATCCGCTCCCAACGAATGAAAATGAGAATACAATTCATGTGCTCGAATGACATGATCATCTGGTTCTTCCCAATGTCACCAACCAATTGCCACGTGACCGGTGGTCCATCCATGTTTAGAAACCGTAATGTTGACAGCCACTCACAAACTGCTGCCAAATAAACCCTCGGTGTGATGTCTTCACACCAATCCAAAACTCTCTCCTAGCCAAGTCTATCAAACTTTTGGGCGATTCCTATTGCCCTGAACTCCTCCACGTTAACAGACCTCTCCGGAATAGTTGGTTCCAGAATCGAAGTAGTGACGTTCCCGGGAACCATTTTCCATTTCCACATTTTTGCCTCCAGTTTTTTGTTGTTATACCTTGACAACGACTTCTTCTTGTTGTCGTCCCACTCGAAGCTGTATGGCTATTTCTGAATTCATCCCAATCCAGTCCTGGCGTTCCAACTGACCATCCCCCTCTTCAACATTACTTAATTGTTCCCACTTTCTTGGGGCGTAACCTGAGCCCGAACCGGCTCGTGAAGATGACCCTTCACCGGATGTCTTACTTGTTTTTCTTCCAAACATGGCTACAATCAAACACAAGGAGCCAGTTAGTATAACCAAAACTTCAAACATTCCAACTTTTGAACATAAACAATGATGTTGATTGAACCTTTGCTTTAGACATAAATTAGCTTGTTTAAACTTAAAAGTGGCAACTTTATAATCTAAAACTTAATACTCATCATGTATATTTCCAAATCCATGGAATTTCAACAAGATTCAACACCATGCTCATGTTCAAGCATACTAACAACATGTGTAATCACATCACTAAAGTTGTTGTAAGCTCAAATCCCACCCAAATCATCTATTCATGCTCAAATATAAGTAATAACATCATAAATTGCAATAAACAACCTACTCTAAACCAAAAAGTTTAAAAATTTCGGAAGAAATTGACTAACCATATGATAACCATGCTTAAATCAGAGAAAAATCATACCTTTTATGTAGCTTAGGCAAGAAGAACTAAGGAAAGAAGAAAAGCTTGAAGTTTGATTAATTTCTTCAAAAACCCGAAATTTCACACCCAGAAATGTTGCAAACTAACAAGAATTACTGAAAACAAAGTTGGGGTTTTGTTCCTCTCGGAAAAATACACAAAATAGGCTCAAGAATCACTGGATTTGGTGAAGATATGAGGAAGTTATGAAGGATTGAAGATTTAGGGTTCTTGAGAAGAGGATGAAGAAGATGGAGAAATTTGGAGAGCGATGGCAGGGATTTTGTGGTGGGTTGGGATTGGGAATCAGATATGAGGTCACATGGGTCGAATTTGTGGTTAAAACAAAGTTCAGGTTGAGTTTGGTTGGCTAAAAACGGGTTTCGGGTCGAAAATATACGCCAAAAACTAATCAACGTCGGCTGACAAACCAAGCACCGTCGCCGACGGTGCTTTGGCCCGTCGCCGACGCCCCCCCAAAAGTGGGTTTTTTTCTTTTTCCTTCCGACGCACTAACCCGCTGTTTACGACACTTTTCACCCGACGGCCAATATTTGGCACCCTGTCGGCGACGGCCTGAAGCCCCGTCGCCGACGGCACTCCTAAACCCTTTTTTTTATAGGCAAAAACATGAACTTTTACAAAAGGAGCCTAGCTTAATTTAAATCCTAAAAATTATAAAAAAAAATCTTTTTGTGTGACATTTTCGGTTTTAATATTCACTAACAACCACCTATCGTTAACGATCCTACCACCCCCTAAGAAGTTGTATATTGTCCCCAATACACATAAAAGAGTTCGATAACATACCTCATGTCTTCAATACTCGTTTATAGCTTCCGGAACTTCACACATCTCAAAGAGTTGTTAGATCAAAACAATAAGCATGACTATTCTAAAACAATGTACCCAAACAATTAAAAATAGTACATAACTCTACAAAACGTGTTACCGCTTCTCAACTGACCTCGTAATGTGGTACGCCCACCATGAAGCTTACCACTTCCATGTTCTTCTCGCCCTTATCATCATTACAATCAAGAAATGGTTTTAGAAGATGACCGTTAACCGTTTGCCTTGACCCATCCTTCGGGTCCTCAATAGTGACATCACCCAGTTTTCTGACCCGTGTGATCACGTATAGGCCCATCCACTTACTCTTGAGCTTCCCGGGAAAGAATTTAAGCCTTGAGTTGTAGAGCCAAACCTTTTTCCCTACCACAAACTCCTTTGGCTTCACCTTTGCGTCATGTGCTCGCTTCATTCCATCCTTGTATTTCGAAGCACACTCACACGCCTCCTCCCGGAGCTCTTCCAACTCGCATAACTTTAACTTTCGCTCCTTACCTGCATCATCATATTTCATGTTAACCTCTTTAATAGCCCACTAAGCATGATGCACAAGTTCTACAGGTAAGTGACAATTTC
This sequence comes from Scalesia atractyloides, assembly GCA_947069175.1. Classification (NCBI taxonomy): domain Eukaryota; kingdom Viridiplantae; phylum Streptophyta; class Magnoliopsida; order Asterales; family Asteraceae; genus Scalesia; species Scalesia atractyloides. The sequence continues at coordinate 31,167,674 of CAMTDV010000018.1, read as the reverse complement.
TACCATAAACTAAACGGTAAGGTGTAGTGCCAATAGGTGTTTTATGAGCCGTTCGATAGGCCTATAAGGCATCATTCAACTTCGTTGACCAATCCTTTCGGTCCGGTCGAACGGTCTTTTGCAAAATTTATTTTATTTGCATATTAGACACTTCTACCTGACCACTCGTTTGTGGGTGGTAGGGGTAGCAATTCGATGGTCACCACCATACCGTTTCAATAGTTTGCCAAAGTTAAAATTTTTGAAGTGAGACCCTCCATCACTAATGATTACTCAGGGAATCCCAAATCTAGAAATTATATTTGTTTGAACAAAATTGCAGACCACGGTATGGTCATTTGTCTTGGTAGCGATCGCTTCAACCCAGTTCGACACATAGTCGACCGCCACCAAGATGTACATGTTGCCATGCGAATTAGGAAAGGGGCCCATAAAATCGATCCCCCATACATCGAAATATCTACAATAAGGATCGGTTGCATAGGCATCTCATCCCGTTTGGAGATACCCCCCAATTTTTGACACTCAACGCAATTTTTAGCAAAAGTGAATGCGTCTTCGAAAATAGTTGGCCAATAAAGCCCACTATTGAGCACTTTGTGCCCAGTTTTATGACCACTGAAATGGTCCCCACAAGCATATGAATGCAAGTGCGTCAAAACACTCAGGATCTCCTCGTCCGGAATGCATCTTTGAACAACTTGATCCAGACATATTTTGAACAAGTCTGGTTCCTCCAACGTATAGTATTTGATTTGCGACATGAAGTGCAACCTTCTCCTCCGATCCCAATGAGCCGGTAAGTCACCTGTAACCAAATAATTCACAATGTTAGCATACCAAGGTAAAATATTGACTTTCAAAATGTGCTCATCTGGGAAGGCATCATCAATCTCTATACGTGAAGAACCCTCTTCCACCATCATTCGGGACAAGTGGTCCGCCACTACGTTTTCACGACCCTTCTTGTCCCGTATCTCTAGGTCAAACTCTTGTAGTAGAAGGACCCAACGGATCAATCTTTGCTTTGCATCCTTTTTCTCCATGAGGTACCTGACAGCAGTGTATCGGAATATATAACAACCTTGTTACCCCATATGTAAGCCCGAATTTTTCCAATGCAAATACCACCGCAAGTAGCTCTTTTTCGGTAGTTGTGTAATTCAATTGTGCATCCAAAAGAGTCTTTCTTGCGTAGTAAATAGCAATGGGTTTCTTTTCTACCCTCTGACCCAACACAGCCCCAACCGCATAATCGCTCGCATCGCACATGATTTCGAATGGTAAAGACCAATTCGGCGATTGCAATATTGGGGCCTCCACTAATTTCTCTTTCCAAATGTTAAAAGCGGTTTGACATTCTTTATTAAAATCAAACGATTGGTCCTTAAACAACAATTTACATAAAGACTTCGTAATGTCACTAAACCCCTTAATAAACCGCCTATAAAACCCTGCATGACCTAAAAATGATCTAACCCCTTTAACACTCGTGGGATACGGTAAAGTAGAGATGACTTGCACCTTTGCACGGTCGACCTCTATCCCATGACTCGACACTACATGCCCCAACACAATCCCTTCCTGAACCATAAAGTGGCTCTTCTCCCAACTGAAAACTAAATTTTTCTCAACACAGCTTTTCAAAACTTTTTCGAGTTGGTCAAGGCATGCCTCAAATGATGACCCAAAAATTGAGAAGTCATCCGTAAAGATCTATAAGGCCTCCCCCACCATGTCCGAGAATATACTCATCAAACACCTTTGAAAGGTGGCGGGGGCATTACATAGCCCAAACGGCATTCGCCTAAATGCAAAAGTACCGTATGGGCAAGTAAATGTGGTCTTAGCTTGATCCTCTGGATGGATAGCTATTTGATTGTAACCTGAATACCCATCTAGAAAGCAATAAAAGTTTTGACCCGCTAACTTCTCAACAATTTTGTCAATAAAAGGTAAAGGGAAATGGTCTTTGGAAGTTGCAGAATTTAACTTCCTATAATCAATACAAATTCGCCACCCAGTTACCGGCCGGGTGGTAACCTCTTCACCTGCGTCATTTGTGACGACTTGAATGCCTGCCTTTTTCGGGACCTTTTGCGTTGGGCTCACCCACTGGCTATTAGAGATGGGGTAAATAATACCCGCATCTAGCCACTTCAACACCTCCGTCTTGACGAACTCTCGCATGTTGGGATTCAATCGCCTTTGTGCGTCACGAGAAGGAGTGATACGGTCTTCAGTGATGATTTTATGCATCACCACTGAGGGACTAATTCCCTTCAGATCAGCAATGGTCCAACCAATAGCGGCTCTATTGGTGACCAAGACCTCCATAAGCTTTTCCTCTTGCTCTCCGGTTAGATTAGCCGCAATGATCACCGGAAGCGTGTTGCCCTCACCCACATAAGCATATTTCAAATGCTTGGGCTACACCTTCAATTCAACAACCGAAGGTTCTACTAATGACGGTTTCAATTTCGTATCAATCTTTTCTGGAAGACTTTCCACTTGATGTGTCCAAGTGGGTCTTCCTTCCTTCGCCGCCATCACCCCCATCTTTTCCACCTCCTCATCCATGCTTCGATTTGTTTCCACTTGCAACCTGTCAAACATGAAACACTCCTCTATTGTGTTTTCCTCTTCGACACTAATGTCGCATAGAGGTATACCCTCGTCAATGACATCCGCCATATAGAATTCGTCACCAACTAGAGGATTCGTCAATCCCGAAAAAACGTTCAACCGCAACTGACGGTTACCAAAAGTCGTGTCGACCGTACCCGTTTTACAATTGATTTGGGCATTTGATGTTGCCAAAAATGGTCGACCGAGTATAACAGTTGGTTGTTTGGTTCGGTCCAAAGAAACATAATCAAGTACAAGAAAGTCCACCAGATAATAAAATTCATCAACTTTTACTATCACATCAGTGACCATCCCACGGGGTAGTTTGGGTGTCAAGTCCGCCAACACCACGGTGGTCTTAGACGACTGAAGTGGACCAAACTCATATTGGTCATACAAACTACCCAGCAAGATACTCACACTCTCCCCAAGGTCCAAAAGCGCCCGTGTCATTTTGAATTCGCCAACTTGAATAGAAATAATTGGCGCCCCCGGATCTTGTAGCTTTGGTGGAAGTGCACCTGAAAGAATCGAACTAATATTTTCAGTCAAATCAAGTTTCTTGGGAAACTTCTTAGTTTGCTTTTGTGTGCACAAATCCTTAGGGTACTTGTTTAATTGCATCTAAGAGAGGGAGGTTGAATTTTACTTGTTAAAAAATTTCCCACATTTCCTCTTGTTGTGGGCCACGTTTCGTAACCACCTTCTTAGATGGTCCCAACAAAGCTTCAGGATAAGGGCGATATTAACCTCCACACCCTTTTCCTTAGCCTTTGGGACTGGGACAGTCACAACGGGGGTATTTTTAGTATTTTCAGAAACATTTCTATTTTTACCCGTTTGACCGTCAACACTCTCCTCATCACTGACATCTTCCACCACCCCTTCAACAAACTGAGGTGGTAGTGACTCAACACCACTATCTATGACTCGACCACTACGTAAAGAAATTTTATTAATTGGTACCTCACGTGTGTTCTTCGAGTTGGATCCTTGATGCTTAGGGTTCACAGTGGTATCACTTGGAAGTCTTCCTCCACTTCCTCGCATCTGAGCTACCTCTTCAGCAAGTTGCCCCACTTGCTTTGTCAACACCTCATGAGATTTATCCCTCATCTCATTTGTCTTTTTATCTCCTTGATGTCACTGCTAGATTCCTTCACTACATTCAATAGCGCATCAATCTTGGCACTCAAATCATCACCACCTCCTTGAGAGTTCGAACTACCTCCCCCGTTACCACCTTGGTTGTAACCCCTTTGATAATTTCCTTCACGGTTCGGATACGATTAGTTACTACCTTGGTTGTAGTTTCTTTGATAGCCCCCATGATTACCGCCTTGGCGGTTTTGGTATGATGATCCGCCTTGGTTACCCGCGTGAAAGTTCGGGTTCATTTGATTTTCGGCGTTCCCATAATGGAAATTAGGGTGATTCCTCAACCCGGGATGGTAGGTGTTCGAGTTCATGTCATTATGCTTCCGATCACCAAACACTTGATTCACTTCCTCGGTGTCTTTGGCTTTTCCCATTTGAGATTCTATGGTTCTATGATCGAGTCCCCCACATCCATCGCACCCCGCGAACTGTATCGCGTTAACTTCCTTTTTCTTCATACGGGCCAACTCCCATTCCAATGTAGAAATGCGGTCCCTTGAACTAGAATCAAGGTTAGGTAGTGACCAGGATATAGGGTGCTTCTTAGCTCGGTCAGCCGACTCTTTAGCTTTTGATCTTTTGGCCATTTGCTCGAGAAACTCCCAATCATAGTCTTCATGATTACTCAACAACGTTCCGTTACTAGTCGACTCCAAATGATTCCATGTCTCTCCATCTAAACCTCTCACAAAGCATTTCACCAATTCCCACTTTTAGATTTGGTGATGAGGACACTTTCGGATCAATTCCTTATACCTCATGAATGCCTCATGTAACGGTTCACTCGAGAGTTGTTTAAACGCTCTAATCTCATCACGTGTGTCATCAGTCTTTGCCATTGAGTAATACACGTCAAGGAAAGTTTGTTCCATCTCCACCCAAGTGGGAATGCTATTGGTGGGCAATGTCGAAAACCATTGCTTAGCCTTATCGTTTAATGAGAATTGGAAAAGACGTAAGCGAACCTCGTCTTGAGTGAACTGACCACCCCCAACAGTGCTACATATAGCCGAAAACTCATGTAGATGCGTATATGGTTCATCATTCGACCGTCCATTAAAATGAGGAAGTATGTTGATGTAGTTGGGTTTGCAATCAAAAGCAACTCTTCCTCTTGGTGGTGGTACAATCGGAGAATCATTTTCCGATATCATCGGTCGGAACCGATCATTGACTCCTTATGGTGGTTGACGTTGATTGTTGTTGCGATTGTGTCGATTATCCCTTGGTGGACCGTTCACCTCTTGGTCCCCATTCTTCGATCCCCTCTTCTATCACCATCTCGATAACCCCCTTGATTCCCGCCACTCACGCATTGTGGAATCCGATTACGATTGGCATTTTGATTGTTGTAATTGTTGTTACAATCGTCTTGGTTCCTATTGTTGTTACGTGGTTGACAGTTGTTTCCATAACCGTAATCTCTACCTTGGCCATAACTGTATCCATCATAATCCCCCACAACATTCACATATTGATACCCCCCGTCATCATAACCAAAATTCCCACCGTCGTGGAAAGACCCTTCATTGTCATTTTACCATCCATCGTCTTCAACCCGATCATTATAATATCCCCCATCGTCCGAGTATTCCGTGTGAATACTCACATGTTCTAGTGATTGATAACCGGGCATACTATATGGTGCGTCATCCGGGATATTATTCCTCAATTCGTCAAGATTGACAAATTGGTCTTCATTCGCGAGATTGCCACGATTCACATTAACACCACGGTTGGCGTTAGTGTTGCGGTTGTTGATATTTGGTGATAATGGGTTTTGTCGGTTTTGGTTTTGAGGTGGAGGTGTATGGGCTCGTTGGTTGAGGTTTTGGTTAGGACTGCGGTTTTGAAATGGTGGTGTAGGTGGTCTTGAGTTGTTACCAACCGGTTGGTTGTTCGTGTTTTGAGATGGGTGATTAGGGTATTGGTGTTGATGTTGGTTGGCATTTTGGTCATCCATTGCAGTGGTTCCAACAGATGAGGTGCTTGGTGTGTTGGGTTCTGGAGGATTAGAGATAACGGTTGCCTCTAATCGGTTGGCTAGGTTTCTTCTAACGACCCGCTCAATCTCCGGCTCGAATACTAACGGTGACGTTCTTCCGGAATTTCGTGTATGCATGCACTACCTATAACCTGCACAAGTAACACACCGCGTAACACAAAAGCAGATACGATAATAAGAAAACAAGCAATTAAACAGTTAATCACAAAAACCAATAAATCCAAACGCAAAGCGCACGAACTCCCCAGCAACTGCGCCAAATTTGATCGAGGTGTCGCGCCTCCGTCAAAGATAATATTTATAAACCCGATTTATCCCTAACTATGGGTTAGTGGTAGCACGGGGTCGATCCACGAAGAGTATGTGGTTTGCGTACGGACAAGATTGATTTTAATTAAGGTTGTCACTTTATGAAGCTTGCTAACGAAATTGATTAATTTGTTTGGTTGAAAAGGATGTCGGAATGGACCGACAAGTTTTGATTTAATTAATTAACTACTAGAATTCGAGAATGATTTCAACAAAAGTAAATATGATTGTAAAGCAATAGTGAGAAAACAAGGTTCACACCCGATTCAACAATTGCAAGACCTAGGGTTACTACACGTTTTAAATTGATTTAAACGAATTAGTTCATTAACGGTTTAGAATCACAAAGCTTAGGTGCCAATTTTTATCAACGTTATAGACAACGGACCACAATGCACTTCGTTACTTTGGACAAGTAAAACCTATCAATCGACAAGGCATACATACGCATACTCATTTCACGAAGTCAAATTTCATAACTCACTCGACAATTCGCAAATACAATACAAACGCAAGACAATTATCAAAAGATTAAATGCAATTCGAATTGTCACAAATCAAATATTTAACATGTAGCAAACCCTAGAAATCTTACAAAAGTATACACCAGGGTGAAACCTCCGGGAATTAGCCGCTCATGGTGAACGGAACACGATCAATGGATGATAAAGCCTTGAACTTGAACATATTGAAGCTTGGAGATGAAGAGGAGGTGTGGTTAGGGTTTTGGTATGAAATGGTGATAATGAGATTGGTGATTGGTGATTGATGGTGATGATGATGGATTAGGGTTAGAATCGAAGTGGATGAATCGGATGGATTGGAAGTGAATTGAAATGGATTGGTGGAAGGTTGTGGCTCCAAGAACAAGTTTCAAACTCCAAGAACTCGCAATCCTCCAAAATGGGTCAAAATCCCCTTTTAACCCGTCCCCAAACTCAACAAAATACAAAATTCACAACGCAGCAAACGGAGACCCGTCGCTGACGGCCAGGAGGGGCGTCGGTGACGGCACTTGCATATTCACTTTTTGGCCGACGGCCTATCCTGCTGTCTACGATGAAAAGCACATGACGGGTAAGAATACACGGGGCATCGCCGACGGGCCAATGTGGCATCGGCGACGGTACCCCTAAACTCCAATTTCCTGAATTTTGTTCTTCTTGATTCCGGTTGATCCCATTCGCGTCCCGGTGCTACGCTTGGCTTCCAATTAGCTCCTTAAACTCCGTAAGACCTGTAAAACACAAACCTTAATAAAAGTAGGCTATCCGGAATTAAAAGTTACGTAAAAACATTAACTTAAACCAAAACAAACACCGGTTTACACCCACGCATCAGGTGACAGGGCCTAAAGTAATATGACCCACAAGTCAGGATTAACAGTGTTGAATGAGTAATCGGGGGTTGCGACAATACGTGCTTTGCCGGAGTGTGTGGGTGAAACCTATCAGTTGGCCGCGGAAATCAATTACAAACAAGTCTATGCTGGATTCTTCTCCAAGGATTCCACCAAGAAGCTGAACCAAGCTACTATCAAGCTGTCCGACGACGACGAAGACGACACATCACCGCAAGCTGCCGCCGAGCCTAGCTGCAAGAGAAAAAGGCCGAGTTTCAACTACTCCGAAACTGAACCGCTCAACCCAGAACCCCTCCAGGCAGTTCCATTTTACCCAAGGCGTAACTACACTGGCCCTCATCCCCAGTGTCCGGAGTGTACGTATCACCACCCGGCCGGAGCCAGCTGCCGCTACTGTATCAACAGCAACTGTTATGGCCATCTCACCAGCCACTGTCGCACCGGACCACGACAGCCCGAGATGCTAGCACTTCCGGCGTCGCTGACTCAACTCGCCGCTTTAGCAACTGCCGCACCAGAGGCACCAGCAGCCGCAGCCCCAGCAGAAGAAGACGTCGACATCAACCTCGACCAGGCGCAGGAGACGTCCTCAATGGTACGAATTTCGACGCTATTACTTATGCTTTATAGTCTATTATTCGACGTCGCTTCAATATACGACGACGTCTTTCTATCTCAAGTCCTCGCACTTAGTCTAAGCGCACACACTAGCTATTATTACTAAGGCTATATAGTATATCATGATATAATACATTTTTGCCCCTACTACACGCCTTTAAAACAAGTTATGATAAACATGCAAACACCAAACTAATCACGGGTGCACACGGGATTATTTTGTGGTCTGCACGAGGATCGTAATAAGTTCTAATGGTACCCTAACGTTAAAAGCGTGGTTAAAACGTGGTGGATACGCCGATGGTACTTCCTATATATAAGCGTTTTAACCATGTCGACCAAGCGCGACACCTATCCACGGAACAGAGGAGGTGTGGTTAAAGCTTGGTGGATACGCTGCTGATACTTCCTATATAAAAGTGCTTTGCCATGCTAACAAACTTCCGTGGAGACGTGCCATGTGTAGTTGAATGTTATTAGACCTTGTACATTATGATGATTATTTTCACACGCAAAACTCCTCCGCAAGGGCGTAACATCTCATCGCTTTTCCGATCGCGCAAACGCTAGATACCCCGCAAATCTACAGCAACGCAATCGTACTATCGCAGGGATCTACCTCGCATCGCTTATCGCTATCGTTTCGCCTATCGCTTTTCGACGTTTCAACGCTATCGCTTTGCTTATCGCATCCTTACCTCGACGCTCGCACGCTATCTCTTCGCGTATCGTCTTCGCTTCGTGACGCCTTAACGCTTATCACATCTCTCGTTCTTACCGCTTCGCTATTCCAATCGTCATTCTATCTATGTCATGTCGGCACACATGACATCACTCCACGGGACGGAGGCGGTATGGCTAAAACATGGTGGATACGCCGCTAGTGCTTCCTATATATAAGTGTTTCAGCCATATTAACATGCCATGTGGGGTTCGACGTTATTCAAGCCTTATAATTTCTTGGTCCAACCCTTCACCACCTAGACCAAGGATACCATAATCTATCCATATCGCGTCAACACACCTGACATCGCCACAAGACGGAGGCGATATGGCTAAAACATGATGGATACGCCGCTGGTACTTCCTATATATAAGTGTTTTAGCCATATTAACAAACTTTCGTGGAAGGATGTCATGTGGGGTTCGACGCTGACTAAACTTTTTGATACCGTTAAATTTTATTTTTTACCTTACGTTTTGAAAACAAATGGAAATTTTTCTAAATGCTGTGATTTTTGTTGAAACCTTTGGACAAATAAAATCCTTCTTATGACGTGAGTGTAAAGCGACTTAACTTAACACCGCGTTGTGAGAAATTTTTCATAAATCGAGTTTCCTTCAAAAGCTTTTTGTAATGGTTTAACAAATTTTTCAAAAACTTCAAAACATTTTTGGATCGTTAGCTCGTGAGTTGTCAAACGCGAGTCAATTACTTCATTTTTACTCATCGATTCTTTACATTTTCGAAACGCTTTCACTCGCCAGCACTCGATTGACCGCTCGTTCATCCTCGGCTTATGCTAAACGCCTTACCGCTATCTATCGCTATCTATTCGTGTCAATTCTCAAGTCTTCCTTTCGAATAAATTTCGGACGAAATTTCCTAAAGTAGGGGAGACTGTAACAACCTACTTCCTCGCAAGCTCGTCACTCTCGTTACGCCTAGCACCAGAGATTCGGATCATAATGTAACCTAAATCGCTTACTATGCTATATCGCATATTTTCGCACCGCATCGCACATCACAAGCTTACACTCATATCGCACTCGCTAAATACTATAAACTTTGCGTAAAGTTTCCAAGGCTATCTGCTCGCTTAAACTGCAACGCGACTCTCGCAAGACTTGGGAACAAAGACGCATGCTACCTCGCTTATCTTATCGAATCTTAACTTAATTTAATTGATTAATACGCTTAACGCTTTGCTAAAACGCTTAATATATCTATCTCATACGAACCGAATCTCCAAACGAACGCTTAATGCGAAAATATCAAATAATACTTAGCCTCTTGGCCAAGTTCGCCCGAACTTGCCAGGCCACCAGAAATCCTCCAAACTCACCAAGTCCGCCCGGACTTGTTCTAATACTAAGGAAAACAAGCAAGTTCGCTCGAACTTGTAGCAAGTTCGCCCGAACTTGATACAAGTTCCCCCGAACTTGATGTCTCCAGCCTATTTTCTTCCTTCACCTATAAATACTCAGCTTCTCTCTTCATTTGCACTTGCTGCAAGTTCTCCCGGAGCTCCCCAAAACCAAAATCTTTTGTTTTCTAAGTAAGATTCAACCCGTTTCAAGCTACAACGATGTTTACAACGATTTTGCACAAGGTTTTTATCTTTGATTTCATCAAAACTCTTCAGTTTACGAAAATTTTCATCTTTTTATGCAAAACTTCTGTTTTTCACTTAGATCTATGCTTAGATCTAAGTAAAACCTTTTAAACATCGATTTTCACAAAGATTCGGACTAAATGGTGTATGTTTCGTTCACTTTGAAGTGGAACGAGGTGTTGTCAAGCAAAATCTCAGATCCGGAAGCAACAGGACGAAATCGTCACTTTGCACAAACTGGACTAACCTGTTCGAACCTTCAAGTTCGCTCGGATTAGTCCGAGTTTCTATAAAATGGCTAAACTCGCTCCAAAATACCTCTCCAGCCTAAGTTTTACTAAGTGGCTCAAGGTTGGAGGGATGGACACTCGATTTCCTCAGCAAACGACGCGAAAACGCACGATTTGGATGCCAAAACAGTCCAGTTCGCTAGGAAGACATCAAGTTCGCTCGAACTTACCACCAGATTGGTGACAAGTTCGCCCGAACTTGATCAACATTTGACAATTTTCCAGAATCCCAATCAAGTTCGCTCGAACTTGCATGGTTTCCAAGGAAACCAGACAAGTTCGCCCGAACTTGTATCAACCTCAAACATATGAGACAAGTTCGCCCGAATTTGTACTCTCCCAAGGGTAATAGCACAAGTTCGCCCGAACTTGTCTGTTGTTCCATCAACCGTTAACCGTTTTAGCAATTCGGAAGACTGATGCACTTCTGTTTGATTACAGACTGATCTGGCGCTCTCCTCAACTCACCTCAGATCTCATCTCTCTTTTAATCGCACCAACTGTGAGTATACTTGACCCATTTTCGCTTTAACTGGGTGTAACATACGTTCCTATCAAAGTACACGATACACGCTAAAATGATTTATCACACGGGAATATCTGTTATACATATTTATACGTGATGCTAGGAACATGTAAAGTAGGACACATTTTCGTTAACTCCACCTTAGCTAGTATAGTCCTATAGTTTGGCTAACACCCGACGGGGTCTAGTTAGGAAGAACACATCGCGCTTCGCAGCCTTGTCGAGAGCTTAACATGTGAAATTTGTCTTGTGAGTTTATATGTTATGTGTATCATGATTATGTATGTGGAAATTCGCGACACTTATTATGTACTATGCTATTATATCGAATTGTATGCTCATTGGTGATCCTAGTATTGACAATTATATTAACATATGTTGCAGGTTATTGAAATCTACTTGCTGGAATTGGACGTAGGATTTCATCTTTAGAAACGCGTGTAATAGAATCTAGGGAAGATCGAATCATGTTTGTTTGAGAGATGTTTGGATACTTGTAATGATTGTTTATGGATTATATGTTTGTTAGTATGGGATAACGAATGTTTAAATATTGTCACGTAAATAGTCGTTATGGATTCTCTCGAGCAATCTGATTCGCCTGGTGCCGCGCCCTGATGTTTCTGCCATCGGTTGGGAGGTGACAAGTTAAACTCACAGGATAGCAGAATCACAGGTAGCAATAGGAGTATATGCAAGTTGGTTCGGCTCTAACAGTAATCATGCAAGTAATTACCAATATCAGTCGATAAGTCGGTAACGCCTATAACTTGGGCCCGGATGGGTATTTTCAGGCCATATTGTACATCTAGTATCCTAGTGTGGTGATGGAAGTTCGGTAGGATCTGTTTTATGTTTGGCTCCCGGGCACTAGTTTGCATGCCAGCTAAAGTCGGTTGTTTTATGTGTTCGGATAACGGCACTAAGATCTAGACAGTGCCAATACATTGTCATTTAGAAAAGATTAAGTATTTATTAAGGAAATCCGGACATTTGGAGGATCTAGGCCTCCCGAATTTGAGTTTCCGTTTTCGCCGTCGGGATTCTCCCGAACGGTGGTGGAACACACCCAGAGTGTCCAGCTTACCCTGGAACTTCCCAGAATACCCCCAGTGTTCCACTTATAGTCACAATAGGGTTCGGTCCGTTCCCAGTTCCGGCAGGTTCGTTGTCTGGTAAACTGTCGAAATAAGGTAAGAGAAGCGTTTTAAAAGCCGAAAAATCCCATTTAATCTACGTATTTTATAAAATTCTGGAAATTTTTTTAGAAATCAGTAACAATATATAGATTCAAGAAAAATATTTTGGAAATTTATAAAGTTATTTTTATAACTTGAATAATTTATTTGTAAAACAGTATTAAACCGAATAATTTACATCGCTTATCATCCGATGTCTAAAAATTCTCAAAATATTCCAGTGAACTCCTTATATGTCCAGGAACTCTCTGCTATAATTTGGAATTTTATCCGATTTCGTTTCAGTGCGTTTCCGGCTACTAAAAACTCCCAAAAACGCGGATTTTAACCCGAACAAAAATTCAATCAATGGACTCCCAAACTTCCTAGAACATTTCCTATATTTTCCTTAGTGTTTCTATAAAGTTTGGTGATTTATTGATTCCGTTTGATATTTTTTCCGAATTTCTTTTGGTACACCAGTAAAAAATTCGCCAAAAATCATAGAAAATTCAAAAAATTCTAAACTTTTACTTGGAAATTCCTGTCAATATCCTACATGACCACACCAAATTTCAGCTCAATCCAAGCATCACGGACCAAGTTATATACGAAACAATATTCTGCCTACGCTAGTTTAAGGTTTCGGGCGTTATACCTAGCGCAAGCTTCGTTTCCGGGCGTTTCTCTTGAGTCTAGAAGTGTGTGGGTGCTATATCCAGTACCTACACACTAAGTTTCACTGTCAATCAAGCCTTGTTTCACTGTTTTTCGGTTAATAACTTTGTTATTCGCTTTTGTTCGATTAGGGGTCGATTAGGGTATCAAAACCCGAAGTTTTGTGATCTTGGCTACCATATAACATTAGGGAATCCCTGAGGTGTTCTTATTCGGCCAAGAACCATGTTTAAATCATCCATAATCATGGATTAAAAAGAGTTTTCTTTGTCTAGTTCATGTTTTCTCAAGAAATCATCATCAAAATCATAAGAAACTTGAATTATACCTTTGATTTTGCTTAAATTTGTTAAATATCAGCTGAGTTCTTGAAGAACTTAAACAGATTTTGAATGGAAAAATGAAGAAAAATAAAAAAAAGATATATATTAGGGGGCGGTTACTAGGTGGGGTGCCCCTACCCCACCCTCGCTTTGTCGTGCTTCGTTTTTTGCATTAAAAGATGATGTTTATCTTCGTTCTCGTGTTTAGGTTCATTTTCGGGTCCCACACGCGTCCCCGATTCGCCAAACGGGCTCATTTTTTCGCGTTCTTAGTGTTAAAAGACTCGGTTTTAAAAACCGTGAATAACCGTCTCGAAACCTGAACACGGTTACGTTTTAATCATAATGGCCTCGTATTAGGGTAGTTTAAGTGTTTTTAGAATTGATTGGCCGTTTCTTGCATGTTTGGTTGTCTTCCATTGCTCTCAAAACAAAGGCGTTTCCCTAACCGGGAAATTCCTCGTTTTGCGTGCCCATTCTCCGAATGTCTTCAAATCTTAGATCATAGTCTATGGCTAGTACTAAGATGTTCCGTGAACTCAAAATCTTAAATAGCCCCATCGTTGGCCTAATAATCATCGTTACATGTTTAATGCGCTGTTAAACGAAAAGCTCTCGTTTAACACGTTGTTAAAGGCTAAGGACACCAACCTCGCACCGTTGGCCCTTATTAGTGTCATGTTAACATGATGTGCTCTTGGATTCCTCCGAGACGTAACAGATATCGTTTAGCATAGCACACACGTAATGCATGTTTTTAGGGTTTTCGCACAATTATTGTTTTAAGCATGCTTTAAAGTTTTGGGACCAATTACGGTGTCCCTGGTTTTGTCCTGAGTATCAAGAATTCATATCATCACACGTAATCACAACAAGTATCATGATATTCATGTCACGTCCGATTACCGAGGACTTGTACCGGTCAAAGTTTACCGGAATTTTTCATAGTTGTCACACCCCCCGGTTAAAAAAATTTCGTTTCGAAATTCCGTTTAGTAATCCGCTGGAAAGCTCAGTATTTATATTCGTGTCAGTCATCCGACCGACAAGTATGTTTTCGCTTTTTGTTTACTATCATCATCGTACGGGGATGAGAATTGAGCTACATAGTAGCTGTGTAATTGGTCCATCCACAATTCCTACGTATTGTAAGGGTAACGTTTGTCATCACTTCCAATCTGAAAGTGAGAGTGTTGTTGGACTCTCAGTAGAATAGGAGTCTCGTATTCAGCTTGCAATTAACTACAATTATTATGTTTTCTTCGCATTCATTATTTTTACCATTCCGACACCATAGGTTGCATTTACAATTTTGGTTTAATAGATCTTGAACACCCCCTATAGAGGAGGGGTATGGATATCCTCCCAGGGTTCCTGTCGTGTACATGGGTATCTTCAGTTAATATTAACCGACCACAAGAGTCCCTACTCTATGGTAGAGAATAAGAAAGAGAAAGGCTTTTGAGAGCCTAAGGTTGCCATAAGGCGAGCATGTACACGAGTACCAATGAATCTGTACACTTATATCAATGGTGTGCCCGAACTACTCACCAGTAGTCGGATTACGTCGTAAAGATATAAAATTTCTACAATAATAATTCCAGTTTATGTTAAGTTTTCGGAGCTTGGCTTTAGCTGTTATACAACTGTTTATTAACTTTGATAACATCGATGTGATTCTCCGGGAGATAATCGTATAAAAATTCCCATATACCGGGAATGATAGAGTGTGTACCCAATGCGGTTTTAATTCAAGTAACACCATGTTTAGAACGCTACTATATCACGTAGAAATATTTAAGGCGTGATGAGTGTCTAACGATCACAAGTGTCACCATGATGCTCCCAATTATGGAATCGAAATTGACCGTAGACATGCAGGCAATTTTTGTAAAAGATGACTAAGTAACGAGTCATCGAATCAAGCTTCCCCATTAACGGAGTACCTCCCGCAGGGTTGGAACATAGCCACGCTCTACTAACATTTCATAAGGATATCGTTAATGGAAACAAAAAGAAGTAATCATTTCCCATTCTAGTGAACTTTTGTGAACCAGTTGATATTTAGTGTAATAAAATGTTGTATCGTTTAAATCTCCAACGTTTGAACCTTATAGTTTATGTTAATGAAATAAATGTTTTCATTTAAGGGGGTACCAATTGTGTACTTTTCATCCTTATCTGGGTGAGGTGGCATAGTTCACAAGATGGTTTATCACCACTTGATTGTCTCGGTCTCGTGTTTTTCGAGTCCCACACGGACTTGGTATGATCTGCACTGTATATGAGTATTGAAAGATAGGATGCTTTCTATCTTGGCACCTCCGCCATCTACCTCACCGATTAAACGTAAGGGTTTCGTCGAGTTCGCTCACTCAAAACCATCTGGGTTTAGATTGGGAAAATCGTGTGGCTTTATGAAACCATGGGCTAAAGCCCGAATCCATAGTTACCCTAGTTCCGATAGGGACAGTTGACCACTGAATCTGATTTTTTTTCCGTTAGTCTCATATTCGTAATAATGTGAACAAGAAAAGAAGACCCGGCCTCCGAGTTAGTCAAGACTAGGGTCGTTGAGTTTCTTGACCCGTGGTCTTAGGATTAGTCAATTATGTATCCTAATAGGGCTAAGGGAAGGAATACGTACTGTCGGGAAATGTAGTAATATAGATCCACCATCGCTTGGCAACCGCTTGAAATAGCAGCAACAGCTTTAAGAAAAGCTGAATGAAGACCATAATCAATAGGGGTAAGCCTAGCACTCTGACGGCTAGGATACGAATAAAGGTTATTAATGTCATTTCGCAGGCAGTCGGTGCATCCAGCCAAGCACCGATTTACACTTTGGTCGTTTGGTTTGACTTGGTATCGCCCATCGAGGTATCTACAATTCGTATCGTATGTTTAAGTAACTCTCCAAGTTAAAGAGAATTAGTTGTAGCGTCGAAGTTTTATTCTTATTTTAGGCATATAGTACGTGCTTATCTAAGGAATTCCCCCTCTGGATGGACATGATATCCGAGGGACGTATTCGGAGGATTCACTAGTCCCTTCATCTGGAATGATCGGGACGACTAGATTTATGGTTTAGCTTTCCCCAGGTGGTTTTAGCGCGCAAAAGACACCAATTACGATATTCGGACGACTCATGATTACTTCTTTTCAATACGAGTTTAGTTTAACCGTGTTACTTCATGCAGGGTGGTTCTTAATTCTTCGAATTAGGTGGTACAAATACACATTTATATATATATATATATATATATATATATAGTATCATACTTAAGATTTCTCCCGTTCTTGTTTCTTTAGGTAGCATAAGAATTTCTCGGTAACATCGTATTTCACGGTTACTCATTTAAAATGATTAAAATGAAACTCAACTAAAGGTACCAACCAGCTGAAGGAAGACGAGGGGTGTTTCAACAATATTCCCCTGATCTAAAGAATGTACTCCTCGTATACTTATGAGGACAAGAACACCATTTAACGCATAACTCTTGGTTACTCCCAAGAGTAGGGTATTGTTCACTTTGTATCCAATCGACGGATGAAAGTCAGTGTATCACATGCATCATCCTCCTACAAATGTAGGAGACCGTTACCAATTAAAACTTTTACAACGGCCCAAAGGGAATTTCGATCATCCCCTATGGATCGTAATTAATATCGTATATAAATGTTTGGACTCCTCGGATGTTTCAAGGAAGAGGAGGAGACATATGGTGTTCCCCGGGTATTATTATCTTAGAGTTGGGGAGTTAACATGTTTTATAGACATATAAGTATCTGAGTTGGTCCCTACTCAGGACCAATCGCACAGTCGTCGTAGGTATCATGACGCGAAAAGCCTTAACCAAAAGGAATCAAAGACCCATGTATCCCCTTACACGATTTCGAGAACGAACGCACCGCCCTAATACGGGTGATATTGATTTAAGACTTAGTGTTCCAGGGGTACGGATAGTGAAAGAATTCAGGTCATGACCCCGTGTATATAGAGCTTGGGCGTCATTCTCTTTCGTCCGGGTTCTATGGTACTATTCCTTCTCATGGTGTTTCGTCGCCCTGCTTAGGAATGGTAATACTCTGCCAACTACTACTACGATCATTATCGAGATGAATACTTAGTATGGTTGTCACAAAAATATTACCGAAAAAGGACCGAAAGACCGGTGGTCTAGAGTCTGCATGTTTAGATAAGAGTTATCACATAGGTTAGTCATCGGATTACTATACTTGAATACTACTCAAATGCGACCTCATCTTACACTAGAACATTTTTACTAAGTTGTGTGAGGCTTAAAACAAAGGATCGTTTGATATATAAAAATTTCATATGATTCTTTTAAATATCGTCCTTTGAAAAAAATCATCGTCCGACGAAAACTTCGCTTTGTGTCATTTTGGTTATTAAATATGCATTAAGAGGTAGCTTCGTTACGGGTCCTTCGTATCGCTCATTCATTGTTACTTTGAATTACTGAGGATTTACCTTGTATTAATTTGAACTAAATCGATAGGATTCAAGGTTGTATGCCACTTGGTTCTATTACCGAAATATCTGTCATAATTCCATAGAAAGCTAACGTACCGCAGCATAGCTGAACATTGATTAAAAGGAAAGGGAGTATCAAATTAGTAATTACATGTACCAGACCTTAACGCTTTCCGACATTATTAGTAAGGAGAACTGAATTTATTTGAAAAAATGAATCGGATTACTTTATGATTATAGTTTTCTTACTTCGCACTGGGGTTACATCACCCTTAACCGAGATTTACTAAATTGACCCGTGGATTGGACCGCGGATAATATTGTATATTTATAAATAAACGTATACATATGAGTGTTCGGTTAATACGAAGTATTAACAATTACGAGGAATATGGACAAAATGTTTTCGCCTCCACGAGTCTTATTATAATCAGATCCGCATCCACACAATTCGTTGCCGAACCTGGATTGCATCAGATAAGTTTCTCCTTTTATGTATTACCCCTAAATCCCCTTGGGTTGTTAATACTGATGCTAATTACGCATCCTTATTAAGAATTAGAGATTGTATCACTAGCGAACAACAGCTAGTAAAGGAAGTATACACTTCAACCGAATAACTTTATAGATGACGGTCGACGACATAAGTATAGTGTTTGTCGTAACGTAATGATTTTGAATATATGACTGTACGTTCTAGAAAATTCCACCAGAAGAAATAAATTATGTTGGATTGTCTTACCAAAGACACAAACATTGCTACTTATCATGAATTAATCATTGGGTAAATTGATGTGGGTAAGCTATCACCGGCTATACCCAAATTGTTCAACACATAGTACTATCAGGGTGTAGTACCCCTAGAAAGTCGTATTATGAATTCGAAAAAGGACCTTCCCCAGGATTAACCCAGAGGTCGTTATGTAGCGACCCAAACTACCTTCCACTTAGAATTACCGCAAACGTGTATAGATATCATAGTTATGACAATTGTGGCATCATTATCGCATCAAACGGGGTCGAAGTCTTAACACTGCATTGCCCAAAACATAACCGAACGAATCGCAACATGAAGCCCGTCTGCCCTAAGCAACGGTACCTTGATAATGTAGTCGGGTGTTTAAATACAAAAAGTACCGCAACATATCCACCACACCCATATACATGATCAATGTTCTGTTCACCAAGATATTTGGGCCTCATATTACTTTCCGCGAATAACCAACTGAAATACGAAACAATCATTAATCGTAAAGAACACAATATAACCGACGGTCACACGAAACGAGGTTCCACAATGCAAAGCGTTTCAAAGGAATCTGTATAATCACAAAATTTATATCCAATAGAATCGAATGACAATGGGAAGGGTAACTTATTCATGCATTCCATGCCATCTCCATAACCAGGAGATCATCAAACTCATACATAACATATATCGGAACATGTGCTAAGGAGTACCACTAAGTATCATACTATCATATGACGTGAGGGCTAAAGCCACTAATGTAAGCAGAAGAGGAATCCAACGGACAATCAAATGAATCATTGATCCAAGCACGATAAAGTTTCGCAAGATGTTTGAATTCTGTGATTGTATAACAATCAAATGTGAAACAACGAGAAGCGGAGTAAGGATCCGTACACGTCCTCCCAGTCTATCAGAACAACTTGCATGTTCTTTGTGTATCTATGTTCTTTTTAAAGTATCACTCTGGTATATAATCGTCAGTATAGTAATTATAAGGATAGAGTTGGTGAGATGTAATAAAGACTTGAGTTTTCACATCATAACGTATATGTAACAACTGTATGAGTGATAGGAATCCTATTCTAGTGGGTATTAGTTATGTAAGCAGTATGAATGTGGAATGGACTGTAATGCTAGTTTTCTGCCTATCCCGAAGGCATATATAGTAACGTATTATCCACCGATCCCAATTCATGTATCAATCCACGCTCAAACATCCACACACTATCACCTTGGTACACGTATGTATCACTCCACGTATTTAAGTGTGTTTATTACCGCGACTTTCCCAACACTGCCTCGTATGAGCAAGTCTGTTATTACGTTCCGGACCATAATAACCCACTTGCTCCACAAGGCCATCCTGGTACTTGCCAATAAGATACTTTACAGTGTTCACTAAGTGCTTTTAATAGAGGTTAATTTTTCCAATGATGTCCACTAAAGTCCGAGCCTGTAGTTTTAGTCTAGGTTTCCTTAAAGGCACCTAATTCTCTATAACCAATGGCTCTGATACCATATTCTGTCACACCCCAATCTGCAGCGGAAGAAAACACGGGATGCAACAAACACCTCTGGTACAAGCACATTGTTTATAAAGACACTACATTTTTTGATTACATACTACATGTATGTTACAACTGCGTGTTCCCATGAACCACACAAGTCTTCTAAGCCGCATGCGATTATATAAGTATTCGTTTATAAACACGTCTTGAACCACATACACGGATCACACTAGTATCAAGTTACCTGAAATGTATGTTAGTTTTAAAAAGGGTCAGCTAAACGAGCCGGTGAGTTTCACTGGTTTGGTTGTTTCGTAGCATAATGCTTTAACAAGTTTAATTGCACGAGTCACAGATCGTAGATGGAATTACACGAGTGTACAAGTGAAACCTTGAAAGTTTTAACTGTGCCATGTCACGTTCGACACCTCAGCACGTCGAGGGCCGTGTCACCACAGACACCTCAGCCCGCCGGGCCGAGTCACGCAGACACCCCCAGCCCACCAACTGTGTCACGTGCAGTTCAACGCCCTAGTGTAGTTATGCCTAACAACATAACCAAGTTTAGGACGCGTGCAGTTGACTGTTTGCCGACACACAGTCCGGTCGTAGCAACTGATTTTGTCAGACCAATAGTACTATCCACTGCCCACGGCTTACATTAATCACTTGTAGTGGGATAGTTCGTGTATTAGGTAATTCACATCATCACAAGTTGGTGCAATTAACACAGTTTGTAACATGCAAATCACCCAGAAAACAGTAAAATAGTTTAAAAGTGGGGGAGTGAAACTCACAGGATAGCAGTATCACAGGTAGCAATGGGAGTATATGCAAGCTGGTTCGGCTCTAACACTAATCATGCAAGTAATTACCAATATCGGTGGCTAAGTCGGTAACGCCTATAACTTGGGCCCTGGTGGGTATTTTCAGGCCACATTGTACATCTAGTATCCTGGTGTGGTGATGGATGTTAGGGTATGATCAGTTTACGTTTGGCTCCCGGGCACCGGTTTGCTTGCCAGCCAAAGTCGGTTGTTCTATGTGTTCGGATAACGGCACTAAGATCTAGGCAGTGCCAATAAATTTTCATATAGAAAATATTAAGTATTTATTAAGGAAATCTGGACGTTTGGAGGAACTAGGCCTCCCGAATTTGAGTTTCCGTTTTCGTAGTCGACGATTCTCCCGAACGGTGATGGAACACACCCAGAGTGTCCAGTTTACCCTAGAACTTCCCAGAATACCCCTGGTGTTCCACTTATAGTCACAATAGCGTTCGGTCCGTTCCCAGTTCCTGCAGGTTCGTTGTCAATCAAGCATTGTTTCACTGTTTTTAGGTTAATAACTTTGTTATTCGCTTTTGTTCGATTAGGGTATCAAAACCCGAAATTTTGTGATCTTGGCTACCATATAACATCAGGGAATCCCTGAGGTGTTCTTATTCGGCTAAGAACCATGTTTAAATCATCCATATTCATAGATTAAAAGAGTTTTCTTTGTCTAGTTCATGTTTTCTCAAGAAATCATCATCAAAATCATAAGAAACTTGAATTGTACCTTTGATTTTGCTTAAATTGGTTAAATATCATCTGAGTTCTTGAAGAACTTAAACATATTTTGAATGGAAAAATGAAGAAAAATAAAAAAAAGATATATATTAGGGGGCGGTTACTAGGTGGGGTGCCCCTACCCCACCCTCGCTTTGTCGTGCTTCGTTTTTCACGTTAAAAGATTATGTTTATCTTCGTTCCTATGTTTAGATTCATTTTCAGGTCCCACACGCGTCCCTGATTCGCCAAACGGGCTCCTTTTTTCGCGTTCTTAGTGTTAAAAGGCTCGGTTTTAAAAACCGTGCATAACCGTCTTAAAACCCGAACACGGTTATGTTTAATCATAATGGCCTCGTATTAGAGTAGTTTAAGTGTTTTTAGGCTTGATTGACCGTTCCTTGCATGTTTGGTTTGTCACACCCCAACCGATGGTGGAATCATCGGGGAGCGGCACTAGGCGAATCAGATTGCTCAAAAGAATCCATAACGACTATTTTAATGACAATACGTTATAACGCTATTTCCCATACAATCAAACTAGCATTCATAAATAGTTAATACAGATTACAATCCCTTAAACAAAAAAAGTTCGACAACCTAGATTATATTTAAATGAGTTTCTAAGATAAGCCCTAAATCCATTGCTGCAAGTAGAAAATCCTCAACCTGTTACATACGTTAAAATACAAGTCAATACGATAAAGTAAAGGTGAGCATACAGGTTTAATAGCATAATAATAGTGATAAAGCGATCACGCATAACCAACATGTATACATACAGAAAGTGAATCTAAGTAAGCTAACAATAATGATACATGCTAACCAACACGATTGCGATGTGGAGTATGCGCGATACGTGTTCACAATAGCGAACACGCACGTAAGTAAATATGTGAGCCTTAACAACCCCCGAACCATTCGGGTGCTAAGTCCAAACTATAGTACTATCATTGCTAAGGGTGGTCTACAAGTCCTCATTATTCACACATAGCAAACAAACATTCAGCGATTCACGTATAACATGCGAGAGCGGTTAGCGTTAAAAGAGTTTAGCATTGTGTGTAGCGTGTTTTTGATTTAGATACGTATGTAACACCCAAAATGCGTTAAAGCGAAAAAGGGTTCAAGTATACTCACAGTCGGTGCTCAGGGAAGAAACACGAACTGTTGTGGATTGAAGGGAGCATCGGGATCAGCCTGTAAGCGAGAACAGAAGTGCATCAGTCTTCCGAAGTGCTGAAACGGTCGAAACGTGAAGAGACAGTAGACAAGTTCAGGCGAACTTGTATTGGCTTTAAGTTGGAGGACAACTTCGGGCGAAGTTGTACCCAACTTAAACCAGGTACAAGTTCGGGCGAAGTTGCATGATTTTACTGAAAATTTAGTACAACTTCGGGTGAAGTTGTCATGGTTCCACAGAAGAATTAGTACAAGTTCGGGCGAAGTTGGCATCATTCTGGTGTCAACTTCGGGCGAACTTGCCCCTTTTGGAGCGAACTTGACTCTTTTCTGTCCAAAATCGAGTGTTTTCGCGTCGTTTGCTGAGGAAATCGAGTGTTCATCCCTCCAACCTTGTGCTACTGAGCAAAACATAGGCTGGAGAGGTCTTTGAGAGCGAGTTTTAGCCATCTTATAGGAACTCGGGCTAATCCGTGCGAACTTGTCGGTTCATACGAGTTAGTCCACTTCGTGCGAAGTGACTGTATCGTCCTTGTGCTCCCAGATCTGAGTTCTCCGCCTAAAACGGACGTACTTTCGAATCCATTTCAAGTATCTTGTTGACAGTGCCTCGTTTCACTACTTAGTGAACAAGACTTGTGTCGGGTAATCCGTTTTTGGTGTAAAAATCAATGCTCTTGAATAGTTTTCTCAGATCTAACACTCGGTGAGTCAAAATCATCAAGATTTCTAGCTGGAGAGCCAAGACCAATAAACCCATTTAAGTGTAGATCTAAGCTAAAACAAGAAGTTTTGTAGAAAAAGATGACGATTTTTATAAATAGAGAAGTTTTGATGAAAACGAAGGCAATCCTTGTGTAAAATCGTAGTGTAAAGTGTTGTAGTTTACATAAACGAGTTGATTCTTACTTGGAAAACAGTGAAATAGGGTCTCGAGAGCTCTGGGGCGAAGTTAGCAGCAAGGGTTGAATGAATGAGGAGCTGGGCATTTATAGGTGAGGAGAAATGAGGGTGGCAGCTAAGCAACTTCGGGCGAACTTGTCACAAGTTCGTGCGAACTTGGCCAGTTCTGCTTGATCTTGTGCAAGTTCGAGCGAACTTGCTTGTTCTGCTGGCCTGGCCAACTTCGGGCCAAGTTGGGGTGCCCAACTTCGGGCGAACTTGGCATGGTGGCTAAGTTTTGTTCGTTATTTGTTCATTAGGTGCTCGTTTGGCGAAGCGAGGCATGAAGCGTTGCGTTACAAATTAATGTGATTTTTTTTAGCGATTCGTATAAGCGAGAGCGTTGCGATAGCGAGTACAACCATAAATCATAAGACACAAAAGTAACATAATGTAAAATAATTAACCGCGATTTGAGTTTGCGTTGAGAGTTACGAGTATTAAGCGATTTAAATGCGATAAATAAGCGATGTAATATGCGTTTAAGAATAGTTTTAAACCATTATAATAAATCTCAGAGTACAAACGGGTTTTGAAATAGGAATAAACGGAAATAATGAAATTCAGATAACAATCCGAAAGATTGGGGTGTTACAGTCTCCCCGCCTTTAGGGAATTTCGTCCCAAAATTCAGGTGGCAGCCGTAACGAAGAGATGAGGATATTTAGCTTTCATATCACTTTCGAGTTCCCAAGTGAATTCGGCGCCGCGTTTGCCTTCCCATCGGACTTTCACAATAGGAATGCGAGAGCGTCGAAGTTTCTTGATCTCTCGATCCATGATTTCTACTGGCTTTTCCATGAAATGTAGCGTTTCTTTTATTTGCAATTCTTCAAGTGGCACGTGAAGATTTCTTTTAGCTAAACACTTTTTGAGGTTTGAGACATGGAAAGTTGGATGTACGTTGTTGAGTTCTTTTGGTAATTCGAGTCGGTAGGCCACTTTGCCAATTCTTTCCAGAATCTTAAAGGGACCCACGTATCGTGGCGCTAGTTTCCGTTTCTTTCTGAAACGGATCACTCCTTTCCAAGGTGAAACCTTTAAGATAACGTGATCTCTCACTTTGAACTGTAGGGGCTTGCGATGTTTATCGGCATAATTCTGTTGATGACTCCGAGCTTTCAGAAGGTTGTCTCTGATTTGGAGGATTTTGTCTGTCGTTTCTTGTATTAACTCGGGACCAGTGATCTGAACGTCTCCAATCTCATGCCATACAATAGGCGATCGACATTTTCTACCGTATAATGCCTCAAAAGGTGCCATTTGAATACTAGTATGATAATGCCTCAAAAGGTAAATGCGTATCCCAATTACCACCAAAATCTAAAAACGCACGAACGAAGCATGTCTTCAAGGGTGCGAATCGTGCGTTTAGTCTGACCGTCGGTTTGAGGATGGAATGCAGTACTAAGGTTAAGCTTAGTATCGAGTGTGGATTGAAAAGTCTCTCAGAGACATGAAGTAAAGCGACCGCCCCGCGATCAGAGATGATTTCACGAGGCGTCCCATGTCGACAAATGACCTCGTCGGTATAGATTCGTGCTAATTGTTCTACCTTATAGTCTTCTCGTATGGTAATAAAATGAGCAGATTCCGTAAGGCGATCAATGATAACCCAAATGTTATCGTGACCAGAAGAGGTGCGAGGGATTTTGTAACAAAATCCATAGCTATACTCTCCCATTTCCACATCGGGATGTCGGGCTGTTCGAGTAAGCTAGAGGGTCGTTGATGTTCGGCTTTAATTTTCGCACAAGTTAAGCATTTAGAAACGTACAGAGCGATATCTTTTTTCATACCTGGCCACCAATACCTAGAACGGAGGTCCTGGTACATCTTGTCGGCACCGGGGTGAATGGAATATTGAGACCTATGGGCTTCGGTCATTAACAACTCCCGAAGGTTATTGCAGCTAGGGATCCAAATGCGATTCAGAAAATAATAGATTCCCTTAGACTTATTCTCCAGCTGGGTTCTGCACCATAGTTCATTTCCTCCACCAAGGTGTTCTCAATGAAACATGCGTGCTGGGTTTCGCGAATCAGGGTTTCGAGTTTATTCTAGGCTTGAACGTCGTGAACGCTATACACATAGCTTCGTCGACTGAGGGCATCGGCTACGATGTTTGCTTTGTTGGGATGGTAGTGTATCTCACAATCATAGTCGTTGAGAAGTTCCACCCATCTACGTTGGCCCATGTTTAGTTCTTTCTGGTTAAAGATGTGTTGTAAGCTCTTATGGTCGGTGAAGACCGTACACTTTGTACCATAAAGGTAGTGTCGCCATATCTTTAACGCAAAAATGACTGCACCAAGTTCGAGATCATGGGTAATGTAGTTCTTCTCGTGTATTTTGAGTTGTCGAGACGCATACGCGATAACCTTGTCTCGTTGCATGAGAACACAACCGAGACCTAGGTTAGAGGCATCGCAATAAACAACGAAATCGTCGTCTCCGTCGGGAAGTGCGAGAACAGGAGCGTCGCAAAGCATACGCTTGAGGGTCTGAAAGGCTTCCTCCTGTTTGGAACCCCAAACAAAAGGTTTATCCTTATGAGTCAGAGAGGTGAGGGGCACGACGATTTACGAAAAGTCGGTGATGAATCGGCGGTAGTAACCCGCCAATCCGAGGAAGGAACGGATTTCGGACGGATTCTTCGGAGTATTCCAACTCTTTACAGCTTCAGTTTTGGCAGGATCGACGTGGATTCCTTGGTCATTGACGACGTGACCGAGAAATTGGACTTCATTAAGCCAAAATTCACATTTCTGGCAGGATCGACGTGGTTTCCTTGGAAAAGTTTGAGAACTAAACGAAGATGTCGCGCGTGTTCAGCTCTCGACTTCGAGTAAATAAGAATATCATCGATGAAAACGATGACGAAATGATCCAAGAAGGCTTTGCACACACGGTTCATCAAATCCATGAAGACCGCAGGCGCATGACCACGAATTCAAAATGGCCATAGCGAGTACGAAAGGCGGTTTTCGGAACGTCTTGCGCATGAACACGTAGCTAGTGATATCCAGAACGTAAATCAATCTGTTTTAAGCATGTTTTTAGGGTTTTCGCACAATTATTATTTTAAGCAAGCTTTAAAGTTTTGGGACCAATTATGGTGTCCCTGGTTTCGTCCTAAGTATCAAGAATTCGTATCATCACACGTAATCACAACAAGTATCATGATATTCATGTCATGTCCGATTACCACGGACTTGTACTGGTCAAAGTTTACCAAAATTTTTCACAGTTGTCACAGACGTGTACATACATATACATACGTTTATATTTCTAACGAAAATCGGGCAGAGTTTCCTCTTTTTATAGACGATCCCGACAATACGAATTGTCGATATAAATCTCAAAACTCAACAATACACGAATCATTATGCGAATATATAATTCTATGTATAATTAACAACAAGTTGTAGGGTTCGGCTCCGCTATTTAAAACGCTATATAAATATGAAACGCTATCATTAATTTTTATGTCGTTATATTTTTAAAACTCGACGGTTTCAATGACAATATATATATAGATCTTTCGATTTCCGATTTAAAACGCCATTTTTATTTTGTAAATCTAATACTTACACATTTATAATGTCATCTCGTTTATAAATCGGTTCGGTTTCTAAAGATCGACTTCACCTTTAGACAATATATATATATATATATATATATATATATATGAACGAATATGTGTAATTATGTTACCGAGCTCGTGTCGACGTAGCTAACAGCGTGGACCAGTTGACTGGGTTGACCAAATCTGACCACGTTGACAGCGTCGAAGCTGAACCCGAACAGGGACTGAGCGTGAATCCAACCCAAAGCCGAGCTGAAACGAACCTGACCCGGAGCAAACCTGAACCAAATCGGAATCGTAAATTTGCATTGACTCGTTCCAGGTTTTGACCCGCACCGAACAGATCCAAGACCCGAGATGGAACCGGGTTGAAACGAACACCCAACTCGCAACCCAAAACTAGGACCGGACCGATGCAGACTGACCCAACTGGAACAAACCGGAGCTCGAAACTGAACCGTAGTCGCCGTGACCCGAACAAGAACAGAACCGCTGCCGTCGTAGATAACGGAGCCACTGCCGTCTTCGTTCTGCCGTCTCCCTCTTTCTTCTCTCTCTCTCTCTCTTTCTCTCTAGCTATCTCTCTCTCTCACCCAGCCCTTATCGCCGTGCGCTGCCACCTGATAGTGGTGGCCAGCCGTTAACCCGACGAGGGAGAGGACAGGGGTTGTGGTGGGTGTCACGTCGGAGGAAGAGGGTGGATAGAAGAGGGCAATGAGTATTGGTGGTGGTTTAAGGCGGGGAAAAGGAGGCGGAGGTAGGTTGAAGGGTTGCGGTTTGCGTGTGGCCGGATATCGGCGACGGAGCTCCGGCTCCGGTGGCCGGAATCGCGTGGGGACAGGAAGGGGTGTGTGTGCGGCTGAGTGTGTGAGTGTGTGTGTAGTTTTAAGTAGGGTAGGTTTAGTTAGGGTTTAGGTGTTGGGCCCGAGGCCCGTTAGCTAGTTACGAGGGTTTTTTAGCTGCCCGGTCGCGACTGCGAGAACTGTTTTCGGACCCGATCGCCATAGAATAACGTAAAATATTATTATTTATTTAATTTCGAATTACAAAAAAATAAAGTAGGTAATGATAAGTGAGGTGTTCTTTGTCGGTTGCGTTAAAAGCACGTAGGAATGCGTCGTTATATATATATATAAATTTTCCATTATTCGTTTGTGAATTTAAGAAATACCGAAACGTCATGTATTTTAAAAAATAAAGTTTCTACGGAAATACGAGGCGTCACAGTCTCCCCTACTTTAGGAAATTTAGTCCCAAAATTTATTCAAGGTGAAGACTCTAGAAAAGATGGCATTTCGAAGTATGTGTGGGTATAACCGAGGATATATTGCGAGTGATCAAAGTTTATATTTAATAGTAGAGAATCACCGAATTTCTCATGGCATGTTTTCACGAAGTTTGGTAATATGATAGGAGCACTTATATATATGAAGTACCAGCGGCATATCCACCATGTTCATATCATATTACGTTCGTTTCGCTAATCGATGCCAGGTTACGTTCTGTGTCACCAACAGGGTTTATTACCGTATTACAAGGGAGGATGACAACGTATAGGAATTTAAGTACGTAAGTATGATTGTATTTAAGTATGAGAGAGGTTATAAGTATGAGTATGATTAAAATGAGATATTTAGTTGTTGGGATTGAACCTGTACAAAGGAACAGATGATATAAAGCCAAATTACTCTATCAGCAGATTCGTCCTTCTATCAGTACTTAGAACCTCTGATTACCTAAACTCTGCCTTCTAAAGACTGGTACCTTTACAACATCTGCCTTCACAAAAGCCAAAGGTCTGACAGAAGAAAGGAAGCAATGCTTAGCCATCAGAGTTTAGCTTATTTGTTTTTAATTCCAATGTAACAGTGCTTTTGCACTAACAGATGTTAGAGATAAGTGTTTAGATAGTTTGTTATTATTGTTAGATGTCACTATCAACCATGACTTCATCAAAGATGCTCAGAGGTTATATAGTTAGTATAAATAGGAGTGTCGATGTAATAGTACAATTCGTCTTCTTAAAAAGATCTTTACACCAATCATTTTCTTCCATTTTCTGTACTATCAACTTATTTGCAATAGGCTGAGGGGGAGTTTGTGAATCACATGCAAAGTTTACATACTTGAAAGCATGATGATGATGAAAACAAACGACCTTTACTTGTAGTAAAAGTTTTCCATTCTATTCCGTTGCATTACCTTTGAAAACTTCAATCATATTTCCATTCTTAAAACAATAACTACAAGTAAACCAAACTCAGATCCTAACAATTGGTATCAGAGCTTGGTCAATCAAAATTTGATTAATATCAATTTGATTTGAAAGATCAGCTCTCCCTGCTAATTCGTTTGATAGTTTTACTTGAATACAGAGTTTTATTATGTTCAAAGTTTTTAAAACACAAATTTGTTGTAAACAAGCAGAAATGGCTCAAAACACACAGGATTCCAACATTGGATCCATGTTTAAACAACCAATGTTGAAATGAAATGAATATTTTTTATGGCAACGTCGGATGGGTCACATCCTGGCTTGACGATCTATTGTGTATGGACCATACATTCCAATGGTTCCCAGCACAGAGGATCCCAATTAATCAAGTGCCAAAAAGTCCTGAAAATTACTCTAAGCAAGACTTCCAGAAAATAGAGTTGGATGCAAAAGTGTTTAGCATCGTTGCTTCCCGCTACCCAACGAAATCTATGCTGTATTGCTCCACTGTAGTAGTGAAAAAGAGTTATGGGATGCACCAAAAGAACAGATCCGTGGAACTGAGGAGGTGATAGAGAATAATAGAGAAGTTTTAAATCAACAGTATGAAACGTTTTGTCACGTAAAAGATGAGTCGTTAACAGATCAGTTCGAACGTTTTAGCTGTCTCATTAGTGAATTGAAACTGGTTAATGTAGAATTTACAAATTCGACTGTCAATAGTCGCTTTTTGAGATCATTACCAGAAAACTGGGAGACTGTAGCTTATGTTACTCGAACATATGTTGGTTTTAAAGAGATGAACCTCACTCAACTTCATGGTTGACTTATCACTTATGAGAGAGAGTTGAATCAAAGAAGTTACAAGAGTCTAGGAAAACAACTGATGACTATACCTTGGGTAACACTGCACTTTATGGTCATGAAGAGAGTTTTGGTAGTGGGAAGGATCAAGGTTATGATCATTATATTGATATAACATCTGGAAACAATTTCACCTCTGATCCTTACACACCCAATTTTTCTTTTGCTGCAAATAGCGAAAGCCAAAACTCTGACAATATATCCTTTGAAATGAATGACTTACAACATTTTGAACCCACTGATTTGGAAGAAATGGACATTTACATCAGCTGGCACTGTTGAGTGTTAGAGCAAGTAAATTTTACAAAATGACTGGTAGGAAATTTCCAGGATTGCATGGGGGGTTGAAAGTGGGGTTGGATTAAGGCTGGCATATCGTGTATACCCGTACACGATAAGACCCGACACGATAAGACACGATACACGAAATCCTATACACGAACACGACAAGATAACTTATTGTGTCCTTTTTTTCAAACACGAACACGACACGAAAACACGAAAATTACCTGTTAATAACTGTTAACGAACACTAGAATAATCATGTATTAACGGGTATCTAACAGGTAAACATGTGTTAACATGTATTAATGGGTATCTAACTATCTAACAGGTATTAACATCTATCTTAACGGGTATCCAACAGGTAAACAGGTATCTTACCCACTCGATGTTAAGTGTTAACATGTATTAATGCTATACACGAGCATACACGATAAGACACAAAAACACAAAACGCTATACACGAACACGACACGAAAATTAACAGGTTGTTTCGTGTCTACCTGTTTAGTACACGATACCTGTTAAGGTCATACACGATACCTGTTAAGGTCGTGTAGGTTCGTGTCATGTATTCGTGTAAAATTGCCAGCCCTAGGTTGGATAAATCCAAAATCAAATGTTATAAGTGTAATAGGTTAGGACACTTTGCCAGGGAATGCAGATCTCAAACTGCAGGTCCAATTGTGACCAACCCAAGCCCTAGACCTCAAAGCACTGCTCATTATTCCCATTATACCCCTACACCACAAATGCTACATACTGCACATTTTGCACATCCTGCTACTAATGTCCCTGTCCATTATATCCAGACTCCTGCTCCACAGATTCAGTATGTTCAAGCACCACCTCAAGTGCATGTGCAATAAGCACCACAAAGCACTCAAACTACTCAAACCACTGCTCAGACAGAGGTTAATCAGAAAAGCTTCTTTACACAAGGCTTTGTTGATTGGAGTAGTTTACCTGAGGATTTATCTGATGAAAACTTTGCGATAATGGCTAAAAATGATTTTGAAAATGAAAATTTTTGTTTAATGGCCTTAGAGACAATTGTTGATGGTGATGAGTCTGTGGAACAAGGGTCAAAGTCTGATAAAGTTCAAAGTTGTGATGAAGCAGTGGTTACACCAGTGATTGATCAAAACACTGTTGATGAAGAAAAGATCTCTCTATCTGACCCATAGAATGCTGATGTGTGTGAAGATGATTGTGATTGTGCTCTCATGGCTGCTACTAAGGTATCACCTGAGATCTTAAAGGATCTCTGTTTAGAAAAATGTATAATAGCTTTTGCTAACATTAAACAGGTGAATGAAATCCTTAGAAACAAAATATTAGAAAATGAACTTAGTTTTGAAAAACTTATCAAAGAGTTGAAATCAAAATTATTTTCAAAAGATTCTGAGATAAGTAGCATGAAGCTAGCATAACCAAGGACCAACTCCAAACTATGGTAGATAAATACCAAGTTTGCAAAAAGGAGTTAGAGGATACCCAGATCACATGTGAAAAATGGGTAGAATCTTCAAAAGGTTTTGAAATTATGCTAGACAAACAGATCAAGAGTAACATAAAATTTGGCATTGGTTTTGTAACTGAAGAAGAAGCCAAAGAAAATGTTACAAAAATTGATTCTAGAAAGGTTGAAGTAGTTCCAACAAATTTGGCTGGGAATGAGATAAAAATCACTGATAAAAATGGTAACAAAATTTCTCTTGAAAAACAAAAAGAATCTTCAACTTTTAAAGAAATTGAGAAATACCAATTCAAACCCACATGGTCTGATGAATGTGATATTCTTGAAAATTTCAAGCCAATGGACTTCTCAACCATTGAAGGTGTCAAGGCACCAAAGGCTAGAATCATTCCCATCAAAGACCTTCCAACAGAGGTTACAACATCTGCTGAGAAGAAATCTGATAAAAAGAAA
Organism: Scalesia atractyloides; assembly: GCA_947069175.1. NCBI lineage: Eukaryota > Viridiplantae > Streptophyta > Magnoliopsida > Asterales > Asteraceae > Scalesia > Scalesia atractyloides. Next base: position 31,134,948 of record CAMTDV010000018.1, on the reverse strand, counting down.
AGGGAAAAGATCAAACATCTGTTTTGTGAATTTTGCAACAAAAGAAACTATGTATCTGAAAACTGTTTTCTTTCAAAGCATATGACATAAACAAAACTCATATAATCCCAAATGATTCAAAATGCTTTATCTGTGGGAAAAGAAATCATCTAACTCATGAGTGTGCTTACCTTCAAACATATGATCAAAAGATAAAAGAGATCAAAGAAAAAGCTCTTGAGAAAGAAAGTTCAAGTTCTGCTATAAATAAATCTAAGCAGACCTTTAAACCTGTTGAAACATCTCTCACAATAGCATTGAACAAAACCTCTGCTCCCAGAGAGGTATAAGTGACATATGCTCCACCTGCCAACAGGTATCCAAGAGGACATGGACAACCAGTTTATCAAAAGGTTCCTATGAGCTATGAAGGTTACAAGAAACCTTCAAAGCCCAAAGTGAATAGATATCCTCATGATTACCAACATCTGACAGGAAATGGTTCACAACAGTGGATACAAAGGCAAACTCAAATCACTGACCATACTCCTGGATTTGAAAGTGGAACATCTGTGAACCCCTCCAAAGCCATTCTAGCTTTGGAACCTCATCTAAACTAATTGTTTACTTATGTGCAGGGAGCTTCTACTTGCCTTGACAGTTTATGGTATGTAGATAGTGGAGGCTCCAGGCATATGACAGGATGTAGAGCCCTTCTCAAAGATTTCTTGGCTCATGGAGGGGGTGATATATCTTTTGGTAACAATTCAAAAAGGAATGTGTTGGGTTCATGGTGTGTCCAGGCTGGAAATCTCAAATTTGAAAATGTTAACTTAATTGACAATCTAAAATTCAATCTTCTGAGTGTTTCACAAATGAGTGACAAAGGATATGGATCCTTCTTTACAAAGAAAACTTGTCAAATTGTAGGACCAGAGGTTGTTAAAAAGATTGATCAGATTATTGCTGAGAGCAAAGCACAACTTGTTGCTCATAGGAGTGGCAATGTGTATGCGTTTGATATGTTGAAGGATAACCCTATGTCTAATGCATGCTTGTTCTCAGTTGCTTCAAGCAAAGAGACAGAGTTATGGCATAGAAGACTTGGACACACAAATCTAAAGACAATCACCACTCTCTCTAAGAATTGCCTTGTCAGAGGTTTACCACATAAGCAATTTACTTGTGAAGAGCATTGTGTTTCATGTTTAAAAGGTAAACAACATAAAAGCTCTTACAACCCATTGTTTGCAATTGCTGCACATGGATTTATTTGGCCCTGTAAAAATCATGAGCTTTATGAAGAAAAGATTTTGTTTGGTCATTGTAGATGATTTTTCAAGGTTTACATGGACATTCTTCTTACATTTCAAAGATGAAACATCTAGTATATTGCAAAATCTTGTCAAACTAGTTAAAAAGCAATATGACCTCCCTGTAAAAATCTTTAGGAGTGATAATGGGACATAGTTTAGAAATGAGGAGTTAAATGCCTTCTGTGAGTCAAAAGGGATTGCTAGGCAATTTAGTGTCCCAAGAACTCCAGAACAAAATGGGGTAGTTGAAAGGAAAAATCAAATTCTTGTCGAATCAGCAAGAACCATGCTAGTAGACTCAGGTTTATCCTTGTCTTTTTGGGCAGAGGCTGTAAACACTGCTTGTTATGTTCAAAACATAGTTTTGATTAACCCCAGGCATCAAAAGACTGCATATGAATTGCTTTACCAAATCAAACCTCTGATCTCATATTTCAAAGTTTTTGGTTGTCCTTGTTTCATTTTGAACTTAAAAGATTCTATCTCTAAGTTTGCAGCCAAAGTTGACTGTGGTTATTTTCTGGGATACTCAACCACTGCCAAAGCTTACAAAGTATTTAACTCTAGGACCAAGTGTGTTGAAGAAACTCTGAATGTGAAGTTCAATGAACTTTCATCTTTGAAAATTCCAGCAAATCCTGCTGAACTGTTTGATCTAGATAAATTTACATTTGAAGATGGGTCTGTCAAGACTAACACTGCAGGTACATCAAAGTTAACACCACAAGAGCAAGGATATGATTGCATTCTTCCAAATTTCTAGATCTGTCCTTCAAGTAGAGGAGCAGATGTTAGTAACAATAGTGAAAGCTCTGCTGGTTCAACAGTGGTTAATTCTCAAACCTCTGCTAGCTCTCAAAACCAAAACACTGTTGATAAAAATCCATCAAATTTGGATAAAAATCAACAAACATCCACTACTATACCACCCATACCACCACCTCCATTCCTATCAGAAGCTGGACCATCAAATTCACCAATAGAGGTTAGCTCAGATGATACACATTTGCAAGCTTCACCTCAAAATGCACTTGTCCCATATCAAGGTGATTTGATCTTCCTCAAAAGCCATCCATTAGATCAAGTTATTGGCAACATAAATAAGGGAGTGCTCATAAGAAGCCAATCCCAAAACATTTGCCTCTTTGCTGGCTTTCTATCACTCATCCAACCTGTCAAGTACCAAGAGGCACTGAAAGACAATAGATGGGTAGAAGCTATGCAAGAGGAGCTCCTTCAGTTTAGAAGACAACAAGTTTGGGAACTTGTACCACTGCCTAAGGATGTGAGTCCAATTGGTACAAAGTGGATCTTCAAGAACAAAACAGATGAAAGGGGTATTGTTGTCAAGAACAAAGCAAGGCTCATGGTTCAAGGCTACAGACAGGAAGAAGGCATTGACTATGATGAAACCTTTGCTCCTGTAGCAAGGTTAGAAGCCATCAGACTGTTCTTAACTTTTGCTGCTAACCACAACATCAAAGTGTTTCAAATGGACATCAAAAGTGTATTCCTGTATGGAAAGATCAAGGAAGAAGTGTATGTGTGCCAACCTCCTGGATTTGAAGATCCATTTCATCCTGATCATGTGTACAGGTTAAACAAAGCACTGTATGGTCTTAAACAAGCACCAAGAGCCTGGTATGAAACTAAATCCACTTTTCTCTTATCCATAGGTTTTTCAAGAGGTAAAATTGATAAAACCTTGTTTTTAAAATGGAAAGGAAAAGATTTGATGCTTGTCCAAATTTATGTGGATGACATCATTTTTGGATCCACATGCACTGCCATGTGTGAAGAGTTCAGAAAACTCATGGCAGCAGAGTTTGATATGAGTGCAATGGGTGAGTTACAAATGTTTTCTTGGTTTACAAGTCAAACAAATGCACAATGGCACTTTCATCCATCAAAACAAGTATGTCAAAGAACTGCTTAAAAAGTTTGATATGGATGATTGTAAACCTTGCAGCACACCCATGGCAACTTCAAAGCTGGTCACTATTGTTGATAAAGATGACTTGGTTGATCAAACACTTTATAGAAGTATGATTGGGTCTTTATTGTACCTAACTGCTTCCAGGCCAGACATCATGTTTGCAACATGTGTTGTGCCAGATCCCAGTCACAACCTAGAAAGTCTGATCTTATTGCTGTCAAAAGGATATTCAGGTACATAAAATGTGCTCCCACACTTGGTATCTGGTATCCTGCTAATGGAAATATTGAGCTTTCAGGTTACTCAGATAGTGATTTTGCTGGATGCAAGACAACAAGGAAATCCACATCAGGAGGTGTCCAATTCCTAGGTGATTGCCTAGTGTCTTGGCAAAGTAAAAAGCAAGTTGCAGTTTCCACAAGCACTGCTGAGGCAGAATACATTGCTGCTGCAAGTTGTACTGCACAAATCCTGTGGCTTCAAAATCAACTTTTGGATTTTGGTATCACTGCTTTAAAGACTCCTCTCAAAATTGATAGTCTAGCAACAGAAAATATCATCAAAAATCCAGTTTCTCATTCTACAACAAAACACATTGACACCAGACATCACTTTGTGAGGGATTACTATGAAAAAGGTTTGATTTCTTTACAATATGTCCATACTAAGGATCAGCTAGCAGATATGCTAACAAAAGCATTGGATACATCTACTTTTTAAAGCTTGATCTCTAGGATTGGAATGCTAAACATGGATTAAAAACAGTTTTCTGGTGATCCATGTGTAAATAGCAGAAAAAAGTTTTCAGAAAATCAAAATTCTTCCTTAAAAATAGCTTAAATTTGAATTTTTCAATAAATCCTTAAAGTCTGTTTCAAACCACTGATAGCATCAAAACACAGGTTGTTTAGAAAAGTCTATCGACTGTCAAAGTGTATCCTATGATAGTGATCAAACACAATTCACATCCACTGCCCATATTCTCAAAGTGTTTGTCGAAACAACTGTCTTCCATTTTCAATCAGAGGTTACATGTGGACAGACGTTATTCGTTAGTTGTTTGCATCAGATGACACGTCATCATCACTTTTTCAAAACCCTATTAAAACCTTGTTTTATCCACAACAGAGGTTCACCTTGCCGTATCAAATTCAAAAATCTCAAATCAATTTTTCTCTCAATCATGGCACCCAAAGCTAAATCAAAAGCAAAATCTCAACCAGAACCACCTCCTTTTAAGCTCATAATCAAAACACCTCACAACTATACCGCAATTCTTGAGGCAACTGATTCTAACACAAGATATCATAAAATGATAAAAATCTTGAAAGAATCAAAATTTTTGAACATGTTAACCGTCAAAGCCCCTATCTATCAAGATGCACAACGGCAATTTTGGGCAAACCCAAAGGTTCATTCACAAAAAGATATTCCTTATGCTATCAAATCAAAAGTGGGCAAAACACCGATGCTTATTAGCCCTCAGTCAATTTCTCAAGTTTTTGAACTAAATGATATGGCATATCCTGTGTCATTCTCTACAAATGAGATGCATGATGAATTTGTGGAAAGAGGTTACATTGGGCAACTTAAAGGTATTACAATCTATAAACCCAATTTTCCTGCTGAGATGAGATTTTTCTTTCACACTCTTTTAACATGTCTCTCAGCAAAGACCACAGCTTTTAGTGAAATACCATTGAACATTCAGTATCTGGGCTATGCAATTTTAACTGGATCATATTTTAATTTTTCTCATATACTGTTCAATGATCTTGTGGTAAATTTTAATAACATTGTAAAAAGGAAAGCTTTTCTGATACATCCACGATTCATGAGTGTTTATCTTCAAAATCAGTTACCTGATACTGATGTTTAACAAGGCGCTGTTACAAATCCAAGCGGCCTAACTCATGAAACTTTTACTAGAATAAAAAATCAAGATAAAGTTTCCAAAACAAAAGTAGAGGAGGCTGAGCAAGCTTTACAAGAACAAAATGTTCAATCTCAACCTCCTGCTACTGAGCCCGTTGCTCCTGGTGACCATGGTCTTGCAACCACTGCCCTGAAACCCACACCAGCAATCACCAAAAAGAACCCAAGAAAAATTTCCAGAAAACCCACCAAACCCAAAAAGGGCCCTCTGGAAGATGAGATACCAGAGGTTAACCCAGTGATAACACAAAAATCACTTGAAAATATTGTTGCTACTTCTTCACAGCAGATGTTAGAATCTCACACCGGCTTTGAAACTCCTCCTTCTTCCTCACAAAAGGAAAAAGTTGTAAACACAGGGACACCAAATTATGAAGCTCTGGATCCACTTGGTTCCATCTTCCAAAGCCCCTCTCCCAGGGCAATGTCTCTTTCTGCACCACAACCATCACCAACAAAATCACTCCCACCAACAATATTGCCTTTGCTGAATGCAATTGACCTAGAACAGACATTAACCAGCTCTTCTCAACAACCCATCAATGAGAATATACCCCAGCAAGTAACTGGGTCTGATTCTATGCTCATTGCTAGTCCATCAGCAATTGAAGAGGATACATCCCTTGGGTTACATGTAACCCTTGGTGATAGTTCAACAAGAGCAGCTACTACAATTGCTAAACTACCAAGTTTTCAATTGGACAGTTGTTACATATATAAGACTCTTTTGAAGGAAACCACTGTTGAGGCTACCAAGGTAAACTCTGATCCAGTGGGAAGTCCCCAGTACCAAGATCAAGGGGCATCTATGTTTGAAACAGGGGTTGAGACTCTTGTTCATGATGACATAGATAAAACTACCTTTTCTGGTAGGAGTTCAGATGATCCTATTAAATTAGGTGATGATCTAAAATATCAGGATTTGACGAAGAGAGTTACCAAAATATAAAGCTCTGTTGATGAAATCAAGGATTTGCTGAAACAATTGATAGCTACAAAGAGCCAACCTTTTGTCCTATCCACTGATGACCTCAAAGAAGTCGTAAACCCTCTGTTTCTACAACAAAAACATTATGCTGATCTACAACACAAACATCATATGCAAGAGCTTAGAAACATGGTTGATGCCAGGTATATAGACACTGCTACAGATATTAAGGCAATTAAGGCTCATCTCCTGCAAACCACTGGTGCTTCTCCTCCTATAGTAATTTTGGTAAACACTGATGATGCCAAAAAGGGGGAGATACCTTTAAAGAAAGAAGTGCTAAAGCTCAATGACAAAGATGCATGGCCAACAGTGGTTATCCCTAAGCCGGATGGTTCTAAAAGGATTGATGAAACAACTAATATCTTTGCAAGGGAAAAGGAGAATACAAAGAAGAGGGCAATTGTTGATAGCAGAGCATTGGTGGAGAACAAAGAAGATGCTTGTTAGAAAAACAAGGCAATCAGTATCAACATCCATTCCTTCTAAGATAGCTGCTATCCCAACCATATCCTCTGCTCCCTCAAAAACACTTACACCTTCTTCTACAAAAGTAGTTGATAAACAAATCCCAACAGATGTTACAACAACTATTGTGTCAACATCTGTTGATACATCAAAGGTATAACAAATGTTGATACAACCACTGTTATGGTCATATTTCCAACTTCCACCATATATCTACCCACACCCACAAGAATACCACAACCACAATCACCTGATCTCAAGTTCAAGAGGAGAAAAACCACAAATGTTATACTTGATGACAAGATCATCCCTTCTCCTATACCTGTGTCATCAAAACTAGTGTCCACCACAGCAGTTACTCAACTTCCTTCTTCTCAAATTACTAAAGTGCCTCTTGCAACTCAATTCCCATTGGAGCTACAAGCTGTTAAATCAAAAAATCAAATCCTTCTTTTCAGAAGAAGATCCAGATAAAAGGGAATTCCCATCTCTGAAAGGTTATCCTAAACCAAGAAACTTGGAAGAATACAAGAAGCTTAAAGTCAAACAAGCTGAATATATTACCAAGAGGGATACTTAGGGAAGGCCTGACAGAGTAATTCAAAATTACTGGCAATTTCAGTTGAGCAAAGTCAGAAGTATAGAAGACTATGCAAGAGTCTTGTCCAAAAATCTGTCAGAGAGAGAAGACAAAAGCCTTAAAGAAGACGACATCAATCACATCATGGAAACTAAGTTATATAAGGCTACAAGGGCACAATTATGGTCTGTGAGAGAGTTGGAAGAAGAAGTGCAAAAAATGCAAGAAATGTTGAAAGATCCTCTCAAAAAGCCAACTCCTCCAGATTGGAACAAACACAATAAACTGCCAAAGAAGCCAGAGTATCCAGCAGAGGATACAGGTTAACAGACCCAACACTCTTCAAAACCATCTGAAACATCTGTTATATCAATTCTGGCTTTGAATCAAAGAAAAAGGCAAAGGGATATGGTAGAAGAAGACAAAAGAGTGTTTGAGCACATAAAGGAAGGCATCCAAAATATGATTGACTTCCATACTGATGAGACCAGTCAGAAGCTTGCAGAAGATCTGTCTCAAATGGCACAACAAACAATTCTACCTACCTCAACAATAACTTTCCATCCTAGAAAGCCTTCAGACCCAAAAATTCTAAAGTGGAAAGTTGACAAAAACTCCCACGAATTGACATTGCTCAAGTCTGATGGCAAAGCTACCAAGATGAGAATGGAGGATGCATATGGGCTGTGTGTAGAAGACCTCCAAGAACTTATGGATCTGGTACTTGAAAAGGATGATGATGAGGAGGAATCTATGTGTTTTAAATTACAGTTTAAAGGCCAAATCAGAGATCTCCTGTTGAGGAATAAAGACCAAGAATAAAAGGTGTTTTTGGCATCATCTGTTCCTGGGGAGATTGTTGGGATTGAACCTGTACAAAGGAACAAATGATATAAAGCCAAATTACTCTATCAGCAGATCGGTCCTTCTATCAGTACTTAGAACCTCTGATTACCTAAACTCTGCCTTCAAAGACTAATACCTTTACAACATCTGCCTTCACAAAAGCCAAAGGTCTGACATAAAAAAGGAAGCAGTGCTTAGCCATCAGAGTTTAGCTTATTTGTTTTAATTCCAATGTAACAGTGCTTTTGTACTAACAGATGTTAGGGATCAGTGTTTAGATAGTTTGTTATTATTTTTAGATGTCACTATCAACCCTGAAGTCATCAAAGATGCTCAGAGGTTAGATAGTTAGTATAAATAGTAATGTCGATGTAACAGTATAATTCGTCTTCTTAAAAAGATCTTTACACCAATCATCTTCTTCCATTTCCTGTACTATCAACTTATTTGCAATAGGCTGAGGGGGAGTTTGTGAATCACATGCAAAGTTTACATACTTGAAAGCATGATGATGATGAAAACAAACGACCTTTACTTGTAGTAAAAGTTTCCATTCTATTCCGCTGCATTACCTTTAAAAACTTCAATCATATTTCCATTCTTAAAACAAAAACTACAAGTAAATCAAACTCAGATCCTAACATTAGTTAACTAGATTAACGCATTACTGGCATGTGATATCACTAGTGAAACCATTGTGTCCATAAGTATCAATGAATGACTTAACACGACCACAAATCCATGTGGCGGCGCGCTACTCCTATAGTGCTACACAAACACTATACATGTTAAAGGTGTGGCCTCTTACGAAGTTAATGACAAGTTGTCAACCCATCGCTTCTGCTAGTACGAGATCATGTATGTATGTTTGTATGTATGACTTAACATGACCACAATCCATGTGGCGGTGCACTACTACTATAGCGTTACACAAACACTTTACATGTTAAGGTGTGGCCTCTTACGAAGTTCATGATAAGTTGTCAACCCATCGCTTCCGCTAGTATAAGATCGTGTATGTATGTATGTATGTCTTGACTTTACCACAAATCCATGTGGTGGTGCGCTACTCCTATAGTGCTTCAAAAGCACTACATATGTCAAGGTTTGGCTTCAACTGAAGTTAATGACCAGTTTATCACATAAGGCTATCTAGTAATCCCGAACCCGGTATAACTTAGTGGTATGCATGTATTGAATTGTAGCGTATTAGATTTTGAATTCTCGGTAAGTGAGAAACGTGTTGTGCATAAAATCGATTCTAGCAAAGAGTTGATTTGAAAATGACGAGGTAACAAGTATTAAATCGCATAAAAGTTAAGTTAATATAAAAGAGAGGCTTGATAAGTATTGGAGTGCTTCGGGTTTAGAAACTTCGACTATTCCAAAGTGAATCGCAAGTCCTTTCGAATTAGGGAGACACGCTTTAGCCTAATAGGTATAATACTCTCGTCGCCAGGCAATTAACGGTATTTTACCCTTCCAGTTAGTACATGTCCCTAATTTGATCGAAAATATGAAAATTTGGTGAGATTGGAAATCGTAGAGCGGGACCAGTCATCAAGGTGTGGATATCAATCCTAGCTTGACAATTTCGTCCCCAAAATGTGGTTTATTGAACGAAATAAGATAAAATCTTGAATCGTCAATAAGGGCCCACTAGAATACCAAAACGGAAAGTTCCATCAAGATATGGATATCGCTCCTGACTTGATGGTGAAATTTCGTGCAACGTGTCATGTGAAGTGGATTGAAATTCGTCATCAAATGCGGGAATCACCACTATTTTGATGAGTTATATCGATTGTGGAATAAGAGGATCTTCAATAAGTATTGCGTATAACGTTTTAGGAAAACACTTTTTATAATTGAGACAAAAGAAAAGATAGAAGCAATGTAGGAAGAATTAATATTTTAGCAAGAATCAAGAATGGTCAAAGTTTGGTACTTAAACTATAGACTAGGTCGAACATGACAATTCTACCTAATTCCCTATAGTTATGGCTTTGATACCAATCTGTCACACCCCAACCTATGGCAGAAACATCGGAGTGAGACGAAAACAAGACTGCAAGAGACTTCATAACACTTTTTGTGACAAGTACTTATATATTGGTTTTTGCATTACTTGAAATAGTGTATAACAAGTTTACGTCAAATACAACAAATATTCAAATAATAAACTTTTCATTTCATTGGTATAAATTTAGTACATGATTTGGAAACAAGATACAACAAGTTTGAAAGTAAATTACAATATGACAAGTATTAAAGCTTAATGCGTTTCTAGGCAATCCTACTAGATTCCTTTCGTCGTCCATTTCCTGCAACACGTCTTAAAAGCATGGATCAATACAAAAGTATTGGCGAGCATACAAGTTTGAAAATAAATATAAGTATAAAAGTTTGTTTCAATTACAACATGTGTGACATCTGTGTATTTCAATCACCATACAATTCCGAAAAAATTTCATATTTAATAACATTGTGTTTTATTTCAATATTTTTGTATTTACTTATGGCATTTCGTATTTTCAATCCTTGTTCAAATTCGACCTTCCAAACATTTTCTAGAAGTGAAATCGCAGACCGTTACGCAAGCGTAACCCATTTAACGCAACGTACACTCTGGAACAATGATACAAGCTAAACATACCTTAAATATCCTTTACATAACTTAGAAATAAGTTATGAGGGGTTCGGTATGACGAAAACATGTTTATTCAGCTCTAGGGGCTATTTTGCAAAATCTGCGAAACTATGCCAATTCGCGTATTTCCCTATCAGGAACATGTACGGACATCCAACAAATTTTGTAATCATAAAAATATCATATTTTAGTTATTGGAATGCAAAAATGCCATTCGTTACGCATTTACGGTCATTTGCGCGTTCGTTACGATTTTCGTCATAATTAACCGAAAACTGCAACCGTACGACCGAACGAACCGTCATCCGAAACATTTCCGAGCATTTTTCAAGTTCCCCATTCTTTCTCATCTTTATGAAGCTTGAAAATGAGGTTAACGGGTGTTAGAAGTCCCTAAACGCGACAAATCAAGTTCAGGGGCCTGTTCTGCCATTTTGAGAAACTTGGTCCCTGCAGGGGTGCTTACGGACCGTAAGCATGGACCCCATACGGTCCATAAGCAGTGCCCAGACAACAGAGATAGAAATTTTCTAGCCTGTTTCCAACTGTTGCAACTTGTTTTGTTTGATTGTTTCTCTGTTTTGGGGACCAAGTTAAGTGTTCAACAAGTCCTCAAATCAGTCCATAACACTTTTGTGATTGAGATCATTCCTTGGAGAACACATAATCCACATTTAATAATCCTACAATCCAAGAACTCCTATAAATAGCAAGCTCCATTCCATTCATCCATTGCTCATTTCTTTTCTTTCTCATAATACACTCTAAGAGGGGTTGCTACCTCTTGTTGGAGGCCTCCCACCTGAGTTCATCTTCTTTCTAGAACACAAGTAAGTGTTCTTCCTTGGCTTGTTTAGCTAATGCAAGCTAAAGTCAAACAGTGTTTGACTTTCGGCTTTGCCATGACTTGGTCAAGACAAAGTTCATTTGAACATTACAACGTGATCGTAATCAGGATGGTTATAGTCCCTTGCGACTATACCTACTGATTACCATGTTGACTAGTTGTAGTGACGAGTCAAAGTTTTGGCACGATTATGTGCATTTTGCAACGGAACTATTTCTGAGTATCGAAACACTTTTTTTTATATCAAATCAGTTTTCTAACTTAGTTAAACATGTTTTAACATGTTTAACTCGTCACTTCTAGTTTAGTGCTTATTTAGGGTCGTAAGTCAAGCGGTCACGACAACCGCTTAGACTTTTGAACCCGACCCGTTTGGTCGATCATTAGGATCCAACCAAACATATATTGTGACCATAGTTGTATATGGAATAACCTCCAGGGGTTATACCTTATGGTTACTTCGTTTAGTTAGTTGTATGATAGGTAGTTATATGCCTTAGGAAAATGACCAAAATGCCCTTTTTTGCGCACGAATTCAATCTAAGCATATGTAACCTAAATTTTAACACTTAAACTGATTGTGCAACATTATTAAACATGTTTAGGCATATAAGACTTATCATAGGACTAGTTAGACCATCCGAACGCGCTTTTGCGCAAACAACACGTTAAAGTAGCTTAAACTACCTTAACGAGTCGGCACGGGTCATAAGCACTTAGGATTGCTTTCAAATCAGAATGTAGGCTTTGTTCAACCATATCATATGAGTTCCAACACTCATTTGGTTTACAAGACCTCATTTTATCCGATCCCCCGATTTAGGTTCCGATTTATTAACATATTGATTCCATACTAGGTGCCACTTGATTCCTTGACTTTCCGAGCTTTGTTAGTTCACTAGATCAAGGATACTTATAATCTCAAGTGATTACATAGTCCCCTCTTTTACGTTTTTCAAATATTTTGGGGTGAAACACATGTGCCTACTCGATACTTTCATGTTTTCACGCTTTCATGACATATACTTGCTATGTTCATCTAGTACAATATATAGTACATGATTTCATTTATGTTTTGCTATGTATGTTGACTGAGCATGCTAGCACATTGATTTTAAAGATACTTTTGCGGCATATGTTGACTTAGCATATGAGCACATTGATTTTACATTACAGTTTGCTCTGTATGTTGACTGAGCATGCTAGCACATTGATTTCATGGACATTTCTACTACGTATGTTTATTTAGCATACTTAGTACATGGTTTTTACATGACATGCTTACATTGGTTATGACATTTGGTATGTTTAACGGGACAAGAATACATTCATTAACATTAATCACGCCGCTCGGTAGCATGTAATGGTACCATAGGACTTGACAAATCCCGTTCCCCGCTTCCTAGGTTTGTTTGGAAGCAGGGAATAACAGAATCCGAATACATTTTTGATAGACCTTTGACTTGTTAAGGGTTTATCCGACAGTCTCAAGGCTTGAATGTATGCGATAAACATTACTACATAAATGTTCATATCAAATAAAGCATTGGTTTTGCAAAACATGACTTTTGATTTAAACTTTGGTTTATTCAAGACATTGTTTTGTACCTGACATTGGTTATACATGACATGTTACATATGGTTTGAGTAAAGACTTTTTCTTTACTTGCCATACAAGACATTTGTTACACAAGACATGGTTTATACCTAACATTGTGACATATTACATTATTTACACATGACATTTGACATTTGTTTGACAAGACATTTTTTGTGGTTATTCGACAAGTGATTTAAATAACGAGATGTGTGTAATATGATAAAAGCATGGTGGATACGCCTCTGGTACTTCCTATATATAAGTGCTTTCATGATATTACATATCGTAACGTTATTTAAACCACTTCGACAAAGACAAAGACATAACACATTTGGTACAAATGATATATATTTTTCCCAAGACATTGTTTTACAAATGACATATTTTATACCATTCATTTTTATTTGGTTAATTATTTAACCATACATCCTTCTTTCATATCATTTGATTTTCATAACGATTTTCATATGATTTTATAAAAGAAAACATTTTATAAGGTTCATGACTACTTTTCGTTAAACTATTATTTAACTTCAAATCATGAATTCTCATCAACAAAACCTATGTAACTCACAGGCATTTTTATGTTGACTTACATATTTTCACATATGTTTCAGGAATTAATATCTAAGGTTGATCATGCTACACTTAGGCGGACTTGGGCTTTACTGACTTAAAATCAAGCAAGACAAATAAATTTATGTTATGTTTCCGTTAAATTCCAGACAATGTAAACAATTTGAATCAGTAATACAAAACTTTAATTACCATGGTTGTTGAAACAATAGTTATGTTACTCCATTCCCCGACGTTTCCGTCATGGTTTGTTGTTTTACGCGGTCGGGGTGTGACAGAAAGGTTGGTGTCAGAGCCAATGGTTATATGGAATTAGGTTATTAGTAATGCTTTGACCTAGACTATAACCTTTCTAGGACCCCAACACAAGTTGTCTTGTGTTTAGATTCTTTAAACAAAATACTATCACCTATCCTTAGGTGACAGGTGATTACCAAAAACAAAACAAAATGGAAGGCGTAAAGTCAAAAATGAATCATCGATCTCTTTTAGCCTTCAAATTTTTCAAAAATCTCGTCAAAGTTTGGGTCTTATTAATGTGAACACGTGCAATCTGGAAGGGTGGGTGCCTGTACCGTGAGTTTTCTGTCTAAGGCTAGAGTGTTCGTACAAATATGCATTATCGGACCAATCACTCTTACCTGGGAACTCTTGGGGTGAGTGTCCACTTATAGGCTAAAGCATGTCTTCGCGATACATTATAAAGACCCATTTACTCTGATTAGTCACTGTGTGTCTTTTGTTTGTTTTAACGAACAAATGACCACCATCTTTACTCGTCGATATTTTAACACCTCATTTTGATTATTCAACATTCATCTCACTCGTTTTCTCTCATGTTTCCTCTTTTAGAATGCCTCCTCGATGAAACGTAAATACAGACGCCGACATAGTGGCTCTAATCGCTCAGCAGTTTGTTGCTGTGCTACCAAATCTCATTACTCAATTAACAAAGCCAACAATAACAAAATGCACCTGCTGCGTGCAACTTTAAACAGTTTAACTCGGCTAAACCACTCAAGTTTAGTGGTTCTGAAGGAGCAACTAGGCTCCTACAGTGGTTTGAGAGTCTTGAGAACACTTTTTGCCATGTCCAATGTCCGAATGAGCGTAAAGTTGAATTTGCTTCGAGTGTGTTCCAAAAGAGGGCGCTCACGTGGTGGAATGGAAGAATCGAGGTGCTGAGGTTGCTATGGGTCAGACATGGGAGGAACTTAGAGCTCCAATGATGAAAGAGTTCTGCCCTCGACACGAGCAGAGGGCGTTAGAAAATGAGTTCCATGAACGAAGCAGGACAGTGGGGAACACCGTACGTATACCGATCGGTATTAGGAGGTAAGCTTGATTTGTCCAATGATGGTCACGCCTTTGGATAAGGCAATTGAGAAATACATCGACGGTTTGCCAGATCCTCTTCAGGATATTGTCATTAGCAGTAACCCCACTTCTGTCCGTCAAGCCATCGAACTAGCAGCTACCTTGACTGCAAGTCAAGAAAGGTAAGCTCCACAGAAAGGGTGACAAGAAACCCTCTGTTAAGTCTGAGAAGCAAAAGGGTAACAAAGCTGAAACTTCAAAGAAGTCTAGGAAGCGTAAGGCTTCTAAGAACTTTGTTGTTGTTACACAACCTAACCAAGCTGCTCCTAATCAGCCTGCTCAACCACCGGCCAAGAAACAATATGTTGGCAATGCACATTTGTGCAACAAATGTAACAGCCACCATCAACCACATGTACAGTGCCGCATTTGCACTAACTGTGGGAAATCTGGCCATCTTGCCAACACTTGTCGTTTTGCTCCTACCCAGAATCCAGTAGCCCAAAACCCTGCTCAGCAGCTTGCACGACCTCACTACCCACCTAGTTCTTGCTATAACTGTGGTGATCTTACCCACTACAGAAACAATTGCCCGAAGTTGGCAAACGCGAATCAGGCTCGTGGGCGAGCTTTCAACATTAACGCAAATGAGGCGAGTGTAGACAACAAAGTGGTGAATGGTACGTTTCTCGTTAACAACCATCCTGCTTCTATTCTTTTCGATTCGGGGGCCGATAGAAGTTTTGTATCCCTAGCTTTTGAACCTTTGCTTTCAATGCCTAGAACAAAACTAGGAAAGCCCTTGACAGTCGAAATAGCTAGTGGCGAACCCCTTGTTCTTGATTCTGTCATTCGTTGTTGCCAATTGAACCTCGATAACCATCTTTTTCCTATCAACCTCACGCCTATGCAACTTGGGAGCTTTGACATCATATTGGGAATGGATTGGTTAACCAAGCACCATGCTGAGGTAATTTGTTTTGACAAGATCGTTCGTATACCTCTCCCGTCGGGTAAAATCTTGGAGGTTCGTGGAGAAAAACCCTTTAGTAGCCTTAAACTCATGACATGTACCAAGCCTTCTTGGCGCATATCGTAGAAGAGAAAGGGCAATGTCACACCCTCAATTTCCACTTGCGGAGTTTTACCGCGAGGCGTGTGAACAAACCAGGATCTGAAACACTAGTACGTCGAACGACTCTATATGATTCGATAATACGTTTTCCAAAAATCATTTGTTTAACCATTCATCGTAAGTTTTATATTGTCTTAGTTAGTTACCAATATTTAGCGGAAGCATTGGTTTTTATGGTTGAGCGGAAGCATAAGATAAGTAGAGAAACGGCCGCCAACACAAACGCCAAAACAAATGAAAAACCCAAAACAACGTTTGTAAATGAGACTCGATAAAAGATGTCTTGTTCAATGTATGTGAGTGCACCTAGAGCTCCTAGCGTCCTGAGAAACATGTAAAGAAACAAGTGTCAACATTAAAGATGAGTGAGTTCTTAGGTTTTCATAAATTCGTTTGTTCGGTTATGAGTTTGATTCCCCCGTTATCCCTAATCCCGGGATAACGATTTAGTTCCATTATTCCCAACCCGGAATAACAATGATGTTGGTTCCATTATTCCAAACCCGGAATAACAATGATGTTGGTTCCATTATTCCAAACCCGGAATAATAAAGTTGTTGTTTCCATTATTCCAAACCCGGAATAATAATGATGTTGTTTCCATTATCCCTAACCCGGGATAATATAGTTGTTGTTTCCATTATCCTCAACCCGGGATAGTACAGTTGATTCGTAATTAAGTTCAATGTTAACATATATAGGTAGCTAGCCTAAAGTCATGTCACGTAAGAGTTCGCGATCGAAGCTGACTGTTGTGCCTCCGTGTTGCCAGGCCTATCACTGACCATGGCGAAGTTAGGCCAAATTATTCACCCGTTGACCATACCCGATCGGCTAGCGCGACTAGCTCGGATGGGGCTTGTCGGGCCCAGTAGTACTACTTATAATTCCCCCGCTATTAAACCCAATACTAACGATCCGAGAGATTGACGAGGACTTAAGTGATAAAGCTGCTTAGTGACCATAACATTACATTAACATTAACTTAGTTACCGAATAGTTATGTGACGTTAAATTCGTATAACGTAAAGAGATTGAGTTTGAGAGTGTATACATGTTTCTCCCCTGTTGTTTAAAAACTGGATAAAGTTAGGGGCCGTGAACTCACCTTTTGTTGCTTGGTTAGTGTAGCAAAGAAGTTTTAAAGGATGGGACCGCTAATTGCGTCCTAACAAACCAATTGATTTCAAGTCAGTGTGTGAACACACCAATACAAATTCTACACGTAATTTACGCACAAAGTGATACACACAAACAACATATCTACCACTCAAACATGCATGCAAGTATCCTCATGTGAACCTAGTGATTAAAACAACTTATCATAAACATAAACCAATCCATGCCACAATTTAGTGCACACAATCACAAGTTATCAAATTTCAGCTTAACACTCATAATTCAGCTGTTTTCTAGGATTTTTATAAAATAGTTCCAACATTCCAAAAATTCCAATATTTTTACTGTAGGTGACATTTATACCATAGAAATTTATATAAATTTTCCAAGTCCTAAATCTTTACCAATTAACCATAAATATTAATATACTAGGCTGCAGTCAGGTTTGTCGCCTTCTGACTGCAGTCCACGGAAGAATTTATTTAAAAACCACTGATCGTCCAATTAACAAAATTCCAGTTGGAGTTGCCCGGAAATTTCCTTACCTAGTTGCTGTACAAAATTCATGACTCGACTCTCTACTGATTTAAAAATCCAACTCAATAAACAACTAACAAAATTTCAGGATTTTCACAGCTTTAGTTACTGAACTTATTTGGCCCTTTAAAAATATCAAATGACATCAGAAAATTATGAATCCAGCGCCATTAGATTCCTTATTCAAATCTCTACGTTCTAGACATCAGAAAATCCGTTTTTCGACAACTAATGACCAAGTTACAGCCAGATGAAGTCGGCTGTAACTATTACTCAGCAAACTGTTTTCAGCATAATATTACCATAACTTGCAATAACCGTTCCTATGATCAACCTAAGCGAGCAAGAACCGATTTCTAATCATAGATCACTACTAATAACATATCCATGCAACCCTAGTTCATACTTCTAGTTTTTACAAACAAACATACTCGCAAACTTACAAGTTCCGCAAACAATTTTACATGCAAACAAGGATAGTTCAGCCGATTACTTTCAAACACGTATAATCCGAAAACAAACCAATTAATCATTCAAGCACATATATCCGAATGTTATCTTGTAGCATATGACAAATTCAAATCTTTTAATAACAAGGTAAACGAACCGTGAGTACTATAAGGGATCGGTGATCAAGGATTGCTTGCGACCGAGAAGATGATGATGGAGTAGGCTGTTTTGTTGATCGAATAGAGGTGAACAAGGACTGATCTCGCGACTGAATGGAATGAACAAGGGCTGTTTGCGGTTGAATGGAATGGATGCTCGGCTGTTCGCGATCAATGGAGCAAGAGAAGGCAGCCGACGGCTGTTTTGCTTGTTAGGGTTTGTGTTTTTGAATGAAACATGCATGGGTGTGTGTATATATAGCGCAAAGGAGATGAGGGTTACGGATAGGCTTAAGCTTGTGGCCGAGGGACTTGGGTTGGGTCGGTTTGGGTTTTATCTTGCGGCCGGGATATGTTTAAGGTTGGTTTGATCTCGGTTCACACAATTGATCCCGCAATGGGTTTGCGGTTTGAGCTTGTTCTTCGCGGCCAAGGACTTGGGTTGGTTTGGTTTGGTTTGGTTTGGTTTGCACTTGGCCGAGAATGGCTTAAGGTTTAAGATCTAAATCTCGCGGCCGAAGACTTGGGTTTTAGGTTTCCTAGTTTCACAAAGAGTTCGGTTTGTGTTTGTGTCGCGGTTCGGTTCGTGTGCATATTTATTATATATACATATATTTTATAACTAAAACAATCACACAAACACACATCACGTATTCATTAACTCATACACGTTTAATACTTAGCATATACTTTATTCGACAAGTGTCGCGTTTAAGTTATCCGAAAAACCCGGGATGTCACAGGCAAGGGTAAAACTATTCAGGACATCCCCGTTGTTTGGGATTACCCTGAGGTTTTTCCTGAAGAACTACCCGGTTTACCCCCAGCACGACAAGTCGAGTTTCGTATAGATCTTGTACCTGGTGCCAACCCTATAGCCAAATCCCCATACTGTCTTGCACCGTCTGAGATGCAAGAGTTATCTAAACAGCTTCAGGAGTTGTCTAACAAAGGATTCATTCGTCCGAGCTTTTCACCTTGGGGTGCTCCAGTCCTATTTGTGAAAAAGAAAGATGGATCCTTCCGTATGTGTATCGATTACCGTGAGCTCAACAAACTCACAATCAAAAATTGATATCCGCTACCTCGCATTGATGATCTCTTTGATCAGCTACAGGGTGCTACCTGCTTCTCAAAGATTGATCTGCGTTCTGGGTATCATCAACTTCGTGTTCACGAGGAAGATATTCCCAAGACTGCTTTCCACACAAGATATGGTCATTATGAGTTTACTGTTATGCCTTTTGGTTTGACTAATGCTCCTGCTGTTTTCATGGACTTGATGAATAGGGTTTGTAAGCCTTATTTGGACAAGTTCATCATTGTTTTCATTGATGATATTTTGATCTATTCAAAGACCCGAGCTGACCATGAACAACATCTCCGTTTAGCGATGGAACTCCTAAAGAAAGAACAACTTTATGCCAAATTCTCCAAGTGCAAATTTTGGCTAAAGGAAGTTCAATTCTTGGGATATATTGTCGACGAACAAGGTATACATGTAGATCCCGCCAAAATTAGTGCAATCAGGGATTGGAGTACGCCTACTACTACTACCGAGGTTCGTTCTTTTCTTGGTCTCGCAGGTTATTATCGTTGCTTTATCGCAAATTTCTCCCAAGATTGCAGTTCCTCTCACTACTTTGCCTCAAAAGAATAAACCTTTTGAGTGGGGACAAAAATAAGAAGAAGCAGTCCAGACCTTGAAGCAGAAACTTTGTGATGCACCTATCTTATCTTTACCTGAAGGTAACGACGACTTTGTCGTTTATTGTGATGCATCAAACTTAGGCCTTGGTTGCATTCTCATGCAAAGGAACAAAGTTATAGCCTATGCATCAAGACAATTGAAGATTCATGAAAAGAACTACACCACTCATGATCTTGAGTTAGGTGCTGTTGTTTTCGCTCTAAAAATTTGGAGACACTACCTTTATGGTACGACAGCGTGGTTTTCACTGATCACAAAAGTCTCCAACATATTTTCAATCAGAAGGAGCTAAACATGAGACAACGACGTTGGGTTGAACTTCTAAACGACTACGATTGCGAAATTCGTTACCATCCTGGTAAGGCGAATGTAGTAGCTGATGCTCTTAGTCGTAAAGAACGTGTCAAACTACATTGTATTCAAGCTCGATCTGATATTCAAACCCGTATTTTCCAAGCTCAGCGTACTTGTGTTACACAAGGCATAATGGGTAATGAATTACCTGAACAACATGAGCTTCAACTCGAAACAAAGGACAATGGATTATTTTATTTCATGAACCGTTTATGGGTTCCAAGACAAGACAATCTCTGCACCTTGATAATGGATGAAGCTCATAAGTCTCATTATTCAATTCATCCAGGTGCAGACAAAATGTATAAGGATCTTCGTACCTAGTATTGGTGGCCCGGTGTCACACCCTAACTCGCAGCGGAGGACAAATGAAGGGTGCGGCAGACACGTGGTAATTCTCCATAGTTTAAAAACATAATATCATAAACAGAGAGAACCTCGGTTACAACATACTATCCGTATCATATTACACACCATAATTCAAGTACAGTACTATGAGCTATCACAGCTCTTATTCTGCTACAGTTCACTACTAAAGCCATCCTCACACACATTCCTTTTCCCGGCGTTGCATTACCTGAAATGCATGTTAGTTTTGAAAAGGGTCAGCTAAACGTTGCGTGAGTTCCACTAGTTTTGTTGCGATGGAACAATATGTTTTAACAAGTTTAATTGCACTGGTTACAGTCACAATGACGATCACAGTCACAGTTATAGTCACAGATTGCCCGATGGAATTTCACGCGCGTACAAGTGAAACCTGACTATTTCCCCCGGGTTGTGTCACCCAGACACTCCCGGTCCACCAACTGCGTCACGTGCAGTTCAACGCCCCCGGGTAGTTATGCCTAACACATACCCAAAAGTTGGACGAGTGCAGTTGCTTGTGGCCGGCATCGCACCCTCCAGCCTCAACTGGGTTTGTCGGACCAATAGTACTATCTACTGCCCACGGCTCATATTAATCACTTGTAATGGGGGTATTCGTGAGTTAGGTAATTCACATCGTCCCAAGTTGGTGTAATTAACACAGTTTTATAACATGCAAATCATTTCAGAAAACAGTAACACAGTTTAAAAGTAGTGGAGTGAAGCTCACTCCCAAGTTGGTGTAATCAACACAATTTGTAACATGCAAGTCCCCAGAAAACAGTAAAACAATTCAAAAGTGGGGAAGTGAAACTCACAGTGTACGTAGTAGTCTTAACACACAAGTGATCGAGCGACTGGATCAGCTTTAATAACACATATGCAAGTATGGACTCGAATCAGTATCTAGGTTGGTAATGGTTATAACTTGGATCTAGTCAGGAGTTTTTTTTTACTCCGGATTGAGTCTATATGACACTGGTATGGTGATGGACGTCAGGGTAGCATTAGTTTTCAGTTTGGCTTCTGGGCACCGTTTCGCGTGCCAGCCAAAGTCAGTAGTTTAACGTGTTCGGATAATGGTACAGGAATACCAATAATGCAATCACATGGTTATAAGAATGATTAACTTTTCATTAAGGGAGTTTGAGTGTTTGGGGAGTTTAGGTTGCCCAAATTTAAGTTTCCATTTTCACCGTCGGGAATTCTCCCAAACTGTCTTAGGACACACCCATAGTGCCCAATTTGCCCGGGAATCTCCCAAAAACTCCCGGTGTTCCAATTATAGTATTTTTTGGGTTTGGTCAGTTCCCAGTTCCGGCAGATTCGTTATACGGTAAACTGCCGAAATTGCTTAAAATAATCTATTTTTAATTCCATAAATTCCCATTTAATCTATATTTTATATAAAAATATGTAAATTTTTATATATATCTGGAAAAAACTGTTTGGGAAAATTTTCTGGGAATATATTTTTTTAATTTACTTATTTAAATAAATTATTTATAAAACTAATTTTAACCACATAATTAAAATTAAATACCATAATTAGTTCAAAAATTACCAAAAAATCCAGAACACCTTTTACATGTCCAGGAACTCCTCACAAAGTTTTGAAATTTTTCCGATTCGGTGCGTTCCCGGCTACCGAAAACTCGCAAAAACACGGATTTTTAACCCAAATCAAAACTCAACCAATGGACTCAAAATTTTCGTAGAACATTTCCCATATGTTCCTTAGTGTCTCTGTAACATTTGGTGATTTATTGAATTCGTTTGATAATTTTTCTGAAATTCTCTCGGTAAAACATTTAAAAATTCACCAAAAATCATAGAAAATTCCAAATATTCTAAAATTTTACGTGGACCTTCCTGACAATATCCTACATTACAACACTAAATTTCAGCTCAATCCAAATTACACGGACTAAGTTATTGGCAAAACAATTTTCTGCCTAGCCTAGATTCGGTTTTCGGATCATATACCTAGCGATTATTCCGATTCCAAGCGTTTATCTTGATCCAGAAGTGTGTGAAGGCTATATTCAGTACCTACACATCAAGTACAACCCAAATATGCTAGAACTTTGATCAATCAAGCTTTAATTCATTGTTTTTCGGTTAATCGAATAGTTAAGCGATTTTTGTCGAATAAGAGTTGATTAGGGTATCAAACCCCAATGATTAGTGACCATGGCTGCCATATAATACCAGGTGTTTCATGTGGTGTTCATATTCAGCCCTAAAACTTTTTTAAAACTCCAAATTTCATGGATTAAAAAGCGTTTTTTCGGCTAGAAATCATGTTTAATCAAGAAACCATGCTTAAAACTTTATGGATTTGAGTCAATACCTTTGATTGGAGTTGGTTTATGAAGAAATCAGCTGAAGAAGAAGGGTTTGAGAGCAGATTTTGAGAGGTTTTTGTTGTGATTTTTGATTAAAAATAAAAGAAAAAGAAATAAAAAATCTATTTATAACCATGGGGGGATGGTGGCATAGAGGTGGGCCCCCTAGGGCCACCTCGTGCTTTTTTTTTGAGTGCATAAAGATGATGTTTATCTTACGATAAGTATAGACTCGTTTCGGGTCCGGCGCGCGTTCTCGATTTGCGTAACGGACTCCGTTTTGCGCGTACTTAGTGTCAAAAGACTCGGTTTTAAAAATTATGCATAACCGTCTTAAAATCCGAACCCAGTTACGTTTTAATCATAAAAGTCTCGTTTGACGTTCGTTTAAGTGTTTTTAAGATTGATCGATCGTTCCTTGCACATTCGGTTGCCTAATGTTATGCCCGGAATGAATGCGTTTCCCCAATCGGGAGCAGCTTCGTTTTGCATACCCGGGCTTTGATTATTTTTAGACCTTATGTCACAGTCTATGGCACAAAACTAAGTTGTTCCTGGAACTCGGAATCTTAAATAACGCTACCGATAACCTAATAATCAACATCAAAGGTTTAATGCGTTGTTAACGTCAAGTCTCCGTTTAACACGTTGTTCAAGGCTAAGGACGCCAACCTCGCATCGTTGGTCCTTAGTAGTGTCATGTTAACCATGACGTGCTCTCGGATTCCTCCGAGATATAGCATATATTTTTTCGCACCCACACAAGTCATGAAATTTCACAAGGTTTACGTGCAATTATAGTTTTAATCATGCTTTAAGTTTAGGACCAATTAAGGTGTACCTGGTTTCGTCATAGGTATCACACCCGGTATGAAGAAAGACATTGCCTTGTACGTATCCAAATGCCTTACTTGTCTCAAAGTTAAGGCAGAACATCAATGTCCTTCTGGTTTGCTTGAACGACCAGAAATTCCAGTTTGGAAATGGGAAAGCATTGCAATGGATCTCATTACCAAGTTACCGCGTACTAATAGAGGTCATGATGCCATTTGGGTAGTCGTTGATCATTTAACAAAGTCAGCACACTTTATAGCAATCCGTGAGGATTTCCCTGCTGACAAACTTGCTAAGATCTATGTTGATGAGATTGTATCTCGTCATGGTGCTCCTTTAGACATCATATCAGATCGTGATGCTCGATTTTCATCTCACATTTGGAGAACCATGCAATCTGCCATGGGAACCCAACTTAACTTGAGCATTGCTTATCATCCTCAAACGGATGGACAATCTGAAAGAATATTCTAGACACTGGAGGATATGCTTAGAGCTTGTGTGATTGACTTTGGTGGTAGTTGGGATTCGCATCTACCGTTGATCGAATTTTCCTACAACAACAGTTATCACTCTAGCATTAACATGGCGCCTTTTGAAGCTCTTTATGGTCGAAAATGTCGTTCACCTGTCTGTTGGAATGAAGTTGGTGAATCTCAATTCACTAGACCTGAACTCATTTAAGACAATACCGACAAAATCAAGATAATTCGTGATAATCTCTTGACAGCTAGCAGCCGTCAAAAGATTATGCGGACAAACGTCGCAAGCCCTTGGAATTTCAAGTCGGTGATCATGTCCTACTCAAGGTATCTCCTTGGAAAGGCGTGATTAGATTTGGAAAGAAAGGAAAACTTGCACCACGGTATGTTGGACCATTCAAGATCGTCGAGAGATTCGGAAAGGTGGCCTACAAACTTGAGCTACTTCCTGAAATGGGAAATGTTCATCCAACTTTCCACGTGTTCAATCTTAAAAAGTGTTTGGCTGATGAAAACCTCCACATCCCTCTTGATGAAATTCGTGTTGATAACACGATGCATTTTGTTGAGAAACCAGTGGAAATATTGGACCGTGAAGTCAAAAAGCTCAAGCGTAGACGTATACCAATTGTCAAAGTCCGCTGGGAGTCCAAACGTGGCCCAGAGTTTACTTGGGAACGAGAGGATCAAATGAAGGCGAAATGTCCACATCTATTCTCACAAGTTTCCTCTAAATAAATTTCGGGATGAAATTTCCTAAGGTAGGGGAGACTGTGACATCTGTGTATTTCAATCACCATACAATTCTGAAACAATTTCATATTTAATAACATAGTGTTTTATTCCAATATTTGTGTATTTACTTATGGCATTTCGTATTCTCAATCCTTGTTCAAATTCGACCTTCCAAACATTTTCTAGAAGTGAAATCACGGACCGTTACGCAAACGTAACCCATTTAACGCAAAGTACACTCCGGAACAATGACACAAGGTAAACATACCTTAAATATCCTTTACATAACTTAGAAATAAGTTTTGAAGGGTTCGGTATGGCGAAAACATGTTTATTCAGCTCTAGGGGCTATTTTGCAAAATCTGCAAAACTATGCCAATTCGCGTATTTCGCTATCCGAAACATGTACAGACATCCAAAAACTTTTTTAATCATTAAAATATCATATTTTAGTGATTGGAATGCAAAAATGCCATTCGTTACGCATTTACGGTCATTTGCGTGTTCGTTACGATTTTCGTCATAATTAACCGAAAACCCCAACCGTACGACCGAACGAACCGTCATCCAAAACATTTCCAAGAATTTTTCAAGTTCCCTATGCTTTCTCACCTTTATGAAGCTTGAAAATGAGGTTAACGGGTGTTAGAAGTGCCTAAACGCGACAAATCAAGTTCAGAGGCCTGTTCTGCCATTTTGAGAAACTTGGTCCCTGCAGGGGTGCTTACGGACCGTAAGCATGGACCCCATACGGTCCATAAGCAGTGCCCAGACAACAGAGATAGAAACTTTCTAGCCTGTTTCCAACTGTTGCAACTTGTTTTGTTTGATTGTTTCTCTGTTTTGGGGACCAAGTTAAGTGTTCAACAAGTCCTCAAATCAGTCCCTAACACTTGTGTGGTGGAGATCATTCCTTGGAGAACACATAATCCACATGTAATAATCCTACAATCCAAGAATTCCTATAAATAACAAGCTCCATTCCATTCATCCATTGCTCATTTCTTTTCTTTCTCATCATACACTCTAAGAGGAGTTGCTACCTCTTGTTGGAGGCCTCCCACCTGAGTTCATCTTCTTTCTAGAACGCAAGTAAGTGTTCTTCCTTGGCTTGTTTAGCTAATTCAAGCTAAAGTCAAACAGTGTTTGACTTTCGGCTTTGACCATGAATTGGTCAAGACAAAGTTCATTTGAACTTTACAACGTGATCGTAATCACGATGGTTATAGTCCCTTGTGACTATACCTACTGATTACCACGTTGACTAGTTGTAGTGACGAGTCAAAGTTTCGGTCAAAATGAACGATTATGTGCATTTTGCAACGAAACTATTTCTGAGTATCAAACACTTTGTTTTGATATCAAATCAGTTTTCTAACTTAGTTAAACATGTTTTAACATGTTTAACTCGTCACTTCTAGTTTAGTGCTTATTTAGGGTCGTAAGTCAAGCGGTCTCGACAACCGCTTAGACTTTCAAACCCGACCCGTTTGGTCGATCATTAGGATCCGACCAAACATATATTGTGACCTTAGTTATATAGGGAATAACCTCCAGGGGTTATACCTTATGGTTACTTCGTTTAGTTAGTTGTATGATAGGTAGTTTATATGCCTTAGGAAAATGACCAAAATTCCATTTTTGCGCATGAATTCAATCTAAGCATATGTAACCTAAATTTTAACACTTAAACTGATTGTGCAACATTATTAAACATGTTTAGGCATATAAGACTTATCATATGGCTAGTTAGACCATCCGAACGCGCTTTTGCGCAAACGACACATTAAAGTAGCTTAAACTACCTTAACGAGTCGTAACGACTCATAAGCACTTAGGATTGCTTTCAAATCAGAATGTAGGCTTGTTACACCATATCATATGAGTTCCAACACTCATTTGGTTTACAAGACCTCATTTTATCCGATCCCCCGATTTAGGTTCCGATTTATAAACATAGTGATTCCATACTAGGTGCCACTTGATTCCTTGACTTTCCGAGCTTTGTTAGTTCACTAGATCAAGGATACTTGCAATCTCAAGTGAGTACATAGTCCCCTCTTTTACGTTTTTCAAATATTTTGGGGTGAAACACATGTGCCTACTCGATACTTTCATGTTTTCACGCTTTCATGACATATACTTGCTATGTTCATCTAGTACAATATATAGTACATGATTTCATTTATGTTTTGCTATGTATGTTGACTGAGCATACTAGCACATTGATTCAAAGATACTTTTGCGTCATATGTTGACTTAGCATATGAGCACATCGATTTTACATTACATTTTGCTATGCATGTTGACTGAACATGCTAGCACATTGATTTCATGGACATTTCTACTACGCATGTTTACTTAGCATACTCAGTACATGGTTTTTACATGACATGCTTACATTGGTTATGACATTTGGTATGTTTAACAGGACAAGAATACTATCATTAACATTGATCACGCCGCTCGGTAGCATGTAATGGTACCATAGGACTTGACAAATCCCGTTCCCCGCTTCCTAGGTTTGTTTGGAAGCAGGGAATAACAGAATCCGAATACATTTTTGATAGACCTTTGACTTGTTAAGGGTTTATCCGACAGTCTCAAGGCTTGAATGTATGCGATAAACATTACTACATAAATGTTCATATCAAATAAAGCATTGGTTTTGCAAAACATGACTTTTGATTTAAACTTTGGTTTATTCAAGACATTGTTTTGTACCTGACATTGGTTATACACGACATGTTACATATAGTTTGAGTAAAGACTTTTTCTTTACTTGCCATACAAGACATTTGTTACACAAGACATGGTTTATACCTAACATTGTGACATATTACATTATTTACACATGACATTTGACATTTGTTTGACAAGACATTTTTGGTGGTTATTCGATAAGTGATTTAAATAACGAGATGCGTGTAATATGATAAAAGCATGGTGGATACGCCGCTGATACTTCCTATATATAAGTGCTTTCATGATATTACATATCGTAACGTTATTTAAGCCACTTCGACAAAGACGAAGACATGACACATTTGGTACAAATGATATATATTTTTCACAAGACATCGTTTTACAAATGGCATATTTTATACCATTCATTTTCATTCGGTTAATTATTTAACCATGCATCCTTCTTCATATCGTTTGATTTTCATATCGATTTTCATATGATTTTATAAAAGAAAACATTTTATAAGGTTCATGACTACTTTTCGTTAAACTATTATTTAACTTCAAGTCATGAATCCTCATCAACAAAACCTATGTAACTCACAGGCATTTTTATGCTGACGTACCTATTTTCACGTGTGTTTCAGGAGTTAATATCTAAGGTTGATCATGCTACACTTAGGCGGACTTGGGCTTTAGTGACTTAAAATCAAGCAAGAAAAATAAATTTATGTTATGTTTCCGTTAAATTCCAGACAATGTAAACAATTTGAATCAATAATACAAAACTTTAATTACCATGGTTGTTGAAACAATAGTTCTGTTACTCCACTCCGCGACGTTTCCGCCGCGGTTTGTTGTTTTACGCGGTCGGGGTGTGACAACATGGCAAGTTATATTCAAGTTGAATCGTACATGTAATTAAACAGCTTTCGCATAACAATAGCATATAGTTGAAATCTTTAACTAGCATGCATAACATCCTAAGCATAACAATATCATGAGAATACAAGTTGCAAAACAAGCTTAAGCATAACAATGAACGTTTCAATGATTTGAATGTTATTTATAATGATTTCGTAATGTGGATTTTGTATACATGTTGCACCCAAAAGGTGCGTTTAAGCGTAAAAAGGGGTCGAGTATGCTCACCTCTTGTGAATCGTCTTTTAGTATTCTGCGAAGTGTTGAAGGGTTCGACATTGCAACGCCGAGGTCATCATACATGGGTAAACAAAGGTACAAAAGTGTTTATTAAAATAAAAATAAATATACACTTGTTTTTATTTTATAACCTTATTTGAGTCTCGTTACGTTTTCATTAGCGTGTCGATGATAAGGTAGATGTGTACATACATTTATATTTCTAACGAAAATCGGGCAGAGTTTCCTCTGTTTTTGGACGATCCCGACAATACGAATTGTCGATATAAATCTCAAAACTCAACAATACACGAATCATTATACGAATATATAATTCTATGTATAATTAACTACAAGTTGTAGGGTTCGGCTCCGCGATTTAAAACGCTATATAAATATGAAACGCTATCGTATATTTTTGTACCGTTATTTCAAAACTCGACGGTTTCGATGACAATATATATAGATCTTTCGATTTCCGATTTAAAACGCCACTTTTATATTGTAAATCTAATACTTACACGTTTATAATGTCATCTCGTTTATAAATTGGTTCGGTTTCTAAAGGTCGACTTCACCTTTAGACAATATATATATATATATATATATATATATATATATATATATATATATATATATACAAAACAGTATGAACGAATATGTGTAATTATGTTACCGAGCTCGTGTCACCGTAGCTAACAGCGTAGACCAGTTGACTGGTTTGACCAAATCTGACCGTGTCGAAGCTGAACCCGAACAGGGACTGAGCGTGAATCCAACCTAAAGCCAAGCTGAAACGAACCTGACCCGGGGCAAACCTGAACCAAATCGAAACCGTAAATCTGCGTTGACTCGTACCTGGTTCTGACCCGCACCGAAAAAATCCAACACCCGAGATGGAACCGGGTTGAAACGAACACCCAACTCGCAACCCAAAACCGGGACTGGACCGATGCCAGACTGACCCAACCGGAACAAACCGGAGCTCGAAACTAAACCGTAGTCGCCGTGACCCGAACAAGAACAGAACCGCTGCCGCCGCAGACGACGGCGCCACTGCCATTGTTGTTCCGCCGTCTCCCTCTTTCTTCTCTCTCTCTCTCTCTCTTTCTCTCTCTCACCCTGCCCCTATCGTCATGCGTCGCCACCTGATGGTGGTGGTCGACCGTTAACCCGACGAGGGAGAGGACAGGGGTTGTGGTGGGTGTCGCGTCGGAGGAGGAGGGTGGATAAAAGGGCGATGGGTATTGGTGGTGGTTTAAGGCGGAGAAATGGAGGCGGAGGTAGGTTGAAGGGTTGCAGTTTGCGTGTGGCCGAATATCGATGCCGAAGCTCCGGCTTCAGTGGCCGGAATCGCGAGGAGGACAAGAGGGGTGTGTGTGCGGCTGAGTGTGTGAGTGTGTGTTGTTTTAAGTAGGGTATGTTTAGTTAGGGTTTGGGTGTTGGGCCCGAGGCCTGTTAGCTAGTTACGAGGGTTTTGAGCGGCCCGGTCGCCACTGCGAGAACCGTGTTCGGACCCGATTGCCATAGAATATCGTAAAATATTATTATTTTAATCTTATTTAATTTCGAATTACAAAAAAAATAAAGTAGGTAATGATAAGTGAGGTGTTCGTTGTCAATTGAATTAAAAGCACGTAGGAATGCGTCGTTTATATATATATATATATATATATATATAATATATATATATATATATATATATATATATATATATATAAATTTTCCATTATTCGTTTGTGAATTTAAGAAATACCGAAACGTCACGTATTTTCAAAAATAAAGTTTTTACGGAAATACGAGGCGTCACACTTAGAGTTCTCTTCCTTGCTTGGAAGATTTGAGAGAAGTAGAGAGGTTGAGAGAAGAATGTTTGGAACACTTAGTGTCCTTTTAGAATTCTTAAAATTCTTGATTTAGAGAGATTGAGAGAATTAGAGAGATGGAGAGAAGAATGGTGTGAAGAAAATGGTAGAATGAGGTTGGTATTTATAGGTAGAGAATGTGGAAAAATGGTGAAATATGATTGGTTAAAGAAGGTGGAAGAGGATTGAAAAGATGATTGGTGGAGAAAGGATGTGGAAAAGAGTGAAATATGATTGGTTAAAGATGGTGAAAGGGGAATGATGAGGTGGAAAGATGATTGGTATATTTCTTGGTATTGCTTGAGTAATATTATGTAATTGAGTATATAAAAAGTATAAAAGTATAATTCAAGTATTGAGGATGTGCGTGTAAGTATTTATACGTATAATTGTGTCGGTTTGCGTATATACGTATTTAAATGATTGGTTGTGTGAATAAAAAAAATATGTATAAAATATGAATTTTATTATGATTAACACCTCGAATTGTGGTATTTAAATTAAAATACGAATGTAAGGTTTCTAAAATTACAATACGAATACGAACATTTTTAAAATAGAAATATGAAGATACGAGGCGTGACAAAAAAGATTCTAAAGGTCCGATCTGAGGTTACAAAGAGGTTTGGGACGAAGATGTTAAGTTTTCTAACCAAAAAGTTTAGTTTTCCGGCCAAAAAGAAGTTTTTCGGCGACTTCAATAATTAGAGTTTTTATTAGAAAAAGGTTCCTAAAGGTCCATAATAAGGTTACAAAGAAGTCTGGGATGAAAATGTTGTGTTTCCTGGCCAAAAATGAGGTTTCCAGCCAAAAACGTTTTTCTGGCGACCGGAGATTAACAGCGTTAGGGTTCTGTTAGTCAGGGTCCATTGGTGGCCAATACGTCAATAGTTGGGACTGCCAGTGGTTATTTTAAAGTTGGGGCTGTTGACGGCCAATAGCTAATAGTTGGGATTATTAAAATCCAATAATCTTTTAAACAATGATATGTTTTCCGATCATTTTAAAGCATCCACTTTCAAACGTATCTAAAAACGTCGTCAATGCTACATCCACTTTCAAACGTCTTTTGAAAAAAAAATCTATTATATATATATATATATATATATATACATGTATATATATATATATGTATGTATGTGTGCGTGTGAGAGAGAGGGACCCACCACTTTCCCATTTGTTCTCGTATGAATTACAAATGCCCATCCGGACACCACCAACAACAAATCACCCCATCGGTGTTGTGCTATTTCAAACGCCATGTTGTCACTAGGCGTCATGTGTCCGTTTTCAAACACTATATTATACGAATACACACAAAATTAAAATTGCATTAAGAACTAGACTTGTATGCTCATTATAAGGCTATGTGTTATGAGTTAAAATCCCATGATACGCAACTGATGGGGCGTGATAAGGACCATTATGGGGCACTTGCTTATGCTGTTATCAGCCATGAGAATGTGTGGTTGATGGGCCAAACCTTTTTCCACCAATCATAATTTTTCTTTCTTTTTTATTTTTAGTTTATTAAATTTGTTATTCTTTTAATGGCATGACTAATAGTTAAAACTTGTGAAGTCATTACACACTAAAGATGAAAAAAGCGAGTGAAATTTCATACCTAGGTGACATCGATGTGACGAATGCTTGAGTTAAAATTAAATAAACAATGAAACCAGGATTGGAGTTGTTCAAAAAGCTTGTGGCCCGGAGCTCGCTCGGATTTAACTCAGGAAAAGTTCGTTCGATATGGCTCGGTTTGAAAGTGAGTCGAGTCGGCTTGGCTCAGTTAGAAAGTGAGCCTAGCTCAGCTTGGCTTGTTACGAATAGGATTGGCTCAATTTGGCTTGCTTGGTAGCTCGGCTCGGCTTAACTCGGATTATTTTACTTTTACTATATATTCTTATACATATATTATAATATATTACAAAAAACTGATTATTATGTACATGTATTTAGCTGTGTAATTTATGTTGTTGAACTTGATTTTGGCTTGTAATGTATTAGATTGAGCTTATTTTGGATATTTCTTTTGAACAATTGAATAATATTTTAGACTAGTGAATTCGGAGAGCTATGTATTAATTTTTCTTTTCAAAATCGAGCCGGGTCAGCTCGGTTTAAAACGAAGCAGAGCCCAGTCTTAGATTTCCAGCTCGGTTTCAAATCCAAGCTAGCTCGGTTTATAATCAAACTGTGCCCGATGTCATGACCCGCATAAATCCAGCCCCAAATTCAGCATTCTAGAACTTTCCGGGGTCATCTAGTCGCATCAAGAGCTGCCCGGAAGACTCCGGAACAACCCGTATTGTTCCAGTAGCATGGAGGCACTAAGAAGCATGAAATATCAGCCAAGAAGGGACTAGAATTTGCTGGAAATGGCTATTTACTTCAACCAAAGAAATCTGCCAAGAACACTCTAGAAACTTGGTGAAATATCATGATATTATGTATGAAATATCTAGACATTTAGGCTTGATATTTTGTAAAGAGTATTCTAGATATAGAATACTCTAGATAACCTTGCAACAACTATAAATAGGGACCATGGGAGCTCATTTGAGGCATCCCCACATACTTGTAAACATCATAACTCTTGTAAGCTCTCTTTGCATAATACAAAGCTATTATCTTGTATACTTGTGCTCAAGTATTACAAGCAACATTCTTGCGATCCACCGTTCCCTTTAGCAACTTTCTTAACCAAAACCCAACGACACTAAGTCGGCTAGGTTTACTTGGACCGTGTTCTAAGGCCGCACGCGAGTTGAATAACTAACTCCGTGACAAGTGGTATCAGAGCAACGTTTCGATCCATCCAAGATGGCTGAAGGAAAGACTCAACTTACAACCATGGCTACTGGAGAAGAGACCCGTGGGCGCGATGACACTCAGAAAGGAGGAAGAAAGAACCGAGACATGTCCAAGGACGTGGTCGCAAGCTTAGAAAAACGTGTGGAAGACGTGGAGACATCGATAGCCGAATTCAAGACGCATGTTGAAGAATTCAAGACTGAGGTCGACATCTTCCAAGCAAACACTAACGAGTCGCTGGAACAAGTAGGTGGCGAGCTCGGTGAATTAAGAGACGACATCAAACTTGTTATGCAGGTCATACAAGCTGAACTGAAAAAGTTGTTTATGATGGAGTTGGGGCAAGTACAAAGCAATCTTGAGAGCAAGTTTGCTGAAAAATTCAGTGAGTTGTAAATGGCGCTAAACATTTGCAAACAAGCACTAGCAAACCGAGGTGACGCCATCATTTCTTCAAAGTCTAAAGTCCAAAGCCATCTTCGTTTGTTGGCAAACGGGAGGCACGAGCCGTAGACGATTTCATCTGGGAGATTGAGCAGTACTTTGAAGCTATAGACATCGTTGACGATGGCAAGAAAATCAAGACGATGACCTTATACTTGAAGGAAACCGCGGCTCTATGGTGGCGATGGAAGCACATGGAGATTGAAAAAGGTATGTGCACCATCAACACTTGGGCTGATTTTGTAAAAGAAATTAAGAAGCAGTTTTATCCGGAAAATGCCAAACACGATGCAAAGATTCGGCTATGAAACCTTAGGCAAAAGGGTAGCATCAATGAATTCACTACCCTTGTGCTTGAGATTCCGGACTTGTCGCCCAAGGATGCTCTCGTTTACTTTGTCGATGGCTTACAACAATGGGCCAAGACCGAACTTGAACGATGAAATGTTCAAGACTTATCATCGGCAATCTCTGTTGCTGAAAACTTGCACGACCGTAATGAAAATTGTTCGGCAAGATCAGCAACTTCAGAGACGGGCGATGCGAAAGGTGGGGGAGCAAAACCCACCAACCAAAATCAATACCGGAAGAATGATGACCGGGCATTAACATTATATAACAAAGGAAAAGCCATGAACAAAGGCTGCTTCCTTTGCGATGGGCCTCATGATGCACGAGACTACCCAAAGAAAGCCAGATTAACGGCCCTTATAAGGACCGGCGATGATGAACCTGAGGAAACCGAAGAGGTTCGTCTAAGTGCAATGCAACTTCAAGTTTTAAATGCTATGACCACAATGGAAGGAAAACCATTGGCGATAGCAAATCAAGCTAACCCGACAACAGTCATGGACAATACAAAGGGAAGAGGTCTTTTCTTTGTCGATCTAGAAATCAAAGGAGAAACCTTAGAAGCACTGGTCGATACCGGTGCCAGCCATAACTTCAAGACAACAAA
This sequence comes from Scalesia atractyloides, assembly GCA_947069175.1. Classification (NCBI taxonomy): domain Eukaryota; kingdom Viridiplantae; phylum Streptophyta; class Magnoliopsida; order Asterales; family Asteraceae; genus Scalesia; species Scalesia atractyloides. Next base: position 31,099,766 of record CAMTDV010000018.1, on the reverse strand, counting down.
CGAAGCAAGAAGACTCGGCTTAAGAATCACAACTCAAGAAGGCTAGATCAAAGCCGCTAACGGAGATCCCATACCGATCGAAGGTGTTGCTTGGGGCGTAAAAGCCAAAATCGGGACATGGGCAGGAAAGTTACACTTCTCAATTGTTCCAATCGAAGACTACAATATTGTGCTCGGGATGGATTTCTTTCGAGAACAAAAGGCCATGCCAGCACCATTTATGAACACACTCTACATCATCAAAGGCGATGAGGTACACACTACACCCTTGAAGTCCAAGAACCGAGGCAAAATATTATCTGCGATACAACTCATGAAAACTCATGAGGCATTCGGGCATCGCAACGAGGACGTTGCGAATTTAGGTGGGGGAGGATGTCACGACCCGCATAAATCCAGCCCCAAAATTCAGCATTCTAGAACTTTCCGGGGTGATCTAGTCGCATCAAGAGCTGCCCGGAAGACTCCGGAACAGCCCGTATTGTTCCAGTAGCATGGAGGCACTAAGAAGCATAAAATATCAGCCAAGAAGGGACTAGAATTTGCTGGAAATGGCTAGTTACTTCAACCATAAAAATCTGCCAAGAACACACTAGAAACTTGGTGAAATATCATGATATTATGTATGAAATATCTAGACATTTATGCTTGATATTTTGTAAATAGTATTCTAGATATAGAATACTCTAGATAACCTTGCAACAACTATAAATAGGGACCATAGGAGCTCATTTGAGGCATCCCCACATACTTGTAAACATCATAACTCTTGTAAGCTCTCTTTGCATAATACAAAGCTATTATCTTGTATACTTGTGTTAAGTATTACAAGCAACATTCTTGCGATCCACCGTTCCCTTTAGGAACTTTCATAACCAAAACCCAACGACACTAAGTCGGCTAGGCTTACTTGGACCGTGTTCTAAGGCCGCACGCAAGTTGAATAACTAACTTCGTGACAACGAGCTTGCCCTGACTCGACTCGGTTGAGCTCGTGGACATGATAACATAAGTTGAGGTACCAAGATGATAATAATATTCTACGAATATGTCAACACGACGTCGTTATGCTCATATCATTATTTCCTAAATCAACCAACATTGTCGATCAAAAGTTGAAAACCCCTGGTTTCCTTTCCCTTAATCACTTTCCGATCGTAAAAATGGCGAACGAGAACGAACCAGCAAAACTTCTGCTACCATACCTTCAACGTGCCGATGAATTGCAAAAACACGAACCTCTTGTCGCCTACCACTGTACATACTCTTTCATCTTCATCTCTCACTTCACTCTAAACCCTAATTTTCAACAATTTCACTTTTTTTTGTTCTGTTTTCAGGTCGATTGTATGCGATGGAACGAGGTTTGAAGATTCCGCAGAGTGAGCGAACGAAAACCACCAGTTCGCTGCTTGTGTCGCTTATTAAACAGCTTGAAAAGGTCTGATTTCTTGTTGGAGACTGTTTCGTTTGAATTTAGGGTTTAGAAACTTTGTTTTGGGGATTATGGAGTTGGTTGTTTGATTGATTTTAGGTCTAGTGAGTTTAGTTTGTTGTGATGTGTTATGTTTTGTAGATGTTAATTAGTTATTTTGATGAATTAGTTTTCTGTTATCTCGGAATTCGGATCTAGGTTTATAGTTAGCATTTGGTTGAGTCACGAAGTCTGATTTTTATGGAAGTTCTGTTGCAAGCAAAATTAATGAAATTGCTGCCTATGCAGTTATAGCAGTCCAAAATCAAATAGCATTCAAGGGCCGATATTTGATATCACGGTGGGATATCGGTAATCTATACCATGCAGAATTTATATATGTACATATATAAAACATAAAATATATATAATATTAGCGGTATGCGCATATAATGTATGTATGTGTGGGTGCTCAGGGGGCAAAAGTGAAAGTGCACTAATTTTAACGTTATTTTACTAATTTCGTGAAAATAGCGTTAAAAGAGGGGGATGGTTAATCATGCATCCTGTGGTGGCATTGATAGCCGAAAGACAAGGAGGTACATGCACTAACCGGCATTTATCTCAATTACTGAGTGTTATGTGCCTTATGTCCAAGGCTTGATGCAACACTATTATCGAGCCGGGGGTCTCACTGGAAGCAGCCTCTCTATTCCTATAGGGAAGAGGTAAGGTTGTCTACATCTTACCTTCCTCAGACCCTAACTTAGCTTTGCTATTGGTGGGATTCTTGAGTATGACGATGATGATGATTAATAGTAATATCCAAAGTCAAAATTCAAAAGTGCCAATATTTGAAACATGATCTAATCGTAAGCCATGAAATCTTCCCCTGAGTCCACATCAACCAAGGCATCTAAAATAACGGTCAATATCAGTCAATGGCGCCGATAATGGCGGTTCTGCTATTATTTTGGAAGGCCTGATAACCGCCATCCCACTGCTATTGACTGCAGCATATATCTGGACATCTGGTATTAGGTTATTCTGTGTGTTGTGAATATTTTGTTCCACGTTCGCCATTTTTACAATTAGAAAGGGAAAGTGAAAAGAAACTAGGGATTTTGATCAAGGTTGGAGTTTATTAGACGGTTGTGTTCTTGACACATTGTATGTTTATTTTGATAAGTTAGATCAAAAGTTAGTGATGTGTTAAATAAATTCTGTTTGTCTGATTATTTGGAAATCTCTGTTGCAACTTAGTTTATGAAAATGCTGCATTTTATGGCAGTGGCTACTGAATACCGATGGTATTCTGTAAGTGGAGATAATTTTCTATGTAGGCTGTTAGGTAGTTTGTTTTGTGTGTGCTGTGGATATTTTGTTTTTTGTTCAATGTATTGGTTGCTTGTTCATTTACAGGATAAGAAGGCATTGCAGTTGGGGCCTGATGACCATCTTCACCTGGAAGGATTTGCATCAAACGTCTTTGCAAAGGCCGATAAGCAAGACCGAGCTGGGAAAGCTGATCTGTATGATAAGCTTTCTTTTTATAATACAACTTATTTTACCAATATTTTGCTAAAGAATTTACGATATACAAATGAGTAGTTGTGCTTTCCAGATTCATTCATATGCTTTAAGCCTGTACATCTTAGAAACTCACATCTTTCTACCCGACCCCTACAAATAACTGTAGTCGTGATTATTAGTTTAATGTATTAACTTGATTTTAACGTGTTGTAGTAATACAGCAAAGACGTTTTATGCTGCCAGCATATTCTTTGAAATCCTTAACCAGTTCGGTGATCTCCAGCCTGATGTGAGTTCAGTTCTATATGTCGTATTGTCACTAGCAATTTATCTGCTTCATTGCTTTTAGTAATTAAAGGAGAACAAAACAAAAAGATGTTGATATATTGCAATTGGTTTGTTGTTATAAAAGCTTGAGCAGAAACAGAAATATGCAGCATGGAAAGCAGCAGATATAAGAAAAGCTATTAAAGAAGGAAGGAAGCCTGTACCAGGCCCCCCTGGTGGTGATAAAGATATCTCAGATACATCAAGCACCGGATACGTAAGATCTTATTATGTTTTTTTTAACGGAAAATTTGGATCACTGACGGACCATTGGAGTATCATCCCACCCGATCATATCCATCTCCACTAGGCATAATGCCTATACACCAATTCAGGAGGAAACCCAATAAATATGGGAAAAACTCCTTTTTGTGGGAATCGAATCCAGGACCTATTGGTCCCAAGCTTTATCCCACCACCAAGATGCCACTAGGCTATAAAGCCATGGACAGATCTTATAATGTATATATATTATATTTATATATCTATATAATAAAAGAAAACAATGGGGGACACGTGTCATCCATTGGAGTCATCAAGTTTTTGGTTTCCCGCCTTTCTCTCCAACTTAATTATGGATACTTATTTTTTAATTAAAAATAATTGTTATATCATTAACCTAATGAATTTAATATGAAATTAATTATTAGTTTTTTAAATAAAACTTGTATTTTTTACTTGAAAGCTTCACCAAGTTCTAAATTCTGTTGGTTAAAATATTAAGAATTGATGAATAACTATGATTACTGTTTTTATAAGTGATTTCAAAAAAAAAATTCAGATATTTAATGTGGTTGGAACGTTGGATGGTAAGAAATGGTTAAAAAAATACAACATTAATAAAATAAATAGATGGCATTATAAAATCAAAGAAATAATGTTTTAGTAACTTAACAAGATATATAATTGTCATGCCAATGATTATTTTTTAAATAAATTTCTTGACGACTGTATATGTTAACAAATTATATCATATTCTATTCTATTAATTAGTATAATACATTTTTGTATTCAAACGTAACTTTTTATTAGTAATTATATAACATTACATTTATAAAGTGGGTCAAACCGAGCCTTAAAGTTTTGGGTGTTTTGGCAGGATCTTGAACTGAGCAGGAGTGAGCCACCACCAACAACCGCACCGCCACCAGAATCCCGTCCACCACCGCAGTTTTATGAACGAAGTGATTCCAAGCAGTTCACAGCTACTCATCCATCATCACAACAGGATATCCCACCACAACCGTTTTCAAACATCCAAAAACCGACAAATTTTCAACCCCCACCTTCAAATTACGAACCCCCACCTTCAAATTATCAACCACCATCTTCAACCGTTTCACCGCCACCGCCAGCATATTCTTCCGATGATTACCCGTCCAATAACTTTCAGCAACATCCGTCTCAGACTTATCACCATCAACCATCTTATCCACAAGAACCTCAACATCACATTTCCCAAAATTACCCTCCGCAAGATCCCTCTTTTTCATATCCCAATTTCCAATCGTACCCTAGTTTTTCCGAAACTACCCTTCCGGCGGCACCGCCTCATTACTCATCATCTTACTATCAGGGCTCTGAACAACCCTACAATTCAGCCGCTAGACCAACAGACTATCTGTTTACATCTCCGTACAACCCAAATGCAGCTAATGGGCCGGGTTCAGTTCCGGAACCCGCGCCTGCACCAGCACCGGCACCGGCGCCGCCCTCTGCACAGTTGTATCAGTATGACAGTAATTACCAACCTGCCCCTGAGAAAATCGCGGAGGCACACAAGGCTGCAAGGTTTGCTGTTGGAGCTTTGGCGTTTGATGATGTTTTTGTTGCTGTAGATTATCTTAAAAAATCTCTTGAACTGCTTACTAATCCGTCTGCGAGTGTTTAAAATGCTGGGGTATTTTGGTTTTTTTTTCCAAGGTTTTTTTTTCTTCCAGTGACTGTAATTGACGTGTTTGGGTGAAATTAAGAATTATAACTGTAAAAATATCTACTTTTTTTTTTAATTTTTCTACTTGACCTGTTACAAACTGTTTACGTATTGATAATGTGAGTTTCTATATCCATTTGACATAGGGTTGGCAATGATAACTCAATTCTTGAAAAATATTTTGTTTTGGAATATTGAAAATTGTTTAATTTATTTGGGTCCCATTAGATTATAACAGGTCAATTCAGGTCAAAATAGATAGTTATCATATATAGCTTGCTGGCTTAATATATGTTCAAACCATCCATGACCATTCTGTCACCTTCTCTGCTACTACCAAAGCCACAGCTGCTGTTGACACATTAACATCGTCACACCACCCAAGAACTAGGGATGGCAATGGGTCGGGCTCGGGTTGGGATTGGTAATCCCATACCCATACCCGGTTATAAAATCGCGTCCCATACCCGACCCAATACCCGTCGGGTAATTACCCGTTGGGCATCAGGTATAACCGCAGGTATCGGGTATACCTAGTAGTTTGTTAAAAGATATACGTTGGGATTTCTACATACATCTTTTTACTATTGTAATTATTATATTATTTTATTTATACAACTATTATAAATTGAAAATGTACATTGCATACATATGAGTTTTATTATAGATTAATAATAACTTTATAATACTTATACACTTACATGTATATACTTCACCACATACAAAAAAGTAAATTTATTTTTTTCACATTATAAACATACTAAAAAAGTCACTAATGGAAAATAAAAATATAAATATAAATTAGAAAAAATGGGGTATATAGTTCGGGTAAACGGGTATGTAGTTTAGCGTAATCGGGTCGGGTATACCCATCCCATTTGTGTCGGGTTTCGGGTATACCCGTCGAGCTCGGGTATTTTTGCCATCCCTACCAACTACACCGTCACTGTTGGGGGCTGTCATTTGTATTTATAATGAATTGCTTTATTAAATGAAGTCAGGTTATTTTAACAAGGACCCATTTTGCTCCGGCATAACCAATTTTGACCTGAACCCGTTCTGCATATAAAAAATGTATATATGCAGAATGCTGCATATAGCGATTTCGGAATATATCCCTGTAATCGTTTCTGTACATAACTTTATGGCGATTGAACTGACCATGTAGTCTGGTTCTTGAAATACCCACTATCGGGTTATTGGTTTTGAGTCGGTTTGGTCTGATCCCAACCCATTTGCACACTCATAAGTCATAACTCATTCTTCAAAAGTTTTTTTTTTTTTTGGATAAATGTAAATTGTAACTAAAATTATTTAGAACCCTTCAGATTATAAGGCACCAGCAGGTCAATTTTGGTTACAGTGAGTCGAAATAGGTCTCTTTTAAAAACTTGCAAATTTAAAATAGGTTCAAACGGGTCACCGCCACCCATGACCATTTTCACCTCCACCACTGCTAATGCCTGCCGTCGTTGACATACCAACATTGTTAACACTATTGCCACCACAGTGATCCTTGACCTGCATACATTAGATTAATTCAATGGTATTTTGACATTTAAGTATGACCATCTTTAACAAACAATATCATATCAGACCCATAAAGATGCAAACAAACACCAACTTAAAGATCTAACCCATGCTTTGAAAGACACCCTGTAGGGAGCTGTAATTTGTATTTATATTCAACAACTAAACATGCGTCTGTTAAAATCATCAGATCAAAGCCATGAAAACTTATTCGTACACCGATACATACACAGCTCAAAAATATAGTTCTTGCTTGTTGCTTCACGTTCTTGAAATCAGACCTATAACAGAAGAAAAAGATGTGGCAAGTGTTAGTACGAAATCCATAGCAACTTATAACATTGAAATATGCAAGAGCGAATCTCAATCCATTTATACGTAAATGGGTCAGTTTTGGGCTATGTTTTCATCTCTAACGGGTCAAATGAATTAAAAGTAACAGATCTAATTCAAACGGAAATGAGTTAAGACGGATTGAAAGTCAACCGAGTGTACTCAAAGAATTAAAAAATGGATTAAAGAGTGTTTGCGTGCTCGCCCATCCAATTTGACACTTTTGACCCAAACCCGTTTTGTTACTCCAAACCCCCACCCTGCAAACAAAGAAATTACTTTTTACCATCTGTAGAACAATGTGAGTTGTACCTGCAAAAGGAAAACCTTGAGCACCACTGGAAGAGAGGAGAATTTCCTAATATATGTTTATCGTGCTCCCTGCTAACACGTAACATCTCTAAACAGTAGTTTTTTCTCATCATAAAACCATCTGCAAAATTATTTCTAATTAATTATCATACTGATGATCACATCCCCATACAGCTAATTAAAATAACACAAAGTGTTGTTATAGGAAGCAAAAGCTAAAAAGAAATCGATCCTTTGTGTTTTAACATGTCTTATTCTATTTAATGTTTTCAAAATTATCAAGCATAGAATCCAGTAAAGCTGTAATTATATAATCACCAATAAACACAAAAGAACAAGTAGGGATGAAGGTAAGAGACGCACTTGCAGAGAAAAACCCGTTTTGGTTTGTCAAAGGCGTTTGTCTGTGAATGAGCTTGAATCACTCTTTCTTCAGAAAACTTGTGTGGCGGAAGAACTTCACATGGACCATGAATCATGCCAGCTGCTAATGTTGTTTCATGGTTGGACTCATATACCTAAACATGAGGTCGCGTCAGATTTTCGAGAAAAAATGCGGCATGCTTGCTTGAAAAGTACAAAAAGGAAGATGGCAGGTGCAAAAGTTTATGGTATTAACAACTATTGTGAAGTTAATGAGCTACTTGAGAGTAGGAAAAATGTAAGAATCAATAAACTAAACAAGCAATAGAAAATTTGATACAATCACAGTAGCTAGAGATGGCGATATTTACGCATTTATGGTTGTTTGGGTAACATTTTGTCTCTAAAGAGTCAAATGGGTTAAGCTAAAGGGATTTAACTACCTCACTGCTTTCTGGAGCACAAGGACGACCAACACCCTCTGGCAAATCATCAGGAAAGAAACAGCGAGTCGCAGTAACCCACTTCTTATTTGTCTTATTACCCCCCCATATGCTCTGCAAGAAAATCCTTTTTATCATCTTATGCGAAGATTTAATAAATTAAAACAAATAGAGCAGCAAAACTGTTCAATATGCAAGTAATGGGAGAAAAATAATCGAAAAACGCACGCACACACATATATATATACACACATGCTCTGCAAGAAAACCAGTTTTTGCACACACGTCGATAAATATGTTAAAAACACAGCTGTAAAAAAAATTTCCGAGTGGTGTTTTCAGACTTTTTACAGCACTGAAGAAGCTGCTGACATAAAGCATTTACACCCACTGTAAGCGTTTTTTACAGTGGTGTAAATCAACAAAAACTATTTTTTTTTGGAAAAGTTAATTTTTGAAGGATTTTTGGTTAAAAAAATAGTTTTTTTTTTTTTTTTGAAAAAAAGCGTCGTTTTGGCCGAGTTCTCTAAGTTATCACAACTCATAGGAGTTTTCATTTTACCCTAACCCTATACATATATATCTAAAACAAACTGCAAGATGGGCATAAGATTCTTGCCGCAGAGCTGTGAATAAAGCAACAAAATTGCATTTACAGCAACAAACACACGACTTACCTGTAGTTTATTAGGCATAAGCTTGCCAGTAAAGCTAAACAAAGCATAATCCTGCAGTTTATATGTGGTTCCACTTATGCAGCAAGATCCATAATACACTTTCCCATCAATTTCATTTATTACACCGCCAACCCATTCAACATCCTGCACATTACTCAGTAAAGAACCTTCATTCTCCCTAACTTCCGTACAATTTTCACTTTTTTTGACAATATTATCCTTCTCAACCACTTCCTCAGTTTTCCCGTTTTCACCTTTCAAGTTGCTATCTAATTTTATTCCATTTTGAGTTGTTGATGTTTGTGAAACAGAATCACCATTTGCTGACATCAAACGCTGGTTAAAATTCTCATCAGATGATGTCACTTTCTTCTCTAAAGACGGTTGACCTCCCGATGAGCTGGATGGTCTTTTCGGTGTATTTACGTTTCTCATAACACGACCGTACTTAAGCGGTAAGGGTTTCCCATTGCTGATTGCCAAACACTTTGCACAATGCCACTCACGGCACTCGTCTCCAAAAATCGATTTTGGATTACATTGCAGACATCGCAAGTGATACCCTTTTTCACAAGCATCACAAATAAGTACAGTATCCACCTCGTTGATCATACTTTTGCATGTTTGACAAGTCAACGACTTGTTCAAGTAGTCTCGTGAAGGTGGATTCCATGTGTGGTGATCTGGCATATGTGGCTGTAATACTTTCTGAACAATTTTAGCGATTTCGTTGTGCGTGTTAGCAGAAGGAGGTTGAACAAAGTTCGTTTGATGTTGCTTATGATGATTTACGTTTGTCAAATGATCAATAGGCGATGCGGTAGAACGTCTTCCGAGATGACTGCCAGTCAAAACGTTAGGCCCCACAGGTCTTACTTCACTTGTGGGCAACTGATACGGTAAAGTTCTTGAATTGAAATTCGGGGAAGCATGAACCACAGATGAATTGTTCTGGAAGCTTCTAGAAGAAACGGGTGCATGATCGGCTTTACCTGATGGTACTGTTTGAACAGCATGTGGTATATAAGCAGCAGAATGTAATGGAAACGCTTCAGATTTTTCCATCTGATTGAAAATGCAAAGACAGGGAAAGATGCATATATTAAAATTTGGTAAAAGAAGTAATTTTGCGATTAATCACATTTCAGGAAATGTTTAGTAGTGGTCAACCTTTATACAAATAAAAAAAAGACTTAACTTCTGAATCTAGTCCACTCTACTAAATATACTAAGATTAAGTTTATTCTGATGCCAATGGTAAATATAAAGTGAGTACGAGATATCAATGAAAAAAGTCTAGACTCAAAACTAAGAAATATGTCACGGTTTTCTACTTTGTTCATTAGAAATTTGAGTGTTGACATAACAACAGCTTAAATTATTTCACTTATTTGGTTTGACCAATAACTTCTTAATTACCAAACCAAAACAGTACAACATAATGCGGATTGCGGGTCACCAGTTTTCCAACCAAAACCAAGCCACATTGTGTGGTTAACCTCTTTTGAGTTTGATACTTTGATTTCAATTTCAACAGTTCCACCAAATGTGAAGCAAGTGAAGTGCACATGATTTTGTGCCATAAATGGTTAAACAACAACAATGGCAATGGTAAGCCACAAAGTTAATAACCTCATAATGTAAATAAAACCTTGGCTTAAAAAGACGCACCCATGTAATTCTGTACGAGGTTTATATGTTAAAACAACCTAAGGGATGGCAAAATTATTAAAGATTTACTTAATATATAGGTTTAGGGTGGAGTTCTAGAGTGAACACTAGTGTATTTGTGAACTGAGTGAACAAATCCTGGCCATTGATTTGCATCATCAAAACATAAAATAAACTAGTGTATTTTCATCATCAAATCCTGGCCATTGATTTACACTTGCGTATTGATAATCAAGGGCTAGGATTAGTTCACTAGTGTTCACTATCAAGGGGGTTCTTCACAAATGAACCTAACCCTTATAAGTAAAGCTAACAGTCCTAAATAAAGCTTATTTAGCTGTACATACACGTAGACCTCGGGCTTTTTGGAAACCAAGGATATAACTAAAATGTTCTATACTCAAAAACATAATTGCGTTGACAAACTACCAATTTTAGCAATTAGGCAACATGAGTTCATAGATCATAACAACTAACTAAAGAATAACTAATAACTATCACCTTTTGCTTTGCAAGCTCCAACTTCTGCTTAATCGAAACCGAAACCACCCCCACCTTCACCTCCCTCACTCCACCAAACCCTAGATCCTCAACCACCGTCCCAAACACATCTCTACAAAACACATCCTTCGGAGCAAACTCCTCACACACCTCCACCAACCTCCCCCTCGCCTCCACCATCATCTCCGCCTCCGCCGCCGTCGGCCGACTTCCACCTCTCATCCTCCCCATCGCCGCTAACACCAGCACTATCTCCGCCACTTTCTTCAAATCTCCCGCCAATTTCACCTTCTTGTGACCAAAATCCGCTCCAATTTCATCCTCGAACGGTCTCTTTGCTCCAACAAACGGTGTGGTTGAGGTTTCGTCCATCGATTGTTACGTTGATTGATGAATTGGATGGAGAACCTGCGAGATTGAAGGAGATTAGATGCCATGAGAATTGGGGGAAATTGAAACCCTAGAGAGAGAGAGTTAGGGTTTATGTTTGTTATGAGGATTTGAAATTAGAAAGACCTTTTTATTATTGTTATTATTATTGTTAAGCGGGTAATTGAAGAGTAGATGAATGTTGTTGAAGATGGAACCACGGAGCTTAGCTTGTCTTCGTAACTCGGCGGCCAAGCTTGGTTTGTTATATGAGTTGTTATTTTGTATGTATATGTTACATGGATGGTCCTTATGTGTGTAAGGTTTGAAAATTGCATGGATTCGTATGATTTTGGAATTTGTCACCTCTTTGGCCTCATGAACATTTTAACAACATCAAGTGCTATGAAATATGGTATACTGGAGATTTTTTAGGGCAAGAAAAATAGTATACTTTTTGTTTTTATGCATAAAATGATCTTTTACATATAAAAATACTACACTTTTTTGTTTTTTTCTCACAAAAATCATTCAACAATTTTTGCACGTAAAATTCCCTACACATGTCAATTTGAAACAAGATTGTGGCATTAGATTTTGAGAGAAATGATCAAATAGTAATTTTGTTTTGTTTTTAATGAGAAGGGTAAGAAGGTATCTTAGCCTGAGAAAGTGATAAAAACAAGTAAAAGGGAATTTTAGTCCGGCATAGATTATATCATATAACCAAATCTCTTAGAAAACCCAATTTCATCAGAAGCCATAACGTATCATCATCAATCATCGTACACTGCAACACATGCCCCTTCACCGTCATCTAACCGGAATAGAACAATTGACCGACGCCGACTACAGTCGTCTTTGGTCGATGCACCCTCAATATCACCACCATCTCTGTCTCCGATGTGCCTGTTGCTACCGGAAACATCCGCCTCTGTCGTCTCCGTGCATCATCGTCAACATCATCGCCACCATCATTGATCATCGTTGGTTTCTTTTGTTTCTCTCTCAAGGTTGCGCTCTCTCTCTCTCTCTCTCTCTCTACTTTCTATGTAAATAGGAAGATTTTTATTCTCATTGCGTTTTATAATCTGTAATATGTGTATGTATATGTTTGATCAGGTGGAAGAAAATTATATATTGGTGTGTTGGCTGGCCAAAGAAACAAAAGCTAAGATAACAAAGTCAAAAAGTTGGGTTTTTATGGTGTATGTTTTGTACAAAGAAGACAACAAAGTGTGTTATACGAAGAAGAGACAACAAAGAAAAAAAAGTGGGGTTTTATGGTCTCTTGTGTAAAACAAGTTAGTGTCAATTTTGTATCTTTATCTTATTGTTATTTTTCTAAAAATAATGAGAAATGGGTGTTATATAAAACGTAAAGAAAAAAATCACTGCCGTTATGTTTTTAGATCTAAGTGTTTTTTAATTTGTTTTATCAAACACTTGGTTTATTATGTTTAGTCCATTGTGTTTTATAACATAATGAAAAAATATTTTTTTTTGTGTTTTTAGTTTATTGCGTTTTATAACAAAATGAAGAAAAAAAAATGCATTTCTTGGGTGTGTTTTTGTCAATGACTCAATTGCGTTTTACAAAAAAAAAATTGAAAACACATTTTTGAGTGTTTTTTTCTGTTGCGTTTTAGAAATGAATGAAAAAACACATTTTTTGTGTTTATTACCCATTGCTTTTTATAAAAACACTTTGATTTTGTGTTTTTAGTCAATTGAGTTTTAGAAAAACACTTTTATTTTGCTTCTTTTGGCCATTGCGTTTTAAAAAAAAAACACTTTCTTTTGTATTTTTGTCCATTGCATTTTAGAAAAACACTTTTATTTTGGGTTTTTTTTTTGCCATTGCGTTTTAGAAAAAAACAATTTCTTTTGTATTTTTGACCTTTGCGTTTTATAAAAAATACTTTCTTTTGTGTTTTTGGTTTATTGCGTTTTAGGAAAAACTATTTCTTTTGTGTTTTTTGTTCATTGGGTTTTAGAAGGAACATTTTCTTTTGTGTTTTTAGCAATTGCGTTTTAGAAATAACACTTTCTTTTGTGTTGTTTTTTCATTGCGTTTTAGAAAAAAAAAAACATTTTTTGGTGTTTTTTGTCAATTGCGTTTTAGAAAAAAAATTGTGTTTTTTCTCCATTGCGTTTTACGCATCTGGGTCTTTGATTTTTTTTAAAAGGATAGCCATAGTATAGTCGTTTTAAAGATAAAAAATGCTCGTTTTTATGGTGCAGTTTTTATTAAAAAAAATGATGTTGTATGAAAGAGTTATTAACTTTTAAAAAATATGGGAAAATTGAAGGAGAGAGAAACTATTGGCTTGGATTGACTAGAATACCCCTAAACAAACTCACACGCATCCTTCTATTGTTCAATTTCACTCATTTAATCTTAGCATTTGATTAATAAATAGTTGGTTAAAATTACTTTCTAACATTTCTACCCAATAAACTTCCTAATATATCCTAACCCTAGATTTTTGTTCCATTACACTAAAGCAGACCGGATGAGACTATGGTTCCAGTTCAACCGACTGGTTCGGTTCGGTCATAACATTGGTTTTTAGCATCTCCTACTCAAATTTTAGCTACAGAAAGCTAAATATATGATTTAATATATCAAAATGAGTACATATGTAACCCAAAAAGTAATTCCCAAAAACTCTCAATTTGAGGGTGCGCCTCCCCAACGCCTCAAGCCCCTTTTCAGTGTGCCTTAAGCACCTCACCTATTATACAACGTGCTCCGTGCTATTTAAAAACCCAGGAAATGGAAGCAACAAATATAAGCAGTGGATACCCAATATGGAAACACAACAGTGGCTGGTGAGATGCAAACTGCTCTGATGCTCTCTACATGGTGTCTTGATAGGCAACAATGTTGCACTCTTCAGGGTACAAACACTAAAAAAATTAAAAAAAAAATGCTCTCATACAACGTAACAGAGATGAACCAAAGTACATTTAAAGTATACTTCATATGTGTATACATTATACAATATCTATATGTAGAAGAAGAACATGCTAAGCTACAAACCTGGCAATAACATAATACAAATAGATGACATAATATAACAACTTTTAAGGTTTCACTTGAATCAAAGATGATGATACAAAAATCTCATTCAAATCCAATATAATTGAAAATTCAGACCCCTCTTGAGGGTTGAAGTCAGATATGTGCCTATAGTTCCCAATACAAACACCTTGCACATGCACACTAATACTAGCATGCTACTACAGTACTACCCAAGAACAAGAAAATGAAATCAATTAGATGAGCAAAAATACTGGACAAAAATCATCAAAGAAAATCGGCTTTCCCAAACATGTATAGAAACCAGTGTTGGTGCCCAGCCATGAGCCCCAAACAATTGGTGAAAAACCATCTTCATCACAAAAAGTAATCTGGTGCAAGCTTTTTGGCAGGAGATCCTCTTGATTCCTGCAGTTTAACTAATATCAATAAACATGAACACTTAAGCGGGCAGGCTTTCTTGTTCGTGTTCGTTAATTCAGAAAATATGTTTGTTGAACAAAAACAAAACTATAACATACAGCCCATAAAAAATATCAAAGTTAAAAGATGCATATTATTCATTTTGTTATACTACATGTTTAGGTATATATAAATTATTATTAATAATCAATAATCAATAATATTATATATATGCACATACATACACACACACACACAAATACATAGGGTTATGGTAAAATAAAAACTCCAACGAGTTGAGAGAACTCGGTCAAAACGAACTCTTTTTCAATTTTTTTTTACCAAACATCCTAAAAAAATCAACTTTTCCACAAAAAAAATAAAAGAAATAGTTTTTTTTTGTTGATTTACACCACCGTAAAAACCCTTGCAGTGGGTGTAAATGCTGATGTCAGCAGCGTAAAAAAGTCTGAAAACACCGCTCAGCTTTTTTTTACAGATGAAATTGTAACATTTTCATCTACATGTGTGCAAAAAATGGTGGCAAAACTCGCACGGGAAGTCAAAGTTCTCTAAGTTCTCACAACTCGGGGAGGGGGGGGGGGGGGGGGGGCTCTTGATTCGAAGCCTATATATATAATGTTTGTACCTGAATGGACAAACAAGAAACTTGTTTGTGTTTGTTCTTTAAAGTAAACAAACATAAATCTTTTTCACATTTGTTCGTTTAGATAAATGAACATAAACAAACTTCCTGCCAAATAGTTCACTTAATGTTCGGTTCGTTTACAGCCCTATAGATAGGGCTGATTTAACCAGCGAACTCTTCACTTTTGTCATTTTTTGTGTATTTTTATAAATAAGTCAAAATGAGTCTGATCTCACGGAACATACATAAGGGGCAGCTTCAAACACACGAAACTGTTTGTTAAGGTTCTCATCCAGCTCAAGAATCGCAGCTACGTTTCCACACCTGCAACATGAAATTTGAAACTTTATCTACTAATTATTATATATACTATAAACATGTTATTTTGTCAACATCAAACAACTGTAGCCTCTCAAATTAAATAATAAAGAACTTTAACCCTTCAACTTTAATAATGACATGTTTAGCCCCTCAACTTTAATAATGGCATGTTTAGCCCCTTAACTACATCAAACAACTTTAGCCACTCAACTTTAATAATAAACAACTTTAGCCCCCCCAACTTTAATAATGACATGTTTAGCCCTTCAACTTTAATAATGCCATGTTTAGCCCCTTAACTAAAACAACTTTAGCCCCTTAACGTTTTTAATAAACAACTTTAGCCCATCAACTTTAATAATAACTCAACTTTGATAATGACATGTTTAGCCCCTCAACTTTAATAATGACATGTTTATCCCTTTAACTAAAACATCAAACAACTTTAACTCTCGCGATTTGCTTATTTTTATCTACGTTTTGAACCCGCTGCGGAGCGCGGGTGCCAGGTGGTAACCCACTAGTTGGTTATCAAACAATGGAAGAAATGTAGGGTTTTCTACTCAATCCAGGTTGGTAAACTCACCGGTAACAATAATTTGGGCCGACCAAACAGTAACTATCTGCTTATTGAACATCCATTTATAACCTTCCATTACCAACTGGTGAGCTCGACAAATATAATCAATGTTGTTGTTGTGATTAAACGAAGTGACGACACCACCACCAAACAAGAAACCAGCGCCACGTGGACTCAAACCCCAGCCGTCAATATCCTCCGGGTCTGACCACATGAGGTCACACATGGCACCCTCGTGAGGTACTTCTTGCTTCCGGTCAATTGATCGAATCTAGATAGTCAAAGCATAATAAAAATATCATTAACGTGGGAAGTATTAAAATATTTTGGAGTAAAATGTTATTTTCGTCCCTGAGGTTTGGCCAGTTTTGCGACTTTCATCCAAAGGTTTGTTTTTCCGCATCTGGATCCAAAAGGTTTGAAATCTTGCCGTTTGTATCCGGCTCGTTAACTCCATCCATTTTTTTCCGTTAAGTCATGGGTATTTCCGTCTGTTTTGCTAACTTAAAGGGCAATTCGGTCTTTTTTGGGTGTATTCCTTCTTTTTTACATAAAGTGAAAAAGACCGAATTGCCCTTTAAGTTGGCAAAAAAAGACGGAAATAGCTCGACTTAACGGAAAAAAATGGATGAAGTTAATGAGCCGGATGAAAATGGCAAGATTTCAAACCTTTTGGATCCAGATGAGGAAAAACAAACCTTTGAACAAAAGTCGCAACACTGGCCAAACCTGAGGGACGAAAATGGCATTTTACTCTATATATTTTGACTGGTCAAAACCTGGTCTAATGTGTTGATGGAGGGAGAGAGGCCACCGTGAACTGAAAATATTTTGTTCTCAATGAGAGCAGACAAACTGTAAAATTTATATATTTAAATGCTGCAAATATATCAGAAAAGTTTATGTATCAGAAAAGAAATTTAGCAAACCTTAAGTAATCGAATATATCGGTGCAGTATCTCCAAACATTAACCGAACCATACTTCCTTAAGCACTCATCATAGAATCCATACACCTAGCATAGAGAATAACTGTACATTTTCAAACAAATTCAATGTGGGACCCACAAATCAGGTGAAAATGATATAACGTATACCTGTGTGATCTGCCGGCTCTCATGGTTGCCCCTAATCAGTGTTATCCTATCTGGATACCTCACCTAATTACAACAGCGCTTTAGCTAAAAGAGAACAGATATATCAAATAAAATAGCGAGTAAAGTATACGGATAGTCCCTGTTGTTTACCAAAATTTTGGATTTGGCCCCTAGCTTTTCAAAAGTATACGGATGGTCCCTGTGCATTGCACATTGTAACGCATCTAGTCCCTAGCCAACGCATCTAAAGGTTTCAAAAGGTCCAAGTTGGAGACTAAATGCGTTACGGAGTGCAAACCACAGGGACCATCCATGTGACTTTTGGTAAAGTTGGGGAGTAAATGTGTTAGAAAGTGCAAACCACATGGACCATCCGTGTAATTTTGAAAAGCTAAGGAGCAAATCCAAAATTTTGGAAAACCATTGGGACCATCCATGTACTTTACTCTTGATATAATAAATTTCCTATAACAACGTTTGTTTATTTTGAATAAAGTAAATATGTTGAAGCACATTGCAACTTATCTCAATAGATCAAAACTACGGATTTACCTTTAGGGCAAGCAAAAGCAGAAATGTCTCGACAGAGTAGAACCCTCGGTCCACAAAGTCGCCAAGAAACAAGTAGCTGGTTTTTGGGCAATCACCGCCTACTTTAAAAAGTTGTATCATGTCATAAAATTGGCCGTGGATGTCGCCACATATCTAATACACCAGAAAAGAGAACTATTAAAATAAGCTTTAAAATAGAAGAGCTAATCTAGTTAAGAAACCCAGGGGGGGGGGGGCACTAGTATATACGAGCAAAACGTTTACATTGCGGCAAAACAGATACCAAAGAGAGAATTTTGACGACATACACTTAAAATTCCCATGGCATGAAGCATGACTAGTTTTCTGCATATAATAAGATACCTGGTATTTTAAGGTGTGCTTCAATGAGGCGCACGAATCAATCAGAAAAGTGCCTAAGGGCCTTGAGGCGGTGCCTCATGTACTTATGGGTCAAAATTTGTCAGAGTTGGTCAATATTAGGATTTGTAGTAGCCTAGTAGACTGATATGTAAAAAACAACCAACGGGATTGAAGAAATTGCGTATGGTTTGCTTGATAAACATGTTATGTAAACATATGAGAGAGACACACTAACTGTAAATAACACTTATTTGGTTGTACACCTGTACATACAGCAATGCCTCGCCTACGTGATGCACTCCCCTTGGCTTTTGGGACCTAAACACCTTAGAACGCTTCAAACTTTCTTAAACCAAGATACAATATCAAACCAACAAAAGTGAGAATACTGCAGTGCTTTAAATCCGGTAGAAATTCTTCAACAAATTTCCAACCATAGTTGTCAAAGGCGCTAAGGTGAGCCTTGGGCCTCAGTGCAAGGCGCTTAGGCGTGTAGTATAAAAATACAACTTTAGGGGTTTCAGACATGTTTTAGGCTTTTTAGGGCTAGTTTAGATTGTTTAGGTTGATTTCAGGCTTGTTTAGGGTTGGTATAACTGTTTCTGGCCTCTTCAGACGAAATCACTCACCGTACTAAACTTAAACCCTAAATCACCAAACTGTATGTTCATTTCCCACCTTATTCCTCCCAAACATCTAAATCATTCCTGCAATAATACCTAGAATACAATTACAAATGCATAAAAAGTACCTTTACTAGTCCAATTAACAAACTATCACAAATATCCTCAATCTCTAATCCTACTATAACAAAAACACCAAACAGATTAAGCAAGCGAATTCATAACACTTTCACAAACCCAAATTAAACAAAACTCTAGAGTCAGTAACCAGATTTCAACACGCATACAAAAACAAGACATAATAATCTGTATATAAAACTACTTCTCTTACGGTAACAGGAGCATCGACTCGTTGAACGTTGCTCTCTTCAACTAAAATCTCCATCGCTTTTAAGCATAGAGCTTTGACTTCAGATTCTTCTAGTGGTTCACCGCTCTTGAGCTTCTCAATTTGCTTGTCTAGGTCTGACATCGCTCCGTACGGCAGCTCGCACCTTCGTCTCCGGTGAAGTTGTTATGATAATTAGGTTGAAAGTGGTTGCGTAGAGGAGGACGGAGGGCGGTGATTTTGCACTAACGCCGGCGGCTTTCAGGTGGACGGAGACTGCCACCAGTCTAACGGTGGTTTATGTATCTAAACTTGCCAGCCCGCCCGCGTCGCGACGGTAAACCAAATATTTCTCAGTTGATAACTTGCACCATCGTGTTTGGATAACCTGTATACGCTACTCTCATAACACGATCTGAATGAAAATTATATTGAGACGTAGATAAAATTATGATAGTCAAAGAAGATAACGGTAAAAAAATTTGCAAACCGTAAATAGTAGCATAAGTTAAGAAAAAACTGGAAAAAACCTATTTACATATCAACAACCGTAACATCTTCCCACCCCTTTGATCTTTTTCTTTTAGAGTAAATTACTTTTTGAGTCCTTTTATTTTAGAGTTTTTAATTATTTGAATCCAAAATAAAAAAAATTTAATATACTGAATCTTTAACCGTTTATTTTATAATGTTTTGAGTCCAATTTTTTAATACTTGTACTTTTGATTTTGGACTCAAGTGGTTAAAACCACTAAAACACTGGGACTAAAAACGTTATAATATGAGCGGTTAGGGACTCAAAACGTTAAACTTTTTTTATTTTAGACTCAAGTGGTTAAAACCGGTAAAACACAGAAACTTAAAAGCTAATTTACTCATTCTTTTATATGTTTAAACTAAAAAACAAAACTACGATTTTTTTTACTCATACATGTATAGTACATATTAATAATATAATCAATTTGTTTCGTTATGGGTAAACACATTATCCTACGAATACAAAAACAAGTTTGGCCAGCAAATCCAATAGTACTTCCACCTTATTAGTGGGAAAGGGTCGGCAAACATATCTTTTTTTTTACTTTTAGCGATTTAAGGTTAGTATACTTATAATTGAGCATTATTATTAGTACACGTGATTCGTTGGTTTTGATTTATGTACATGATTAAACAAATTTAATAGCAGTCAATTTACGATTTTATCCCCAGTTTAAAATTACTGTGTTGCCCCCAGTTCAAAATAAAATAATGCTTTTCCCCTAGCTTTAAATTACGATTTGCTCTTAGTTCAAAAATAATTTTGCCCCCTTTTAAAAAATTACAATTTTGCTCTTAGTTCAAAACTATTATTTTGTCCCAGTTCAAATCAAAATGTTGGTTTTACCCCTAGCTTAAAATTACGAATTTGCCCTCATTTAAAAATTTATGATTTTGCCCACATTTAAAAAATTACGATTTTTCCCACAGTTAAAATTTGTTGTCTTGTTATCGTTTTAATTTTTTTCCAAAACTATAGTAGTTTTTATTTTACTTAGTTGACTCAATCTAACTTTTGTGTCGCTCATTGTTTCTGACGAATTACTATTTTGCCCTCAGCTCAAATTTACAGGCTTCCCATCATTTTAGTTTTTCTTAACAAAACTATGGTAGTGTTTCGGTTTAATTGGTTGACTCGATGTATTTTTTTTTTGTTGAGATCGTGTTATAAATAGTATATACAAGTAACTAAAATACATACGTACATGTTATGAAACCAAGAAATATTTGACCTAACCCCGCAAAGCGAGCAGGGGATCCAACTAGCTAATTAAATAATACAGATATTTTAATGAATGAGTTAAAATTATGCAAAAACATTAATTAATAAATTTGTCCATTCAATAAAAGAATAAATAAGAAAATTTTAGAGACCACTTTTCTAAAACCATTTGCAAAACCACCTTGAGCTTTTTTAAAGTAATCACTGCATTTAATAATAACCTGTGCTTTCACATTCATACTCATACATATAGAGAGAGAGAACAATCGGATGGCTCTCCGCCACCGGTGACAAGAAACATCTAACCATCGACAAGAAGACGGCCGTCACAAAACGGCAAATGCCAGCGCATTACAACCACTCTCACCATGCTAACACCGCCCATAAAAACCCCTGGAACCACCACCATAAAACCCCTAGAACCATCGCCCTAAGAAACCCTTGGCTACCTACCTCTATCTTCCTCGTCCCTAGGCATCCTCTTTTTATCGCTCTACACGTTTGTACCAGTGAAACCCTAGACCCAGCCGCCAAGGTAGGTTTCCGGCAAACCTCCGGCGACCCGATCTGACCTTGCATGTCTTATTTTGATGCGGATTGGCATCTTTAAAGTACAACTCCAAAACCTGTAGCTCGTTTCAGTCAAGTTACATTTTCCGGCAACCTACGTTAACGGCTGAAGTTATGGCGTCTCCGATGACGGTGTTGGTTTGGAATGAAGGGCAAAGCTGTAATTTTGTTGGCCGACGATGTCAAGAAGTCCCCGCCCAAATAAGCCAGTTAGGAAGTGCCAGGCAGTGTAAGCCAGTTAGGAAGTGCCAGGCAACTGCCTGGCACTATTCCCGGCCATGGTGAACTTGTGGCGTTCCCGGTGATGGTGGTTGGTTTGGAGTCAAGGTCAAAAGTGTACTTTTCTTGCGCAACGCTGGCAAGAGATCGCCGCTCAAAATGCCCAATGACGAAAACAGTTGCCTGGCACTGTTACCGTCCATGGTTTTTGTGTGGGAGGATATCACCGCCGACTGCTGGCAGTAGGTAAGTGCCAGTGAAGCCTGGCACTATTCACGCTCATGGTGTTTGTATTATTTACAGGCTGGCACTGTTACCGACAATGGTTTTTGTGTGGGAGGATATCACCGCCGACTGCTAGCAATAGGTTAGTGCCAGTGACGTCTGGCACTATGCACGCTTTTGGTGTTTGTGTTATAGTAAATAAATAAATAAATAAATAGATAGATATATTGAATTTTGAGTTTTTACTGATAAACATACACATAAACATTGTTATTGTTATTATTATTGTTATTATTGTTATTGTTATTGTTATTATTATCATTATTATTTATATTATTGTTGTTATTATTATTGTTATTGTTATTATTATTGTTATAAATTGTTTTATTATTATTATTATTATTGTTATTATTCTTATTGTTATTGTTATTATTATCATTATTATTTATATTATTGTTGTTATTATTATTGTTATTGTTATAAATTGTTTTATTATTATTATAACAATAACAATAAAATAATAATAATAAAATCTGAAACATACTAAATTATGCTTCAGATTTTATAAAAAAAATCTTGCAGAATTAAGAAAGTCATTTCAAAGTCTACTTAAAAAAGATAAAATATTTAGTTTTGATAAAAACCTAAAAAACCAAGTTAAACGGATTAAGGAATATTGTAAAAACCTACCAAAGTTACAACTTCCTAAAGAAAATGATGATCTTATTTTAGAAACTGATGCCTTAGAATACTATTGGAGTGGAGTACTTGAAAAATAGATTATAATTCCAAAAAAGAAAAAATAGGTGAAAGTATTTATAAATATTGTTTGGTTGCTTTTAGTGACACTGAAACAATTATTAGCTGTTATTGAAAGCTGTCAATAGTTTTATTATTTTTTAGAGTAAATTACAAAACTCGTTCTTTATGTATGTCACTTATTGCAAACTGTGTCCTTTGTCTTCAATATATACAAGAAACGTACTCGATGTTTGCAAACCCTTGCAAGTTATGTCCTTTAGTCCTAACACAGTTAGTTTTCATGGTTAAATTTGACTAAGTCAACCCCACATAAGGGTATTTTGATCATTTTATCCTAAATGCTAAAATCACAATTATAAAAAATAATAAGTAAAAGAATTTTAAAATTATATATGTATATATATTTATAAATATATACAGACACCTATACATTGACCCCTCTTCTCCTTCTCTCTCTAACTATCCTACCACCACCTATCCCCACTGAAGAAACACCAGATCTAATTGATCGGAATCAGGTCAGATTAGGGGTTTTGCCTCTCATAAAGGGGCTAATCCTTCGCTTCGTCATTTGGAACTAAATCTCCGATGAACTCCGCAAAACAAACCACCGTTAGACTCGCCACGAGGAGAATGGGGGTTCTCTCCGTGACCACCCTCCGGCATGAGAATAAGTACAGGTTATTCGGAATAGTTAAAGTAAAGTAAGAGAGAGTAAGTGAGAGTGAATGCCCTTGCTTGTACCTGAAGTTACTTATTTATAGCCGGATTTAGGCACCAAAATGTGAGAGAGGAAAAGTTAACAGAATCTTTCTTAACGCCGTTAATTAGTTAGTTTGCCATCTGAGCACACGGATCATGGCGTTGATCAACGGCCAGGGAATCACCACGTGGCAGGCGATGCTTCTTTACTTTTTGTTATGAAGTGTGCCATCATCGTGACTACAAGGAATGTATCAGATCGTGCCACGTGTAAATTCTGTTGTAACCGTTCATGCCCTTGCAAGATTAAGCTTTAATTGTTTCTAGAACGTTTTACAGCTGTTTCCCTCTGAAATGCTGCCACGTGTCATTTCTATTGTAGCAAAAAAGATTCCTTTATATTCTACTTATCTTCCCTGCGCGCAGGTGTCACCTGATAGAGAAAATATTCAAGCTTAACTGTTACCTTGCGCGAGCCCGCGCAAGGTAGTTAAATGATTGTTTCTTCTCTTAGATGCCCGGCGCATGGGAGAAAGAACTTTTCTTCTAGTAATACAGTTTGCGCAAGATCTGCTTTTGTTATGATAATGGGTATGGTCTTTCGCTTGGCGCAAGGTTTTGGGACCAGACCCCTTCAAGTCCCCCTAGTCTAGTGTTGCTCCGATGCGCTGCAGCGGAGAGGTGGAGTACTGGACTAAATAAAATATGTTGTTATATAGTTGCGCGGCTATTGAGAACCAGCTACTTTTTTTTCTCAAATGGATAGGGTATAAGGATTTGAATTTTGAAAGCAAGTTGTCTTTGAGACGTGACTGTGTCAGGTGGTTGGTGAAAAGCACGTGCTTTATGATGACGTTCTGATCACTGTGTGACAGCTGTCAACAGTAATTGCATGACGGCCTTTGGCGAGTACACGCGCGCGTGGGGACGGTTACTGTTCCCCATTCACCCCTTTTCGTACCTAGGGTTTTGAAAAAAAAAGTGACCCACTGTCACACGGATTTCCAGGCATTAATTACGATGCCTATAAAAATCCCATCGTCACGAACCGTCATTTTTGTGCTTTCATAGAATTTCTTCTACCCTCTCTCGTTCTAACCTCTGCAAACACTTTCTTTCTTCTCCGATTCTAGATCAGTTAATACCCATATCAGATCTGTCATATATTCATGGCTACTAGTTCCACTCCTGAAGATATATCGGAGATGCCGGCGACTTCATCACTACCGACGTTGAAGTGGAGCCGGAGTGCTTTTGACAGTCTTATTGTTAATTTCAAGTTCCCGAAGACATGGGATGCCCGATATCCTGAAGAAACCGGCATCGGGGTGAATGCTCCGGCAGGATATATTACGTTATTCTGGGATTATTTTGCAGAAGGCAATTTCCGACTTCCGATGACCCACTTTTTCTGGAAATTCTTGATTTTTATAAATTTCATATATCCCAGTTGAACCCGATGGGTATGTACGTATCCGGCACTTCGAGTTTGTCTGCCGATCTATGAACATCCTTCATACTGTTGATAAGTTTAGGGTTTTCTACCAGTTACATTGTGCGTCATGATTTTACTCATTTCAACAACGCCTTCCAGCAACAGGATTATTGCTCAATCCACCCAAGTCCTTTCATGATTGGAAGCAAAAGTTTTTTTACATCAAGGCTGCTGTTATACCAACGAAGATGACATTTCGAGGGGTAGAAGAGATTGATCTAGAGAGAATGGCCATCCCGACTGATGAAGTATGGTATCAGGATTTAAAGGATGTGCCCAACATTGTGTTGCCAGAAAGGGCTTTAGTTGCGGCTGGGATGAGCATGCTCTGGAAGGCTGGTCGTCATGAGAAACCGGTATATGTTGAAGAAGGCATAGGTATGTTGTTTACTCTATAATATAGTTGCACATTCATGTGCTCATACTTGCGCTTCGCTGCAGTTACTTCCTTATACGTGATATCTTTTAGAAGAGATAAAGGTAAGATGGAAGTTATGCCGATTGGAGCAGACGAAGAGCTTTGGTTTTCGCAAATCTTGGTAAACTTTGAACTGCCCAAGATAGAAGAGCTCAATGCGCAGCCCCCTTCCACTGCTGGTAAGTAATTCTTTCTTGAGGCCTGAGTTAGTATTGCAATATTACCACTAATGTTAAATTTTAGAGTAATATTGCAATATAACTTATGGCGCGCATATTGCTTTTTGGTTATTCAAGTAGGTGATTTGTCAAACTTGGGCGTAGGCCCCGATTCTAAGAAGAAGAAAAAGCCTACCGTTACAGTTCCTCTTCCCAAAAAATCTGATGTTCCTGCGCCTAAGGCTCCTGAAACCCTTAAGGCAGAAAACAAGAAAGGTACGCGCCTTGTGTCTGATTCTTGGTGTGAGTACGTGGTGGTGTCGGACTCATTAGAAGGTCTTGCGCCTGTAGGTTTGAAGAAACCCAAAGCGGAACCGATGGACGTGGCAGAGATCCTGCGGCGAATCCAGATGACCCTATTGACATATCATCAAGTCCTGATATATTGGTGCATCGCACATCCAAGAAGAGAAAAAACAATGATCCTGAACCACCAGTACCACCACCGAAGAAGGTTGCGCGGGGGAGAATTGGAAAGAAGAGCAATCTGGACGCTCTTGCAGAGAAATTTTCTCCATGTACGAATGGTAACATTTCCCTTGTATGTTAAAAAACCTTTTCTCATCTGTATTATTATTATTAGAAAAAATTGTGAAGGTGGCGTAGACAACATCATGCCTGATATGCCAGAAAAATAGGAAGTTAAAAGCTTAAAGAAGGGTGATGATGATGTAAATCTAGAAGCGATGAACATTGGCCCAGAGCCCATCGTGCCTGATATGCCAGAAAAACCTGCTCCGGAAGAAGAGCACACAAAAACACCTGTTGAAGACCCTGTTGGTGAGCAGGTAAAAAATACTGCCCCCTCTGGTGTTGAAACACAAACTGTTGAGGATCCGAAGAATGATTTTATATCTCCGCCATCACACCAGAAAAGATAACCACTGATAGCCAAGAGAAGAACATTGGCTCGTCATCTGCTGCGCATAACTTTGAGTCATTTTTTGATGATCCAGTAGATGAATCCCCCATACGCCCTGAAGAGACTCATGGGGATTACTATTATCGCTCATAATCTACCAAGCGAGCCTCCGCCATCCATGAACCAGTATGGAAACTCAAACAAAGTGATACCTTTACCGACCTGCAAGCTTGCAGAGAATGGTATAAGGGCATATATCCTCCGGCGGAGGTTAAGCGTCAAGAAGAGAGTACTCATGAACAGACGTATCAGGCATATTTGTTAGAGACAGTGCAAGCCTCGTCGGTCACCCACAGGATCGTGCGCGAATGGCGCAATATGAATAAAG
The DNA here is from genome assembly GCA_947069175.1 of Scalesia atractyloides. NCBI lineage: Eukaryota > Viridiplantae > Streptophyta > Magnoliopsida > Asterales > Asteraceae > Scalesia > Scalesia atractyloides. Next base: position 31,072,782 of record CAMTDV010000018.1, on the reverse strand, counting down.
AGTGGGATGAATTTGAATCTAAAAAATTCAAAGTTGGGGTTGAAAATGAGAAGGTAAAGAAGATGATGGTGGATCTGGAGGCAGAGAAATGCAAGTTTGAGGAGGAGAAGAAGACAGAAGAATGGTCCGCCTTGAGGTGGAAGAAGAAGGCAGAAGATGAAGCTGCGCTTCTTGCCACTGAGCGCAAGAGGTGGTTAGAGGCATGTGAACGCGATAATAACAAAAAATTTTCTCTTCGCAACGAGATAGAGAAATTAAAGAAGGAGAAAATGATGCTGTTGCGGCAGCTGATGAAGCTCATTCACATCGCGAACGGAGTGAATGAAAAGAGGTAGAGACGCGAATGACTCTTTTGCTTAGAGATAAGGAAATTGCTGATCTTACCTCTATGTTCTTTGATCAGGAACAAATGCAAGCAGAGCTTGATTCCCTGAAGAAGGATATCAAACTTAATGAGGTTGAAAAGGCTGAGTTGACACGCCGTGTTACTTAAGGCGAAAAGAAGATAGAGGAAACAGAAGTCGCTCGTGCCACTGCTGAAAGCCTCATAGAGTCTTTGATGAACAAGCTTACTTGGATACAACAATATGGGGTTGTAAAAGTAAGTGTCTTATTGCTTTATTAATATACAGCTCGCTGCTCATTTATTTTTACCCTTGTACCTTTTTGTAGATTGCCAATTCAATATTGAATTCCACTTAGCTTGATGAAGCAGTGGTGCAACTGATGGTTGCGGTGCGGACTGATGCCTACACCCAGCGCTACAACGAGTGTTCAACCCATGTTTCGCACGCTTTAAAAGTTCAATGGGATAATAGCCGATCAACTACTCATGGGACCAATACCAGCGCTGCCTTTACCAGAGCCAAAGAAAGATATGACCATCTGCAAATCCCTGGATCTTGTTGGTGATGCGCTGCCACATGACGATTTTGTTGATCGTTTAAAAAGTATCTTGGCGGAGGCAAAAGAAAAAGAAGATGCAGCGAAGGCTTCAAAATAGGATTGGCTTTGTGTTTTTACGTTTGTATGACCTTAAGACATTTCGAATTATGTGAATCTATAATAATTCTAGTATGTACAGGTGCGCGGCCGCGCAAGTACTTACTGTTTGTTAATATTATATATTTGGTTTACAATGTGTGCATGAGTACAATTACTTGTTTAGGACATACAAATGAACGTAAGTGGCTAACTCATGTAGGAGCGCAAGCACTGTGTTGTCTTGTGGCTCATGAGTTGTTAGTAGCCTTAGTGTTTTTATTTTTCCAAAGTAATTGCATGCATCTGTAAGAAATATATTTATAAAAAGTAGACGTAAGTAGAGACAGAATAAATTTCATTGATAAAGCATTGAGCTAATACTGTCACTAAGATTACAAATAAAATACTGTAAACAGTCTCTCTGCGCGGCGCGAGGCTATTGCATTGAGAGCTGAGATTACATGTAGCAACGGCGCAATTGCTGGGTGTACCAGGTTCGAGGAACGCTGGAGCCGTCCATGCGCTTTAGAGTGTAGGCGCCTTTGCCAAGGACTTCATTTATTACGTATGGTCCCTCCCATCCCGGAGCCAGCTTTCCTGGTTTCTCAGAGTTTGATGCTTCATTATCTCGGAGGACAAAATCACCAGGTAAGAAAGTACAAACGCGTACCCTTTTGTTGTAATATTTTTCCAACTGAGACTTGTACTTTGCTTCACGAATTGCTGCGTTTTCACGCCTTTCTTCAACCAGATCTAGATCCATACGCCTCTGTTCTTCATTGTTTTGTTTTTCGAGAGCCAGCATCCTTGGGGATGGGAGGCCAATCACAGCAGGAATTACCGCCTTCGTTCCATAGACTAGACTGAACGAAGTTTCTCCCGTGCTTACTTGGGCATTGTACGATGAGCCCACAAGATGCTTGGAAGCTCATCTACCCATCCACGCTGCGCCGTGCCAAGACGGGCCTTGATACCATCAACCAGTTGTTTATTGATGCTCTCGACCTGTCCGTTCGCCTGTGGGTGCGCCATGGAAGAGAAAACATGTTCAATTTTCATCTCTTGCATCCATTTTTGTAAATCTTCGGACGCTAGATTTGGACCATTATCAGTTATAATGTCCATCGGCAGCCCAAACCGACAAATAATATATTCCCATATAAATTTTCTGATCACCATAGCTGTTGTTGAGGCTAAAGGCTTCGCTTCAACCCATTTGGTGAAGTAATCCACAGCAACCACAATAAACTTTACAGCGCCTGGCCCATCGGGGAACAGACTGACCAAATCAATACCCCACTGTTGGAAAGGCCAAGCAGTGGTTACTGGGACAAGTGGATTTTTTGGGCGCATGGTTTTTGGGGCATGTTTTTGACAAGACATGCATTTGCGCAAAGTTTCAACAGCATCGACATGCACTCCTGGCCAGTAATAGCCTGCGCTAATAACTTTGGCGACAACCATGGGCAGTCCAGCGTGTATGCCACATAATCCTTTGTGAGTTTCTTTGATTAAATAATGCGCGTCAAGCTTGTCAACACATCGTAAAAGAGGACCCATATACGACTTTGGGTATAAAATTCCGTTCGCCATTTCATAATTGAGGGCCTTGCATCGTATCTTTCTTGCTTGTGCCTTATTATCAGGGAGAGAACCATACAATAGATACATAATAATTGGAGACATCCAGGATGGATTTCCGACTTCGACGATGCTTACTTGTTTCAGTGGCACAGAAGAGTTGCTCAAAACTTCTATTCTGACTTCTTTAGCCAAATGTTTGAAACTTGTGGCTGCCAACTTGCTTAAAGCATATGCCTGTCTATTTTCGCTGCGATTAACGTGCACCACTTTAAAGTGCTTAAACTGACTGATCAATGTCTTTGCTTGCTCTAGATACAGAGCCATAATATCTCCCTTGGCGTCGTAACCGCCAGTCACTTGCTCCGCCACCAATAAGGAATCTACGTGTGCTGTTAAGTTCGTTGCTCCCATCTTGATAGCGAGGCGTAAGCCTGCTAGAAATTCTTCATATTCAGCTTTGTTATTCGTGCTTTTGAAGTCAAGACGAATAGTATACATGAACTCTTGATTGTCAGGGTTTACCAGACGAAGACCTGCACCAGCCCCTTCGCTGTTTGATGCGCCGTCACTGAACAATACCCAAGGTCTGTCATCAACCATGGGAACTGGATTTTGAACTACTTCGCATTCGTTAATTTTGTTTGTTGGCACTTCAGTAATAAAATCGGCTAGTATTTGCCCCTTGATGGCTGGGCGTGGTTTATATAAAATATTGTAATCTCCCAACTCAATAGCCCATTTTGCAAGACGCCCCGATACATCAGGCTTTGATAACATTTTCCCCAGTGATACTTTGTCAGCACAGTAATTACGTATCCTGAAAAATACCTCCACAGACTGCGCGATGCGTGAACGAGGGCTAGGACTAATTTTTCCACAATAGAATATCGCGTCTCTGGATCATTGAGCATTTTACTGACATAATAAATTGGGGTTTGAACCCCTTCACGTTCGACTAGTAAAACTGAACCTACTGCCATATCGGATGCAACAAGATAGAGAACCATTGGCTCTTTTTCAAGCGGAGCGGTGAGTGTGGGAGTTGTATTAAACGGTTCTTCATATCCTGGAAAGCACTCTCCGCTTCAGGAGTCCATAAGAATTCATTCTTCTTGACAAAATTGCGCAGTGTACGAATGAATGGATAAGACTTTTTAGCATGATTAGCAAGAAAATGGTTGAGCGCAGCTAATCGTCCAGCCAGTCGTTGCATTTCTTTAATAGTAATAGGAGAAGACATTCTCTGGATTGCCTCCACTTTATCAGGATTAACTTTTAAACCATCTTTTGTAACAATGAAACCCAGGAACTTGCCTTCTTCCATTCCAAATGAACATTTGCTCGGATTGAATTTCAAGTTTACCCTTCGCATTGAATCAAAGGTTCACTGGATGTTCATTAACATTGTATCTTCAGTGTGACTCATGATGACAAGATCATCGATGTAAACTTCAACCGTAACCCCAATATCATCACCAAACACTGTATCCATAAGGCGTTGATAAGTGGCTCCCACGTTGCGTAGACCAAAGGGCATTTTTGTGTAACAGAAAATGCCTTTTTCCGTGCGGAAAGTTGTCTTGTCTTCATCTTCCTTCTTCATTAAGACTTGATGATATCCTTTATAGCAATCGGAAAGCATTTCCATCGAAATGACGCTAAGGAATCGACTTTCTTGTCGATTTCTGGAAGAGAATAGCAATCCTTAGGGCACACCTTGTTCAAATATTTAAAATCGACACACATGCGCCAACCACCATTATGTTTCTGCACCATGACTGGATTAGCAACTCAAGTCTGGTATTTTACCTCGCGCAGGATTCCGGCATCCAATAATTCTGAAACTTGCTCGTTCATTGCACGAGTTTTCTCTGGCCCCAAGCTGCGCTTTTTCTGTACCACCGGCTCTGCTGAAGGAAAAACGTTTAAACAATGTTCTGCCACATCGCGCGGGACGCCAACCATATCAGCGGGTGTCCAGGCAAAAATATCCTTGTTTTGAAATAATAACAGTTTGAGCTTTGCGTGAATTTATGTGGTCATTGCAGGACCCAAAAGAATTGTTTGCTCAGGATAACTGGTATTAAGTACCCATTTTTCGGGTTCGTTTTGAGGTACAGGTTTGGAAGCTTTAGCGACTGGTTTTTTCGATAGACATTATTTCTATGCGCGCATACATAATAACGATGCCTGTTGGTATTAGGAAACCACAAGTAGCATGTGGAGCTCATGCTAAAATCACGTTGTGCGCGTCGTCCCAATAAGACATCATGGCGAGAAGTCGCCGGCATGACCATAAAATTCACCTTAATGGTTCTCGAATGTTTTCCATCTGAGAGGGTGACGGGAAAAACTATCTGTCCTAGAGGAAAAACAACCTTATTGCAAAACCCAGTTAAAGGGAAATCAACTGGTTTTAGGCGTTCCTTATCCTCTGGATCCAATTGTTTAAAACACTATTCGAATATGATATCCATGGAAAAACTTTTATTATAAAATAATTTGCCTTCTAAACCGGAATATAAAAGACTTTTTAGATGGCATGCACTATTAAGTCTATTATTATTATTTTAAAATGCAAAATTTACATAACTTAAGAAAATAGATTATAATTCTGAAAAAGAAAAAAATACTATTAGAGTGGAGTACTTAAGAATACTACTGAAGTGGAGTACTTAAGAAAATAGACATTTTCATAACTTTAATGAAAATGACTTTACATATAATTAAACATTTATTATCTATAAAATACTTTTACCTATTTTGCACTAGATAATAAATATTTAATTATATAATTAAACATTAAACATTTATTATTTGAGTGGAGTACTTAAGAAAGGATTAATTTTCATTTACATATAATTAAACGGTTATTATCTACATAATATTTTCACCTATAAAAATAAAATGGTTCAAAAAATATAATCTAGGACTGTTATCTATAGTAAAGGCTTATATAGAAAGGAATTTAGTTTCTAAAATAAGATCATCATTTGTTTCTATAAAATAATAGTATTTCTTTATTTTCTATTAGTGAAGATTATTATGACAAGCATAAAATAAAAGTTTGCTAAAATTTATTTATTAGAAGTTTCCTTATAAAATCTAAAATTGTCAATTATTTAAAGATATTTAAAAATTAAAAAGAACAAGGATCCAAAAGGGAGTTACCTAAAGCCTCTTAGGTTTGGTGTCAAAGAACCTAGTAACAAGACACGTGCTGTAACCCGATAATATTTGGTCAAAACTGCAAAAAGGTACGGAAGCATATTGAGATAAAGTACTGGTATGAATTTGGAGCAGTCAATAAGGTATACCTTACTTTGCCTGATTTTCCAGAAATCTCCTTTTTACTAAGATGGGTCAAAGATGACGTTAAGGACTGTTATCTAAATAATCCCACAATTACTCCAAAAGATGTTATGGCTCTAAAACTCTTTTCTGCAGGGCCTGATTTTTATAATGAATTCTATTATCCAGCTTTTCACTTTATTCAGATAGAAAAGGTTAATTTAGCCTTGACTTACTCAGTTAATACTAAAAGAAAGATTTTTCATAATTTTAATGAAAATGATGTTCATTATAGAAGAGGATTAGGAATAAAAGAAATACTTCAAGCATTGCAAGCTGCCTTTAAAAATGGATTTGGAACTTATGGTTGGGAAAATATGTTTTCTTCTATCATGATTTCCTAACAAGAAATACTCCACCATCAGCCAAAAATATTTAGAAGATAAAATTCAATTTTTAGAAAGAGGCATAATAAGATCGAGTCCCCAGGCTCAAGAAAAGGTTTGCTTGTTCAGAAATCATAAAAAAATATATGAATCCAAGAGATATGTGTCGAATATGTTTATAAACAAAAAGACAAGGACAATATGAGTATTGATTCTCAAAATGAGGGTAAGATTAAGGATTTTATAAATCCAATATGATTAGGGATTCTATAAATCATCTACTCCAAATATGATATGATTACAATTTTCAAATCTGATACAAGATCCTACGAAGATAAGACATTGAATCTAAACGTTTAAGATACACATGGAGCCAATATTTGCCTTCCCCATGCACACCAACTTTATGAGACATACATGAACGTGGCTAGAAAGGACATAACGACTAAAATGAGTCCAAATTCCCAAAAGTGAACTTTCTTTTAATAAAAGACAGCTTCCAAGACATTGAAGACAAAATTAGAGTTATAAGGTCATAATGAGGGCATGTGAAGAAAAAAAAAGACCTGGACCTTATCTTTGTAAGGAGGCTATAAAAAGAGGAAGAAAGAAGAAGAGTCATCGAGCTTCAACTAGTCCTTAAATAAGTTTTCATGTACCAAAAAAGTGTGTTGTATTTTTCTTAGTTTTTATCTCTTTTCAAAACATCATCCATTGTAAATCATCCACCACGAAATAAAAGCTTTCCTTTTTCCTTATAAAGTCTTTGGAGTTATCTTTCAATTTTTAGATATTTCTCTTTTAAAAAGAAAATAAAGCTCCAGTATTAAACCGTCTCTTTTTACCTACATCGGTGGTAGGAAACGAATCCAGGTTGTGTTGGATATTGCTGAAGGATCCAAAGGGGAGTTACCTAAGGCTTCTTAGGTTTGGTGTGATAGACCCTAGTAAAACGACCCGTGGTGCAACCTAGCAATATTTTGGTCAAAACGGCAAAAAGGTGCGGAAGCATGTTGGACCCTTGTTCTTTTTAATTTTTAATTATCTTTAAATAATTGACACTCTTAGATTTTATAAGGAAATTTTAATAAACATATTTTAGAAAATATTTATTTTATGCTTGTCATAATAATTTTGACAAATAAGAAATAAAGAAATAACGTTATTTTTAATTTTTTAGTCTTTATAAAAATTTATGTCATATAAAATAGGTTTAATATGTGGTTAATAAAAATAATGAGCTTAGATAACTTTGATTTATTATTTAGTTTTGTAGATTATAACCTACTTGAGTTATCATTTTTGAGTAAAAAGGGAAAAAAGAGATAATCCTTCCACCTCATCAATAGGAATCCAAACGGTAGATCTTACATCTGACCAGGAAGAACCTAAAGAAAACCGTTTTCATTTATCCCTAATACAGGGAAAACTACTAATTTAAAAATATTTGTCAAGAATTGCCAACTCAACTACATTATGTAGAACAACAATGATTCAAGATGAAGGAACTATATAGCCTTGAAAATAAAGATAAAGATACATTGATTTTACATGGATCTTCCCTAGAATCAGTTATCTATAAGGAAACTCTGCTGAAGAGATAAGGTACTAGAATGATTTTGGAGCAGCCAATAAGATATACCTTACTTGTCTGATTTCCCAGAAATCTCCTTATTACCAAGATGGGTCAAAGATGGAGTTAGAGACTGTTATCTAAATAATCCCACAATGACTCTAAAAGATGTCATGGCTTTAAAACTCTTTTCTGCAGGGCCTGAAATTTATAATGAATTTTATTATCCATCTTTTCACTTTATTCGGATAAAAAAGGTTAATTTAGCCTTTACTTGTTGAGTTAATACTAAAAAAAAGATTTTTCATAACTTTAATGAAAATGATGTTCATTAAAGAAAAGGATTAGAAATAAAAGTAATACTACAAGCATTGCAAGCTGCCTTTAAAAATAGATTTCGAACTTATGGTCGGGAAAATATGTTTTCTTCTATCATGATTTCCCCAGCAAGAAATACTTCACCATCAGCCAAAAAATATTTAGAAGATAAAATTCAATTTTTATAAAGAGACATAATAAGATTGAGTCCCAGGCTCAAGAAAAGGTTTGCTTGTTCAGAAATCATAAAAAGATATAATCCAGAGATACGTGTCAAATTGTTATAAACAAAAAGACATGACAATATGAGTATTGATTCCAAATGAGTCAATCATCTAAGATTACGATTTTAAAAATCCTATATATAGGATTCATAAAATCTACTCAAATATGATAATTACAAGTTTAAAATCTGATACAAGATCCACGAAGATAAGACATTGAATCTAAGATTTAAGACACACATCGACCAAAGTTGCCTTCCCATGCACACCAACTTATGAGAACAATTTGAAGTGCTAGAAAGTACATAAAGACTAAAATGAGTCCAAATTCCCAAAGTGACTTTCTTTAATAAAAGACAGCTCCAAGAATGGAAGACAAAATAGGTTATAAGTCTAAATGAGGGCATGTGAAGAAGAAAAGACCTGGAGTTATCTCGTAAGGTGGCTATAAAAAGAGGAAGAAAGACAAGAAGAGTCATCGAGCTAACTAGTCCTTAAATAAGTTTTCATGTACCAAAAAAGTGGATTGTATTTTTCTTAGTTTTTATATCTTTTCGAAAATATACCATCGTAAATCATTCACCATGAAATAAAAGCTTTCCCCTTTCCTTATAAAGTCTTTGGAGTGATCTTTTTCTATTTTTAATATTCCCTTTTGAAAAGAAAATAAGCTCCAATATTAAACCGTCTCTTTTTACCTACACCGGAGGTAGGAAACGAATCCAGGTTGTGCTGGGTATTGCTGAAGGATTCAAAGGGGAGTTACCTAAGGCTTCTTAGGTTTGGTGTGATAGACCCTAGTAAAACGACCCGTGGTGCAACCTAGCAATATTTTGGTCAAAACGGCAAAAATGTGCGGAAGCATGTTGGACCCTTGTTCTTTTTAATTTTTAATTATCTTTAAATAATTGACACTCTTAGATTTTATAAGGAAATTTTAATAAACATATTTTAGCAAATATTTATTTTATGCTTGTCATAATAATTTTGACAAATAAGAAATAAAGAAATAACGTTATTTTTAATTTTATAGTCTTTATAAAAATTTATATCATATAAAATAGGTTTAATATGTGGTTAATAAAAATAATGAGCATAGATAACTTTGATTTATTATTTAGTTTTGCAGATTATAACCTACTTGAGTTATCAATTTTGAGTAAAAAGGGAAAAAAGAGATAATCCTTCCACCTCATCAATAGGAACCCAAACGGTAGATCTTACATCTGACCAGGAAGAACCTGAAGAAAAACCGTTTTCATTTATCACTAATACATGGAAAACTACTAATTTCAAAAATATTTGTCAAAAATTGCCAACTCAACCACATTAGGGATTCTATAAATCCTCTACTCCAAATATGATATGATTAGAATTTTCAAATCTGATACAAGACCCTACGAAGATAAGACATTAAATCTAAGCCTTTAAGACTCACATGGAGCCAAGATTTGACTTCCCCATGCACGCCAACTTTTTGAGATATGCATGAATGTGGCTAGAAAGGAAATAAAGACTAAAAGGAGTCCAAATTCCAAAAAGTGGACTTTCTTTTAATAAAAGACAACTGCAAAGACATTAAAGACAAAATTAAAGTTACAAGGTCGTAATGAGGGTATGTGAAGAAAGAAAAGACCTGGAGCTTATCTTGGAAAGAAAGCTATAAAGAGAGGAAGAAAGAAGAAGAAGAAGAAGAAGAAGCATCAAGCTTCAACTAGTTATTAAATAAGTTTTCATGTACTAAAAAATTGTGTTGTATTTTTCTTAGTTTTTATATCTTTTCAAAACATCATCCATCATAAATCATCCACCATGAAATAAAAGCTTTCCATTTTCCTTATAAAGTCTTTGGAGTGATCTTTCTATTTTAGATATTTCTCTTTTAAAAAGAAAATAAATCTCCAATATTAAACCGTCTCTTTTTACCTACACCGGAGGTAGGAAACGAATCCAGGTTGTGCTGGATATTGATGAAGGATCCAAAGGGGAGTTACCTAAGGCTTCTTAGGTTTGGTGTGATAGACCCTAGTAAAACGACTCGTGGTGCAACCTAGCAATATTTTGGTCAAAACGACAAAAAGTTGCGGAAGCATGTTGGACCCTTGTTCTTTTTAATTTTTAATTATCTTTAAATAATTGACACTCTTAGATTTTATAAGGAAATTTTAATAAACATATTTTAGCAAATATATTTTTATGCTTGTCATAATAATTTTTACAAATAAGAAATAAAGAAATAACGTTATTTTTAATTTTATAGTCTTTATAAAAATTTATATCATATAAATAGGTTTAATATGTGGTTAATAAAAATAATGAGCTTAGATAACTTTGATTTATTATTTAGTTTTGTAGATTATAACCTACTTGAGTTATCAATTTTGAGTAAAAAGGGAAAAAAGAGATAATCCTTCCACCTCATCAATAGGAATCCAAACGGTAGATCTTACATCTGACCAGGAAGAACCTAAAGAAAAACCGTTTTCATTTATCCCTAATACAGGAAAACTACTAATTTAAAAATATTTGTCACGAATTGCCAACTCAACCACATTATGTTGAACAACAATGGTTCAAGATAAAGGAACTATATATAAAGATATAAGATACATTGATTTTACAGGGATCTTCCCTAGAATCAGTTATCTTCAAGGAAACTCTGCTGAAGAGATAAGGTACTGGTATGATTTTGGAGCAGCCAATAAGATATACCTTACTTGTCTGATTTTCCATAAATCTCCTTTTTACCAAGATGGGTCAAAGATGGAGTTAGAGACTGTTATCTATATAATCCCACAATGACTCTAAAAGATGTCATGGCACTAAAACTCTTTTTTGCAGGGCCTGAAATTTGTAATGAATTTTATTATCCAGCTTTTCACTTTATTCGGATAGAAAAGGTTAATTTAGCCCTTACTTATTGAGTTAATACTAAAAGAAAGATTTTTCATCACTTTAATGAAAATGATGTTCATTAAAGAAGAGGATTAGAAATAAAAGTAATACTTCAAGCATTGCAAGCTACCTTTAAAAATTGATTTCGAACTTATGGTCGGGAAAATATGTTTTCTTCTATCATGATTTCCCTAGCAAGAAATACTTCACAATCAGCCAAAAAATATTTAGAAGATAAAATTCAATTTTTAGAAAGAGACATAATAAGATCGAGTCCCCAGGCTCAAGAAAAGGTTCGCTTGTTCAGAAATCATAAAAAATATATGAATCCAAGAGATATGTGTCGAATATGTTATAAACAAAAAGACAAGGACAATATTAGTATTGATTCTCAAAATGAGGCTCAAACATCTGAAGATTAAGGATTTTATAAATCCTATATGATTAGGGATTCTATAAATCATCTACTCCAAATATGATATGATTACAATTTTCAAATCTGATACAAGATCCTACGAAGATAAGACACTGAATCTAAGCCTTTAAGACACACATGGAGACAAGAATTGCCTCCCCATGCACACCAACTTTATGAGACATACATGAACGTGGCTAGAAAGGACATAAAGACTAAAATGTGTTCAAATTCCCAAAAGTGGACTTTCTTTTAATAAAAGACAGCTTCCAAGACAATGAAGACAAAATTAGAGTTATAAGGTCATAATGAGGGCATGTGAAGAAAGCAAAGACCTGGAGCTTATCTTCGTAAGGAGGCTATAAAAAGAGGAAGAAAGAAGAAGAAGAGTCATCGAGCTTCAACTAGTCCTTAAATAAGTTTTCATGTACCAAAAAAGTGTGTTGTATTTTTCTTAGTTTTTATATCTTTTCAAAACATCATTCATTGTAAATCATCCACTATAGCTTTCCTTTTTCCTTATAAAGTCTTTGGAGTGATCTTTATATTTTTAAATATTTCTCTTTTAAAAAGAAAATAAAGCTCCAATATTAAACCGTCTCTTTTTACCTACACCAGAGGTAGGAAACGAATCCAGGTTGTGCTGGATATTGCTGAAGGATCCAAAGGGTAGTTACCTAAGGCTTCTTAGGTTTGGTGTGATAGACCCTAGTAAAACGACCCGTGGTGCAACCTAGCAATATTTTGGTCAAAACGGCAAAAAGGTGCGGAAGCATGTTGGACCCTTGTTCTTTTTAATTTTTAATTATCTTTAAATAGTTGACACTCTTAGATTTTCTAAGGAAATTTTAATAAACATATTTTAGCAAGTATTTATTTTATGCTTGTCATAATAATTTTGACAAATAAGAAATAAAGAAATAACGTTATATTTTTAATTTTATAGTCTTTTTAAAAATTTATATCATATAAAATAGGTTTAATATGTGGTTAATAAAAATAATGAGCTTAGATAACTTTGATTTATTATTTAGTTTTGCAGATTATAACCTACTTGAGTTATCAATTTTGAGTAAAAAGGGAAAAAAGAGATAATCCTTCCACCTCATCAATAGGAATCCAAACGGTAGATCTTACATCTGACCAGGAAGAACCTAAAGAAAAACCGTTTTCATTTATCTCTAATACAAGGAAAACTACTAATTTTAAAAATATTTGTCAAAATTTGCCAACTCAACCACATTAGGGATTCTATAAATCCTCTACTCCAAATATGATTTGATTAGAATTTTTAAATCTGATACAAGACCCTACGAAGATAAGGCACTAAATCTAAGCCTATAAGACACATATGGAGCCAAGATTTGCCTTCCCCATGGACACCAACTTTTTGAGACATGCATGAATGTGGCTAGAAAGGAAATAAAGACAAAAGGAGTCTAAATTCCGAAAAGTGGACTTTCTTTTAATAAAAGACAACTGCAAAGACATTGAAGACAAATTAGAGTTACAAGGTCATAATGAGGGCATGTGAAGAAAGAAAAGACCTCGAGCTTATCTTGGAAAGAAAGCTATAAAAAGAGGAAGAAAGAAAAAGAAAAAGAAGAAGAAGAAATAGAAGAAGAAGAAGAAGAAGCATCGAGCTTCAACTAGTTATTAAATAAGTTTTCATGTCCTAAAAGAGTGTGTTGTATTTTTCTTAGTTTTTATATCTTTTCAAAACATCATCCATCGTAAATCATCCATCATGAAATGAAAGCTTTCCCTTTTCCTTATAAAGTCTTTGGGGTGATCTTTCTATTTTTAGATATTTCTCTTTTAAAAAGAAAATAAAGCTCCAATATTAAACGTCTCTTTTTACCTACACCGGAGGTAGGAAACGAATCCAGGTTGTGCTGGATATTGCTGAAGGATCCAAAGGGAGTTACCTAAGGCTTCTTAGGTTTGATGTGATAGACCCTAGTAAAACGACCCGTGGTGCAACCTAGCAATATTTTGGTCAAAACGGCAAAAGGTGCGGAAGCATGTTGGACCCTTGTTCTTTTTAATTTTTAATTATCTTTAAATAATTGACACTCTTAGATTTTATAAGGAAATTATAATAAACATATTTTAGCAAATATTTATTTTATGCTTGTCATAATAATTTTGACAAATAAGAAATAAAGAAATAGCGTTATTTTTAATTTTATAGTCTTTATAAAAATTTATATCATATAAAATATGTTTAATATGTGGTTAATAAAAATAATGAGCTTAGATAACTTTGATTTATTATTTAGTTTTGTAGATTATAACCTACTTGAGTTATCAATTTTGAGTAAAAAGGGAAAAAAGAGATAATCCTTCCACCTCATCAATAGGAATCCAAACGGTAGATCTTACATCTGTCACACCCCGACCCGCAGCGGAATAAGAGTCGGGGCATAATTGGGTTATCACCAAAGCTCATGATGTTTACTAAAATGTTTCATATTTATTAAATTCAAATTACAACTTAAATGTTCAAGCCAAATTCATACAATACAAGGAAAGGAAAATTAAATAAACAATCCAAAATCTAAACTGATTTATTCTTCTAGGCCGTCCTATATGTTTCTTGCTTCAACTGGATCACCTGTATCATGTGTAAAAATGGGGAATTTTGGGTCAACAAAAGTTGGCGAGTGAACCTTGTTAAAAAACCTTTGTTATTGATTTCTTGTTGTATTTTTATGGAAAAATTGTGCAATAATCATATGTGAGCAAACGTAAATAAACAAACAATCACAAACCACCTTGCATGAGTATATGACATGAATGATAATGTATATGTTGGCAACGTCACGTTCCGCTCATAGGTAATGGGGAAACATACGAGCCTATGATGATGTATGTGAGATCAAGGCTCAATCAAACGGAGCCGATCGTATATTGGCAACGTCACGTCCCGCTCATAGGTAATGGGGAACAGTTCCGCTCATAGGTAATGGGGAACAGACGAGCCTATGATGATGTATGTACTGAAAATGATAACTTTAATCTAAACATTAACCACACAAACAATTGATACATATTGGATACACATTTGATCATGGATATGATGGATGCACAAGTGTTTAAATGCAATAAATAATAAGCGACACATGATACACCCCAAAATGTGATTAAACGGGGAATTGGTAGAGATTCACTCACATTGGGTGCGTTCTTTTGATGATGTTGGATGCGCACGAGTTTTGGGATTTGATCGACGACGGAAAACTAACATAAAATATTAACGAAATGGTTCGGTAAATAAGTGGATTTTATTAACAATTTTAATAGGATTTTTAGATTTATTTTTGTGAGTTTTTTCTAACTTTAAAAATATTATTTTTAAGTATTTTTAATTGATTTTTAAATTAAATGAATAAATAAAAATATAAAAAAATGTTGACTTTTGTTGACCGTTGACCGGTCGGACAGTGGTAATTGGTGCGCTGAGTGAGGTTCGAACCCGGGACCTCTCGTACGCGTGCACGCAGCTCTACCAACTGAGCTACGTGTCTAACCCGAAAAAATCTGTGTTTTAATTATATATATATACAAATTAAATGTTAATTTATTTGGTTTATATTAAAAGGTTTTAAAATGGTCGAACCGGTTTGCAGGGAGCCGGATCGAACTCGGGTCCTTCGGTTTGTAAGCGCACAGCCCAACCAGTTGGGCTGTGTGTCTTATCTGTTTAACTTACGGCTTAAATTAATCTTATAAACAAACTGGAATCTGTTCTGATTCAGTTTTAAAAAGAATGGTTTTAATTCGAAAAATCGGTGCGTTTGTATGGTTCGAACTCGTGACGTGCGCTATGTGTTTGCACACAGTCCACCGCTGGACTGTGTGTCTAACCCGGTTTAATATTCAATTTATATTATACTTAAACACAACGTCGACTTCGTCTTCTTCATTCAAAGACACAGAACAACGATATTCGACTGTTCTTGTTAAAATCGTTCGTCGAACATTTTATTGATTGAATTGTAATGGATACAAAGAGTTAAGGAATCGAATGTACCGAACATATTGATTTTCTCAGAACTCCGGCAATGGTCGTCGGCTCTGATTTGTGAATTCCGTCTGGATGAATCAATTAACAGTTTTGATTGATGAGTTGTGAAATTGAGTTACTAAACAAGGATTATCAGAGGGTTTAGATGATTGTACCGATTCACAGCGTGATTTCGGAAATTTCCAGAAATTTTCCGGCGAGTGCAGAATATCCGGCAACGTCGTCTGGGATTGATTCTGATTGATGGATTGAAGTTAGTATAAGTCTAACAATGGATTGAAAACGAAAGAGTCGAGAATTTTACCGAATTGATGTAAGTCTCGGTTTTCCGGCGAATGTCCGGCAATTGTAGAATATCTCCGGCGAGGGTAATTGCTTCGAGAAATTGTGCGATTTTGAGAGAAAATATTACCAGAGACTTGGGTGTGAATTTATAGGGAAAAATCAAGATGAATTGGGTCTGAATATGGTCTTGATTCGTGGTCAAGACTTTCTCCGGCGGTTATGACTGAGATCGCGAAATTTGACATCGGTTATAACCGATGTCCATGTTAATACATGCGTTTAGTCAATGGAATCCGTTAGAGTCACGCGAAATCGTCGAGATTTCCGGTGACTGCGGATTGGGCGCGCTGATTCACTGGGTTTGATCTAGAGTTTCAACATAAATGTTATTTGTTTTAATACTTATCACAATTGAGTCAAGTGGCGGAGTGGTTGAGTGTTGTTTGTTTCATCCGGCTGACCCGGGTTCGAAACCCGGCAGCCTCCTTTTTTTTATTTAATTTATTTTTACTTTTTAATCATTATAGTTTTTAAATTCTAAAATGTTTATTAATTATGTATTGTTTAAAATTAAAATTAATCATAAATACGCAACGAAATTTTATAACTTGATATTCGATAAATAAACGAAGCGGGTTTTGGAAAACCCGTTTTTCGACGGATGTTACAACATCTGACCAGGAAGAACCTAAAGAAAAACCGGGGAAAACTACTAATTTAAAAATATTTGTCAAGAATTGCTAACTCAACTAAATTATGTTGAACAACAATGGTTCAAGATGAAGGAACTATATAGCCTTGAAAATAAAGATATAAGATACATTGATTTTACAGGGATCTTCCCTACAATCAGTTATCTACAAGGAAACTCCGCTGAAGAGATAAGGTACTCGTATGATTTTGGAGCAGCCAATAAGATACATTGATTTTACAGGGATCTTCCCTAGAATCAGTTATCTACAAGGAAACTCTGCTGAAGAGATAAGGTACTCGTATGATTTTGGAGCAGCCAATAAGATATACCTTACTTTTCTGATTTTCCAGAAATCTCCTTTTTACCAAGATGGGTCAAAGATGGAGTTAGAGACTGTTATCTAAATAATCCCACAATGACTATAAAAGATGTCATGGCTCTAAAACTCTTTTCTGTAGGGCCTGAAATTTATAATGAATTTTATTATCCAGCTTTTCACTTTATTCGGATAGAAAAGGTTAATTTAGCCTTTACTTATTGAGTTAATACTAAAAGAAAGATTTTTCATAACTTTAATGAAAATGATGTTCATTAAAGAAGCGGATTAGAAATTAAAGTAATACTTCAAGCATTGCAAGCTGCCTTTAAAAATAGATTTCGAACTTATGGTCGGGAAAATATGTTTTCTTCTATCATGATTTCCCCAGCAAGAAATACTCCACCATCAGCCAAAAAATATTTAGAAGATAAAATTCAATTTTTAGAAAGAGACATAATAAGATCCAGTCCCCAGACTCAAGAAAAGGTTTGCTTGTTCAGAAATCATAAAAAAGATATGAATCCAAGAGATACGTGTCGAATATGTTATAAACAAAAAGACAAGGACAATATGAGTATTGATTCTCAAAATGAGGGTCAAACATCTGAAGATTAAGGAGTTTATAAATCCTATATGATTAGGGATTCTATAAATCATCTACTCCAAATATGATATGATTACAATTTTCAAATCTGATACAAGATCCTACGAAGATAAGACATTGAATCTAAGCCTTTAAGACACACATGGAGCCAAGATTTGCCTTCCCCATGCACACCAACTTTATGAGACATACATGAACGTGGCTAGAAAGGACATAAAGACTAAAATGAGTCCAAATTCCCAAAAGTGAACTTTCTTTTAATAAAAGACAGCTTTCAAGACATTGGAGACAAAATTAGAGTTATAACGTCATAATGAGCGCATGTGAAGAAAGAAAAGACCTGGAGCTTATCTTCGTAAGGAGTCTATAAAAAGAGGAATAAAGAAGAAGAAGAGTCATCGAGCTTCAACTAGTCCTTAAATAAGTTTTCATGTACCAAAAAAGTGTGTTGTATTCTTTTTAGTTTTTATATCTTTTCAAAACATCATCCATTGTAAATCATCCACCATGAAATAAAAGCTTCCTTTTTCCTTATAAAGTCTTTGGAGTGATCTTTCTATTTTTAGATATTTCTCTTTTAAAAAGAAAATAAAGCTCCAATATTAAACCGTCACTTTTTACCTACACCGGAGGTAGGAAACGAATCCAGGTTGTGCTGGATATTGCTGAAGGTCTAAAGGGGAGTTACCTAAGGCTTCTTAGGTTTGGTGTGATAGACCCTAGTAAAACGACCCGTGGTGCAACCTAGCAATATTTTGGTCAAAATGGCAAAAAGGTGCGGAAGCATGTTGGACCCTTGTTCTTTTTAATTTTTAATTATCTTTAAATAATTGACACTCTTAGATTTTATAAGGAAATTTTAATATACATATTTTAGCAAATATTTAATTTATGCTTGTCATAATAATTTTGACAAATAAGAATAAAGAAATAACGTTATTTTTAATTTTATAGTCCTTATAAAAATTTATATCATATAAAATAGGTTTAATATGTGGTTAATAAAAATAATGAGCATAGATAACTTTGATTTATTATTTAGTTTTGTAGTTTATAACCTACTTGAGTTATCAATTTTGAGTAAAAAGGGAAAAAAAGAGATAATCCTTCCACCTCATCAATATGAACCCAAACGGTAGATCTTACATCTGACCAGGAAGAACCTAAAGAAAAACCGTTTTCATTTATCCCTAATACATGGAAAACTACTAATTTTAAAAATATTTGTCAAAAATTGCCAACTCAACCACATTAGGGATTCTATAAATCCTTTACTCCAAATATGATATGATTAGAATTTTCAAATATGATACAAGACCCTACGAAGATAAGACATTAAATCTAAGCCTTTAAGACTCACATGGAGCCAAGATTTGCCTTCCCCATGCACACCAACTTTTTGAGACATGCATGAATGTGGCTAGAAAGGAAATAAAGACTAAAAGGAGTCCAAATTCTCAAAAGTGGACTTTCTTTTAATAAAAGACAACTGCAAAGACATTGAAGACAAAATTAGAGTCACAAGGTCATAATGAGGACATGTGAAGAAAGAAAAGACCTGGAGCTTATCTTGGAAAGAAAGCTATAAAAAGAGGAAGAAAGAAGAAGAAAAAGAAGAAGAAGAAGCATGGAGCTTCAACTAGTTATTAAATAAGTTTTCATGTACTAAAAAAGTGTGTTGTATTTTCTTAGTTTTTATATCTTTTCAAAACATCATCCATCGTAAATCATCCACCATGAAAAAGCTTTCCTTTTTCCTTATAAAGTCTTTGGAGTGATCTTTCTATTTTTAGATATTTCTCTTTTAAAAAAAATAAAGCTCCAATATTAATTCGTCTCTTTTAACCTACACCGGAGGTAGGAAACAAATCCAGGTTGTGCTGGATATTGCTGAAGGATCCAAAGGGGAGTTACCTAAGGCTTCTTAGGTTTGGTGTGATAGACCCTGGTAAAACGACATGTGGTGCAACCTAGCAATATTTTGGTCAAAACGGCAAAAAGGTGCGGAAGCATGTTGGACCCTTGTTCTTTTTAATTTTTAATTATCTTTAAATAATTGACACTCTTAGATTTTATAAGGAAATTTTAATAAACATATTTTAGCAAATATTTATTTTATGCTTGTCATAATAATTTTGACAAATAAGAAATAAAGAAATAACGTTATTTTTAATTTTATAGTCTTTATAAAAATTTATATCATATAAAATAGGTTTAATATGTGGTTAATAAAAATAATGAGCTTAGATAACTTTGACTTATTATTTAGTTTTGTAGATTATAACCTACTTTAGTTATCAATTTAGAGTAAAAAGGAAAAAAGAGATAATTCTTCCACCTCATCAATAGGAATCCAAACGGTAGATCTTACATCTGACGAGGAAGAACCTAAAGAAAAACCGTTTTCATTTATCCCTATTACAGGGAAAACTACTAATTTAAAAATATTTGTCAAGAATTGCCAACTCAACCACATTATGTTGAACAACAATGGTTCCAGATGAAGGAACTATATAGCCTTGAAAATAAAGATATAAGATACATTGATTTTATAGGGATGTTCCCTAGAATCAGTTATCTACAAGGAAACTCTGCTGAAGAGATAAGGTACTGGTATGATTTTGGAGCAGCCAATAAGATATACCTTACTTGTCTGATTTTTCAGAAATCTCCTTTTTACCAAGATGGGTCAAAGATGGAGTTAGAGACTGTTATCTAAATAATCCCACAATGACTCTAAAAGATGTCATGGCACTAAAACTGTTTTCTGCAGGGCCTGAAATTTATAATAAATTTTATTATCCAACTTTTCACTTTATTCGGATAGAAAAGGTTAATTTAGCCTTTACTTATTGAGTTAATAATAAAAGAAAGATTTTTCATAACTTTAATGAAAATGATGTTCATTAAAGTAGAGGATTAGAAATAAAAGTAATACTTCAAGCATTGCAAGCTGCCTTTAAAAATAGATTTCGAACTTATAGTCGGGAAAATATGTTTTCTTCTATCATGATTTCCCCAGCAAGAAATACTCCACCATCAGCCAAAAAATATTTAGAAGATAAAATTCAATTTTTAGAAAGAGGCATAAGATCGAGTCCCCAGGCTCAAGAAAAGGTTTGCTTGTTCAGAAATTATAAAAATATATGAATCCAAGAGATATGTGTCGAATATGTTATAAACAAAAAGACAAGGACAATATGAGTATTGATTCTCAAAATGAGGGTCAAACTTCTGAAGAGTAAGGATTTTATAAATCCTATATGATTAGGGATTCTATAAATCATCTACTCCAAATATGATATGATGACAATTTTCAAATGTGATACAAGATCCTACGAATATAAGACATTGAATCTAAGCCTTTAAGACACACATGGAGCCAAGATTTGCCTTCCCCATGCACACCAACTTTATGAGACACACATGAACGTAGCTAGAAAGGAAATAAAGACTAAAAGGAGTCCAAATTCCTAAAAGTGGACTTTCTTTTAATAAAAGACAACTGCCAAAACATTGAAGACAAAATTAGAGGTACAAGGTCATAATGAGGGCATGTGAAGATAGAAAAGACCTGGAGCTTATCTTGAAAAGGAAGCTATAAAAAGAGGAAGAAGAAGAAGAAGAAGCATCGAGCTTCAACTAGTCCTTAAATAACTTTTCATGTACTAAAAAAGTGTGCTCTATTTTTCTTATTTTTTATATATTTTCATCATCCATTGTAAATCATCCACCATGAAAGAAAAGCTTTCCCTTTTCCTTATAAAGTCTTTGGAGTGATCTTTCTATTTTTAGATATTTCTCTTTTAAAAAGAATATAAAGCTCCAATATTAAACCGTCCCTTTTAACCAGGAAACGAAACCAGGCTGTGCTATATATTACGGAAGGATCCAAAGGGAGTTACCTAAGGCCTCTTAGGTTTGGTGTGAAAGAATCTAGTAAAAAGACCCGTGGTGTAACCCGACAATATTTTAGTAGTTCGGAAGTATGTTGGACCCCGGTTCTTTTTAATTTTTAAATATCTTTAAATAATTGACACTCTTATATTTTATAAGAAACTTTTAATAAACAAATTTTAGCAAACTTTTATTTTATGCTTGTCATAATAATCTTGACTAACAAGAAATAAAGAAATAACATTACTTTATAATTTTATAGACTTTATAAAAATTTATATCATATAAAATAGGTTTAATATGTTGTTAATAAAAATAATTAGCTTAGATAACTTTGATTTAATATTTAGTTTTGTAGATAATAACCTACTAGAATTATCAATTTTGAACCGACAAAATATTTCGGCTAATATCGCAGATAGAAAAGGTTAATTTAGCCTTTACTTATTCTGAAAGAAAGATTTTTCATAACTTTAATGAAAATTATGTTTATTATACAAGAGGTTTAGGAATAAAAGTAATACTTCAAGCATTGCAAGCTGCCTTTAAAAATGTCTTTGGAACTTATGGTGGGAAAAATATGTTTTCTTCTATCATGATTTCCCCAGCAAGAAATAATCCACCACCAACCAAAAAATATTTAGAAGATAAAATTCAATTTTTAAAAAGAAATATAATAAGATCGAGTCCTCAGGCTCAAGAAAAGTTTTGCTTGTTCAGAAATCATAAAAAAAGATATGAATCCAAGTGATATTTGTCCAATATGTTATAAACAAAAAGACAAGGACAATATGAGTATTGATTCTCAAAATGAGGGTCAAACATCTAATGATTAAGGATTTTATAAATCCTAAAAGATCAGGGATTCTATAAATCCTCTACTCCAAATATGATATGATTACAATTTTCAAATCTAATACAAGACCCTACGAAGATAAGGAGTTGAATCTAAGCCTTTAAGACTCACATGGAGCCAAGATTTTCCTTCTCCATGCACACCAACTTTACAAGACATACTAGAATGTGGCTAGAAAGAAAAGAAAGACTAAATGGAGACCAAATTCCCCAAAGTGAACTTTCTTTTAATAAAAGACAACTTCCAAGACATTGAAGACAAAATTAGAGTTACAAGGTCATAATCAGGGCATTTGAAGAAAGAAAAGACCTGTAGCTTATCTTGGAAATGAGGCTATAAAAAGAGGAAGAAAGAATAAGAAGAGGCATCAAGCTTCAACTAGTCCTTAAATAAGTTCTCATATAATAAAAAAATGTGTTGTATTTTTCTTAGTTTTTATATCTTTCCAAAACATCATATATTGTTAATCATCCACCATGAAATCAAAGCTTTCCCTTTTCCTTATAAAGTATTTGGAGTGATCTTTCTATTTTTAGATATTTCTCTTTTAAAAAGAAAATAAAGCTCCAATATTAATCCGTCTCTTTTTACCTTACACCGAAGGTAGGAAATGAAACCAGGTTGTGCTGGATATTGCTGAAGGATCCAAAGGGGAGCTACCAAAGGCCTCTTAGGTTTGGTGTGAAAGAACCTAGTAAAAAAACCCGTGGTGTAACCCGACAATATTTTGGTCAAAACGGGAAAAAGGTACGGAAGCATGTTGGATCCTTGTTCTTTTTAATTGTTAAATATATTTAAATAATTGACACTCTTAGATTTTAATAAGGAAACTGTAACGCGTCGCTTTTTCGCAGATTTCCGTTTTAGCAAGATTTTATCGAAATTCTATTTTCGGAAACTCGTTTCCCTTGTAATTATATCTTGTTTTCAAATCATTATAAATCCGAGACTTTGATCATAATGAAATGAATCTTTTATACATCGATTATCATGTTTATACTTTGATACGTGCATTCGTTTGAGACATGATTCGTAATTCGCATAAACGTAAGTTAATTCGGAAACAATGATTATGCCTTCGTAATTCTTAAACCTTCCATACATCCAAACACTCGGTTGTTCGATTATAAGATTAAGTTATATAATTTTCACTTGATACAAATCATATATACTTGTAACATTTGATATATTTCATACTTATTAAATCACATCTTATGTTTAAACATGTTTAAAATACATACTAGACCTTAAACATTTTAGGTTATACTTTAGACATATTAAATACATAACATTAGTCTTAATTATACAACTTTTATTATTTAAACAACAAAAAATATATATATATAAGCTGCCAAACTTGTTTTTCTAGCTTAAACTCCCCCTAATCCTATCCAAAGCCCAACCTAACTTAACCCTAACCCTAACCCTCCCCCTATATATACCCACTTCTATTCAGCCTTTTTCACACTTTTACAAAACTCAAAACCTCTCAAAACACTCCCTAAACTCAGCTGATTTTCAGCTCTTACATCAGTTAGTTTAGTCCATTCAAAGTGAGTTATAGCTCACTTCCTCTACGATTTTCTTTTGTTCTTCTTCTAAAACACTTGGATAACCTTTAAGTAGGTTTTCACAAGTTTGCTTGGGCAAACTAAGGTGAATCCTCATCCAAAACAAGGTCCAAAGTGCACTTAAAATTCTGCTCATTGTTATCTTTTTATAACTTCATTATTTTCATGTTTTCTTCATCTTTTCTTCCTCAACAAAGTTTGTAAAGCCTCTAGGGATGTTACCATAGGTTTTCCATGGAAAACCAAGGTGGAACAATACCATTTTTAAGGCTAAACTTTCTGTTTTGGAAGATGAACTTGTAAACTTTATTTAGACAAACTTTTACTAAACAAACTTGTGCTACTTGTGCCTCTAATCAAGCCCATGGTTAGTGAGCTAGCTAAGGTTGTTTCATACAAATTAGGAGGTGTAAAATGCCTCTAAACTTTCTGTTTTGAAAGGGTTTTAACCCACAAGTGTTGAAACTATCCAAGCTTGACAAAGCTTGTGTTTTGGTAAATGTGTGATTACTTGGAAGCCTTGGCTATCCTACCTTCAATCCACCACCTCACTTAATGTTTTCCCATCTCTATCCCAAGTAGTTTGCTAGCCTAAAAGTGACACACCCCGTCTAGCCTTTGACACGTAGTTAATTCTTTCTATGTCAATGTTGGCCCACCCGGGTTGACCATTACTTGGCTACTTGATATAGTGATTACTTGTACATTTTCATTTTAATTAATGACCATCCGAATCGTCCTTGTGACGGTTTGTGTATTGGTGAATCATATAATGAGGTTTAATGGATGCTCATCATCCTACCTCCATGGATGACGTCTATGATAATCTATGACATATATGATGGACTTATTATATATTATATAATATATACGTAAATAGACTTATACATAACCGAACTTTTGACAATGATCATATGGTTACTTGTCACAACATTAGGTTATATTATTTAATACTTAAGCTTCTCGTTGTGATTCTAATGGGCATGACCCATGAAACCACAATCACCTTTATGGGATTTATAGTGTCAAAACGAAAGTTAACGTCTAGATAATTACTTTCTTGATGTAACGCCCTGCTTTTTTGTACTTTCCTTAATTAGAAAGCTTGTCTTGTATGCTATTTTTGGAAATCTTGTATTTTGTAATCGTCTCTTTGTTGTAATCGTTGTAAAATCTGAGACTTGGATCATAATAAAATTCGTATTTCTTACAATTCATGCTTCACACATTAATACATGTTCATACGTTTGAAACCACTACATATATGATGCTTAATTCGTGATCCTTGAAAACATGTAATAACCTTGAAAATACGTGACATACATGTGTTATACGATACTTATCCTCGATTCTTGTACTTAATCATACTTGTTTATACTCATTCTCGTGACTAAATTACATGCAAGCCCTTTAGAATATGCCTTTTATGCTTAAAGCACTCTAAAAACACTTAACACCTCAAAGATATGGAATAAATGAACAAACCACCAAACAACAAGGGGGTAAAAATGAAAATCATGTTTCTGACAAGCCTTACGGACCGCAAGGCCACCTGCTTACGGTCCGTAAGCATGTCTGACGGGGGAAATCTTGATCAGCTGTGAATTTGAACTCGTTTTCCACCTTTCTTACCTCCAATCACCTCCAACCTCCATTAAAACAACCTGCAACTAACCCTAACTCTTTCCCTATAAAACCCAAGCCCCTCCAAGCATTTTTCACTTTGCAAACACTCTATAATCACTCTCAAACACACTAAAAACGCAACTGAATCCAGAAGATAATCAGATTCATTGTAACTTAGAAAAGTGAGCATAACTTCCTCATTTCTTAATCTTTTTCGTTGATTCTTCTTTCTAATCACTTGGAACAACCTTAGGTATGATTCCACGGGGTTTCCATGGAAAATCCAGACCTGGAACTTCACCAAAAAGGCTCCAAAGTGGACTGAACTTTCTGTTTTGATTAAAACATTTCTAAAATTGCTTGAATTGAGTTATCTCATACACATTCCTATGTCCTTATGCTCATAATCACATCTATGGTTAGTTGGGCTTAAAAACAAGGTTGTGACATCTAGAATCAGAGGTTAAAACCTCATTAACATTCTGTTTTGTTTGGGTTTTAACCCACAAAGTAATGAGCAAGCTTAAAGCTTGATGTTTGTGTGATTAAGGTTAGCTTGGGCTATTCTACTTGGAAAATCCACACATTACTTGATGTTTCTTAGATTAGTTGTAAATATTTCATTCCTTATTGTATATTCATGACCCTCCTTGTTGTCTATGGCAACATGTGTAGTGGTGAATAAGAAAAAGAGGTTAAATGGATGTTCATCATCCTACCTCCATGCTTAACTTACATGAAACCAAAAGAGGTCTTAAATGGATGGTTTAATCCTCCTACCTTATGCTTGACTTATATGAATACATATACAATATAATCTGTATAATATCTAAGTAACTAAACCTTGATGATAGCCTAATGGTTATTTGTCAAATGTGAAGTTACATCATCTATGACCATGATACTTGTTATGATTTCTAATGGGCATTGTGACCCATGAAAACATTCCAACTCTTTTGAGTTTCATAGGTGTTAAGAACAAGTGTTATGTGTGCTAGATGATTACTTTTCATATGATTATTTTCTTGTACTTTTTATTCCAAATTCTTAATCCTCCGTTAAACATCCAATACTCACACCTATGTTTCCTCGTGTAGAAGGACAAGGTGCTCCATCCTAATTAACCAACAACTCTCACGAACTTAACAAGTGGAAAGCTTGAAAAACCGTGAGTAGACTTGACCCATTTTACTGTTAAAACACTTTGGGTTGTAACATGTTAATATATCAAACTCACAACACATAAATAATCATACTTTGAAATCACAATCCTTATACATGCTATTGTTTACTTAGGTCCATGCTAGAATCATACATGCTATTAACTTTGTTAGCCCGAACTTAACATATATAGCGCTATAGGAGTAGCACACCATCCGTCCGGGTCTTGTTAAGTTTTCATTCTAAATGGTCTTGTCACATGTGTGGCAAGGGATGCTAAATACTAGTGGACACTAGGGTTTGACATATTGTTATGCATGCTAGTTACATTGTTTACAATTTGCCATGTGTATTCGAGGAAATGCTTTTATACTTATGCTATACTTATACAAAACTCGTGTACTCGCCTTTGCTTTTGCATTGACTTTATTTTAAACATGTTACAGGTTGATGATGATGCACGTACGAATATAGTAGGATTGACTAGAAACACACTCAAGAAATTACTAGATTTAATTTATTATGCTATGTTGAACTTGTCGTATTGTCCCTTGTTTGTTGTAATTTGAATTTCATGTAATGTAATTTGACAATTTGAGTTATGCAATGAAAACGGTTTGATCTAAATATCGTCACAATTAGTGTTATGAGTGATGATCAATCTATTTCGTCTCGTCTTGATGTTTCCGCCATCGGTTGGAGTGTGACAGATTGATATCAGAGCCATAACTATAGGGAATTAGATAGAATTGTCGTGTTCGACCTAGTCTATAGTTTAAGTGTCCCGTTTTGACCATTCTTGAATCATGATTAAAATGTTATTCTTCTTACTTTGCTTCTTCCTACTTCTTTTGTCTTAATATTTACAATATGTCTTTCCTAAGACATTTACACAATACAATTTGAAGACTTGACACTCGTAATGCAAACTAGAAAATTTGCACCAAGATAGGCCCAATGGCCCACAATTTTTGGTGAAATCCCTCATTTCGCATATTCGATTTTCACGAAGTTACACCATCAAGTTAGGAGTGACATCCACATCTTAATGGAAAACTTCCAATTCAATTCTAGTGGACCCTCGTCAAAGTGTCGAAATTAATTTTTACCCAACGAGTACCAACCACACTTAGGGTACGAAATGTCAAGTTAGGGGTGAAACCCGCACCTTGTCGATTAAGTCCCATTCCTCGATTTTCAATCTCGCCAAAGTCTCGAATTTTCATTCGACTAGGGACATGTAGTAACTGGAAGGGTAAAATGCCATTAATCGTTTCTCGACAAGAGTATTTTACCTATTAGGCCAAAGCATGTTCCCTAACTCGAAAGATCTTACGAAACACTTTGGAATAGTCGAAGTTTCTCTACCCGAAACAATCCAATGTTTTATTGAGCCTATCTTTTATGTTATCTCAATTTCTATGTGATTTTAATACTTGTTATCTCGTTCATTTCAAAACCGATACACAATTCACACATCTCTCGCAATAAAAAACAATAATAATCCTCGTGAACAAACTAAATTTATACTCTTTTAACGCATTCATACGTGATTATACTTGTTGAATAATCGTCAAATACATGCAATATACATGAATCATACGTGATACTTACATGCTTATTCATGCAACAAATTTATTTCAAATTATGATTGTCACACCCTGGTCGCAGCGGAAGCGCAAGTGTATGACTTTGAGGTAATCATTGCAACCAATCGTGTAAACAGTAATAATTAACAATGATGCCATGTCCTAGATTAAGTACAACCAGCATTACAAGTCTTCAAAAACAAGTTCACATGCTCTCAACAAGATTACATTTTGTTATTCACAACATGGTTTAGTTTCATTACATCATAAACAAAAGATTGTTTTCATCGTAAAACATAATGAGGTTTTGACTCCTATATACCCACACCAGGTTGGGATATAAGAAGCAAATCTTCCAAAAGGTGGCAACCGTTGTTATGCCTTTCCCATATCCTGAAGTCTATCACCGGCTCATGTCTTGTTTTCCTGAAATCCATGTAATTTGAAAAAAAATCAACAAAAGTTGAGCGAGTTCATGTAGTATTGTTTTCGTGTTAATGTCATAATTGTCATCAAATATTTAAATCCGACCATTGTTATAATTGAAATCTGGCCATTGTCATAAGCCATTGTCATAATTGAAAATCCGGCCATTGTCATAATTGAAACCCGGCCACTGTCATAAGCCGTTGTCATAATTGTCCTCAATATTGAAATCCGGGTATGTTATTGTCATTTATCCATGGGTTTAAGGATCTATCAGTGGGTAGCAAGCCCCCTGACATTATGTGCCATAAGTAAGTAAATAACCAAACCGAGACAACTTTGTCATCAATAGGGCTCACAAAAGCACTCCACGGTTAACAACTAGGAGTGGAGCGCGTCTCAAGCTCAATAGATCTACACATTTTGCACCTTGGTCACTAAGTGGTTACTGGTTACTAATGTCATAATCCTACTTACGCACATCGATCATGTCATCATCTAAACCCATAGCTAACATACCATTTGTTCTAATTTGTCATAGCATGTATTTCCCCTCGGTTGTTATAAAACTGAAAATGTTTAAAAGAAAAGGGGAACATGAACTCACAACTTTGCGTTCCGTATAGTCGTACTATAGTTCTGCGAGTGTCCGTACACGTGTATAACCTACATGTGTATTGAATTCATTAGACTCTTAGGTCTAATTGGGATGTATTCATTTGTTTTCTTTGAACAACTTCATTGTTTTTATAGTGTTGGTAGTTTTGGGTTTTCAATTAATGTTTACATATATATTTTACAAATATATATTTGTTATCTTGTATATTATCGTATGTGAACGGGCCTTGCCCTTCACTTGTCCTCGTGCCTAGCACGCTTGTCCTCATGCCTAGCACGCTTGTCATTGGGCTTTGCACATGTCATTGTGTCTTTGGGCCTTGCCCATGTCTCTATGTCTTTGGGCCTAGCCCATGTCTTTATGTCTTTGGGCCTAGCCCATGTTATCTTGCCATTGGGCCTAGCCCATGTTATTATGTCATTGGGCCTAGCCTAAGTTGTTATGTGATTGGGCCTAGCCCAAAACAATAAATTGAGTCCATTTTGTGGGAAGTCTTATTCTTATGAAAATTTACTAAGTATGGAATTTTTATGTATTTCATATACTTATAAGATCACCTAGTAATTTTTATACCTTTTTTTTAACTTTCCGGTTTTTGTTATCAATGGTATATATATATTTGCTCGGTGTCTAAAATATATTTTAGACGTGTTGTTGTTATCTTTCAATATATATATTTTTGTGTCGATGAAACGCCCAAGTGTCGTAGTAGCCTCCTTGTGATGACGATATGCCTCTTTGTTGTCGGTGACAATATATGTATTCTTATAAGTTATGTCCGTCGCCCGTGTTATCCGCTCGTCTGTTTAGTTCTTTAATTTAGCATTTTTAGTAGATTGAGGATATTGTGTATAAGTATTTATGTGTGTTTATACTTGTTATCCTTCAAGTATTTTCTTGGTATCCTTTGTGTATTATTTAGACTATTCCAAAGTATCTAAATACATACGCATAACACATAATATATACACTTTGATGGTTTCTCCAAAAATATATATATTTTCCCTAAAGATATATATATATATATATATATAAGTTTCATTCTTTTATTTATAAAAACCATTATAAATAATTTAGAAACTTACTTGGATGATTTATACTTAAACTTTTCCCAAAAGCTTGTTTAACCATGATTAAAATCCGTAAGTGTGATTAACCATTTTAATCACACTTTAACCCCTAATTTATCATGATTATGATTTTAGAAAATTTCGCCATTATTCCCCTAAAATTATAGTGTTTCCCACGTTTTCAAAAATGTTTTTAAATCACCAATCAAGTTCCAAATCACCACTAATTCATCAAGTTTCACCAAAATCATATTTACCACATGTAATCACATATTCCTTCAAAGATTTCTCATGAGCATTATTTAAGTTAACTTTCAAGACTTTAAAGTTAACCACTTTTCAAGTTTATTAGAAATTTTTCAAGACTTTTAAACCACACTTTTATAGATGTTTTCATATAAACTTGTTTTAAATAAAACCAAGTTATTAGTGTTTTTAACAAGTCTTGAATCATGATCATTTCCTGTCTCATCTTTCAAAAATCACTAATCCAAGTTAATACACATAATACTCATGATCTTTGAAGTTGACGATCTTGTATGATTTAAACATATAAATGTTTAAATGACATTGTTAAGTGTATCATAGCTAGATTAACACTAATCTAAGATACTACATAAGTCTAATCACAAGAATCATCATAAATCTAGACTTTAAACCACTAATCTTAACAAAATTAACATAAGCATTAAGATTACATCACCTAACTACACTAATCTACACAAATAATCACATAAATAATCATGATTAGTAGATTATTAAGTTTGAGATTAGGGTTTTTGATTATATTTTTCTTGATTTTCAAGATAATCAACTTGTACTTCTTTAATCTATACATAATAAGAAGCTTAAATATGGTTAGAAAAAGCTTACAACTTTGCATAAGGTGATTAAGAAGTGATTAAGGCTCCAAAGAACTCCCTAATGCTTCTCCATGCTTAATCCATGCATTATTGACATTAAAGTGCCTTGAAAGTGAGTAATTTATGAGGTTTAATGGTGATTTATGGTGGGTTTAATGTGGGTGCTTTGAGCCGTGAACAAGAAGAACCAATATGGGGGGTTTTTGTGTTTTGAAAATGTGGTGTGAAAATGGGGCAAGATAAGAATGGGGTCTTGTAAAAATGATGGTGTATGTATAATTTTATAACAACAAATACTTAGGCCACACTCCAAATCTCTAGATTTTTCAACATCATTCAAGTGGGGTGGGACCCACTTGTTGACCGATTTTAAAAAGGAGGGGGGGGGGGGTTAAAGTGTAACTTTTTATAAAAGTTATTAAAAATCTAGATATTTTGGTAATTAAGCAAATTTTGGTGATTAGAGGTAATCTTTCACCATTAGGGGATAATTAGGGGTTCAAAATATAAATTAACATTAACTAGTTCACTAAACAAGTAGAAATTGTGTTTTGATAATTCGAATGCTTTTCGTTTGGTCGTCGGCTAGTTAAGGCACTTTTGTGGCGTACCGACGAAAGTTTGCCGTAAGTTGTCATTCCGCATTCAAGATATGTATGAAGTGATTTCGAATCCTAAAATAAGTTTAACTAGTTCACCAAGTCATTCATTTGGTTGTTTTCGGCGCCGGAAATATCGTTTACTAGCTTGTCGGTTCGAAAACGGACAAGTTGTAGGGTTTGCAATGAAGCACCGAATGCTTATGTTTTGGACACCCCATTAATATCCCCTTATTGTTTTCAAGTCTTTGTCATCATTTTTCATATTTCCGGAGTCTCGGAAATGCTAAATTACTAGTTCGGACGATTTAAAGTTGTTATATTTTTGGCGAAAAGCACGACTTTGAATTTAGGGCGTTGTACCGAAAAGTTATATAATCTTGTAAGAATTGTTCCCACATTAGTGTTTCATATTTATATGGACTCAATTATGTCATCGGTATGTCTTAGTTTGTTGTTCTGTTCTGTTTCGGTGGTTGCCGGCAAACATCGCGCAACCGTGAATAGTGCGTTCAACGCTTTCTATCAACACTTTTAGGACATAGTTTAATTGTTTCTCGATATAACGGCAGTATATGTTATAACATGTTTTGCTTGTCGTAATACTTGTTATCTGATATACGGAACAGTTACATAATTAAATTACGCTAAATGCTTGAGATTATGTAATAAAATAGGTGATTAGATTGTACGGAATTACTGGTTATTTGCCGTTTGTCACAATGATCAAGTCTCATCCTTTCCTTCTTTTTCGACTTTCTAGATGTCTTCTCAAAGTTCATCCAAGAAGTCCGAGAACTCCAAATGGGGTTCCATCCACAACGAGGACTCTATATGAAAGAAAGACCTCGTAGGATTAATCGTTGAGAAAATGGCCGAGCAGATGGCCCAAGTTATACCTGACATTGTGAGCAAGATCCAAACCCCGCCTGACACTGAATCCCCTAATGTCTCCGTCGATTCCAAGGAGGAAGCACCCAAAGCGACGTTTCTCTTCAAACAGTTCATGGCCTGTAAGCCACTCGAGTTCACTGGCATGGATGGTGCCATCGCCATGATGAACTGGTTCGATGCTATCGAACTTACCTTTCTTCAAAGCGGGTGTCCCGATGACCTGCGAACCCTGAACGCGACAGTGGTGTTCCTTTCGAGAGCTCTCGAATGGTGGACCTCCGAGCGTAATAATCGAGGCAATGATGCAGCCCACACCTTACCTTGGGACGAGCTTAAGCAGCTCATGAAAGACCACTTTTGTCCTCCTTACGAAATCCAAAAGTTGGAGAACGAATTTTGGAACCTAACGCAGAAGGGGAGCGACATAGATGGCCTGATTACGTGTTTCAAGCAACTTAGCATCCTCTGCCCTGGACAAGTCAACACCGTCCCTAAAGCCATAGCTAAGTTTATTCGATGCCTTGCACCCTCCTAGGTTAACCATGTTGCCTCCGCCTGCCCCAAAACCATCAAAGACGCCTATAGCATAGCCGTTGAGCTTAACAACAACTGTGTTCTCCATGGAACTTTCGACAAGGTTCCTATGAAGAATGCACACCAAGCCATCACCGATACCACCACTAAACCTACCCCATCTAAACGCCCAAGGAACAACAACAAAGGCAAGAAGCGGAAGGCTTCAAGCCAAAATTGTGCGGTTGTTACTTCGCAAAACCCAATACCGTAACAATAAATCTCCATTGCCACAACCCCTGAACCACCTAGAAGGAACTACACCGGGACTTGGCCCAAGTGCGACCAATGGACCTATCATCACCCTACTGGTACCCCATGACGCAAATGCGCAACTTGCAACAAGCTTGGGCATTTCACCGATTGCTGTCGCTATAAGCCTACCCAAGACCAAGCCCTCATCACCAACCCTACCCTTAACCAAGCTCAACCTCAAGTCGCTACTGTTCGAGCTTGCTTCAAGTGTGGCGACCCTAATCATCTCGCCAACGTTTGTCCTCAGCGCAACAACAACCAGCAACAGCAACAACAACAGCTACAGCAACAGCAATAACAGCCTCAACAAGCTCGAGGCAGAGCTTTCGTCCTCACTGCCGCTCAGGCACAAAATGCGAATGACGTCATAACTAGTACGTTTCTCGTCCACCATGTCTATGCTTCTTGTCTTTTGATACTGGCGCAGATAAAAGTTTTGTATCTATTGAATTCGAACCTATGCTTTAGTGTAAACGCTCTAAGTTACCAAAATCATTCGCTGTCGAAGTCGCAAATGGTAAATCCGTCACTGTCGATTCCATCCTTTCTAAGTGTTCTTTGAATCTTAACGATCATACGTTTTCAATCGACCTTATCCTCATGCAATTAGGAACCCTCGACATCATAGTAGGCATGGATTGGCTTAGGCGAATTCGTGCTGAAGTCGTTTGTTCCGAAAAATTCATTTGTCTTCTGTAACATTTGTAAAAATCGGGTCTCCAAAACCCGCTCCGTTTTGTAATCAAGTACCAAGTTATAAAAGTTGCATTAAATATTTATGATTAATTTTGAGTTAAAACGATACATAAATAATAAACAAACTAAACTATAAAAATTATATTTGATAAAAAGTTAAAATAAAATAAATAAAAAATATTTGAAGCTGCCGGGACTCGAACCCGGGTCAGCCAAGAAATACTTCAAACAACTTAACACTCACTTCCAAGACCACTCCGCCACAATGTGTTTTCTGTTAACTCTAGGAAAACAAATGAAATTTATACACAATTCAGTTAAACCGATGGCGCCATATGAGAAACGGTAATCGGCAAACCAATCGTCAAATCGTTGTTTAATTCACATGTTCAGCTTATAACCGATGTATGACGGTTTCTAATCAAGTTAGAATTGATTGAACTTAAAGTTTCATCATTTTCGGTTTTTGAAACCAAAAGTTCATCAAAGTCCTGAATAACTCAAGCTTCAGACCATTCTCGCGATTCAGAGCTATCATATCAATACTCAATTTCAATTTCGTCGCATTTTTGGACCACCAGATCATCTGAATCAGTTCGCCGGAAAATTTCTGCAAGTCACCGGAAAACCGGGACTCACATCCTCACGGTATTTCCTCCGACTCTTTCTGTTTAAATCATGTGATTAATCAGTCTCTAACACAACTCCACCATCAGAATCGATCCTAGTCAACGTTTATCGAAAATCTTATCTTCGCCGGAAAACTTCTGAAACTGCCGGAATCACACTGTGAACTGGTATGATATCCTAAACTTCTTTTAAACCTTGTTTAAGTGACTCAACTTCATAAATAATCGATCAACGCTGTTAATTGATTTCAACAGCCGGAGTTCACTTTCAGTACCGATGAACCTCCGCTGGAATTCTGTGAACAACATCAATCGGTATATCCTCTTCCTTAAACTCTCTCCATTCTCTACTTTTAAATTACTGATAATGTATGAAAAGCGTATAAGTCATAAATCAATCATAACAAGTCGGAATATATTGTCTGTGTAAATCGACAAAGAAGATGAAGACACAATATAAGATAAGACTAATTAAAAACGGTATTTTAAATGGGTTAGACACACAGTCCAGCGGTGGACTATGTGCAAATTACACACACACGTCCCGAGTTCGATTCTTGCTATACGCATACCTTATATTATAACGCGCCTTTTTGTTTAAAAACTAAACCGGGATAACCCAGTTAGTTGTTAAGTTTAATAAAAACCGAGATATTAACCAGGTTAGACACACAGTCCAGCGGTGGACTGTGTGCAACATGAACTACACGTCGCGCGTTCGAAACCCGTCACGAGCACCGGTCCGATTGAATTAAAATGTTTTTGCAAATAAAGGAAATTAGGTTAAATCGAATAAGTGTTTAAATATAAATAAAAACAAGAATATTTCGGGTTAGACACGTAGCTCAGTTGGTAGAGCTGCGTGCACGCGAACGGGAGGTCGCCGGTTCGAATCTCACCCGACGCAGATCAATTCGCTGACCGAACCGGTCAACGGTCAATGGTCAACGCTAAAAAAATATAATATTTTTTTTTATATTTTTATTTATTTAATTTAATTTAAAAATCAATAAAAAATACTTAAAAATAACATTTTTAAAGATAGAAAATAGCTATAAACTCACAAAAATATATCTAAAAATTTCATTAAAATCCTTAATAAAATCCATCCATTTATTATATTTTTCCATTATTATTTAGGTTAGTATTCCTCGTTGATCCGCTCCTCTAAATCGTGCGCATCTCACCATCTCCAATCCAACGCACCCAAGGTGAGTGAATCTTACAAATTCCCCGTTTTAATCACGTTATGGGGTGTATCATGTGTCTTTGTATATATATATTATTACTAAACCATTGTGCATACATCATATCATGAACTTGTGTATTCTGTTTATTGCTGTTAAGTAGTTATTATTGGATGCAATTTATTATTCAGTACATGCAATTTCATAGGCCGCCGCTCCCCATTTATGAGCGTTGAGCATGTTCCCCATTTTATTATGCGGTTGAACCTGGCGTGCCCACATACGATCGGCTCCGTTTGATTGAGCCTTGATCGCACAGTTCATTTTACATTTTCAGTACATGCAATACGATCGGCTCCGTTTGATTGAGCCTTGATCGCACAGTTCATTTATGTTATTTATCGTATGATATTGGTATGTTCATGTATGCTATCAAGTGTTATTGTATGTTATAATTGTAACTGCTTTTTGCTATTGCTTGATTACTTACATTTGCTCATTTATGATTATGCACAATTTTTCATTGATAAACTAACCATTAATACATTAATAAATGTTTATCTAATAAGGTTCACTCGCCAACTTATGTTGACCCAAAAACTCCCCTTTTACACATGATACAGGTGAACCAGCAGCAGCTAGGAACACATAGGACCTGGATTAGAAGAATAAAATAATTTAGTATTGGGATTGTTATGTTTGATTTATTTCCTTTGTATTGAATGAACATGTTTGGATATTTGAAAATGTAATTTTGACTTTATTTAATATGAAACATAATAGTAAATGTCATGTGCTTTGGTGATAACCCAATTATGCCCCGACTCTTATTTCCGCTGCGGGTCGGGGTGTGACAGATTGGTATCAGAGCTATGACTATAGGGATATAGGATAGGTTATTAGACCCTTAGAGCCTATACTATAGTCGATTAGAAACTTATAAGATTTTTGTGTGTTACATGCCAAATTTCATGATGTTTATATGTTTTATGTTTAATGTTACATTTAATATTATGCAAGCATGTTCATAAGTATGTATTATCATATAATGTCTATCATGAATCGTATGCTCATAACATATCACATCCGTGAAAGAACACACCACATCATGATTGATTTTACAATGATTTTCGTGTTTTCAAATCTCATCAAAGTGAGTTCTCATGACGGGCATGTAGTAACTGGAAGGGTACTAGTACCGGTAGTCGGAACGTCCTGTCTAGGCTGGCATTCGTATAAATCCAAAATAAAGGACCAGTTTGCCTACCTGGGGACTAACGATGAGAGTACGAAGTACTTATTAGGCCAAAGCATGCTATACCAAACGTCGTGTGAACTAATCCCACTTTGAGTTGTCATTGTGTCTACACCTGGACACGTTCCGACCAAACATCTCATGAACATATTTTGTGGTTTGCATTCGGGGGATGCGAGTGTTAAATTGCCAATACTAATGTGAATCCTACCAAGCCAATAGCCATGGGGGCCCACATGACTATATAGGTGAAGGTATGGGGGACATTTGAGGCCCAACATGAGCGAACCCAAGACATCCTATGGATGTAGTTGCATTATTGAATTTTATGTTATTTTCATTTTCTTAAATACACATGACATCTAAAAAGACACCATAAACTCACGATCTTCTCATTTTATGATCCTGTAGATGTCGTCTAGACAGCAACGAAGGGGTAAAAGATCGGGAAGGTCTCAAGAACGTTTGGCCACTCATATCGGGAAACAAATGGCCACGATACTTCCTGACATTGTGGTCCAAGTACAACAAGCCCTTGTAGCGAATCCTCCTAACCCTCCCCAACAACAGGATCAGAACATCAACAACCCTCCTACCAACAAGTGCTCATACAAGCATTTCAAGTCTTGTGATCCTCCTAAATTTGAAGGGACCGAAGGTGTCACTGCTCTCCTCCATTGGTTTGAGGAAATGGAAAACACCTTCCTCAACTGTGATTGTCCTGAGGATCGCAAGGTTCGATACGCCACCGGGAGACTATTTGGGGTAGCTCTCACTTGGTGGAATACTGAAAAAGGGAAGAGGGGAATTGATGATGCAATGGCCTTAACTTGGGAGGAGTTAAGGGAAATCATGACTAGGCGTTTCTGTCCTAGGAGTGAAAATAAAAAGTTGGAGGACGAATTTCATTCTTTAAAGCAGAAGGAGGGAGATCACACCACCTATAACAAGAGGTTTTTAGAGTTGAACCAAATGGTTCCAAATTTGTTTACCCCAACTTATCGTTTGATCGAGCATTATATTCGAGGACTTCCCTAGAAAATTCAAGATTCAGTTCTCAGCATTTCACCGGTAACACTTGAAGCTGCTATGGAGCTAGCGACTGAACTGACCGAGAATCGAATTCGCAACGGGAAGTTTAAAGAAGAGAAAAAGAAAGCCCCTGTTGAGGGACAAACTTCAAACCACCCCATTCCTTCCTCTAAGTTTGCTAACAAGAGGAAGCGTAACAACAGAAATTTTGCTGTTACCCAAACCAACACCCCTATTCCTGCTGCACCCATAACCCAAGTCACTCCTCCACCCGCACCATACAGAAGACCCTACACAGGCCCGTTACCAAAATGTAATCGTTGTCAGTATCACCATTCACCTGATCATCCTTGCCAATACTGCACCGGCTGCGGTCGCGCAGGACATACTGTTCAAAACTGCCGCATGCCTCAACGAACAAACCGCCACCAACCTTTAACCCAAAACCATCAACAGTTAATGGGTCAAGCACAACAACCCCTACCATTTCCACCCACCCAACATTTAGCCCAAACATACTATCAACCCAATTATCCTATGGGCCAACCTATGCGGGCTTGTTTCAATTGCGGTGACCCAAGTCATTTCAGAAACACATGTCCAAGGCTGGTTAATATTATTCATGCTCAGGCCCAAGCCAACCCAGTGAATCAAGCGAACCAAGCTCCTCCACCTGCAAGAGGAAGAGCTTTCACTATTTACGCGAACCAGGCCAGAGCTGACGGCAATGTGGTCAACGGTACGTTCCTTATAAATGGTAGATATGCCTCTATGTTATTTGATACTGGTGCGGATAGAAGTTTTGTGTCATTAGAATTTGAACCTATCTTAAGCAAAAATCGGGATAAGCTCGCGGAATCCATAACGGTAGAAGTTGCGGACGGGAAACCAGTTTCATTAGACTCTATATTACGCAACTGTACACTCACCTTAAACGACCACGATTTCTCAGTCGACCTTATTCCTATGAAGCTGGGAAGTTTCGACATCATAATCTGTATGGATTGGCTCAGTCAACATCAGGCGGAAGTTGTATGTCGTGAAAAATTTATTCTTATTCCTCTTTCAAACGGTCAGACTCTTCGAATCATTGGAGAAACCTCATCGAAAAGTCTCAGCTTAATGTCTTGTCTTCAAGCTCAAAAATATCTTCGCAAGAATTATGTCGCGTTTTTAGCCCATATCATCAAGAAGGGGACCACAGAGAAGAAACTTGAAGATATTCCTGTAGTTAAAGACTTTCCACAAGTTTTTCCTGACGACATTTCAGGACTTCCTCCAATCAGAGATGTCGAATTCCATATTGATCTTATACCTGGTGCTACACCAGTTGCAAAGTCTCCATATAGGTTAGCCCCCTCAG
This sequence comes from Scalesia atractyloides, assembly GCA_947069175.1. NCBI lineage: Eukaryota > Viridiplantae > Streptophyta > Magnoliopsida > Asterales > Asteraceae > Scalesia > Scalesia atractyloides. The sequence goes on along the minus strand of CAMTDV010000018.1, from coordinate 31,033,019 downwards.
AAATGCAAGAGTTAGCCAGTCAATTGCAAGAGTTGACTGACAAGGGATTCATACGTCCTAGCTCGTCGCCTTGGGGTGCACCTGTTCTTTTTGTAAAGAAGAAAGATGGATCTTTTCGTATGTGCATCGACTACAGAAAGCTCAACAAGTTAACCATCAAAAATCGCTATCCCTTACCTCGCATTGATGATCTTCTTGACCAACTACAAGGTGCCAGCTGCTTTTCAAAAATCGATCTTCGGTCTGGCTATCATCAACTTAGAGTGCATGAAGAAGACGTCCCTAAAACTGCTTTTCGAACTCGTTATGGCCACTATGAATTCATGGTTATGCCGTTTGGATTAACCAACGCACCAGCTGTTTTCATGGACCTAATGAACAGAGTCTGCAAACCTTATCTTGATCGATTTGTTATAGTCTTCATCGACGATATTCTTATTTATTCAAAATCTAAAGCTGATCATGAGCGTCATCTTCGACTCGTTCTTGCACTTCTAGAAAAGGAAAAGCTTTATGCCAAGTTCTCTAAATGTGAATTCTGGTTAAAAGAGGTGCAATTCCTCGGGCATGTAGTCAATGACAAGGGAATACATGTTGACCCTTCAAAGATCAAAGCAATTCAAGAATGGCAAGCTCCACGTACACCAACTGAAGTAAGATCTTTTCTTGGACTAGCTGGGTATTATCGTCGGTTCATTCCAAACCTCTCTCGCATTGCTGTGCCACTCACGGCTTTAACCCATAAGGGAAAACCTTTCATATGGGGACCCAAGCAAGAAGAAGCTTTTCAAACTCTTAAACAAAAACTTTGTGATGCACCAATCCTCACTCTTCCTGAAGGTTGTGATGATTTTGTAGTCTATTGCGACGCATCAGGGCAAGGATTAGGCTGCGTTCTCATGCAAAGAGGAAAAGTCATAGCTTATGCCTCGAGACAACTCAAGACACATGAAAAGAACTACACCACTCATGACCTAGAACTTGGAGCCGTTGTATTCGCTCTTAAGATATGGAGACATTATCTCTATGGTACTAAGTGTGAAATATACACTGACCACAAGAGTCTTCAACATATCTTCGATCAAAAAGAGTTAAATATGAGGCAACGAAGATGGGTCGAACTCCTGAATGATTACGACTGTGAAATTAGATACCACCCTGGTAAAGCAAATGTGGTGGTTGATGCACTTAGTTGAAAGGGTTATGCGAACTCCATTCATCTTCTATGTTCGCAAATTATAACCGACATTAAAGATCAAATTCGTAAAGCTCAACACGTTTCAATAACAGAAGAAGACGTGCGAAAAGAGATGTCCTGTGGAGCCGAGCTAAAACTTGAAACTAAATCAGACGGTATCCTGTATTACCTAGATCGTATCTGGATTCCTAACCACAACAATCTTCGTGAAACTCTTATGAATGAAGCTCACAAAACGCGATATCTATACACCCCGGAGCCGATAAGATGTATCAAGACCTACGATACACCTATTGGTGGCCTGGAATGAAGAAGGATATTGCCGTTTTTGTCTCCAAGTGTCTCACATGTTCCAAGGTGAAGGCTGAACACCAAAGACCCTCAGGACTTCTAGTCCAACCGGAAATACCTGTATGGAAGTGGGAAAATATAACCATGGATTTCATTACCGGGTTACCTCGCACTTCTGGTGGGTATGACACTATATGGGTGATTATAGACCGACTTACAAAATCAGCTCACTTTATTCCTATCCGCGAAGATTTCAAGAACGAAAAGCTTGCACGTATTTATATCAACGAAATCGTGAGCCGGCATGGGGTACCATTAAGTATTATTTCTGATTGTGATGGTCGTTTCACCTCACGTACATGGCAAGCAGTACAATCCGCTATGGGCACATGATTAGATCTCAGTACCGCCTATCATCCTCAAACTGATGGACAGTCTGAGCGCACCATTCAAACTCTTGAGGATATGCTTAGAGCATGTGTAATAGACTTCAAGGGAAATTGGGACGCCCACCTACCATTAGTTGAATTCTCGTACAACAACAGCTATCATTCGAGCATCGGCATGGCACCTTTTGAAGCCTTATATGGTCGTAAGTGCCGATCTCCTGTATGTTGGCACGAAATTGGGGAAGCACAAATTACTGGTCCAGAATTGATCCAAGAAACCACAGATAAGATCCATCAAATTCGAAACAATCTTCTAGCGGCTCAAAGTCGTCAAAAGAGTTATGCAGATAAACGACGGAAGCCCTTAGAGTTTAACATTGGTGATCATGTGCTTTTAAAAGTATCACCGTGGAAGAGAGTAGTTCGTTTTGGTCAAAAGGGGAAGCTAGCACCACGTTACGTAGGACCTTTCAAGATACTCGAAAGAGTAGGTCCTGTAGCATACAAGCTTGACCTACCAGAAGAACTCAACAGGATTCATCCCACATTCCACGTGTCGAACTTGAAGAAGTGCCTCGCTGATGAGAATCTCCATATTCCGCTGGAAGATATTCAGATTGATGAATCTATGCATTTTATTGAAAGACCAGTGGAGAACATGGACTTCGGGGAGAAGCGTCTTCGACGAAGTCGCATTCCAATTGTTAGGGTACGCTGGGAGTCGAAACGGGGACCTGAGTTTACTTGGGAACGGGAGGACTCAATGCGTGAAAAATACCCGCATCTTTTTCCTACTACTTGAACTACTTAAATTTCGGGACGAAATTCCTTAAAGTAGGGGATACTGTAACATTTGTAAAAATCGGGTCTCCAAAACCCGCTCCGTTTTGTAATCAAGTACCAAGTTATAAAAGTTGCATTAAATATTTATGATTAATTTTGAGTTAAAACGATACATAAATAATAAACAAACTAAACTATAAAAATTATATTTGATAAAAAGTTAAAATAAAATAAATAAAAATATTTGAAGCTGCCGGGACTCGAACCCGGGTCAGCCAAGAAATACTTCAAACAACTTAACACTCACTTCCAAGACCACTCCGCCACAATGTGTTTTCTGTTAACTCTAGGAAAACAAATGAAATTTATACACAATTCAGTTAAACCGATGGCGCCATCTGAGAAACGGTAATCGGCAAACCAATCGTCAAATAGTTGTTTAATTCACATGTTCAGCTTATAACCGATGTATGACGGTTTCTAATCAAGTTAGAATTGATTGAACTTAAAGTTTCATCATTTTCGGTTTTTGAAACCGAAAGTTCATCAAAGTCCTGATAACTCAAGCTTCAGACCATTCTCGCGATTCAGAGCTATCATATCAATACTCAATTTCAATTTCGTCGCATTTTTGGACCACCAGATCATCTGAATCAGTTCGCCGGAAAATTTCTGCGAGTCACCGGAAAACCGGGACTCACATCCTCACGGTATTTCCTTCGACTCTTTCTGTTTAAATCATGTGATTAATCAGTCTCTAACACAACTCCACCATCAGAATCGATCCTAGTCAACGTTTATCGAAAATCTTATCTTCGCCGGAAAACTTCTGAAACTGCCGGAATCACACTGTGAACTGGTATGATATCCTAAACTTCTTTTAAACCTTGTTTAAGTGACTCAACTTCATAATAATCGATCAACGCTGTTAATTGGTTTCAACAGCCAGAGTTCACTTTCAGTACCGACGAACCTCCGCCGGAATTCTGTGAACAACATCAATCGGTATATCCTCTTCCTTAAACTCTCTCCATTCTCTACTTTTAAATTACTGAAATGTCTGAAAAGCGTATAAGTCATAAATCAATCATAACAAGTCGGAATATATTGTCTGTGTAAATCGACGAAGAAGATGAAGACACAATATAAGATAAGACTAATTAAAAACGGTATTTTAAACGGGTTAGACACACAGTCCAGCGGTGGACTGTGTGCAAATTACACACACACGTCCCGAGTTCGATTCTTGCTATACGCATACCTTATATTATATCGCGCCTTTTTGTTTAAAAACTAAACCGGGATAACCCAGTTAGTTGTTAAGTTTAATAAAAACCGAGATATTAACCAGGTTAGACACACAGTCCAGCGGTGGACTGTGTGCAACATGAACTACACGTCGCGCGTTCGAAACCCGTCACGAGCACCGGTCCGATTGAATTAAAATGTTTTTGCAAATAAAGGAAATTCGGTTAAATCGAATAAGTGTTTAAATATAAATAAAAACAAGAATATTTCGGGTTAGACACGTAGCTCAGTTGGTAGAGCTGCGTGCACGCGAACGGGAGGTCGCCGGTTCGAATCTCACCCGGCGCAGATCAATTCGCTGACCGAACCGGTCAACGGTCAACGGTCAACGCTAAAAAAATATAATATATTTTTTTAATTTTTATTTATTTAATTTAATTTAAAAATCAATTAAAAATACTTAAAAATAACATTTTTAAAGATAGAAAATAGCTATAAACTCACAAAAATATATCTAAAAATTTCATTAAAATCCTTAATAAAATCCATCCATTTATTATATTTTTCCATTATTATTTAGGTTAGTATTCCTCGTTGATCCGCTCATCTAAATCGTGCGCATCTCACCATCTCCAATCCAACGCACCCAAGGTGAGTGAATCTTACAAATTCCCCGTTTTAATCACGTTTTGGGGTGTATCATGTGTCTTTGTATATATATATTATTACTAAACCATTGTGCATACATCATATCATGAACTTGTGTATTCTGTTTGTTGCTGTTAAGTAGTTATTATTGGATGCAATTTATTATTCAGTACATGCAATTTCATAGGCCGCCGCTCCCATTTATGAGCGTTGAGCATGTTCCCCATTTTATTATGCGGTTGAACCTGGGGTGCCCACATACGATCGGCTCCGTTTGATTGAGCCTTGATCGCACAGTTCATTTTACATTTTCAGTACATGCAATACGATCGGCTCCGTTTGATTGAGCCTTGATCGCACAGTTCATTTATGTTATTTATCGTATGATATTGGTATGTTCATGTATGTTATTTATCGTATGATATTGGTATATTGCATAACAAGATATAATAGTTTGGTGCCAAACTAAGTCTAGTGTCGTGAATTCAGCTATAGTTTAGGTCTACTTCTAATGCAAACCTGGTTCTCTATAGCTAGTGGCTCTGATACCAATCTGTCACACCCTCAATTTCCACTGGCGGAGTTTTACCGCGAGGCGTGTGAACAAACCAGAATCTGAAACACTAGTACGTCGAACGACTCTATATGATTTGATAATACGTTTTCAAAAATCATTTGTCGTAGATTTTATATTGTCTTGATTAGTTACCAATATTTAGCAGAAGCATCAGTTTTTAAAGTTTGAGCGGAAGCATAAATAAGTAGTGAAGCGGGCGCCAACACAAACGCCAAAACAAATGAAAAACCCCAAAACAATATTTATAATTGAGACTCGATAAAAGATGTCTTGTTCAATGCATGTGCGTGCACCTAGAGCTCCTAGCGTCCTGAGAAACATGTAAAGAAACAAGTGTCAACATTAAAGATGAGTGAGTTCACAGGTTTTCATAAATTCGTTTGTTCGGTTATAGTTTGTTTTCTCCGTTATCCCTAACCCGGGATAACGAATTGGTTCCATTATTCCAACCCGGAATAATAAGTTGTTGCTTCCAATATTTCAAACCCGGAATATTAAGTTGTTGCTTCCAATATTCCAAACCCGGAATATTAAGTTGTTGCTTCCAATATTCCAAACCCGGAATATTAAGTTGTTGCTTCCAATATTCCAAACCCGAAATATTAAGTTGTTGTTTCCATTATCCTCAACCCGGGATAATACACTACTGCTCCCAATTCCAGGTCATGCGTCGTGTAGTTTTTCTCGTGAACCTTCAGTTGTCGCGACGCATACGCGATGACCTTATCGCGTTGCATGAGTACGCATCCCAATCCCTGAATGGAAGCATCACAATACACTACAAAGTCATCTGTCCCCTCCGGCAAAGACAGAATGGGTGCACTGCAAAGTTTCTGCTTCAGCAATTGAAATGCCGCTTCTTGCTTGTCACCCCAAGCATACTTGATGCCTTTCTGGGTGAGGATAGTAAGCGGTTGTGCGATCTTTGAAAATCCCTCGATGAATCGTCTGTAGTAACCAGCCAATCCCAAAAATTGGCGGATCTCCGTCGGTGTCTTAGGTGCTTCCCAGTTTTTGATGGCTTCAATCTTGGCAGGGTCCACGTGGATACCCCTTTCATTCACGATATGCCCGAGAAACTGAACTTCCCGAATCCAGAAATCACACTTCGAAAGCTTGGCATATAGCTTTTCCTGTTGGAGTAATCCTAGCAGTAATCGTAGATGTTCAGCATGTTCTTCTTCACTTTTGGAGTAGATGAGTATGTCATCGATGAACACAATGACAAACTTGTCGAGGTATGGTTTACACACGCGGTTCATGAGGTCCATGAACACCGCGGGTGCGTTGGTGAGACCGAAGGGCATGACCAAGAACTCATAATGGCCATACCGAGTACGAAATGCCGTCTTAGCGATATCCTCCTCCCTGACGCGTAGCTGGTGGTAACCGGACCGTAAATCAATCTTAGAGTAGTAACTTGACCCTTGAAGTTGGTCGAAGAGATCGTCGATGCGAGGTAACGGGTATCGGTTCTTGACAGTAACCTTGTTGAGTTCCCTGTAGTTGATGCACATGCGGAAAGTCCCGTCCTTCTTCTTGACAAACAGGACTGGAGCTCCCCATGGCGAAACGCTCGGTCGGATAAACCCTTTCTCTTAAAGTTCCTGAAGTTGGGTAGACAGCTCCTGCAGCTCGGCTGGAGCTAGGCGGTATGGAGCCTTGGCGATAGGAGTTGCATTATTCGCTAATTCGATTTCAAACTCCAATTGTCGATGGGGTGGAAGACCAGGTAGTTCTTCTGGGAATACATCGGAAAATTCACGGACGACAGGGATGTCTTCTATGCGTTTCTCGTCCTTAGGCTGTTCGGTAATCAGTGCGAGTAAAGCGAAGGAGTTCTTCCTCCGAAGATACTTCTGCGCTTGCATGTAAGAGATGATGTTGGTGACGGCGCTTGCCTTATCGCCATGTACCGTCAGGATTTCGTCGTTAGAGAGCGGAATACGGATAGATTTTTCGAAGCAGAGAACTTCAGCCCGGACGTCGGATAGCCAGTCCATTCCGACTACCACGTCAAAACTACCCAGGGTAGTTGTCATCAGATCAATGGTAAAAGTGTGGCCCGCGAGTTTGAGTTGACAGCCGGATACTATTTGGGTCACATCTACAGATTTACCATCGGCTAATTCTATAACATAAGGGGTCTCTAATGGTTTAAGCGTGAGATTTAGGTTCTTCCTAAAAGACTCAGATATAAAGCTCCTATCCGCACCCGTATCAAAAAGCACAGTAGCAAAATGTTCATTAAGGGGAAACTTACCGGTGACTACGTTCGAGTCGTTTCTGGCCTCTCCGCGGCCCAATGTAAATGCGCGACCTTTGGCACCTCCGGTGCCACCGTTCCCATTATTGTTGTTGTTGTTATTGTTGTTGTGGTTATTGTGGTTGTGGTTGTTTCCACCATTATTGTTGTTGTTACGCAACTGTGGGCAGTCTCTTCTGAAATGAGCAGTGTTACCACACTGATAGCATCCCCGGTTAATACCATGCTGCTGACCCTGGGGTTGATTTTGATTTTGTCGTGACATGATTTCCCCACGACAATCCTTTGCCGCATGTCCCACCTTGCCACATCGTTGGCAGCGATTCCCGGCACAAGGGCCGTGATGATGAAGATTGCAGCAATTGCACTGTGGCTTTCGACCTACATAGCCGCCTGCATTCTGGTTGTTGTTGTTGTTGGCGGGCTGATTTTGGTGACCCCGGTGGCTGTTGTAGTGATTGAACCGTTTCTGGTTCCCCTGCTGCGGATGAGATGACGAAGACTGTCGAGCAAACGAGTCTTCAAACTTTCTTTTGTTATCCGGGGCAACTTCAGTCGTACCCCGTGCTGGCAGCTTCTTTTGTTCCACCGCCTTATCGGTGAGTTTGTGAGCCAATCGGATTGCTTGATGTTCAGTTACAGGGTTACTAGCCATTACCATACCCTGGATTTCCGGAACCAGACCCCCAAGATAGAACTCGAGTCTTTTCTCCACAGTGTTGGCCAATTCGGGACATTGAAATACCAAGTCATGATGTTTTGCGGTGTAAGCTTCAATTTCCGATCCCACCATCTTGTGGTTCCATAAAGCTTGCTCTAACTGTTGCACTCTGTCCCGTGGGCAGTACTCCTCTTTGATTAGGGCCTTGAACTCGGCCCATGCCATTGCATTCGCAGCTGTAAGTCCACGTGTTTGGACTTGTGCATTCCACCATGTCAGTGCCCCATCTTCCAGTGTTGAGGCTGCGTATTTGACCTTGTTGGCCTCTAGGCAGTTGCACATTTCAAAAACGGATTCAGATTTTTCGATCCAGCGGACCAGTCCAATGGGTCCTTCCGCCCCCGAGTATTTGCTTGGTCTCGCGTCGAGGAACATCTTGTAGGGGTTAAGACCCCTCCTGCTGCTGGTGGGTTTTGAACACCTGCCAGAGCAGTATTCACGTGTTCTTGGATCATTGCGGCTAATTCTTAAGGCGTCATGTTGAGATTTCCACGACGTCCAGTTGTCATTTTAGATCTAAGTAGAAAATAAATAGACCGAAGGAAAGTAAATAAAATAAGCGAGACGTGTCAGTCTTCTACGTCTCCATTTCCCAATTCGCTATCGTTGCCGTCATCCTGCGCGGCATTTCCTGCTTCTACAGCTGGGTCCTCCTCCGGATCCTCCTCTGGATCCTCCTCAGGGTCCTCCTCTGGATCCTCCTCTACCGGCACTGGAGGGGCCGGTGCTGGTGCAGGTGCTTGATTTTGCTGTAGCTCCTGAATGTTCCAACTATTCTCCAGGACTCTGTCCTCGAGCCAGTCGGCTCTTATCTGCTCAGCACGCAGATCTCTGGCTATGGTGTTACGAGCTATCTTACTCGTACGATGCTCTTCCTCGAGCGAGTCGGTCCTACCTGTAAGTTGTCGGATCATCCATCCTTGTGCTAGGATAGTTTCCTGCATTCTTTCTAACTGTTTTTGTTGTGTATGTACCAGGATTCTAAGTATGTCAATTCCTATTTCTACATGGTTAACCGGTTCAACCGGTACAGCAATGGTTGGGCGTAACGATGACTCCTCCCCCAGAGCGAGCCTTTTCCTCGCAGCTGAGCGTGTCTCCACGCCATAAGATGGTATGGGTTCCACCATTGGTGCCTTTCCTGGTGCTCTTGGTGGTGTAGGTCTGTCGGATGATGATGACGATGAGGATGATGACATTGCCTGTTGGGTCGTGTAGTTAGTTACGAGTTGTTTTCATTCCTTATTATGAAGGCATAATCTACATATCACAGTTGTGGTATATTGCATAACAAGATATAATAGTTCGGTGCCAAACTAAGTCTAGTGTCGTGAATTCAGCTATAGTTTAGGTCTACTTCTAATGCAAACCTGGTTCTCTATAGCTAGTGGCTCTGATACCAATCTGTCACACCCTCAATTTCCACTGGCGGAGTTTTACCGCGAGGCGTGTGAACAAACCAGAATCTGAAACACTAGTACGTCGAACGACTCTATATGATTTGATAATACGTTTTCAAAAATCATTTGTCGTAGATTTTATATTGTCTTGATTAGTTACCAATATTTAGCAGAAGCATCAGTTTTTAAAGTTTGAGCGGAAGCATAAATAAGTAGTGAAGCGGGCGCCAACACAAACGCCAAAACAAATGAAAAACCCCAAAACAATATTTATAATTGAGACTCGATAAAAGATGTCTTGTTCAATGCATGTGCGTGCACCTAGAGCTCCTAGCGTCCTGAGAAACATGTAAAGAAACAAGTGTCAACATTAAAGATGAGTGAGTTCACAGGTTTTCATAAATTCGTTTGTTCGGTTATAGTTTGTTTTCTCCGTTATCCCTAACCCGGGATAACGAATTGGTTCCATTATTCCAACCCGGAATAATAAGTTGTTGCTTCCAATATTTCAAACCCGGAATATTAAGTTGTTGCTTCCAATATTCCAAACCCGGAATATTAAGTTGTTGCTTCCAATATTCCAAACCCGGAATATTAAGTTGTTGCTTCCAATATTCCAAACCCGAAATATTAAGTTGTTGTTTCCATTATCCTCAACCCGGGATAATACACTACTGCTCCCAATTCCAGGTCATGCGTCGTGTAGTTTTTCTCGTGAACCTTCAGTTGTCGCGACGCATACGCGATGACCTTATCGCGTTGCATGAGTACGCATCCCAATCCCTGAATGGAAGCATCACAATACACTACAAAGTCATCTGTCCCCTCCGGCAAAGACAGAATGGGTGCACTGCAAAGTTTCTGCTTCAGCAATTGAAATGCCGCTTCTTGCTTGTCACCCCAAGCATACTTGATGCCTTTCTGGGTGAGGATAGTAAGCGGTTGTGCGATCTTTGAAAATCCCTCGATGAATCGTCTGTAGTAACCAGCCAATCCCAAAAATTGGCGGATCTCCGTCGGTGTCTTAGGTGCTTCCCAGTTTTTGATGGCTTCAATCTTGGCAGGGTCCACGTGGATACCCCTTTCATTCACGATATGCCCGAGAAACTGAACTTCCCGAATCCAGAAATCACACTTCGAAAGCTTGGCATATAGCTTTTCCTGTTGGAGTAATCCTAGCAGTAATCGTAGATGTTCAGCATGTTCTTCTTCACTTTTGGAGTAGATGAGTATGTCATCGATGAACACAATGACAAACTTGTCGAGGTATGGTTTACACACGCGGTTCATGAGGTCCATGAACACCGCGGGTGCGTTGGTGAGACCGAAGGGCATGACCAAGAACTCATAATGGCCATACCCGGTCGGCTAGCGCGACTAGCTCGGATGGGGCTTGTCGGGCCCAGTAGTACTACTTATAATTTCCCCGCTATTAAACCCAATACTAACGATCCGAGAGATTGACGAGGACTTAAGTGATAAAGCTGCTTAGTGACCATAACATTACATTAACATTAACTTAGTTACCGAATAGTTATGTGACGTTAAATTCGTATAACGTAAAGAGATTGAGTTTGAAGAGTGTATACATGTTTCTCCCCTTTTGTTTAAAACCGGATAAAATTAGGGGCCGTGAACTCACCTTTTGTTGCTCGGTTAGTGTAGCAAAGAAGTTGTAAGGGATGGGACCGCTAATTGCGTCCTAACAAACCAATTGATTTCAAGTCAGTGTGTGAACACACCAATACAAATTCTACACGTAATTCACTCACAAAGTGATACATACAAACAACATATCTAACACTCAAACATGCATGCAAGTATCCTCATGTGAACCTAGTGATCAAAACAACTTATCATGAACATAAACCAATCCATGCCACAATTTGGTGCACACAATCACAAGTTATCAAATTTCAGCTCAACACTCATAATTTAGCTGTTTTCTAGGATTTTTATAAAATAGTTCCAACATTCCAAAAATTCCAATATTTTTACAGTAGGTGACATTTATACCATAGAAATTTATATAAATTTTCCAAGTCCTAAATCTTTACCAATTAACCATAAATATTAATATACTAGGCTGCAGTCAGATTTGTCGCCTTCTGACTGCAGTCCACGGAAGAATTTATTTAAAAATCATTGATCGTCCAATTAACAAAATTCCAGTTGGATTTGCCCGGAAATTTCCATGCCTAGTTGCTGTACAAAATTCATGACTCAACTCTTTACTGATTTTAAAATCCAACTCGATAAACAACTAACAAAATTTCAGGATTTTCACAGCTTTAGTTACTGAACTTATTTGGCCCTTTAAAAATATCAAACGACTTCAGAAAATTATGAATCCAGCGCCATTAGATTCGTTATTCAAATCTCTACGTTCTAGACATCAGAAAATCCGTTTTTCGACAACTAATGACCAAGTTACAGCCAGATGAAGTCGGCTGTAACTATTACTCAGCAATTGTTTTCAGCATATTATTACCATAACTTGCATAAATCGTTCCTATGATCAACCTAGGCGAGCAAGAACCGATTTCTAATCATAGATCACTACTAATAACATATCCATGCAAACCCTAGTTCATACTTCTAGTTTTTACAAACAAACATACCCGCAAACTTACAAGTTCCGTAAACAATCATGCATATAAACAACAATCAAATCAGCCGATTACATTCAACATATAATATCCGAAACAACTAATCACTTCATTCAAGCACATAAATCTAAACATGATCTCGTAATCAAAGATAACCCTAACCTTGAATAACTAGGTAAACAAGCCGAGATTTGTACAAGAATCATCCGGCTGTTCAAACAAGATCACGACCGAAACTGACAGGAACTGGAAGGAGAGGCTGCTCGTGATCACAGGGAGTGCAAGGAGGCTGTTTTGTGATCGAATAGAGGTGAACAATGGTTGATCTTGCGACTGAATGGAGGTGAACAAGGCTGCCGACGGCTGTTAACTTTTAGGGTTTTGTGTTATGAATGAATCATGCATGTGGGTTTGTATATATAGGCGCAAAGAGATAAGTGGTTACGGTTTTAGTTGGAGCTCGTGGCCGAGAGACTAGGGCGGGTCGGTTTGGTTTGGGTTTGATCTTGTGGTTTTGGGCTTGATCTTTGCGGCCGAATAGTTTTAGTTCAAGGTTTAGGTTTGATCTCGGTTTGGGTTTGCGGTTTCAGGTTTGATCCTTGTTTTTGGCCGAAGACTTGGGTTTAAAGTTTAAACTTTGTTAACTCCTAGAGTCACAATGAATCAAAGTTGGTTCGTGTCGCGGTTCGGTTCAGTTCGTGTACATATCTACCATAATTACTTTATAACTAAAACAATCACACAACACACATCACGTATTCATTTAACTCGTACACGTTTAATACTTAGCATATACTCTATTCGACAAGTGTCGCGTTTAAGTTATCCGAAAACCCGGGATATCACACTATCAAGTGTTATTTTATGTTATAATTGTAACTGCTTTTTGCTATTGCTTGATTACTTACATTTGCTCATTTATGATTATGCACAATTTTTCATTGATAAACTAACCATTAATACATTAATAAATGTTTATCTAATAAGGTTCACTCGCCAACTTATGTTGACCCAAAAACTCCCCTTTTACACATGATACAGGTGAACCAGCAGCAGCTAGGAACACATAGGACCTGGATTAGAAGAATAAAATAATTTAGTATTGGGATTGTTATGTTTGATTTATTTCCTTTGTATTGAATGAACATGTTTGGATATTTGAAAATGTAATTTTGACTTTATTTAATATGAAACATAATAGTAATGTCATGTGCTTTGGTGATAACCCAATTATGCCCCGACTCTTATTTCCGCTGCGGGTCGGGGTGTGACATCTTCCTCTTCCCAATGGTGATTCTTTACACGTCTATGGTGAGAAACCTTCGAAAGGTCTTAAGCTCATGTCGTGTACTCAAGCGAACAAGTACCAATGCAAGGAATACTTCGTCTTTCTTGCCCACATTGTGGAAAAGAAGGACAAAGGTCCAAGCAAAAGTGATGTTCCCGTTGTGTGCGAATTCCCTGGTGTATATCCCGATGATCTACCTGGTCTTCCTCCTCCTCGTTTAGTTGACTTTTGCATTGACCTCATACCTAGCGCAACTCCTGTTGCGAAGTCTCCTTATCATCTCACACCCTCGAGATGCAAGAGCTATCAAGCCAACCTCAAGAACTACTTGATAAAGGTTTCATACGCCCTAGTACTTCTCCTTGGGGCCCTCCTGTTTTGGTCGTCAAAAAGAAAGATGGATCATTTCGGATGTGCATTGACTATCGTGAGCTCAACAAGCTTACAGTAAAAAACCGATACCCTCTTCCTCGTATTGACGACCTCTTCGACCAACTGCGTGACCTGTTTCTTGAAAATCGATCTTCATTCGGGGCTATCATCAACTTCGAGTTCTCGAAGAAGATATCCCCAAAACCGCGTTTCGTACACGTTATGGACACTACGAGTTCGTGGTCATGCCTTTTGGTTTGACCAATGCACCCGCAGTCTTCATGGACTTACTGAATCGTGTGTGCAAACCTTATCTTGGCCGCTTCGTGATCATCTTCATTGACGATATCCTCATCTATTCCAAGATGCGAGAAGAACATGAGCGACTCTTGCGTCTTATCCTCCAACTTTTGCATACCGAACGTCATTACGCCAAGTTCTCCAAATGTGAATTTTAGCTAAAAAAGGTTCAATTCCTTGGTCATGTTGTCAACGAGCTCGGTATTCACGTTGATCCTGCGAAAATCGAAGCTGTGAAGAATTGGATTACTCCTAAATCTCCGTCTGAATTCATTCATTTCTTGGTCTAGCTGGTTATCACCTCCTTGACTCAAAAAGAAAAAACCTTTTTTTGGGGTCCCGAACAAGAGGAATCTTTCCAAACGCTCAAGGACATGCTTTGCAATGCTCCTATCCTTGCTCTTCCCGATGGTAACGACGACTTCGTCGTGTATTGCGATGCTTCAAACCTTGGCCTTGGTTGTGTCCTTATGCAACGAGACAAGGTTATCGCTTATGCGTCGAGGAAACTCAAAATTCATGAGAAAAACTACACTACGCACGATCTTGAACTTGGTCAGTTGTGTTGGGATTGAACCTTTGGAAAGGAACAGATGATACAAAGTCAAAACACACCATTCGAGCTTTGATCCAACCATCAGAGGTTCTAACCGTTGATGAGTATCTACTGCTTTCATTAAACTCATTGTTTCCTATCCTCTGACAGAAAGAAACTCCCAACCGCTGATAGAAGAACACAAGAACAGAGGATAGCCAACAGTTCTTAGATTAGTGTTAGATTAATCAATGTAACAGTGCTATGCACTGATAGTTTAATCTAAGCAGTGTTTGTAGTTAGTTACGGATTGTTAGCTGTCACTATCAACCCTGACGTCATTTAAAGATGATCAGTGGTTAGACGATTAGTATAAATAGGCGCTCAATGTAACAGTTAACACTTTTCTTCTTATAAAGATCAGTTTCGCATATGTTCTTCATTTCTTACTATGGAACGATCGTTATTGGGCTAAGGGGGAGTTTATGAATCACATGCAATAGTTTAATTACTTGAAAGCACGATGGTGATGAAAACAAATGGCCGATTGATTGTTGTAAAAGTTTTCCATTAATCCGCTGCATTTATTTTCTGTTTTCAATCATTTTCCATTACCTGAAACGAAAACAGTAATCAATTCAAACTTAGATCCTGACAATTGGTATCAGAGCTTGGTCAATCGATTTTGATATAAAAGTCAAATTGATTTGAATAGATCAACTCTTTGTTGCTAATTTCGTTTGATAAGTTTTGCTTGAATATAAAGTTTTATTACTACAAAAGTTTTCAAAACACAAATCTGTTGTAAACAAGAGAAATGGCACAAAACACACCGGAATCCAATATTGGATCCATGTTCAAACCACCTATGTTGAAACAAAATGAGTATTTTATTTGGAAACGTAGGATTATGGGTCATATTCTCGCCCAATAGAACACCGGATGCTGGAGATCCGTTGTATTTGATCCACATGTCCCCATGGTTCCAAGTACAGAGGATGCTAAGGCTTTTAGCATCGTTGCTTCGACTTTGCCCAATGAGATTTATGCAGGATTACTTCATTGTAATAGTGCTAAAGAGTTACGGGACGCTCTTAAAGAGCAATTCGATGGTACTGAAGAGGTGATCGAGAATAATAGAGAAGTTTTAAATCAACAGTATGAAACATTTTGCCACGTTAAGGGTGAGTCATTAACCCAGCAGTTCGAACGATATAGCTGTCTCATCAGTGAGCTCAAATTGGTAAATGTGGATTTTCCAAATTCGACTGTCAATCGTCGTTTCTTGAGATCTTTACCTGAGAAATGGGAGACTGTAGCTTATGTCACTCGAACAGCTGTTGGTTACAAGGAAATGACCTTGACACAACTTCATGGTCGACTCCTCACATATGAGAGAGAGTTGAACCAGAAAAAGAAGTTACAAGAGTCAGGGAAAATGACCGATGACAATACTCTGGGAAACACTGCTCTCTATAGTCATGAGGAGGGGTCTGGTAGTGGAAAGGATCAGAGTTTTGATCATTACATTGACATAACTTCTGGAAACAATTTCAACTCTGATCCCTGTACACCCAATTTTGCTTTTGCTGCAAATTGTGAAAGCCAAACCTCTGACAATCTGAGTTTTGAGATGAATGACCTACAACACTTTGAACCCACGGATTTGGAAGAAATGGACATCCTACACCAGTTGGCACTTTTGAGTGTCAGGGCTAGTAAGTTTTATAAAAGAACTGGTAGGAGGTTTCCAAGGTTGCATGGGGGGTTAAAAGTTGGGTTAGATAAATCAAAGATTAAATGTTGGTCAGATGAATGTGATATTTTGGAAAACTTCAAGCCAATGGACTTTTCAACTCTTGATGGTATAAAAGCACCAAAAGCATTGGTCATCCCTATTAAAGACTTGCCAGCAGAGGTTACACCATCTGCTCTCAAAAAGTCTGATAGGAAAAGGAAATAAAAGGTTAAACACTTGTTTTGTGAATTTTGTGAAAAGAGAAATCATGATACAACAGACTGTTTCTTTTGAAAGCTAATGATATAAACAAAACCTGTGTTGTACCTAAATCTCCTAGATGCACCATCTGCAACAAAACAAATCATCCAACTCAAGAGTGTGTCTATCTTAAAACCTATCATCAAAAGGTAAAAGAGATTAGAGAAAAAGCTCTAGAAAAAGAAAATTCAAATTCTGCCAAACAGAAATTTAATTCATGTGAAACATCTGTCACCAAAGCTTTAAATCAAACCTCTGCTCGCAGAGAAATTCAAGTAACAGATGCACCTCCATCAAACCAGTTTCCAAGAGGTAAAAGCCAACTTAACTACCAAAAGGTGCCTATGACTTATGAGACTTACAAAAAGTCTTCTAAGCCAATGATAAATAGGCATCCTCATGGTTACCAACAGTTGATAGGAGGTAGTTCACAGCAGTGGTTACAAAAGCCTGATCTAACCACTGCTCATTAATCTGAACTTGAGTCTGGATCATCTGATACCCAATCCAAAGCCATTTTGGCTTTGGAGACCCACCTGAACTAATTATTTTAAAACATGTGCAGAGAGCTTCTACTTGCCTTGACAGTCTTTGGTATGTAGATAGTGGAGGCTCCAGGCACATGACAAGATGTAAAGCCCTGCTCAGAGATTTTAAAGCTCATGGAGGGGGGGATATATCTTTTGGAAATAATTCAAAAGGGAAGGTGTTAGGGTCAGGATGTGTCTCAGCAGGAAAATCAAGTTTGAAAATGTGAATCTCATTGACAATCTAAAATTCAACTTCTTAAGTGTCTCACAGATGAGTGATAAGGGTTATGGTTCCTTTTTCACAAAGAAAACTTGCCAAATAGTAGGGCCAGAGGTTGTCAAAAGATTTATCAAATCATTGCAGAGAGCAAAGCACAATTGACTGCTCATAGAGTAGGAAATGTGTATGTGGTTGGTATGGTAAAGGATAATCCTATGTCAAATGCATGCTTGTCTCAGTTGCCTCAAGCAAAGAGACAGAGCTATGGCATAAAAGGCTAGGACACACAAATTTAAAAACCATCTCCATTCTCTCAAAACAAAGTCTGGTTAGAGGTTTGCCCCAAAAACAATTTACTTGTGAAGAGCTATGTGTTTCCTTTTTAAAAGGAAAACAACATAAAAGCTCTTACAAGTCAATTGAGGAGTCCAAAAAAAGTCAATGTTTACAGTTAATTCATATGAACTTGTTTGGACCTGTAAAAATCATGAGCTTAAAACACAAAAGATATTGTCTGGTGGTAGTTGATGATTTTTCCAGGTTCACATGGAATTTCTTTTTACACTCTAAGGATGAAACAGCAAACATTTTGCAAAACTTTGTCAAACAAGTTGAAAAGCAATTTGATCTTCCTGTAAAAATCTTTAGGAGTGATAATGGGACAGAGTTTAGGAACAAGGAGTTGATTGCCTTCTGTGAGTCAAAAGGGATTGTTAGACAATACAGCATCCCTAGAAATCCAGAACAAAATGGGGTTGTTGAAAGGAAAAACAGAACTTTAATTGAATCAGCAAGGACCATGCTTGTAGACTCAGGTTTACCCTTGTTTTTTTGGGCAGAGACTGTAAACACTGCTTGCTATGTCCAGAACAGAGTTTTGATAAACCCTAGGCATCAAAAGACTACCTATGAATTGCTTTACAAAATCAAACCTCTGATCTCTTACTTCAAAGTCTTTGGCTGCCCATGCTTCATTGTAAACATCAAGGATTCAATATCCAAGTTTGCAGCCAAAGTTGATTGTGGTTATTTTCTGGGATACTCAACCACTGCCAAAGCCTACAGAGTTTTTAACTCTAGGACCAAGTGTGTTGAGGAAACTCTAAATATGAAGTTCAATGAACTCTCAGCTTTGAAAATCTTAGCAAATGGACATGTTGAGTTGTTTGATTTATCTAAATTTACATTTGAAGATGTGTCTGTCAAAACTAACCCTGCAGGTACTCCGTAATCATTTCAAGAGCAAGGATATGATTGCATTCTTCCAAATTTCAAAGTCAATCCTATAGGCAGAGAAGCAGATGTTAGTAGCAATGGTGAAAGCTCTGCTAGGTCAACAGTGGTTAATATTCAATCCTCTGCCAGCTCTCAACACCAAACATCTGTTTATAAAAGTCCACAATAAATGGATAAAAATTAACCCACTTACACTAACATCCCACCAATCCCTCCACCACCATTCCAATCAGAGGCTGGAGCATCAAATTCACCAGCAGAGGTTAGCTCAGATGATACACATTTGCACGCTTCACCTCAAAATGCCATTGTCCCATATCAAGGTGATTTGATCTTCCTCAAAAGCCATCCATTGGATCAAGTTATTGGAACATCAATGCGGGTGTGCTCACAAGAAGCCAAGCCCAAAACATTTGTCTTTTTGCTGGTTTTCTATCACTCACACAGCCTGTCAAGTACCAAGAGACACTAAAAGACGACAAATGGGTAGAGGCCATGCAAGAAGAGCTCCTACAGTTCAAGAGACAACAAGTATGGGAACTTGTACCACTGCCAAAAGATGTGAGTCCCATCGGCACAAAGTGGGTCTTCAAGAACAAAACCGATGAAAGGTGTATTGTTGTCAAGAACAAAGCAAGGCTCGTGGTTCAAGGCTAAAGACAGGAAGAAGGGATTGACTACGATGAAACTTTTGCTCCAGTAGCAAGGTTAGAAGCCATTCGCCTATTCTTAGCCTTTGCTGCTAACTGCAACATCAAGGTGTATCAAATGGACATCAAAAGTGCATTCCTCTATGTTACGATTAAGGAAGAAGTATATGTTTTCCAACCTCCTGGATTTGAGGATCACTTTCATCCTGATCATGTTTACAGGTTAAACAAAGCACTGTATGGTCTAAAACAAGCACCAAGAGCCTGGTATGAAACTCTATCTACTTTTCTCTTATCCATTGGTTTCACCAGAGGTAGGATTGATAAAACCCTATTTTTAAAATGAAAGGAAAAGATTTGATGTTTGTCCAAATTTATGTGGATGACATCATTTTTGGATCCACATGCAATGCCATGTGTGAAGAGTTTAGAAAGCTCATGGCAGCAGAGTTTGAGATGAGTGCAATGGGTGAGTTGCACTATTTTCTTGGTTTACAAGTCAAACAAATGCAAAAAGGCACTTTCATTCATCAAAATAAGTATGTGAAAGAACTACTTAAGAATTTTGATATGGATGATTGTAAACCTTGCAGCACACCCATGGGAACATCCAAGCTAGTCACTGTAGATGGCAAAGATGACCTTGTTGATCAAACTTTATACAGAAGCATGATTGGGTCTTTATTGTACCTAACTGCCTCAAGGCCAGAAATTATGTTTGCTACTTGTGTTTGTGCCAGATCACAGTCATTGCCAAGAAAATCAGACCTCATTGCTGTAAAAAGGATATTAGGATACATAAAAGGTGCTCCCACACTTGGTATCTGGTATCCAGCTAATGGTAACATTGAGCTTGCAGGATATTCTGATAATGACTTTGCTGGATGTAAAACAACAAGGAAGTCCACATCTAGAGGAGCCCAATTCCTAGGAGATTGCTTAGTGTCTTGGCAAAGCAAAAAGCAAGTTGCAGTATCCACATCCACTGCTAAAGCAGAATATATAGCTGCTGCAAGTTACACTTCTCAAATTTTATGGCTTCAATATCAACTCCTGGATTTTGGTGTAACTGCCTTGAGGACTCCTCTCAAAATTGATAGTCAAGCAGCAGAAAACATCATCAAAAATCCAGTTTCACATTCCACCACCAAGCACATTGATATCAGACATCACTTTGTGAGGGATTGCTATGAAAAAGTCTGATTTCTTTACAACATGTCCATACCAAGGGTCAACTAGCAGATGTGTTGACAAAAGCACTTGATGCTTCCATATTTGACAGTTTGATTTCTAGGCTTGGAATGCTAAACATGGATTAAAAACAAATTTCCTTGTAATCCATGTGTAAATAGCAATAAAGTGTTTTTAGAAAATCAGAAATTCATCCTTAAAAATAGTTAAAATTGAATTTTTCAATAATTCCTTAAAGTATATTCAAAGCTCTGATAGCACAAAAACACTGTTGTTTAGAAAAATCTATCCACTGATGCAAACCTCTGATAGTGTTTAAATTGGTCACAACCACTGGTAGTTTTGCTCTAACAGTGGTTAGCCAAATAACTGTTTTCATTATCAAACAGTGGTTACACGTGGACAGGTGTTATTCGACAGATGTTGCATCAGACGCCACGTCAAGTGCACTTTTTGAAAAACCCTATAAAACCTTGTTCTATCCCCAAACAGAGGTTTCACTTTTCTTTTGCGATTTCAAAATTTTCAAATCGCTTATCTAAAAAATCTTCCAAAATCATGGCTCCTAAAACCAAATCGAAAAAGAAATCGACACGAGAACAACCCCCATTTATCCTAATCATCAAAACACCACATAACTACACTGCTATTCTCGAAGAAACCGACGCAAACACTTGCTATCATCCAATGATCTGGATTCTGAAAGAATTAAAATTTAAGCACATGTTGGAAGTCAAAGCCCCAGTTTACATCGACTCTTTAAGAGAATTTTGGGCAAATGCTAAAGTAAACTCATCCGCTGATGGTGTGCCCTACCATCATTTCCAAGTTGGTGGCACACGAATGCAAATAAGACCACAATCTATCTCCCAAGTTTTCATGTTAAATGATATGCAACATCCAGTATCATTTCCTTTGAGGGAGATGCAACATGAGTTTGTTGAAAGAGGTTACACAGGGTAGTTGAAATGTGTGACTATCTTCAAACCCAATTTTCCTGCAGAGATGAAATTCTTTTTTCACACATTGCTTACCTGTGTCTCTGCAAAAACTACTGCTTTTAATGAGATCCCTTTAAACATGCAATATCTGGGATTTGCAATCTTAACTGACTTTGATTTTAATCTTTCCCATATATTATTCAATGATCTCATTACTAATTTTATAAATATTGAAAAAAGAAAAGCTTTCTTGATACATCCTCGATTCTTGAGTGTTTACTTGCAAGACCAGATTAAATCAGATGCAAGTAAACAAGGCGCCATAACCAATCCTGGCAGCCTAAATCATGAAAAGTTTACACGAATAACTAATCAAGACAAAGTTTTAAAAACAAAAGTAGAGGAGGCTGAGTGACTTTCCAAAGAACACAATGTTCAAGCTCTACCTTCTGCTGCTGAGCCCACTGCTCTAGGTGATCAGGGCAACACAACCGTTTCTCTGAAACCCACACCTAAAATCTCCAAAAAGAAACCATCCAGAGCATCCCGAAAACCCACCAAACCAAAAAAGGGTCCTCTGGAAGATGAGATCCCAGAGGTTAACCCTATGAAAGCACCAAAGTCACAAACCACTCCTGCTACTTCTTCATAGCATATGGTTCAAAGATCTCAACCAGGCTATGAAACTCCTCCGGCATCCTCACAAAAGGATCAAGTTGTAGGCACAGGGACACCGAATTATGAAGCTCTAGGATCACTTGGTTCTATCTTCCACAACCCCTCTCCCAGGGTAATGTCGCTTTCTACACAACCACTCTCACCAATGACATCACTTCCACCAACAATGTTACCCTTGCTGAATGCAATAGATATTGAGCAGACATTATCCAGCACTTCTCACCAACTCATCAATGAGAATATACTTCACCAAGAAGCTGGGTCTGACTTATTTTTAATTGCTAGCCCATCAGCAAATGAAGAGGCTACATCCCTTGGGTTACATGTAACCCTTGGTGATAGTTCAACAAAGGCAGCCACTACAATTGCTGACTCCCAAGTTCTCAATTGGACAATGGTTACATAGCTAAGTCCTTGTTGAAGGCAACCACTGCTGAGGCTACTACGGTAACCTCTGTTTCAGTGGGAAGTCCCTAGAACCAAGAAAAAGGGGCATCTAAGATTGAAGCAAGTGGTAAAACACATGCTCATGATATCTTAGACAAAACTACCACATCTGGTAGGAGTTCAGATGATCCTATTAAGTTAGGTGATGAGCTAAAATACCAGCAATTGACGGACATGGTTACCAATTTTGAAACCACTGTTGATGAAATTAAAGATCTTTTGAAACAGTTGATCACTATCCAGAGTCAACCCCCTATTCCAACCACTGCTGAGCTTAAATCTGCAATAAATCCAATCTTTCAACAAGAAAAACATTTCTTGGAGCAAAAACATAAACATCAGATGATGGAACTTAGGAATCTGGTTGATGCAAGATACAATGATACTGCTGCAGATATCAAGGCAATGAAAGCCCACTTACTCACCACCACTGGTAAATCTCCTCCTATTGTCATTTTTGTGAGTCCAGATGAAGCCAAAATGGGGGAGAAACCGTTGGGAAAAGAACAGCTGAAGATGGATGATACAAAGGCAAGGCCTACAATGAATATTCCTAAGCCAGATGGCTCAAAGAAACCAGACTTAACTGAAGATATCCTGGCAAGGGCAAAGATGTCTCACAAGAAGACTGTGTTTGATGAAGGCATGGTGCTGGTTGAGAAAAAGATTGTTCAGCAGTTAGAAAAGGGAGAGACTGGTACCTCAACAAAGAGGAGATCTTCTACAATAGCAAGACAACTAGAATCCACACCTCTCAAAACTAAAGTTGCCACCAATCCAACCACAAAAACCTCTGTCATCAACCACATCTTCTCACACAATTCCCATATCCAACCCAACAGATGTTATAACAACTATTGTGCCAACATCTGTTGACACAACAGAGGTTGTAGCAGATGTTATCACAAACACTGCCATCATCACTTTTCCCACTTCCACATAAACACTCCAACACCACCTAGAATTCCAAGCCATCCATCGTCACCATCAATCAGTTTTAAGAGAAGGAAGGTAACAAAGATCATAAATGAAGAAGAGATCCCTGATCCTATGCCTCTTGCATCTGCACCAATGTTAAATCTAACCTATACTTCCCCAACTACAACATCTGTTCCTTCAAAAGAAGTGGTTCATGCAGGTATGAAATTTCCTCTTGATTTGCCTGCAGTTAGAAAAGAAATCATATCTTTCTACGCTGAAGAAGATCCAGACAAAAGACATTTCCCATCTCTTCAAGGTTATCCAAAGCCTGCAAATCTTGATAAGTATTTTGGAACTCAAAGAAATGCAGGCAGTGGACATTGCTAAGAAATTGTCTAAAGGCAAAAGTGATAGAGAAGTGCAGAACCAATACCAGTTTCAGCTGAGCAAAGTCCAATCACTGGAAAGATTTTCAAAGAATCTATCAAATCAGATTTCTAAAGAAGATGATAAATTTGTAAAAGAAAAGTACATCTCTCATATCATGGAATACAAGAAATATGATACAACTAGGGCATATTTCAAAGATTGGTCTGTGAGTGAGCTTCAAGAAGAAATTGCAAGAATGCAAGAACAACTAAAAGATCCTCACAACAAACCTACATGCCCAGATTGGAACAAATACAAAAAGAATGTACCTGAAAAGACCCTGAAGCCTAGAAGAATGAAAGAAGAGTTAATTCAAAATCATTATGGGTCAAAGAATCAGGTAATGGGATGGGGGGAGTTAAGAGTGTTGGATACCCTACAAGATGTTGGAAGCCAGAAGGAAAAAAGATCCATCAATGCCTCCTAAACCTGATTATACCAAAGAAGATGCTGCTCTCAAAGCCCAGCTCAACATCTGCCCAATCCACACTTGCCTTGCTAAAGCGAAAAAGGCAAGGGGAGATGTCAGAGAAGGTTGACAGAGAGTTTGAAGAAGCATTCATCAAAGAAGGCATAAAAAATATGATGAACTATCCAACAGATGATACAAGTGCCATGTTGGAAAAAGATCTGAAAAGAATAGCTCCTTTTCTAACCTCAGCAATAAAGGCTCCTTCAAGAAAGTCTTCAGACCCAAAAATTCTAAAGCGGAAGGTCGACAAAGACACCCACGAATTGACTCTGCTCAAGTCTGATGGTAAAGCCACTAAACTATCCATGGAAGCTGCTTATGGGCTTACAGTAGAAGATTCCACGAACTACTAAGTTTAGAGCTTGAGAAGGATGGTGATGATTTAGAATCTCTTAACTTTGAACTACAATTCAAGGGTCAAATAAGAGAATTCTTTCTGAGGAATAAAGATCAAGAATAAGGTGTTTTTGGCATCATATGTTCCAGGGGGAGATTGTTGGGATTGAACCTTTGGAAAGGAACAGATGATACAAAGTCAAAACACATCATCTGAGCTTTGATCCAACCATCAGAGGTTCTAACCGCTGATGAGTATCTACTACTTTCATTAAACTCATTATTTCCTATCATCTGACAGAAGAAACTCCTAACCACTGATAGAAGAACACAAGAACAAAGGATAGCCAACAATGCTTAGATTAGTATTAGATTAATCAATGTAACAGTGCGATGCACTGATAGTTTAGTCTAAGCAGTGTTTGTAGTTAGTTACGTATTGTTAGCTGTCATTATCAACCCTGACGTCATTTAAAGACGATCAGTGGTTAGACGATTAGTATAAATAGGCGCTCAATGTAACAGTTAACACTTGTCTTCTTAAAAGATCAACTTCGCTATCTTCTTCATTTCTTACTATCAAACGATCGTTATTGGGCTAAGGGGGAGTTTGTGAATCACATGCAATAGTTTAATTACCTGAAAGCATGATGGTGATGAAAACAAACGACCGATTGATTGTTGTAAAAGTTTTCCATTAATCCGCTGCATTTATTTGCTGTTTTCAATCATTTTCCGTTACCTGAAACAAAAACAACAATCAATTCAAACTTAGATCCAGACAAGTTGTTTTTGCATTGAAGATATGGCGACACTACCTTTATAGTACCAAGTGTGTGGTCTTCACCGACCATAAGAGCCTTCAGCACATCTTCGATCAAAAAGAACTCAACATGCGTCAACGTCGTTGGGTAGAGTTGTTAAACGACTACGACTGCGAGATTCACTACCACCCTGGTAAGGCGAATGTTGTAGCCGATGCACTTAGTCGTAAGACTCATGTAAAAAGCATCCGTTGCTATCAGACCTTGGGTAACCTTCGTGACCGCATTCGTGAAGCACAACACTCGTCCATTACACAAAACAACTTATACAACAAGATGAAGTGTGGTGTTGAGTAATAGCTTGTGTCCAAATCTGATGGTATTATGTACTATCTCAATCGCGTCTGGATCCCAAATTGTGACAACCTTTGTGACTCCTTGATGAAGGATGCCGATAAATCCCGATATTCCATCCATCCTGGCGCTGACAAGATGTACCAAGACTTACGTACATCTTATTGGTGTCCGGTATGAAGAAAGATATCGCTCTCTACGTCTCGAAGTGTCTCACTTGTTGCAAAGTTAAAGCTGAACATCAACTCCCCTCTGGCTTACTCGAACAACCAGAAACTCCTGTCTGGAAATGGGAGGGTATTGCTATGGATTTCATCACTAAACTCCCTCGTACTTCTTCAGGTCATGATAGTATTTGGGTCATCATTGATCGATTGACCAAATCCACTCATTTTCCTCGCCTTTCATGAAGATTTCAAGGTCGAGAAATTAGCTCGTATCTACACGAATGAAATCATCAGTCTTCATGGTATCCCCATTGACATCATCTCTGATCGTGATGGTCGCTTTACGTCCCGTCTTTGGCAAACATTCCAATCCGCTATGGGTACTCATCTCAACCTAGCACTGCTTTTCAACCTCTGTCTGACGGACAAACCGAGCGTACTATCCAAACTCTAGAGGATATGCTTCGTTCATGCTTAATCGATTTTGGCGGCAACTGGGACATGCACTTGCCCTTGATCGAATTCTCGTAAAACAACAGTTATCACGCGAGTATACAAATGGCACCTTTCGAAGCATTGTATAGTTGCAAGTGTCGTTCGCCTATTTGTTGGCACGATATCAAGGAAGCTCAAATCACCGATCCCGAGCTTATACAAGAGACGACGGACAAAGTTTTACAGGTTCGAGACAACTTGCTGAAAGCCATAAGCCGACAAAAGAGTTACGCTGAAAAGCGTCGTAAACCTTTGGAATTTGAAGTAGGTGACCTTGTACTTCTCAAGGTATCCCCTTGGAAGGGAGTAGTTCGATTTGGTACGAAAGGCAAACTCGCACCTCGCTACGTAGGTCCTTTCAAGATTCTCGAAAGGATTGGCAAGGTTGCATTTCGACTGGACCTACCTGAAGAACTCAACAACGTTCATCCTGTCTTCCGCGTTTCAAACTTGATGAAATGTCTAGCTGAAGAAGGACTTCAAGTCCCACTCAAAGATCTTCAAATCAATGAAACTTTTTACTTTGTGGAGAAACCTATCGAAATCATGGACCGAGGAGTCAAGCAATTGAGGCGCAGTCTAATTCCTATCGTTAAGGTTCGATGGGAAGGAACATGTGGCGCTAAGTTTACTTGGGAACTCGAGAGTGATATGAAGACTAAGTATCCGCATATGTTCGTTGCATCTTCCTAAATTTTGGGACGAAATTTCCTAAAGGAGGGGAGATTGTAACGCCCTGCTTTTTCGTACTTTCCTTAATTAGAAAGCTTGTCTTGTAATGCAATTTTTAAAAATATTGTATTCTTGTAATCATCTCTTCATTGTAATCCTTGTAAAATCTGAGACTTGGATCATAATAAAATTCATATTTCTTACAATTCATGCTTCACACATTCATACATGTTCATATGTTTGAAACCACTACACATATGATGCTTAATTCGTGATCGTTGAAAACGTGTAAAAACCTTGCAAATACGTGATATACATGCGTTATACGATACTTATCCTCGATTCTTATACTTAATCATACTTGTTTATACTCATTCTCATGACTAAATTACATGCAAGCCCTTTAGAATATGCCTTTTATGCTTAAAACACTCTAAAAACACTTAACACCTCAAATATATGGAATAAATGAACAAACCACCAAACAACAAGGGCTAAAAATGAAAATCATGTTTCTGACAAGCCTTACGGACCACAAGGCCACCTGCTTACGGTCCGTAAGCATGTCTGACGGGGGAAATCTTGATCAGCCGTGAATTTGAACTCGTTTTCCACCTTTCTCACCTCAAATCACCTCCAACCTCCATTAAAACAACCTCCAACTAACCCTAACTCTTTCCCTATAAAACCCAATCCCCTCCAAGTATTTCACTTTGCAAACACTCTATAATCACTCTCAAACACACTAAAAACGCAACTGAATCCAGAAGATAATCAGATTCATTGCAACTCACAAAAGTGAGCATAACTTCCTCATTTCTTAATCTTTTTCATTGGTTCTTCTTTCTAATCACTTGGAACAACCTTAGGTATGATTCCACGGATTTTCCATGGAAAATCTAGACCTGGAAATTCACCAAAAAGGCTCCAAAGTGGACTGAACTTTCTGTTTTGATTAAAACATTTCTAAAATTGCATGAATTGAGTTATCTCATACACATTCCTATGTCCTTATGCTCATAATCACATCTATGTTAGTTGGGCTTAAAAACAAGGTTGTGACATCTAGAATCAGAGGTTAAAACCTCATAAACATTCTGTTTTGTTTGGGTTTTAACCCACAAAGTAATGAGCAAGCTTAAAGCTTGATGTTTGTGTGATTAAGGTTAGCTTGGGCTATTCTACTTGGAAAATCCACACATTACTTGATGTTTCTTAGATTAGTTGTAAATATTTCATTCCTTATTGTATATTCATGACCCTCCTTGTTGTCTATGAAAACATGTGTAGTGGTGAATCACATAAAGAGGTTAAATGGATGTTCATCATCGTACCTCCATGCTTAACTTACATGAATCCAAAAGAGGTCTTAAATGGATGGTTTAATCCTCCTACCTCATGCTTGACTTATATGAATACCTATAAATATAATCTATATAATATCTAAGTAACTAAACCTTGATGATAGCCTAATGGTTATTTCTCAAATGTGAAGTTACATCATCTATGACCATGATAGTTGTTACGATTTCTAATGGGTATTGTGACCCATGAAAACATTCCAACTCTTTTGAGTTTCATAGTGTCAAGAACAAGTGTTATGTGTGCTAGATGATTACTTTTCATATGATTAGTTTTTTTTTGTACTTTTCATTCCAAATTCTCAATCCCCCGTTAAACATCCAATACTCACAGCTATGTTTCCTCGTTTAGAAGGACAAGGTACTCCATCCTAATGAACCAACAACTCTCACGGACTTACCAAGTGGAAAGCTTGCAAAACCATGAGTACACTTGACCCATTTTACTTTTAAAACACTTTGGGTTGTAACATATCTATCAAACTCACAACACATACTTAATCATACTTTGAAATCACAATCCTTATACATGCTATTGTTTACTTAGGTCCATGCTAGAATCATACATGCTATTAACTTTGTTAGCCCGAACTTAACATATAGAGCGCTATAGGAGTAGCACACCACCCGTCGGGGTCTTGTTAAGTTTTCATTCTAAACGGTCTTGTCACATGTGTGGCAAGGGATGCTAAATACTAGTGGACACTAGGGTTTGACATATTGTTATGCATGCTAGTTACCTTGTTTACAATTTTCCATGTGGATTCGAGGAAATGCTTTTATACTTATGCTATACTTATACAAAACTCGTGTACTCACCTTTGCTTTTGCATTGACTTTGTTTTAAACATGTTACATGTTAATGATGATGCATGTACGAATCTAGTAGGCTTGACTATAAACACGCTCAAGAAATTACTAGATTTAATTTATTATGTTATGTTGAACTCGTCGTATTGTCACTTGTTTGTTGTAATTTGAATTTCATGTAATGTAATTTGACAATTTGAGTTATGCAATGAAAACAGTTTGATCTAAATATTGTCACAATTAATGTTATGAGTGATGAGTAATCTATTTCGTCTCGTCCTGATGTTTCCGCCATCGGTTGGGTGTGACACTTGAATACACACTTTTTACATACTTTAAGCTCCTAATTCAAGTCCCCCATTATCATTCCAATACTCACACACCTACGTTTCCTCGTGTAGGATAACTCGGTGTTTCGTCCTCCAAACAACCAAACTCTTCACGGGATTTAACAAAGGAAGCTTGGCAAAATGGTGAGTACACTCGAACACCCTTTTTACGCTTTACACTTTTGTCTGCAACATGTTTACCTATTAAATTACACAGCTCACACTTAAACTTTATGCAAACACAAACAATCCATCATACATGCTAAGATACGTAATACGTGATTTGTATACTTGGAACATTCTTATGTGATGTTATTTGCCATTAACTTCGTACGAGCCTCCCCTTAACATGTATAGCGCTATAGGAGTAACGCACCGCCGTATTCTTGAGGTCATGTTAAGTATTCTATTATTGCGGTGACACTAGAGGATTGACTTGTATAATCGCATGCCATGTTTACATTAATCTAGTATACTATTTTGTCATGTGGATTTGTTTAAATGCTTTTACATACGTATGCTATATCAAACTTGTGTACTCGCCAATGCTTTTGTGTTGAACTATACTTTTAAACATATTGCAGGTTGATGATGATGTTTATGATGAAATATAGTAGGGACGACACTAGAAACGCATTTAGAATTTCTTGATTATGTTATTTCGCTATGTCAAACTTTTGTTGTATTTGAATTTATCCATGTTGTATTTATTTTTCCTTGTAAAGAGGAAGAAAGAAGAAGAAGAGGCATCGAGCTTCAACTAGTCCTTAAATAAGTTTTCATGTACTAAAAATGTGTGTTGTATTTTTCTTAGTTTTTATATCCTTTCAAAACATCATCCATTGTAAATCATCCACCATGAAATAAAATCTTTCCCTCTTCCTTATAAAGTCTTTGGAGTGATATTTCTATTTTTATATATATTTCTTTTAAAAATAAAATAAGCTCCAA
The DNA here is from genome assembly GCA_947069175.1 of Scalesia atractyloides. Lineage (NCBI taxonomy): Eukaryota > Viridiplantae > Streptophyta > Magnoliopsida > Asterales > Asteraceae > Scalesia > Scalesia atractyloides. Next base: position 31,002,441 of record CAMTDV010000018.1, on the reverse strand, counting down.
TATTAAACCGTCTCTTTTTACCTTACACCAGAGGTAGGAAACGAAACATGGTTGTACTGGATATTGCTAAAGGATCTAAAGGGGAGTTACCTAAGGCCTCTTACGTTTGGTGTGAAAGAACCTAGCAAAAAGACCCGTGGTGTAACCCGTCAATATTTTGGTCAAAAGGGGAAAAAGGTACGGAAGCATGTTGGACTCTTGTTCTTTTGAATTTTTAAATATCTTTAAATAATTGACACTCTTAGATTTTATAAGGAAAATTTTAATAAACAAATTTTAACAAACTTTTATTTTATGCTTGTCATAATAATCTTGACTAATAAGAAAAAAAGAAATAACGTTACCTTTTAATTTTATAGTATTTATAAAAATTTATATCATATAAAATAGGTTTAATATGTGGTTAATAAAAATCATCAGCTTAGATAACTTTGATTTAATATTTAGTTTTATAAAGGTGTAAGTAGTCATCCCCTTACAAGGTTGACTAATTCTAGCAGATTTTATAATATCATTGACAAAAAAGAAGAAAACATAAGAAATTATAAAATACAAGGAGAATATTTCAATGGAAGAAAATTCTATCATATAAATATACTAATAGATACAAGTGCAAATGGGAATTATATAAATAACAAACTTTGTGACCATTTGCAAAAATATCCGTTAGATGAACCTACCAATATACTAACTTTAATGGTGAGTTACAAAATAAATGAAGCCATAGAAACTATAATTAAATTTGGTGAAGAAAAAAATTCCATTAAGATTATTAATAGGTAATGAAGATGAAAATGATACATTAGAAATAATGCTAGGATTAACCTTTTTAGAAAATATTAAACCCTATCAAATAACCTCTTATGGGTTAAAAATCACATATAATAATAAGATGATATATATACCAAAATGACAAGTCCTTGAAGTATATGCATCCCTACAGGAATAACATATAAAGATTATAAAACTGAATACTTTGCTGCTTATATAGATAGTGGATCAGGGTTGTGCATATGTAAACCTGATTGTTTTCCAAAGGAATATCATGAAGATTTAACACCTTGTACTGGTGTTAGTTTTTCACAAAATATAATCCCTTTAAGAAGAGGAGTAAAGAATCCAACAAATTAGTCGTGCAATTCGTACGAACTAGCAAAGGCAGATTTAACAATTTTCAAACATCAAGTTCGTACGAACTAGACTGTCACTTCGTACGAACTAGGGTTTTAAAACTGATAAATTTTCAAGTTTGTGTGTTTTTCAGGAATTTCCGATTCGTTAAAATGGATCCTGAATTTTTCAACGCATTTGCAACTAGTGCTGCAAAAACAACAAATGCAGTTGCTCAAATTAACCTCGAAAATGAGATGGGAACGACTATGAAACCCCCGAAACTAATGAATCTCGAAGACTACGAGAGTTGGAGAGAAAAATTTGAGAACTGGGTTCAAGCGAATCATTTTAATTGCTGGCATGCAACTAGAACCAAGTATTCGTTGCCAAGAGATGAGAACAACTTGGAGAAAATTCGTAACAACTTTACTCTAGAAGAGAAAGATAGTTTTCTCAACGAAAAGAAAATGATGAGTTTGTTACCGCAATCGATCAAAGACATCTTGATGCTATTACAACATGATAACCACTCACAAACTTTGTGGAACGCCTTGCGTATGAAGTATCATGGAAGCGTAGAGATGAGGAAGAGTAAAAAAGCGTTATTGAGAAAGGAGTTTGTCACTTGGTGTTTCAGATGAAGAGACATGGAATTCTCAAAACCGATGAAGAACTGGTCGACAAACTGGCAGACGCTTTGCCAGAGGGTGAATGGTCTACGTATCTGATGGTGTTGAAAAACGGGATCGAATACAGTGGGTACAATTTACCAACATTCATTGAAAAACTCGAAGGTCATGAGATGGAACTTCAGAAGATAGCAAAATCTAAAAGTGCACAAGTGGTACAAGATGTCGGTCTGTACTACAAAACTGGGTCTACTGAAACTCAAAGTCCGAAAATTCAAACTGCACTCAGTGCTAATACTTCGGGAAGTTCAGTTTCAAGTCAATCAAGTTTCCGATCATTTCCTAGTTTCGATCCGAATACACCACAAACACCTTAGAATTCAAATCCTTTTCAAAGCCAAACAAATCAATCCAGTCATGCAAGTTCAAATCCAAATGTCATACAATGCAACATTGCTGTTAATCTGAAAAATGCGCAAAATTTCAACGAGCAAACAACAAAACAACATATGGCGTTACTTGCTACTGTCTTAGAGTCCTATGAAAGTTTGGTCGCTGGTAGGATTGGGAATCCGGAAAGGACAGCAGAAGATTACGATCAAATCGACCAAGAGGAACTGGAGTTGATGTACATAAGATGGTGTATGGCTTCTATTATCCGAAGAGCAACCAGATTCATGCAATTAACTGGAAGAGATATCAGAGATGGAAAGAGTAAATTGGGGTTTGATAAGTCAAAGGTTACCTATTTCAAATGCAAAGAAAAGGGTCACTTTAAGCGAGAATGTCCAAATCGTGAGGTAAGTGGTAATCAAAATCCATTTGGGAATAGCAACGATTACTATAAAAGGGCTATTTACCATCGACCTTCTCGCAAACAAGAGTCGTTCAAAACAAGGACGGACCGTCACCATAGAGAGAAAAGGCTTTAGTAGTAGCACAAGAAGATGAGGGCTTTAACTGGAATAAATATCTTTCCTAAGAATGAAAGCTTAGATTTACTGGCTGAAATCTTAAAGAGCCAGAACTTGAAATGGAAGATTCAAGTGCTGTTTTTGATGAAGAAGAATCTTTGGAAGATGCACTATTAGGGGAATATCTTCAACGAATTGAAGAAGAAAATATTTTACACAATGCATTTAAAAATATTATTCCACCTAATTTGATGCCTTCTTTTGCAGGATTCTTTAGTACTGGATGTCATGGACAGACGGTGGAGACAGTAAAGCCGGAAATTGAAGAAGTAATTGATGTGGAAAAGGAGATGACAACTGAGAATTTGACTGAAATTACTAACAAAACAATGATGGCAAATTTGAAAGAGTTAGAGTCTGATTCAAAAGATAAAAGGGTTAAGAATGAGAAATCAGAAGAAAAAGAAGTGGTTAAAGTGCAAATTGTTGAGGCTGAGAAACCGTGCGCAAAATGCCTTAAATCGTGATGCTTTCTTTGTTCATTAGAAAAAAGATAAGAAAATAAAAATATGGATATAGAACATACATCACCTTCGAATCGGATGAAACTTTCTGAGAAAGAATGCTATGCGAGAATTGGAGATGCTCAAAGTAACCTGCTTAATCTCTTCATTTGGAACGGTGACATTGAGATCTCTAGGGTTTGCTCAACCCCGATTGTGTAAGGAAAAGTGAAACTGAAATATTTAGAAGGAATATATATGGATCCGGATTATGGTTGGATCGGGTTAGGGCAAAACGGGACTTCATTGTTAAAAAAAGGGACCCGAGTTTTGGAGATTGCGCCACGTTAGCCTAAATATTTTCATTTATTATATATAATATAAGATAAGATTGGACACATATCTCTTTGATTCACATGTTTTCTATGATTTTTAAACAAGCAAACCTTTTCTTGAGCTTGAGGACTCGATCTTATTATGCCTCTTTCTAAAAATTGAATTTTATCTTCTAAATATTTTTTGGCTGGTGGTGAAGTATTCTCGCTAGGGAAATCATGATAGAAGAAAACATATTTTTCCCACCATTAGTTCGAAATCCATTTTTATAGGCAGCTTGCAATGCTTGAAGTATTACTTTTATTCCTAATCCTCTTCTATAATGAACATCATTTTCATTAAAGTTATGAAAAATCTTTCTTTCGGTATTAACTGAATAAGTAAAGGCTAAATTGACCTTTTCTAGCTGAATAAAGTGAAAAACTGGATAATAAAATTCATTATAAAAATTAGGCCCTGCAAAAAAGAGTTTTAGTGCCATGACATCTTTTGGAGTAATTGTGGGATTATTTAGATAACAGTCCCTAACTCCATCTTTGACCCGTCTTGGTAAAAAGGAGATTTCTGGAAAATCAGGCAAAGTAAGGTAATCTTATTGACTGCTCCAAAATCATACCAATACCTTATCTCTGCAGCAGAGTTTCCATGTAGATAATTGATTCTAGGGAAGATCCCTGTAAAATCAATGTATCTTAAAATTGTATTTTCAAGGCTATATAGTTCCTTTATCTTGAACCATTGTCGTTCAACATAATGTGGTTGAGTTGGCAATTCTTGAAAAATATTTTTAAAAGTAGTAGTTTACCCTGTATTAGGGATAAATGAAAATGGTTTTTCTTTAGGTTCTTCCTGGTCAGATATAAGATCTACTGTTTGGATAAATGAACGAAAGATCTGTTATTTCTTTTATGTGATGCTTTAGCAGAAGCTTTATCTTCATGCTGTCAAACTCATAAAATGATATCTTAGAATTTATGAGACGACAATTTCTTTCAATCAAATCCTTTGTATCCGGGATCTTCTCAGTGATTGTTTCTATGATGTTTAACATTTCTCACATATCTTTTGCAATTCCTTTTATCGACTTTATTTGTTTATCCATATCTTCAATATATGTAGGACCGATCCTTGATGCTTAGGAACCTAAATTTGATATCTAACGTCCATAATAGCGGAAATATTACGTCGTGTTTACCAATAGACAAGAATTAATCAGTTAAACGTTAGTTTTATAGATCAAACGTTCTGGTTACAAATTGACAGAGCTTCGCCTATGAAATGCCAAAGTTATAAACGAGAGATCTAAGCTAGGTATTTATAAGCACACAAGTTCGGCCATGTAAGACACAAGTTCGCCCGAACTTGCATAAGCAAGTTCGGCCGAACATGCATACAATACATGCACATGGGTGAACTTGGCTCCAACACTTCATAAATACTTCATAACCTAGCCAATTCAGATTTATACAATACAGACTAGACAATAGACTAAGACATAGACATTATGCACCAACAGACTCCCCCTTGGATATCGTCTTCGTCTTTTATCAGTCTTCAAAACTCTTTCGTCATATAAACGTTAACGCACACGACCGAAGAAGTTCTTGTACGGCTTCCTTCGTCGTTCTTGTTTCGGATCCGGCGTCTGATTAGTTGACGGTGGTCTTTTAAAGTTAGCCATTCTTAGCGAACTTTGCCTTACCGCGTTTTCCATTCTTTCTTTGATCGCCTCATTTCTGGTTTCTTCTTTAAGAAATTCAACTCTCTCCAGATCCCTCCACTTCGTTTGCCACATTTTACCAGAATTTACTTCGCGTGCATAGCAAACGTTAACAACTTTCTGATACTGCATTGCCTGTACCTTTTCTCTTTCTTCAAAAACAATCTTGCTGTAGAAAAGGCATTTTATATCTTCTCTCGAGCAGTTAACCAACCACATAGGATCTAGAATCCTTATCGTCCTCCACAAACCTCTCGTACCCTGATGACCCATCACTTCAACTCGTTCTTTAGCAATATCCTGGTGATCTTCAAACTTTAACACAATCACTGCTTCACAAGTAGCTGGATCAATCTGCCACCACTTGAATAAAGGATACAAGTTCTGTTCGATCGGCATAAGTGGCATATTTCTCATGGCTCTAGGACGTTTCATAATTAACGTTATGTCCTTTTCCCCTGTAACCTTATTGATCTTTACTCTTCGTCTTGGAATAAACGGCTTCTAGTGATTCCAACCTTTACTAGCTTCATACTTAATCATCTTCCACAACAACTGATCAACTGTCTTCATATGATAAGTAACATTCACTGTTTGTACTAGCTCTTCCATATCCCAATACGGCAATGTCTTGAAATCAGCAAGATATTTGAAGTATTGCACTCCAAATTCTCTTTTGATTACATATACGTTGAGCTCTTTAAACCAACCCCAACTCAGTATATCTCCCAAAGAAACATCTTTATTTCTGGTGAAGAATTCTAGTGGATGTCGAAACTTACGTTCACGTGGCATTTCCTTGAACCAGTACTTTTTCGCTTCAGCTATCTCTTCTTTGGTCATCGGTTTCGGAATCTTTCCTTCTCTTAGCTCTTCAGCAATCTTATCTTTCAACATATCTTCATTAAGATGTTTATACATCTCTTCAAATGTAGGAAAACTTTCTGAATCCTGACCGACATACTTAGCTTTCTGATCTGATTCATCATATGAGGACCAATCTTCAACTATCACATGATTGTACTCATCAGCTTCAAACCTTCTCTCATACTGATACTCTTTTGGTTCAAATGTATTAACATTTATAACTTCCTCAAAATCAAACTCTAAGTTTTCAGCTTCAACTAGTCTCGCCAAGTCTTCTTTCGAGTAACTATGTACAAACTCACCTTCTTCAACATTGTGTTCCAACATTAACATCAAAGGCTTTGTAGATAATGCAGAAATAGGCTTCGCAGATCGATCAACATCTAACAAATCAATATCATCTAACGGACCTTTCTCCCCTAACTCCCCTGGCTTTTATCTTCCATTCGATTCGATTCATCGTCCATGAGGTCAGAAAAATCAAACTCATCAGATACTTTAGCTTCATTGATCTTTAAACCTGTACCACCTTGATCAAAATCATCACTACCTTGATCAAAATCATCATCATCATCCCCAACATTCCAATCCTCATAACCTTCTTCCTCTTTGTCTTCATTCTTATCTTCCTTTTCGGCTTCATCATTGTCTTTTTCTTCAGTAACAATGATAGAATCAGAAGGCTTGACAGATTCGTCAACCTTTTGGATATCAGACTCAGAAGCTTTCGAAACATCTTCAGTTGGTTTCTCAGGAACATCAGAAGATTTCTCAGCAGAAGATTTAGGGGCTTCACCCTCAACCCGCTTCCCTTTACCACCTTCAGCCAATTCTTTCTCAGCATGTTCTTTGGCTTCTTGACGATCTAGATGATCGTATTCAGCAATGAAATCAATATTCAGATTGTTTGCTAACACTTTCTGCAATCTATTGAATCTTCGATCGTTCAATGCTTGAATTTTCTTTAATTCTGCAATCTCTGTCTGTAGTTTTTCATTGGCATCCTACAGACTCTCTATCAACACCTTGAAATATTCACGTTCATTCTCCAACACCTTTATTTTATCATCAAGCAGTTCCAGTTCCTTTTTAACTTCACCTTGATTCACCTTCTTAACAAGCTCAGCCTTTTCAACCTCATGTTGTGCGACTTTCTCTTCCAATACCTTCACACGTTTTTCTAACATCTCAGCATTAGTTTCTGGGAAAAACTCATCCAAGTCTTTGAGACTGATTGGACCGTGTGGCATATCACCAAACATACTTCCCCTTGGTGTCATTGGTGTTGAATATTTCGGTGTTGCAGTTTTTGGTGTTGACTTCTTTGGCGTAGAACTTTCAGGAACAGAAGTCTTTGGAGTAGAGGAGATTCAGCGATAGGAACTTCGACAAATCCAGACACAGGAGGTTCTTGTGTAACTCCTGGCCTTTCAGCTTCAGCATGAATGATAACAGGAGGTTCTTGTGTGGCTCCTTTCTCCTGAGCACCAGAAGGTTCTTGTGTTGCTTCTGTGCTTTTCACCATGCTTTTATACCTCTTGCTCACAGCTTTCTGAGCTTTCTTAGCTTTTCTTTTCCCTTTGGTATGAGGTGACCCTGTAGTCTTCTTTGATATTTCAATTGCTGGAGACTTTGTACGCTTTGACTTTTTCTTTGGTCTCTCTCGTCAGATTCTTTTTCAGCGTTAGGATCAAAATCTTCATCCAATTTCCTTTCCTTTTCTGCTCTAATTTCTGCCTCAGTCTTTTCTGGCTCTTTATAAGATTATTCATTCTCAGAAGTAGCAGAAATCACTTCTTCTTGAGTTGACTTTACAGTTTCTTGACTTTCAATTACAACTGCAGCGCTCGATCCAGCAACTGCTTCAACATTTTCAGATTCTTCTTCGTCGACAAGCATAGGATCAACTTTCTTTGCACCATGTTTCTTTTTAGGCTTATCAGCTTCTGCCTTTAAGAACCATTCGCTCCTTTCCTTTGGTTTGAATTCTTTAAACCATTCTTGTTCAGCATTAAGTTCTTTCTCATCGTCGCTACCATCTTTTCTCCATTTGTTGTCTGGCGGCGAAATATAGTTAGAATCTTTAATGGCTCCGAAAACTGGCTTGGCAACAGGTGCTGAAGCTTGTTTCTGGAACTTGATAAGCTTCTTCACTGTAGTTTCATCGAGATGAACTAGATAAAGAACATCATTCGGATCTCGAGCAATGTTGGCATACTTCTCGTCAATTAACACGGTATAAACCTCGGATAAAGACACAATCTTGAATCTTCCATGCTCTTTGACATATGCGTGAAAACCAACTTCGAAACGTTGAACGGCTTTTTCAAAATAAGCGCCGTTGCCATGCTAGCCAAATAATCATGTACATCATTCAAACCGGCTTTGCGATGGCTAAATGTATGAATTAACACATTTATCAGAAGCTTGTAGGGGTTTGGCACTTCCCCTTTCTTCAGCGTTGGTTTGTTTAAACTTCCTTTGTAGCCTATGCGAAAGAAACAACCACGACCATCTTTTCGTCTAGATGAATCGGATCATCTTCTTTATCGTTGGAATGCAAAATTCTTCGACTATCATCTTCAGTCATGCTGATCGGCTTAACTTCATTGCCCACTTGCACTGTAGGAATAATAGTCTTCTCATCAGCGCTTAAACTCGCATTCATCCAAAAATGAACAACATGTGATCGATACGACTCTGTGCGCTCTGTAATTGCTCGGCGAATATGACTATCCTCTAGAAACTTCAAAATACTGTCATACTCCTTCAATGATGGACATATCGTTTTATCAAGCGTGATGCACGTATTGTGAGTCTTTGAAAACTCAATAGAGATTACTCGTGCTGGAACCTGTGCCTAAAAAACAACGTAAAACAATTAGAACGCTTATCGAGAAAAATTTCACAAAATTTTCTAACATTTATATCAAGTTCGGGCGAACTTGATATATCTGTTATAACAATTCGTTTTAACTAAGTTCGCCCGAACATGCATCAATTACATTTTCTATATATAAGTTTGGGCGAACTTACACTTAAAACAATCCAAATTTTCTTAACAACAAGTTCGGTCGAAGATGCATGTTAATCAGTTTTATTCGCAAGACATTAATGCAAGTTCGAGCGAACTTGTATTAATCAACATTCAGACTTTTATAATCAAGTTCGGTCGAAGATTGCTTTTGGATCTTGTAATCATGTTTTGGACAAGTTCGGCCAAACTTGTCGTCTTCTCCAAAAGACCAAACATGTTCAAACAATCAAATATTCATTATAAACAAATCAAAATCAGTTATACGGTCGATTTTAGTTGTAGATCTTGATTCTATGCTCAATTTTAACCAACAACTTCTAAATCTACCAGTTTTTAAGTTTTAGATCTGTTTTGTTTGTTAACGGTTCAATTATGGATTAATCTCCAATATCTCACCTCAGCCATGGTAATTGGTGTGTAAATCACCAAAAAACGGACTACAATCGGGCATAATAACGACTCAAAAGTGTCAATTTCGCTCAAATGCTCTCGAGTTCAAGTTCGCTCAAAAGGAATTAGAGTGCTGATAAATGAGTTCGGCCTAACTTGAATGATATTTATACCATGTCAAGTTCGGGCGAACTTGCCAATCCCAACATGAAGACCTAGTCAAGTCTGGGCGAACTTAACTCTAAAACAACACAGCCATCATTTAGCAAGTTCGGTCGAACTTGCCTAGATGTTAAACTTGAATCAGTTTAGCAAGTTCGGCCGAACATGCCAAACCACAAATTTCAAAATTTTTCAACTTTTCATTTTAACCCCTGAACTTTCCAACTTTTTACCAGTTATGAAAATCCACTCAGCTGACCAAGTCCAAGTAAATGACCTTGGTTAACCGATTTGTCTGCCGAGTCCAAGTTAATGACCCCGGTTTGACCCGTTACAAACAAACTGTTAATATTTTCAAAATCAAAGTTTCAAATTAATGAACTTTTCATCGTTTTATCTTTTCAGATTAACAGATTAGCTCCCAGCCCGTTGTCAAAGAGATTCCCACCAGTTCTAGCACCTTACCAGACTTCGAAGATCCGTTATCCAACATTGGTTTGCTGAAAACAATGTAGAAATAAAATCTTTTTGTATTTTTGTAAGTTTATGCTAAAACACACCGAAAATGTTTTTGATTTTAAACTGTAAAGCTGAAATACAATGTAATAAGCAATGTAAACTATGTACAAACATATTTACAGACATATATTTTTGTGAATTCATGTCTAAGGATCATATCAGTTGATTGAGACATATCACCAGTACCGTTGACCTTTAACAAACTTTAAGTTTTAAACTCGTTTACTTAGATTGTCGATATGTTTGTCCACTTAAGCTTTACCACATTTTTCAACTGTTTCAAGATATGTTAAGATAGAATTCATGAAACTTGACTTATCTATGGTTCCCACTTCTTGAATATACTCCCGTATCCAGATTCCCTAGATTTCATCTTACAGGTGAATATAGCATAATTGATATCTGTATCTGGGTTGTGCGAGACCTTGAGAGCTCAGGTTAGTACTACCGTACAGACAAAGAGATGAAGGCTCGTCTTTAAGGTGTGTTCCACTTAAGGAATCTTTTCATCATTGCATATGATTATATCTTTCGATACTTTTCAATAGTGCATGCAGTTTAGGGGTTTAAAGCAAAAGTATTATAGAAGTTCTAGGCCATTGCTTCCGCAAAATCAGAAGAACTTGTATAATACCCCAGATATCAACTATCTATAAAGACCTCGTATCTCAGAATCAGGCAATCTTTCAAATGAAATTTCGGAGTACTAAGTCCATATATCCAAGATGTGTTAATCCACAGTAAGACTCGTTTATCACTTTTAAACTTTACATTTCTTTAGCATACTGTGATAGTCCACTGATGTACTATCATTTCCTTTAATGACACTGAATTCTTTTTGACATTTTCAATGTTTTTGTACATTTTGAATTTTTATATGTTTTTGGATTTTAAAATTTTCGAATGTTTTTTTATTTTCTCTAATATTTCTCCCCCTAAAATCATAAACATCTTTTTGGATTTTAGTTTTTTTAACAAAATTATAAAGTAGAAAGGTATCTACAAACCAATGTGGATCACACGAACTCGTCGTCCGATCCGTATTCAACCTCAGCTTCCGCACCTGTCAGCAAATTTTTCATAGCGTTAATTCTCAACAAGTATTTAAATCGTGATAAAGAAAATGGTTTGGTATAAAAATCAGCCTTTTGTTCGTCGGTGTGGACTTTTTCTATTCGCACCAATTTCTTTTCGTAGCAATCACGAACGAAATGATAACGAATTTCAATGTGTTTTGTGCGTGAGTGATGAACCGGATTTTTGGTTATATCGATGGCTGCCTTGTTATCAACATACAGTGGAGTGTCTAGAAATTGCAGACCATAGTCTCTCATATGCTGTTGTGTCCACAGAACCTGTGAACAACAGCTGGAGGCCGAGATATACTCAGCTTCATAGGTAGAGAGAGCGACCGTAGTCTGTTTCTTACACTGCCAGGTTACCATTCTTGTTCCGAAGAACTGGTATCTCGCTGTAGTTGATTTTGAGTTCAACTTATCTACACCAAAATCGGAATAGCCTGTGAGGTCGAAATTGTCGTTCTTCGGGACCACAAGCCAGTGCTTGGGCATCCTTTCAGATATCTGAAGATACGCTTCACAATCTGCATGTGTAAGATCCTCGGGATTGACTAATATCTGGCGCATAGGCAGGTTGGATACATAATATCTGGGCGCGATGCCGTCAGATACATCAGAGACCAATCATCGATCTGTATAACGTCTCGTCAACTTTGGCTCCAGTCTCGTCAACCCAAATGCCGTGATTGAGAGCAAGAGGCGTAGATAGAGGCTTCAAGCTTTCCATTCCAAACTTCTTCAAGATGTCGTGAACATACTTAGTCTGGTGAATGAAAATATCATCCGGAAGCTGATCTACTTGCAAACCAAGAAAGAACTTCATTTCGCCCATCGAGAACATTTCGAATTTCTTTTTCATGATTCCCTCAAACTCCTTGCAGAGACTATCGTTTGTAGATCCAAAGATGATGTCGTCAACGTAGATTTGAACTATAATCAGATGGCCATCAACTTCTCTGGTGAAATGAGTACTATACACAGTTCCTCTGATAAAGCCGTTTCCTACAAGATGTTGCGATAACGTCTCGTACCAAGCTCTCGGGGCTTGGTGTAGTCCGTACAGAGCTTTATCTAGTACGCTTTCTTCTTGTTAAGTGGATCGACAAACCCCGGTGGTTGTCCAACATACACGTTCTCACGTAATTTTCCATACAGAAAAGCCGATTTGACATCCAATTGATAGACCTTAAATCCTTTCCATGATGAGAAAGCTAGAAAAATTCGAATAGATTCCAATCGAGCCACTGGTGCATAGAATTTCGTGTAGTCTATCCCTTCTTGCTGGTGAAATCCCTTGACAACAAGCCTAGCTTTGTTACGAACAATAACCCCTCTATCATCACGTTACACTTAAAGACCCATTTTGTATCAATTGCTTTCTGATTTTCTGGTAGGTCTTCAAGCTTCCACACACCCAACTTCTCAAACTGCAATAATTCTTCTTGCATTGCTTGTACCCAGTTTCATCGGCTAAAGCTTCATTAACTGTCTTAGGCTCAATCTGAGAGATGAAACATGAATAGAAACAATAGTTCTGGGTTGTAGCAACCCGCGTGTAGAAACAACTGAGTGCTTTATTAATTTGCCCTCGAGTTCTAACACCAGTTTGAAGTTCTCCGATAATATTTGTTGACGGATGATAGGAATATGATCGCGGCAATTCTTCACTTTGAACATCTACTGAGTTTTGCTGCTTCGTGATGTTGAGATCAATAACCAATTCAATGTTTGGAGAGCTTGATGAAGCTTCATTTCTGTTGTTCGGGACTGCAGATTGATTAAGAAGACTTGTTATCTGCTCCACTTCTTCATCTGAAGAATATGATTCCCCATTAGCATCAAATGTTAGTGCTTCATCTGAATCAGAAATTTGATTCTGAGGCATACTGGGCTCCATTGTTGTATTCACTGGTTCAGTAGAGGCATTAGTTGGAAGAGTAACAGGTGTTGATAATGTTTCAGAAACATTTTCAGCCGGAACACCACTATTGTTTGAACTTGCGCCAGAAGAAGATGGATCCAACATGGGTTGACTAACCACAATTGGCTGAACAATTTGTTCTTGATTCGCTGACTGGTGAAGATAGTATAACGCTGCAAATTCTTCGTCAGTTGGTTCTTTGGGCAAGTCAAATGACTTCCAAAGGTCTTGATAGTTAAACAGCCACGCATCACCTTTCCTTTGAATAGGATCCGTGTAGTTGAAACAATCCACGTGTTGTGCTTCAATAACCTTTCTTAATGAATGAACATATACTCTTCTCAACAGACTCGCGTATCCGACAAAGAAACCTTCGAGAGATTTAGCTCCGAATTTGCCATCTTGGTCTATTACGGTACATGGTGCACCGAATGGTTCTAAGAACTTCAAATTTGGCTTCCTTCGGTTTATCATCTCAAAACATGTTTTCTTTGTTGGTTTGACAGTGAGAACCCTGTTTAGCGTGTAACAAGCAGCAGCAACCGCTTCACTCCAGAAGCTGATAGGAAGTTTAGAATCTGCAAGTATGGTTATTGCATTTTCAATCAAAGTTCTGTTTTTCCGTTCAGCTACTCCGTTTTGCTGTGGAGTATAGGGAGCACTAAACTCGTGCAGAATCCCTTTTGCATTGCAGAATTCCTTTATTTTGTTATTCTTAAACTCTGTGCCATTGTCACTTCTAATGCGTCTAACCGGCAGATGATAAATGTTCTCAAGTTTCTTGAATAGAATAACCAAATTCTCGAACGTTTCGTCTTTTGATTCTTGAAAGAATACCCACGAATATCTCGAATAGTCATCTGTCACGACCAAGCAATATAAGTCTCCTGAGATGCTTCAAACATTTACAGGACTAAATAAGTCCATGTGGAGACGTTCTAATGGCAACTTGATTGAGTTTAGAATTTTCTTCGGATGAGATTTCTTGATCTGTTTTCCCTTCTTGCATTCCAAGCAAAGATCAGACATCTGAAAACTTCAAAGATTTACGCCTTCTACAAGATCATTGTGAACCAAGAAATTCATTTTTCGCAAATGAATATGCCCCATCTTACGATGCCAAAGAATAGAATCTTTTTCAGTAGCCTTTGATACAAAACATTGTGCTGATTTTGATGAAGTGGTAGCAACACCCATATCAAGAACATATAAATCATTCTCTCGAGGTGCTCGCATCAGAATCCACTCATCTAGTATTTTGAATCCCGGCTTCAAGATAATACACTCTTTGTCGTTGCAATAGACTGTAAATTTCTTGTCACAAATCTGCGATATACTCAAAAGATTGTTCTCAAGTTCTGCAATATAGTTCACGCGATCAAATGAAACTACGCCATTGGAGAGTTTTCCCTCGGCGACTATCCTTCCACCTTGATTTCCTGCAAATCCAACATATCCACCATTGATAGCTTTAATGTCGAATAGCAATGCCTTCATTCCCGTCATATGACTGGACGCTCCACTATCCAAAATCCACTTTGAAAGTACGGATCTTTGGAGCCCCAAAATTCAGAAATTAGGTGAAAAGCTCTACCCAAGCCTTCTTGGTCTTGGGTTTTACTGGATAACCATCATCAAAATCATATTCAAACTTATCAACGTCATTAAAATCAAATTCATCATCTGTTTCAACAATTTTAATGTTTGAAATTTTCACTTTTTTCTTATCTTTTACAGATTTGACATTATCGTTCTTGATTTCTGTTTTAACTTCTTTCTCATTCTCACTAGTCTTCACTTGCTCAGACTTAGTGATTTCAGACTTTGATTCTTTTGTGTAGTCAGTCTTTACTAGCTCAGACTTAACAACACCAGATGTTGTTGACCTTTTCTTGGCAATCCGGGTTTGAGATTTGATATTAGCCTTTTTTATGTAAAACTTGTTTTCATTAGACCTAGAAGTTTCACCTTTTTCGAAAATGGATTTTTCAAAAGTCTTTTCAGACTTTGGTTTAACTTCTGGTTTTGATTCATTTCGTTTCAAAATCTTTACAGGTTTTGCAAACACTGGTTGCTTTGGTTTAACAACATTTGAATCTTCTTTTCTTCAAAGAGAGGCCAGTTTTGATTTCGGACATTGTCGTGCCATATGACCAATTTCATTGCACTTGAAACATGTCCGATTATCAAGTGGATGTCCTTTAAAAGGTGGTTTTACCCTACTTGAAGTTTTTACACCACTTGTAACCTTGGCTTTATCTCGAATTTCTTTATCCTTCTTAAACTCATCATTTGACTGTTTACCAATCAAATTCTCCTCATGAACTGTACGCGTCCCATATACAAAATACATGTTTTTGTTTTTATATTCATAAAATGGTGACGGTTTCTTTACAGATTCATCAGTTTCTTCTTCTAAACCCAACCCCGCTCTCCGGTTTTCCGGATGATCACCACCGTTTCTTTGGTAATTGTTTCTTTTAGGTTTGGAATAGAATTTTAGTTCATTGATTACCAATTCCTCTGATGTGACTTCCACGAGTTTAAAGAATTTGTCTAGCAATTCTTCCTTCACATTGTGAATCGGGAAACTGTCATCAAAATATAATCTATCCGAATCCTTAAGTTTGTACATTACAAAATTAGGATCGTCACTTAGATCATCCTCTGATGACTTATCATCATCTTCAGTCTGTGAGTCGGAATTCTTAGAACTCGCGTTGGCGCTTTTGAAGCTGCCGTCATCAGAATCACTTAAAACATTTTCAACCACTTTGTTAACCATAACGTTGTTATCATCATCAGATTTAGCATAGACTGTATTAATGTTCTCTGGCAACTCGTCTTTCTTTTCAGAAAGTAATTTAACATTGAGTGCCTTGTCCATCCCGTCTGCAGATTTAACACAATATTTCTCGCAAAGGGGTGGAGGAACATTGCTATATTCTTTGCCCGCTTTATTTTTAGGTTTTTCTTCCGTTGAGATTGTCAGAAGAATGTGATCGATAACATACGCGTTGGTGGTATAACTTCTTAACAATTGTTGAACTCTTTCAGTTTCGATTGTCACGTATTGAAGTTGTTGTTTAATTTCAGCAATGGTGTTAATATAGGTGTTAATTGCTCTTTGTTTATCCATTACTGTACCACTCAACATTCTTATATTATCATGTTGTTCGATGTTATTTCTGTCGAGTCTGCCATAATCATTTTTCATTTTGTCATACGCTTCTTTCATTGTGCGATAATCATATTTTAACAAATCGTTATGCACATTGTTTTCAGCGATGATCTTTGATTTTTCGGCACATTCGACACAAGGTTCAGTACATTTTGTACAAGGTTTCTCAACTTCTACAACTTGTACTTTGACAACTTCTTTCTCGATAACCTTTACCTCTGGACCTACCTTGGTTAGATTCGCCATCAAAGCTTTATCTGCCATGTCCTTGAGGTTTTCGGAATTAACTACTTTGGTAACATTGATGATCTCTACATCAATCTTTTTCTCCTCAACCACTTGTTCTTTCGAGCTTCCATCAAAATGTCCTGCAAAACTGTCACAAGAATTAGAGGATAAAATTCCTTGTCTCTGCGTGTGGATATATTGCTCTTCTTCCTGCTGTTGATGCAAGTATTGTTCCAGAATAGCTTGTTCAAAAGCTGCTGCTTTTGCTGCTGCCGCTGCTTCAGCTGCCGCCGCTGCTTCCTCTGCAGAATTATCTTCAACTATCTCCGCCATTAAAGCAACTCCGGTCTTTTTCCCAATGTAAGAATTCCAATCAAAACCCTCATCTTCTGTGGATGCAACCATGGCTTTCTCCGTGGTACTACTGTTTGGCTTTTCTTGGATCTCAAGTTGAGTTTTCTTCGGGAACGGCTTATATTGAAGTGCACTCTTGTAATATTCATTCCCTCCTCTGAAAGGACTTTGATTTCCGGTTGCCTCGGTGTTCTTACACCCTCTTTTAAAATGCCCTTTTTGACGACATCTAAAGCACGTGACTTTGGTTTTGTCAAAACCTAATTTGTTGCTGGAATTTCCTATGTCAGGGCCTATGAGTGCAACGAACTTTGTCACTCTCCTGATAAGCTAATGACCATTTGATGTCCATTAGTTCGAGCTCTTCCTTGTCTACCTGGTCATAATCTTCTGCGGTCATCTCAGGGTTTCCGATCTTACCGGCAACAAGACATTCATAAGACTCTAAGACGGTAGCAAGTAATGACATATGTTGTTTTGCAACTTCTTCTGAAACAACATTGTTCAAATTCACTGCGATGTTGCATTTATATACATTCGGATCAGAACTTTGTTGTTGATTCTGGTTCGCTTGGCCTTGATACGTTTAATTTGAACCAGTGCTCAAGTAAGAACTTTGTGGACTTTGGTCATACTGAGGCTGTGAATGGTTCTGATTCTATGGAGAAGCATTCATGTTTGCACTAAAAGCAGTTCCAATTTTTGGCCATGTAAGATACAAGTTCGGACGAACTTGTATAAGCAAGTTCGGCCGAACATGCATACAATACATCACATGGGCGAACTTGGCTCCAACACTTCATAAATACTTCATAACCTAGCCTATTCAGCTCTATATAGTACAGACTCGACAATAGACTAAGACATAGACATTATGCACCAACAATATTCTTATCCATTCTTTGGGCTAATTCTTGCTCCTCTATCCCTGGTTGGGAAATCTGCTAGAACATTTGTTTTCAGTTTTGATTATTTCTATATCAAAATAGTACTCATAGAATAGCATCTGCCATCTAATAAGCCTTTTATATTATGGTTAGAAGGCAAATTATTTCTAATAAAAGCCTTTACCTGTGTATTATCTGTCCTTAGCAAGAATTTATTTTGTAATAAAAAACAATAAAACTTTTGACAACTTTTAATAACAGCTAATAATTCTTTTTCATTTATATGATACCTTGTTTCAGTGTCACTAAAAGTAGCCGAACAATATCTACAAATACTGTAGGTCTGGATCGGTGCACCGAAGAACACAAGATCTGCGTTTAAACGGTTTAACGTGCGGAATCCGTTAAACCGAGTTGTAATCGACACACGAGAATCGTATATAATCAACGTTTATTATGATTCAACGTAAACCGGACAGAGTTTCGACACTAATCGACTCGAAAACACCTATTCTAGATCTGACAGTTGAAGGCTTGAATGATTGTCAGTTTCGAGCCGATCATCTGTGAGCCTTTTCATGATATATATATATATATATATATATATATATATATATATATTGCATACATTTCGTGCGAATCATGTTAAGATTCGTACGAAAATAAAGTTACCAAATCATAATACCATGCATGAATATCTTGTGATGTCATCATGATGTGTGAGGAATGATGTCATCGTCTTGGATGATGTCATCATACTGATCATCTACGCTCCTTCGTATCGTGCCGTACCGAATCCTAACCTGGACTAAACAAACCTAACATAACCTAGCGAAACCTCTTTCCGGTATATTATAGACTCAAGACTCTTAACATTACACGTACAAATAGATTTCTAGTATGGCCACACGAATAGTGCACTAACAGTCTCCCCCTTGGACATAGCTAGAAAATCTGTGATGATTTGTCTTGAACTGCCTTGGATAACATTTTCAAGTGAAATCACAGTCTCCCCCTTGAATGATGCTCCGAATCTCTAAGATTTGACTTTTAAGAACAACCATACTTATCCACACACAAACAGTTTCTCAACAGTCTCGTTGGTCCGGCTCACATTCAACGTTATCAGGTTTTAATAGAAGATTTTGAAAGAAAATCTTTTTGAATTTTGACATTTTTAATGCAGAATTGTAAACAAACTGAAATGTAACAGTTCATATTTTTGTGAGAAAACGTGCTAGAGGATCATACCAGTTTTACTGAGACATATCAGGTGCACCGTTGATCTACATGAAACACTTAGTTTAAACAATTCATGTGGATTGTCGGTATTGTTGTCCACTTAAACTCAATCTAAAAACTTTTGTAATGCTTATCGATACGTTAAGGTATATTAATTTACACCAAGCTCTTATAGACCCCACGATCTCAGCATATCCCATCATCATGTAATACGCTGACTCAAGTAATGCCTTTAAACTTCCATCAACTGTGATATGTGTGAAAATAACGCAAAATGTTTAAACATTAACAATCAGGTCGATCTTTCGATATGCAGAGAAAGTCCAATGTTTAAACAAAATAAGAAATAAAAACAAGTTGAAATTGTTTAACTCTTAATCACCAGATCGAGATTCCCATATACGCAGTGGTGATCCAAGATTTAAACGAAACACCAAGTAAAATAAAGCAGAAACGTTTAGGCACTAACATCCAGTTCGATACTTTCGTATACGCAGAGGATATCCAATGCTTAAACAAAATAAAGAAATCAAACAAGTTTAAATCTTTGCAAAATGAAATACACAATCACAGTGACTTTTTCAGTAAGTTGTGAACGTTCACAAACTGACCAGTTTTAATGCTTTTTAGCATTTAGCGATTACCGAGTAGGTACACAGTCACAAAGGACAAAACTAAGTACTATGCTTTCAACCGCGTTTCTCACTAGAACTAAGCTTTTTCATTTAAGTTTGTATCGTTTTCGCAAAACTACTAGTCTAGCTAAGCCTACCGACATATATATAGTGAGACTGTTTAACTATTTTAAACAATACATATCTTTAGCATGCACTGATAGTCCACTGATGTATTACCATTTCCTCTTTTTGCACAAGTAATCTCATTTTTTATTTTTTAATGTTTTTGACATTTTTGAGATTTTCTATTGTTTTTGGCTTTTTAAAAATTTTATCTATCTAAAATGATTTTGAAATGATGTTTTCTAATTTTACAGAAATTTTTGATTTTGACAATTTAAAAATTTTCTCTCCCTAAAATCGAAACATCTTTTCGAAATCGAAATAAGAAAACCTTTCAATTGGTTTTGGACATATATGATCTAGCATTAATGACGATGTCACAAAACCTTTCAATTTCTTTTCAACAATCTCAACATTATTTTCAAGTTGAGTTATTTTCTCAAGATGAGAATTTATTTCTTTTTGTTTTTCAAAAATATTTTCATTTAAAACTAATTTCTCATTTTCTAAACCTTTTATTTTATTTTGAAATTGTTTTTCATTTTCTTTTAAAATTTTATTTTCCAATGTCAAACTCTCCAAATTACTCAAGAGTTTGGCATTATCTACTAGATAATCATTCAAATCTTTATCATAAACTGGGCAGAGTGGTTTAGAAATTGAAGACTCATTTGTAGATGTACTTGATTCTTTGACTTCACAATTCTTCGCCATCATTCTTTTTTCACACTCCATCATTCTCTTCCATTTTGCTATTGGTTCATGAGTTTTCACGCTTTCAAGAAAATCATATACTCTAATTTCAGACAAATCAGAATATTTCTTCAATATGAACACAAAATCATCCCAATCCGAGGGTAAGGCATCTGCAAATTTTAATATCTTCTCAGTATCTGAAATCACGACACCATATTCGTTCATTTCATATACTAAATCATAATGCTGTTCCGCCATCCCTCGAACTGATGAATTTTGTGGAATCGTGAAATTTTCAAATTTATTTTTTAACATCTGCTTATGTTTTGAATCACTCCACATTTTTTAAAATTTAGTCTCTTAAACCTAAAAAGTCAAACCCAAAACTTTTGTAGATTAAAAATCCGGTTAGAAAAAACGCTTGTATCCCAAAGTACAAAAATCACTTCTTAACGACCCAAATGAACTTCAATACTCTAGGCCGCTAATCAAACTTGGCCCAAAATAACACGCCAAAACAATTAATTCTTGTAACTCAACGTAGATCAAACACTTAACGGCCCACTTGAAAAACAATTTTAGCAGCCCAACTTAAAAAAAATCTTATTAATATTAAAAAGTTTATTAGTTTTCCGAAAATCCATCTCTCAAGACTCTGAATTTCTTTTTTATATTTTTTTTAATTTTTTAAATGAAACATCATTTTCATATTTATCTAATGTTTTGATTCTATATTCTTAAGAATTTTTTTTTATGAAAACTCAAACGTCACTTTTACTTTTGTGATCAAAACACACTTTTTCAAAACTGTCCTTTTCTAAAATACCAATTCTCAAAACTCTCAACAATTCTATTATCAATTGCCCAATTGCCCTTTCTAATTGTCTGTTCAGTATCTATTTTTTTAGAGAAATTTTCTAAATCAATTTTTGTTTTAACCAACCTGTCACTATCACCTTTTTATAATATTCCATCAATTTTTAAACCCTAAAATCTTGACACAGCATACGTCGCAAATACTCTTATCAACTTCTTTCTTCTTTTCACTAACACCAGATTAACCCTACACTAAAACTGTCACTATTTTCTTCTTCATAAACAAAAGCTAAACAAAAACAACCAATCGGTTTCTCTTCTTTGTTCTAATCAAGCAACAATCAACAAATCTGATCAGCCGCTATAATCACAGATTTACCCATTTACTTTTTCTTCGATGCTTTCACTATCACTACAAACTCAGATCTCGATCTTTTCTTACACAAACAACAATTCAGATCTAAATCAGATTCAAATCTGAAAGTTCGAAATCAGTCAATATCAGATCTGGTTCAATCTCTAATATCAATCATTATTAAGTCAAAAATGTGTTTTTAAAGGTTTTGCTATGTTTTCAAACTCAGATTAGTTTTCGCTGGTTAAGAAGTTCAAAGCATGTCTTCTTGTGCTCCTTGACTGTCATTACGCGATTAAGGGTGTAACATGCAGAGGCAACAACTTTGCTCCAAAAGCTAATAGGCAACTTAGAGTCGGCAAGCATCGTACGTGCAGTTTCAATAAGCGTTCTGTTCTTTCGTGCAGCTACTCCATTTTGTTGAGGAGTATAGGGGGCACTGAACTCATGATGAATACCCTTAGCATTGCAGAATTCGAGCATCTTGTTGTTCTTAAACTCAGTACCGTTGTCACTTCTGATTCTCTTGATAGGCAAATGGTAAAGGTTTTCAATCTTTCGAAACAGGATCATCAGATTATCGAATGTTTCATTTTTGCTTTTTTGGAAGAAAACCCATGATAATCTTGAGAAGTCATCGGTTACAACTAGATAGTATAGATCTCCTGTAATACTCTTCACCTTGACAGGCCCAAAGAGATTCATATGAAGCCTTTCTAGTGGAAGTTTGATTGAGTTGAGAAGCTTCCTTGGGTGTGACTTCTTGTGCTGCTTCCCCTTCTTGCAGCTGATACAATCGTCTGACAGATGAAAATTTTTGAGATTCATCCCTTCCACTAGATTGTTGTGCACCAGAAAATTCATCTTCCTTAGGTGTATGTGACCCATCTTCCTATGCCATAGGATTGATTCCTTTTCAGTTGCCTTTGATACAAAACACTGTCCTTCTTTTGAAGTAGTGAATGCGACGCTCATGTCTAAGACATATAGATCATTTTCTCGTGGAGCGCGCATAAGGATCCACTCCTCAGGAATAACGAAACCAGGTTTGAGAATAAGACATTCTTTGTTAGTGAAGTGAGTTGTGAACTTCTTGTCACAGATTTGTGTGCTTAAAAGATTGTTCTCAAGCTCAACAATGTAGTCTGAAGAAAAAGATTGTTCTCAAGCTCAGCAATGTAGTCTGGAGAAAAAGATTGTTCTCAAGATTTGTCGAAGGCCTCGCAAGAGATTTTTTGGTTGATTCAAGTCAAACATGTTTAAAGTTTTTGAAGAAAAAGTTTTGAATGCTGTCCAAGACTGCGGCAACATCCAAGGGGGAGTCTGATCTGTAGGAGGAGGTCAGTTGAACGTGTTCCCGAATTTGAATCTTTCACCTGTTGCCAGCTTTCGACGAGCTTCAATTCTTTCCTCATTCTTGTCTTTCTTTCTCTGCTCTTTGTCTTCAAGCTTTCTCCAAGAAGTGTTCCATTCCTTTCCTGAATCAATGTTGTTAGCTTAACAAACATTCACAATTTTTTGGAACTGCATGGCCTGCTCCTTGTCTTTTTCTTCATAACTTATCTTGATAAAGAATAGGCGTTCAATGTCTTTCACTGAGCAGTTGACCAGGCACATAGGATCTAACACTCTGATTGCTCGCCATAGCCCATAGATTCTCTTGTGCATAATCACGGTCTCTGATAGATCCTCGGACATATCCCATGACCCTTCGTCAGGCTCAACACAAATACAGCCTCTCCAGTACTCGAATCATAGTGACACCACTTGAAGATCTTGTAAAAATCTTGTTCCATTTTCTTCATAGGTATATTCTTCATAACGCGTGGCCTTTTCACAATCAAAGTCACATCTTTCTCTTGAGTAACTAGATCTATCTTTGTCACGGTTTTTGGCTTGTGTGGCTTCCATAGATTGAATCTATGTTCAGCTTCAAACTTGATGAGCTTCCATAGACGTTGATCATTTGGTCGCAACTTCATACTGAACGTCTTGGTCTGAACTAACTCTTCACATCCCATTCTGGCAGGGACTGTATATCTCCCAATCTTCTGAAGTATTGAACTCCATACTCACGTTTCAACGCATATACATCCAGTTCCTCGATCCATCCCTAAACTAATAATGTCACCCAGAGATGCGTCAGGGTCTCAGGTGAAGAAAGCCAATGGACGACGGGACTTTCTCTCAGGCGGCATTTCCTTGAACCATTTCTTTTTCATCTCTATGATCTCTTCCTTAGTTGGTGGTTTAGGAGCCGTTCCCTCTTTTACTGCTTCTGCTACTTTCTGCTTTAGTATCTCATTATCGATCTCAGCAGTCATTTCATCAAGTGTAGGAAACACGTCAGTTCCTTTACCCGTATATCTCGCCTCTTCATTATCATCCGAATCCCAATCTTCAATAATGACTCTGTCATAGTCGTTAGCTTACGAGATGTCTTCGAATACATAATCATTCGGCTCTGTACTTGTGTTCTTTAATTCTTCTTCAAAGTCGAACTCGGAAGAATCTTCTTGAAGGCCATATAATTCTGCAAGATCAGCCTTGGAGAGGTTATGAACATACTCCCCTTCTTCAACATCATGCTCAAGATAGATAACTTTCGGCTTTGGCACTGTTTCTGCAAAAGATAACTCCCCCTGAACCTGTTCATCGGTTAGCTCAAAAATACAGTCGTTCATGTAAGCATCAACAGATAAATTTTCACTATCAAACAAACTTGATACATATTCAAACCCTTCCTTTTCTAGATCATCAAACGTTCCGTCTACCAACTCATCAATCTCTTTCTTCAGTTCCCTATCAGCAATCGCCTTTTCCTTCGTCATCGATACTAGAATACCTTCACCTTGTAGCACAAACATCTTGCTCACATCAGTGGTGGGATCGTAAACAACCATCTCAGAAGCTGCTGGCACGGATTCAGCTTCCAGCACAGACTGTTCGATCAAAGGAGCCGATGAGGTAGCAGCTTCATGCACATGCACATCATCAATCTTTTCTTTCCTTCGGCCTTCAGAATCAGATAAGGCTTTGGAAGCTCGTTCCCTTTCTGCAACCTTCTGTCTAGCTTCCTCTCTCTCAATCTTCTCTATCTCATCAGCGAGAGAGATACCTAGAGTGCGAACCAAAATCTTCTTCATAAGTTCAACCTACCTGTTATTCGACTCACGTTCAGCTTCATACTCTTCTATCTTCTTTATGATTCTCTGATTTTCTGTCTTGTAGCTGCTCAGAGTTGCCTTTAGAACCTCCCTCTCCTTCTCCAGAACTTTGATTCTTTCTTCATAAACAACAACTTTCTGTGAAGCCTGGAAGTATCTTTCACTATCATCAGTCACCAGTCTCAAAATCTCTCTAATGCTATCCCTATTAGACTGAAGGATCTTTATCTTCTCATCAGCAGACTTCAATTTTTCTTCCAACTCATTCAGTCTTCCAACATACACATCATCAGTTGTTAGATTCTCTCCCCTGGAATAGCTTCATAATCAAAGTCGTAATAATCGTCAAAAGAAGAGAATGTTGGAGGTTGCGTAGGATGAGCCGATGAGGTTGCTTGCTCCTGAGATATAACGGGAGGAGAAACCACAGGAGGCTCTGATACCACTTGTGAATGCTAGGATCGGACCCAACTTAATGAGCTTTCCAGTCAGACTTGCTCAGCAAACAGAGGCGGAATTCATTGTTAGCTGATTGAACAAACAAAGAACAAGCGATGATTACTGTTTAACCGTCTGTGTATTGAATAAACGTTTGCAATGATTACAGACTTGAACAGGGCTTCACCACTGATTCCTCAAAAACAACATCCCAGACAAACATCCTAAGTCACCTTTTTATAGGCAAGACATGACAGCACCTAGTGACTCAAGACCCACTGCTTTTTGCACGAAATTTTCGTGCGAAAATCCAGCTAGATTTTCGTACAAAAACATCAGTAAACATACAAAAACTTCAAAACTAAACTTCTGACACTACAAAACCCTATCTGTACAATAGAATCGTCCTAGACGTAGGCAATAGACATATGTGCACCAACAAATACTTTCACCTATTTTTTCTTTTTCAGAATTATAATCTATTGTCTTAAGTACTCCACTCCAATAGTATTTCGAGGCATCAGTTTCTAAAATAAGATCATCATTTTCTTTAGGAAGTTGTAACTTTGGTAGGTTTTTACAATATCCTTTAATCCGCTTAACTGGGATTTCTAGGTTTTTATCAAAAGTAAATATTTATCTTTTTTAAGTAGACTTTAAAATAGCTTTCTTATTCTGCAAGAGCTTTATAAAATCTGAAGCATAATTTAGTATGTCATGTACTTGTTTTTTATCTACTAACTTATTAGGAAAGGGTGTAATTTTCTCCAGAACATGACTTTGGAGTCCTATACCTTTTCCATCTATTTTCATTCCCGGAAAGTCTATTTTCTCTTTTAATAGGCTAGTTTTCTTTTCAGAAAAGGCTAATCCATGCTTTATACATAAATATGTGAAAATATCAAGGTGTTTTAGATGTAAATTAACATCGTCTGATAAAATTAAGATATCATCTATGTAAACAAAAATAAAATCATAATTTCTGAATATTAAATCCATATTCCTTTGGAATATTTGTGGTGCATTTTTTAATCCGAAAGGCATAACAAGCCATTCATATTGCCCTTGAGGAGTAGAAAATATTGTGTATGCAACACTATCAGGATGCATCTTTATCTGCCAAAATCCGCTTTTACAATCAAACTTAGAAAATATCTTTTTATTTCTTGTTGACTTTAATAGACTTTCTTTATGAGGTTAAAAAATATCCATAAAAAACAGTATTATCATTTAATTTTTTATAATTTATCACCATTCTTGGCTTACCTCTCATCATTTCTGCATGTTTTCTTACCATGAATGCGGGAGAGCTGTGAGGGCTAAGACTAGCTTTGATTAATTTTAAATCCAGGAGCTCTTTTATCTGGAACTAATTTCCTTTCGGTTTTCTGGATTATATCTCATGGGCTTTACTCTAATTTCTTTATCTTTGTCTTTCATTTCTAATTTTGTTATTATTTGATTTTTTTTCCAAAATTGTAATGGATTATCTGTATAACATGGATTATCTGAACAAACATAATGAAAATTTCAAATATGATTATAGAACAATGAAAGAAGCATATGACAAAATGAAAAGAACATATAAAATGGTCGAGCAAGCAAATCTTGAACAAGGTAAAACGATGGACATGTTAAAAGCCTATTTAATGGAAAAACAAACGGGTATTAACATTCATATAAACAAGATTGCAGAACTTAAAATTTTACTTGAAACAACAAAATTGAAACCGAAAGAGTAAATAAACTTTTGTCAGTCATTCGAAAAGTTCGTATGTCATTGATCATATTCTTCCTACTGTAAAAATAGGAGAGGATGGTCAAGTTGATAAGAAAAGTGTGGATTATAGATATGTTCCACCTATGTGGTAAAGTTATGTAAAAAAGAAACCCGAGGGAATGGAGGAGGCGCTCAATTTGAAACTTAAAACTGAAACAAAAGATGAGCTGCCTGAGAACATTGATATAACCTATACTAAAATGGACAACGACACTGAAACTAAAATTGTGAAAAATGTGGTTGAAAAGGTTTTGGAAAATGATTCTAAATGATTCAATTTTGAAAGTGCTGAGTCGAACTTAAACAGTTCAGAATCTGATTCACAATCTGGAAACGTAGACAATTTCTAACGTTGTTTTATACAAAGTTAAGGATTCTGATAATGTAACATTTGTCAAAAACGGGTTTCCAAAACCCGCTTCGTTTTGTAATCGAATATCAAGTTATAAATGTCACGTTGTGTATTTATGGTTATTTTGATTTTTAATGATACATAATTAATAAACAAACTAAACTATAAAAATTATATTTGATAAAAAGTGAAAACAAAATAAATAAAAATAAAATGTTGCTGCCGGGGCTCGAACCCGGGTCAGCCGGGTTGTAACTCCAAAGGTTTAACATTCACACGCATAACCACTCCGCCACTTGTTTGTTTTCTGTCAACTTTAGGAAACAAATAAGTCTTATACACAAACCTAGTTAAACCGGTTGCGCCAACTGAAAAACTGAAATCGGCTATTCAACCGTCTAAACGTTTGAATAATCGCGGTTTCAGGTTTATAACCGATGCACCGACGATCCTAATCAATTCGGATTTGAATGAACTTCAATTTTGATCATAATCGGTTTTTATAACCGAAAATAATCAATGTCTGAATTACTTCAATCAAGACCCCTCTCGCGACTCAGAAACATCATACAAACTTTCCATTTCATTTTCGTCACACATTCGGTCCATCAGAAAGCTTAAATCAACTCGCCGGAAAATTCTGCAAGTTCGCCGGAAAACCGTATTTTTCCTCAAATCGGTAAATTCTTCAATACCATCGTAGTCTAACAGTTGTTAAGCTATTTCTAACTCAAACCTTCCACTTGAGATAGAAATTCAGGCACTGTTATCAGATAATTCCAGTTCGCCGGAAAATTTCTGGAAATCTTTATCTTCGTCTGTGAAACGGTAAGGACCTTCAAACACACTGATAACGTTTGTTTAGCACTTCAATTTCATGATTAACTATTCAAAACGATTAATTGATTTGCTCAGTTGAAGTTCTTAAAAACAGAGACCGACGCCTTGCCGGAACTCTGTAATCAATCATTCACCGGTATGTTTTCCTCTAATTATCATCTCTGCTATCTCATATTAGTCTGTGCAATGTTTAACAATCGAATTAACAAGATTTAATGGTGTAATCTGTTGTCGGTAAAATCCAACGAAGAAGAAGAACTGTGATAACACTATAAGTATAATTAAAATTGGTATTTTAAACGGGTTAGACACACAGTCCAGCGGTGGACTGTGTGCAAATAATACGCACACGTCACGAGTTCGATCCCTGATACACGCACTCTCTATGTAATAAAATGCCTTTTTGTTTAAAGCTGAACCAGGTTAACTCCGTTAGTTGTTAAGTATAATAAAAACCGAAATATTAACCAGGTTAGACACACAGTCCAGCGGTGGACTGTGTGCAACACTAAGTCGCACGTCACGCGTTCGAGTCTGGTTAACGGCACCGGTTCGATGAATTAAAATCTTTTTTAAAAACAAATGAATTTTGAATAAATCGAATTAGTATATAAATATAATTAAAAACAAGATTATTTCGGGTTAGACACGTAGCTCAGTTGGTAGAGTTGCGTGCACGCATACGGGAGGTCTCGGGTTCGAGTCTCACCCAGCGCATACATGCACACTGACCGAACCGGTCAACAGGTCAACAAGTCAACGGTCAACGGTCAACGCAAAAAAAAAAACAATTTTTTTATATTTTTATTTATTTAATTTAATTTAAAATCAATTAAAAATAGTTAAAAATAATATTTTTAAAGATAGAAAATAGCCTTAAACTCACAAAAATATATCTAAAAATTTCATTAAAATCCTTAATAAAATCCACTCATTTACTATATCTTTCCGTTATTATTTAGGTTAGTAATTCTCGTTGTTCAACTCTCCCGACTCGTGCGCATCTCATCATCTCCAATCAAACGCACCCAGTGTGAGTGAATCTTTACAAATTCCCCGTTTTAGTCACGTTTTGGGGTGTATCATGTGTCTTGCTATATATTATATTTAAACCATTGTGCATACATCATATCATGAACTTGTGTATTCAGCTTGTTACAACTGTTTGTGTGGTTATTGTTAGATTCAATTTATTATTTCAGTACATGCAATTTCATAGGCCGCCGCTCCCCATTACATTATGAGCGTTGAGCATGTTCCCCATTACATTATGAGCGTGAACCTGGCGTGCCCACATACGATCGGCTCCGTTTGATTGAGCCTTGATCGCACAGACATTTATCATTTTCAGTACATGCAATACGATCGGCTCCGTTTGATTGAGCCTTGATCGCACAGTTTCATTCATGTTATTTATCGTATGATGTTGGTATGTTAATGTATGCTATCATGTGTTATTGTATGTTATAGTTGTGATTGCTATTGCTACTGCTTGGTTATTTACATTTGCTCATTTATGATTATTCACAATTTTTCATTGATAAACTAACAAGAAAATCAATAACAAATGTTTATCTAACAAGGTTCACTCGCCAACTTATGTTGACCCAAAAACCCCCATTTTTTACACATGATACAGGTGAACCAGCTGCAGCAAGAAACACTTAGGATTGGACTAGAAGAATAAAATGATTTAGAGTTTGGGATTGTTTTGTTTGGTTTATTTTCTTTGTATTGTATGGACATGTTTGGATATTTGGAAATGTAACTTTGACTTTAATAATTATGAAACATATTAGTAAATATCATGAGCTTTGGTGATAACCCAATTATGCCCCGACTCTTATTTCGCTGCGGGTCGGGGTGTGACAGATTGGTATCAGAGCCATGACTATAAGGATATAGGATAGGTTATTAGACCCTTAGAGCCTATACTATAGTTGTTCAGAAATTTTTAAGATTTTTGTGTGTTACATGCCAAATTTCATGATGCTTATATGTTTTATGTTAAATGTTACATTCAATGTTATGCAAGCATGTTCATAAGTATATATTATCATATAATGCCTATCAATAATCATATTCTCATAACACAACATATCCATGAAAGCACACACCACATCATTATCATGATTGCTTTTACAATGATTTTTGTGTTTTCAAATCTCATCAAAGTGAGTTCTCATGACGGGCATGTAGTAACTGGAAGGGTACCAGTACCGGTAGTCGGAACGTCCTGTCTAGGCTGGCATTCGTATAAATCCAAAATAAAGGACCCGTTTGCCTACCTGGGGACTAACGATGAGAGTATGAAGTACCTATTAGGCCAAAGCATGCTATACCAAACGTCGTGTGAGCTAACCCCACTTTGAGTTGTCATTGTGTCTACACCTGGACACACTCCGACCATACATCTCGTAAACATATTTTGTGGTTTGCATTCGGGTGATGCGAGTGTTAAATCTCCAATACTAATGTGAATCCTACCAAGCCAATAGCCATGGGGGCCCACATGACTATACAGGTGAAGGTATGGGGGACATTTGAGGCCCAACATGAGCAAACCCAAGACATCCTATGGATGTAGTTGCATTATTGATATTTATGTTATTTTCATTTTTCTTAAAGACACATGACACCTAAAAGGACTCCATAAACTCACAAACTTCTTATGTATGTTCTTGTAGATGTCGTCCAGACAACAACGAGGGGGTAAAAGATCAGGAAGGTCTCAGGAACGCTTGGCCACACACATCGCGAAACAAATGGCCACGATACTGCCTGACATTGTGGTCCAAGTACAACAAGCTCTCGCCACAAATCCCACTAATCCTCCCCAACAACATGACCAGAACATCGACAACCCTCCTACCAGCAAGTGCTCATACAAGCATTTCAAGTCTTGTGATCCTCCTAAATTTGAAGGGACCGAAGGTGTCACTGCTCTCCTCCATTGGTTTGAGGAAATGGAAAACACCTTCCTCAACTGTGATTGTCCTGAGGATCGCAAGGTTCGATACGCCACCGGGAGACTATTTGGGGTAGCTCTCACTTGGTGGAATACTGAAAAAGGGAACAGGGGAATTGATGATGCAATGGCCTTAACTTGGGAGGAGTTAAGGGAAATCATGACTAGGCGTTTCTGTCCTAGGAGTGAAAATAAAAAGTTGGAGGACGAATTTCATTCTTTAAAGCAGAAGGAGGGAGATCACACCACCTATAACAAGAGGTTTTTAGAGTTGAACCAAATGGTTCCAAATTTGTTTACCCCAACTTATCGTTTGATCGAGCATTATATTCGAGGACTTCCCTCGAAAATTCAAGATTCAGTTCTCAGCATTTCACCGGTAACACTTGAAGCTGCTATGGAGCTAGCGACTGAACTGACCGAGAATCGAATTCGCAACGGGAAGTTTAAAGAAGAGAAAAAGAAAGCCCTGTTGAGGGTCAAACTTCAAACCATTCCATCTCCTCCTCTAAGTTTGCTAACAAGAGGAAGCGCAACACCAGAAACTTCGCCGTTACACAAACCAACCTCCCAATTCCTGCTGCACCCATTGCCCAAGTCGCTCCTTCACCTGCACCATACAAAAGACCCTACTCTGGCCCGTTACCAAAATGCAACCGTTGCCAATATCACCATTCTCCTGATTATCCTTGCCAGCATTGCACCGGCTGTGGTCGCACGGGTCATACTGTTCAAACCTGCCGCATGCCCCAGCGAACGAACCGACACCAGCCTTCAACCCAAACCCACCAACAATTAATGGGTCAAGCCCAACAACCCTTACTATATCCACCCGCCCAACATTTAGCCCAAACATATTACCAACCCAATTATCCTATGGGTCAACCTATGCGGGCTTGCTACAATTGCGGAGACCCAAGCCATTTCAGAAACACTTGTCCAAGGTTGGTAAACATTATTCATGCTCAGGCCCAAGCCAACTCGGTGAATCAAGCGAACCAAGCTCCTCCACCTGCAAGAGGAAGAGCTTTCAATATCAACGCTAATCAGGCTAGAGCTGACGGCAATGTGGTTAACGGTACGTTCCTTATAAATGGTAGATATGCATCTATGTTATTTGATACTGGTGCGGATAGAAGTTTTGTGTCCTTAGAATTTGAACCTATCTTAAACCAAAATCGGGATAAGCTCATGGAATCCATAACGGTAGAAGTTGCTGACGGGAAACCAGTTTTATTAAACTCTATTATACGCAACTGTACACTCACCTTAAACGACCACGATTTCTCAGTCGACCTTATTCCTATGAAGCTGGGAAGTTTTGATATCATAATTGGTATGGACTGGCTCAGTCAACATCAGGCAGAAGTTGTATGTCGCGAAAAATTTATACGTATTCCTCTTTCAAACGGTCAGACTCTTCGAATCTTTGGGGAAACCTCGTCGAAGGGGCTCAGCTTAATGTCTTGTCTTCAAGCCCAAAAATATCTTCGCAAAAATTATGTCGCGTTTTTAGCCCACATCATCAAAAAGGGAACCATGGAGAAGAAACTTGAAGACATTCCAGTAGTAAAAGATTTCCCGCAAGTTTTTCCTGATGACATTTCAGGACTTCCTCTAGTTAGAGAAGTCGAATTCCATATTGATCTTATACCTGGTGCTACACCAGTTGCAAAGTCTCCTTATAGGTTAGCCCCCTCTGAAATGCAAGAGCTAGCCAGTCAACTACAAGAGTTGACTGACAAGGGATTCATACGTCCTAGCTCATCGCCTTGGGGTGCACCTGTCCTTTTTGTAAAGAAGAAAGATGGATCGTTTCGTATGTGTATCGACTACAGAGCTCAACAAATTAACAATCAAGAATCGCTATCCTTTACCCCGCATTGATGATCTTCTTGACCAACTTCAAGGTGCCAGCTATTTTTCCAAAATCGATCTTCGATCTGGTTATCATCAACTTAGAGTACAAGAAGAAGACGTCCCAAAGACCGCATTCCGAACTCGTTATGGTCATTATGAATTCATGGTCATGCCATTTTGTTTAACCAACGCTCCAGCAGTCTTCATGGACCTAATGAACAGAGTCTGCAAACCTTATCTTGATCGATTTGTTATAGTCTTCATTGACGACATTCTTATTTATTCAAAGTCTAAGTCCAATCATGAGCGTCATCTTCGACTCATCCTTACACTTCTAGAGAAGGAAAAGCTTTACGCCAAATTCTCCAAATGCGAATTCTGGTTAAAAGAGGTGCAATTCCTCGGACATGTAGTCAATGACAAGGGAATACATGTCGACCCCTCAAAGATCAAAGCGGTACAAGAATGGCAAGTGCCACGTACACCAACAGAAGTAAGATCTTTTCTTGGCCTGGCTGGTTATTATCGTCGATTCATCTCAAACTTCTCACGCATTGCTGTACCACTCACGGCTTTAACTAATAAAGGAAAACCTTTCATATGGGGACCCAAGCAAGAAGAAGCCTTCCAAACTCTTAAACAAAAACTTTGTGATGCACCAATCCTCACTCTTCCTGAAGGTTGTGATGATTTTGTTGTCTATTGCGACGCGTCAGGGCAAGGATTAGGCTGCGTCCTAATGCAAAGAGGAAAAGTTATAGCTTATGCTTCGAGACAACTCAAGACGCATGAGAAGAACTACACCACTCATGACCTAGAACTTGGAGCCGTTGTGTTCGCTCTTAAGATATGGAGACATTATCTCTATGGTACTAAGTGTGAAATATACACTGACCACAAGAGTCTTCAACATATCTTCAATCAAAAGGAGTTAAACATGAGGCAACGAAGATGGGTCGAACTTCTAAATGATTACGACTGTGAAATTCGGTACCACCCTGGCAAAGCAAATGTGGTGGCTGATGCACTTAGTCGAAGGGTTATGCGAACTCCATTCGTCTTCTATGTTCGCAAATTATAACTGACATTAAAGATCAAATTCGATAAGCCCAACATGTTTCAGTAACGGAAGAAGATGTACGAAAGGAGATGTCCTGTGGAGCTGAACTTAAAATTGAAACTAAATCTGACGGTATTCTGTATTATCTAGATCGTATATGGATTCCTAACCACAACAATCTTCGTGAAATTCTTATGAAGAAAGCTCACAAAACGCGATACTCTATACACCCAGGAGCCGATAAGATGTATCAAGACCTACGATATACCTATTGGTGGCCTGGAATGAAAAAGGATATTGCTGTTTTTGTTTCTAAGTGCCTTACATGTTCCAAGGTGAAAGCTGAACACCAAAGACCCTCAGGACTTCTGGTTCAACCTGAAATACCTGTATGGAAGTGGGAAAATATAACCATGGACTTCATTACTGGGTTACCTCGCACTTCTGGTGGGTATGACACTATATGGGTAATAATTGACCGACTTACAAAATCAGCTCACTTTATTCCTATCCGCGAAGATTTCAAGAACGAAAAGCTTGCTCGTATTTATATCAGCGAAATCGTAAGCCGACATGGGGTACCGTTAAGCATTATTTCTGATAGTGATGGTCGTTTCACTTCACGAACATGGCAAGCAGTACAATCCGCTATGGGTACGCGATTAGATCTCAGTACCGCCTATCATCCTCAAACTGATGGACAATCTGAACGCACCATTCAAACTCTTGAAGATATGCTTCGAGCATGTGTCATAGACTTCAAGGGTAATTGGGACGCTCATCTACCATTAGTCGAATTTTCGTACAACAACAACTATCATTCAAGCATCGGCATGGCACCTTTTGAAGCCTTATATGGTCGTAAGTGCCGATCTCCAGTATGTTGGCACGAAATTGGGGAAGCTCAAATCACTGGTCCAGAATTGATCCAAGAAACCACAGACAAGATCCATCAAATCCGAAACAATCTTCTAGCGGCTCAAAGTCGTCAAAAGAGTTATGCAGATAAACGACGGAAGCCTTTAGAGTTTAACATTGGTGATCATGTACTTCTAAAAGTATCACCGTGGAAGGGAGTAGTTTGGTCAAAAAGGCAAGCTAGCACCACGTTACGTAGGACCTTTCAAGATACTCGAAAGAGTAGGTCCTGTAGCATACAAACTTGATCTACCAGAAGAACTCAACAGGATTCATCCCACATTCCACGTATCAAACTTGAAGAAGTGCCTCGCTGATGAGAACCTCCACATTCCGCTGGAAGATATTCAGATTGATGAATCTATGCATTTTATTGAAAGACCTGTAGAGATCATGGACTTCGGAGAAAAACGTTTACGACGAAGTTGCATTCCAATTGTTAGGGTACGCTGGGAGTCGAAACGGGGACCTGAGTTTACTTGGGAACGTGAAGACTCAATGCGCGAAAAATACCCGCATCTATTTCCTACTACTTCTACTACTTAAATTTCGGGACGAAATTCCTAAAAGTAGGGGATACTGTAACATTTGTCAAAAACGGGTTTCCAAAACCCGCTCTGTTTTGTAATTGAATATCAAGTTATAAATGTCACGTTGTGTATTTTTGGTTATTTTGATTTTTAATGATACATAATTAATAAACAAACTAAACTATAAAAATTATATTTGATAAAAAGTGAAAACAAAATAAATAAAAATAAAATGTTGCTGCCGGGGCTCGAACCCGGGTCAGCCGGGTTGTAACTCCAAAGGTTTAACATTCACACGCATAACCACTCCGCCACTTATTTGTTTTCTGTCAACTTTAGGAAACAAATAAGTCTTATACACAAACCTAGTTAAACCGGTTGAGCCAACTGAAAAACTGAAATCGGCTATTCAACCGTCTAAACGTTTGAATAATCGCGATTTCAGGTTTATAACGATGCACCGACGATCCTAATCAATTCGGATTTGAATGAACTTCAATTTTGATCATAATCGGTTTTTATAACCGAAAATAATCAATGTCTGAATTACTTCAATCAAGACCCCTCTCGCGACTCAGAAACATCATACAAACTTTCCATTTCACTTTCGTCACACATTCGGTCCATCAGAAAGCTTAAATCAACTCGCCGGAAAATTCTGCAAGTTCGCCGGAAAACCGTATTTTTCCTCAAATCGGTAAATTCTTCAATACCATCGTAGTCTAACAGTTGTTAAGCTATTTCTAACTCAAACCTTCCACTTGAGATCGAATTCATGCACTGTTATCAGATAATTCCAGTTCGCCGGAAAATTTCTGGAAATCTTTATCTTCGTCTGTGAAACGGTAAGGACCTTCAAACACACTGATAACGTTTGTTTAGCACTTCAATTTCATGATTAGCTAATCAAAACGATTAATTGATTTGCTCAGTTGAAGTTCTTAAAAACAGAGACCGACGCCTTGCCGAAACTCTGTAATCAATCGTTCACCGGTATGTTTTCCTCTAATTATCATCTCTGCTATCTCATATTAGTCTGTGCAATGTTTAACAATCGAATTAACAAGATTTAATGGTGTAATCTGCTGTCGGTAAAATCCAACGAAGAAGATGAACCGTGATAACACTATAAGTATAATTAAAATTGGTATTTTAAACGGGTTAGACACACAGTCCAGCGGTGGACTGTGTGCAAATAATACGCACACGTCACGAGTTCGATCCCTGATACACGCATTCTCTATGTAATAAAATGCCTTTTTGTTTAAAGCATAACCGGGTTAACTCCGTTAGTTGTTAAGTATAATAAAAACCGAAATATTAACCAGGTTAGACACACAGTCCAGCGATGGACTGTGTGCAACACTAAGTCGCACGTCACGCGTTCGAGTCTGGTTAACGGCACCGGTTCGATGAATTAAAATCTTTTTTAAAAACAAATTAATTTTGAATAAATCGAATTAGTATATAAATATAATTAAAAACAAGATTATTTCGGGTTAGACATGTAGCTCAGTTGGTAGAGCTGCGTGCACGCATACGGGAGGTCTCGGGTTCGAGTCTCACCCAACGCATACATGCACACTGACCGAACCGGTCAACAGGTCAACAAGTCAACGGTCAATGGTCAACGCAAAAATAAACAATTTATTATATTTTATTTATTTAATTTAATTTAAAAATCAATTAAAAATACTTAAAAATAATATTTTTAAAGATAGAAAATAGCCTTAAACTCACAAAATATATCTAAAAATTTCATTAAAATCCTTAATAAAATCCACTCATTTACTATATCTTTCCGTTATTATTTAGGTTAATTATTCTCGTTGTTCAACTCTCCCGACTCGTGCGCATCTCATCATCTCCAATCAAACGCACCCAATGTGAGTGAATCTTTACAAATTCCCTGTTTTAATCACGTTTTGGGGTGTATCATGTGTCTTGCTATATATTATATTTAAACCATTGTGCATACATCATATCATGAACTTGTGTATTCAGCTTGTTACAACTGTTTATGTGGTTATTGTTAGATTCAATTTATTATTTCAGTACATGCAATTTTATAGGCCGCCGCTCCCCATTACATTAAGAGCGTTGAGCATGTTCCCCATTACATGATGAGTGTGAACCTTGCGTGCCCACATACGATCGGCTCCGTTTGATTGAGCCTTGATCGCACAGACATTTATCATTTTCAGTACATGCAATACGATCGGCTCCGTTTGATTGAGCCTTGATCGCACAGTTTCATTCATGTTATTTATCGTATGATGTTGGTATGTTAATGTATGCTATCATGTGTTATTGTATGTTATAGTTGTGATTGCTATTGCTACTGCTTGGTTATTTACATTTGCTCATTTATGATTATGCACAATTTTTCATTGATAAACCAACAAGAAAATCAATAACAAATGTTTATCTAACAAGGTTCACTCGCCAACTTATGTTGACCCAAAAACCCCCATTTTTTACACATGATACAGGTGAACCAGCTGCAGCAAGAAACACTTAGGATTGGACTAGAAGAATAAAATGATTTAGAGTTTGGGATTGTTTTGTTTGGTTTATTTTCTTTGTATTGTATGGACATGTTTGGATATTTGGAAATGTAACTTTGACTTTAATAAATATGAAACATATTAGTAAATATCATGAGCTTTGGTGATAACCCAATTATGCCTCGACTCTTATTCCGCTGCGGGTCGGGGTGTGACAGATAAACTGTACTTTAATGAGATCCTTCTGATCCAGAATGTGAAAGATCACATTG
Source organism: Scalesia atractyloides (assembly GCA_947069175.1). Taxonomy (NCBI): domain Eukaryota; kingdom Viridiplantae; phylum Streptophyta; class Magnoliopsida; order Asterales; family Asteraceae; genus Scalesia; species Scalesia atractyloides. The sequence continues at coordinate 30,964,060 of CAMTDV010000018.1, read as the reverse complement.
GTAAACTTTTCAAACTGGTAGAAGTAAAATCAGAAGATCTTGATAAAAATCTGACAAAGTTTTATTCAAAATCCAAAAGATTTTCAACAATTATCGAAGGAAAGGTGGGGATTTTGCTGAGACAAAAAGAGAAGGTTTGGGTTTTGAAACAAAGAAAAATGACAAAAAGTTTCCAAAGCAAAATTATAACAACAAGAAAATGAAATTTGTTTATGGAAGTAACACAATTGTTGAAAAAGAAAGCATTGGTAAACAATCAAATGATGAGTTTAAGAAAGAGAAAAAACTCCGTGAACAGAAGTTGGATTCATCTGCTAGATCTGATAGCAGAAGATGTTTCAAATGCAACGAAGTTGGGCATATTGCACGGCGTTGATTGCAAAAGAATCCAAGATCTGCTTATGATGAAAGGAATTCACAGAAGATATAAATAAGAAATCACCATATTTTGCACCAACAAAAATTGTGAAAAGGAAAACTGAAAATGAGAAACAGTAAATGATTTTGTACCTAAAAATGATACTGGTGATTCGTCGGTTAAAGTTGAAAAAAAAGAATCAACATATTATCCTAAAAAGGCAAATTTAAATCAACAAAGATGGGTGGTTAGGGAAAAATCATATTCTGTGAAATCCAAACAAGCTGATTCAACCAAAGGAAAGGAAAAGGTTGAACTTGCAAGTACGAGTGAAAATGTAAAACTTGAAAAAGTTGAAAAACTGGTAAAAATTGACAGTGCAAAAGATTTTCCCAAAATTACAAAGGTAAAAAAGAAAGTCAATTTTACTAAAGAGATTATTGATGAGTATTTTGATGGAGAGGATGAATATGCAATTGAGAGTGATTACGGAGATGTTTATCCAATCCACAAGACCAAAAAGGCTTGGGTTTCTCTCTTTAACTAGATTCTCTGATTGTGTGTGCAGGGCTTCCATGGTCGATTCTTTCTAAATGGATCATGGACAGTGGAGCTTCCAGACACATGACCGGAATGCTAGCTTTGCTTTATGATGTCAAATCTATCAGAGGTGGTTATGTGGGTTTTGCGGGAAATCAAGGTGGTCGGATTACCGATGAAGGAAAGTTGTCGAATGGAGTAGTATCTTTCGATAGAGTGAACTATATTGTAGAGTTAGAAAACAACTTGCTGAGTATCTCCCAGATATGTGATAAAAAGTTCACCACACATTTCAATGACAAAGAGAGCATGATCTTGAAACCAGGATTTAAGATTCCAGAAGAATGGATTTTGATGAGAGCTCCAAGAGAAAATGATTTATATGTGCTTGATATGGGAGTTGACACCACAACATCAAAGTTGGCACATGTTTTGTTACTAAAGCTACAGAAAAGGAATCAGTGTTATGGCACAGAAAGATGGGTCACATACATTTAAGATAGATGAATTTTCTTGTTCACAAAAACTTAGTTGATGGGGTAAATTTGAAAAGTTTTCATCTGAATGATGATTGTGTAAATTGCAAGAAAGGGAAGCAGCACAAGAAATCTCATCCAAGGACGCCGTTAAATTCAAACAAACTACCTTTAGAGCGGTTACACATGGATCTCTTCGGACCAGTTAATGTGAAAAGTATTTCCAGAGATTTATACTGTTTGGTGGTTACGGATGATTATTCAAGGTTCTCGTGGGTATTCTTTCAAGAGAGCAAGGATGAAACATTTCAAAATCTGATGATTCTCTTCCGAAAGCTTGAGAATTTATATCATTTACCTATTCGAAGAATCAGAAGTGATAACGGAACGGAATTTAAGAATAACCGATGCTCGAGTTTTGCAACGATAAAGGCATTCTTCACGAACTCAGCACCCCTATACTCCTCAACAAAATGGAGTAGCTGAACGTAAGAATCGCACGCTTATTGAAACGACAAGAATGATGCTGGCTGATTCTAAATTGCCTGTGAGTTTCTGGAGTGAGACTGTTGCTTCAGCATGTTATACCTTGAACCGGGTGTTAACTGTTAAACCATTTTAGAAGACATGCTTCGAACTTCTTAATCAAAGGAAACCTAACTTGGAGTTTCTTGAACCTTTCGGATCTCCTTGTACAGTAATCGATCCTGATGGCAAATTTGGAGCAAAGTCGCTACAAGGTTTCTTTGTTGGATATGCAAGTCCACTACGGCGGGTATATTTTCCAAGTTTGAATCAAGTGGTTCTTGCACAGCATGTTGATTGTCGGAGATACACATTGCCAATACAGAAACCTAGAGATTCTTGGATGTTTAATTACGACAACCTGTGGAATTCTTTTGAACTGCCAGAAGAACCAAATGAAGAGGAACTTGCATTGTTATATCAAATGCAACAAGCAGCTAATCATGAACATGTTTCACGACCGATAGTTGTAACTCAACCACCTTTTGGTACTTCAAGTGCTGAACATGTTCAAACAAATGTTCCAGAAGAACCAGTTGCTGCAACAATTCCAAATTCATCTGATCCCATTCTTTCTCCAACAAATGAGTCTGATTCTGATTCTGCACCAACTTATGATTAAGATGACGAATCAAGTTCCGATGAGGAACCTAAGCAGATCATAAGTTTATTAAATCAATCTGCTGGTCCTAGTTCAAGAAATGAAGGATCTACAAGTGGTACTGTTACTGATTCTATGGCTGAACAAAATATTACTAATCTGGAAAACGAAGTGGTTCCTAGAAATCTATCGTATCATCCTTCAGACAACATAATTGGTGAACTGCGTGCATGAGTAAAAACGCGAAATCAAATTAACAAAGCTCTTAGTTGTTTCTATACTAAAGTAGCTCATGTTCAGGAATATTGTTCTTTTCGCGGTTTTATTTTGCAAATTGAACCTACATATGATATTTGTGCCTTTATAACCATCATACAATTTTTGAACAATTTCCAATCCGATGAAATCTTGCATTCATTCCCAGAAATTGTATAATTACATGTGACATCCACACATTTAAGTTCATGTACAATTTCGACACTTCAAAGCTTTTTCTGGAAGATATACGTACACTGTTACGAAAACGTAATCAGTTTAATGCAATGTATATTCCAGAATAGTGACATAAGCTAAAAAATACCCTAAATATCCTTTATATAACTTAGAAAGTTTTGAAGCGTTTGGTATGTCAAAAACAAGTTTATTCGGTCACATGGACTATTTATGACAAACTACGAAAGTCTGCCGATTCTCATAGCGACGCACACTCCAGAACAATGACATAATATAAAAATACCCTAAATACCCTTTACATAACTTAGAAATAAGTTTTGAGGGCTTCGGTATGGCAAAAACATGCTTATTCAGCTCCAGGGGCTATTTTGCAAATTCTGTGAAACTATGCCGTTTCGCGTATTTCTTAGTCCGAAACACGTAAGCACATCCAAAAATTTTTGTAATCATTAAAATCTTGTATTTTAATGATTGGAATGCAAAAATATCATTCGTGACGCATTTACGGTCATGCACGCGTTCGTTATGATTTTCGTCGTAATTTACCGAAAACCGCAACCGTACGACCAAACGAACCGACACCCGAAACATTTTTGAACATATTTCAAGTTTCCTATTCTTTATCATCCTTATAGAGCTTCAAAATCAGGTTAACGGGTGTTAGAAGTGCCAAAACACGACAAAACGTAGTGCAGGGGGCTTGTTCTGTAATTATGCGAAAGTTGTTGCCAGGTCCTATACTTACGGCCCGTAAGCATGGTACCATACGGTTCTTAAGGACCGGCCCAGCTCACCATAAGTAGCTCCCTGTTTATTTAGGGACACTAAGCACACGAATTTTGCCACTTCTCTTCTGCTTTGGACACCTAAAGGGACACTAATCCATGCCATAACACCTGGACCAACACTTGTCATGATTTGGTGACCTCTTGATCATTATAAATACCATGTTCATCCTCATTTTTGAACTTTTTTCATTCCCTCCTTGCTCTCATATGCTCCTACAGAAGTTGCAACCATTTGGAGATCATTTTCTGAGTTCTAAGGCTCTCCTGGAGTGTATGTAAGTGTTTCATTCAGATCTTGTTCAATTCTTTTAGCATATTTGAGCTAAAAATCAAAAAGTTTGACTTTCTATTTGACTTTCAGTTCTGACCATGAATTTGTCAAAACAAATTTCAATTGAACTTTGCAACGTGATCGTGATCACGATGGTTATGGTTCTTAGTGATCATGCCTACTGATTTCCACGTTTACTAGTCATAGTGAGGAGTCAAAGTTTCGGTCAATAATGCGATAAAAGCGCATTATACGGCGAAACTATTTTCGGGTATCAAAACACTTTGTTTTGATATCAAAACATTTTTTATAACTTAGTTAGACATGTTTTGACATGTCTAACTCGTCACTTTTAGTTTAGTGCTTGTTTAGGGTCGTTTGTCGAACGGCCTTGACCACCGCTTTGACTTTCAAATCCGACCCGTTTGGTTGATCTTAGGATCCGACCAACATATTTGTGACAATAATTGTATAGGGAATACCCTCTGAGGTTATACCTTATGGTCATGTCATTTTGTTAGTGATATGATAATTAGTTGTTATGTTCCTTAATAATGACCAAAATGCCATTTTTGCGAATAAATCAATCTAAACATATGTAACCTAAATTTTGACATGTAACCTGATATAACAACAATATTAAACATGTTTTGACAATTAGGACTTATCATAACACATATCTAACCATCCGAACGCGTAGTTACGCAAATGACACGTTAAAGTGACTTAAACTACCCTAACGAGTCATAACGGGTCAAAAGCACTTAGGATTCATTCCAAATCAGAATGTTGAGTTTGTTAAACCATTTCATATGAGTTCCAACACTCATTTGGTCTACAAAACCTCATTTTATCTGATTCTCCCGATTATGTCCCGTCGTATTTACATGTTATCCGACTCATTAGGACGCACTTGATTCCTTGATCTTTGGGCTTTGTTCACACATTCATTCAAGGCTTATTCGCAATCGCAAGTGAGTACATAGTTCCCCTCTTTTACGTTTTCTAAATGTTTTGTGGTGATTCATATGTGCTAAACTGTTTTCAAGTTTTCATACAAAGTCGATGGGTTATATAAACAATGTGATTTCAATAATGTGTACGAACTTGTTGGTGCATTATCCATAACAAGAATGACATTCATTAACATTGGCCGAAGCCGACCAGTAGTAAGTTATGGTACCATAGGACTGACAATCTCGTTACTAGGCTATTCACTGGAATTTGGTAGGTAGTTTGGGAAGCGACAGAAACTGTTTATGATTAACATTTCATTTGTTGATTTGTTAAGTCTTATTAAAGAGATCTTTAGGATCTATTTAAGATACCCTTGGGGTATAGCCAACACAGACTTGAATGTGTTCATTAAAGAACGACCAAACGTATTTACAATTAAAAAGAAGGACGATTAACTGATGACGCGGACAACTGGTTTATGACATGGACAATGGTTATAACACGAACATTGATTTATGACAAGGACAAATGGTTTTGGACAATGACACACAATGATTTTTACTTAAAGATATAAACCATACAATGTTTTCTTTTAAATCGACTTATTTACTCGATTTTACAAAAGAATAGTTTTCGGTCAAGATTCATGGTTATAAGGTTTTCTTTCACTTATATCAACTTGTTAAGTTGATTATATATTGCAAAATTAAACACTTTTGTTTTCAAGATTTATACTCGTCGACTTTCGAAGTTGGACGAGGTTTTGCAATATAAATACAAAGCCATGAATTTGACACACACAAAACCTATGTTACTCACAGGCATTTTTATGCTGACGTACCTATTTTCACATATGTTACAAGTTTATCTACGTGATGTTTGTCGTTGCATGCTACACATAGGATGGAGTTGGGCTTTAGTGATATTAAAATTTGAATGAAAATATGATTGTATTTCATTTCCGTTATTCCAAGACATTGTAATTCGATAATTCAATAAAACAAAACTTTAAGTACCATGTGTTGTGAAACAATTTGTAATGTGACTCCCCAAGTATTTCCGCCGCGTGTTGTTAAACGTGATTTGGGGTGTTACAGATTGGTATCAGAGCTCTGGTTATAGGGAATTAGGTGATTAGTAATGCTTTGACTTAGTCTATAACCTTCCTAGGACCCCAACGCAAATTTACTTGTGTTTAGATTCTTAAAACATTACCATCACCTATCCTTAGGTGATTACCAAAAACAAAGCATATCACATATTTTGAATGTCAAAATTTTTCTAAGAACTTCACAAGAAATCATTTATCCTTAGATGGTTTCTTCTTGGGCTTATTTCCTTAAAAATTTTCAAACTCTTTTCAAAGTTTGGGCTTTAATAATGTGAACACATGCAATCTGGAAGGGTGGGTGCCTGTACCCCGAGTTTTCTATCTAAGGCTAGAGTGTTCATACAAATCCACTTAATCAGACCAGTCATTCTTACCTGGGAACTCTTGGGGTGAGTGTCCACTTATAGGCTAAAGCATGTCTTCGCGATACATTATAAAGACCCATTTACTTTGATTAGTTACTGTGTCATTTGTTTGTTCGTAGTACTAAACAATTGATCACAATCCTTATGCTTCGCCGATATTTCTTTAAACAATTCATTTTGGCTATCCAATATCAATCTCATTTGGTTTCACTCGTATTTTCCCTTCCTCTTTCAGAATGCCTCCTCCTCATAGCGATACTCAAAGGTCTGAACTTGCTATTACCATCGCCCAACAAATAGGCATAATACTCAGTGGGACCCTCAAGTTAGCTGTAGCCTTATCCGGTTTTGATGATAAGACTACCCACGAGGCACCAAAGAAAACGGAAGCCAAGCCTTCAAAAAAATCAAGGAAGCATAAAACTTCAGAGAATCATACAATGATTGCTCCAATTCCACTTAACCAAGTGGGACCTAGCCAGGTGGCCTCGCCACCCGCTAAGAAGCCTTACAGAGGAAAAGCGCCTCTGTACAATCAATGTAACCTTCATCACTATGCCAGTGTCCGTTGCCGAAAATGTTCAAACTGTGGACGTTTTGGTCATACAACTAATGTCTGCCGTTTAGCCACTACGTTAAACCAAGATATAGAAATTCCTACTCAACTCATCGCAACCCCTCATGTGATACATGTTTGTCCCAAAGACCCAGATGGAACCTGCTTCAATTGTGGTTATCCAAATCACATCAATTAACCTAGCTAGCAACATGACGAATCAACCTTTGGACACAAGATTTACACTGGAAATGTCAAGGCTTGTGCTGATGTCACAAACACTTGAACTTTTATGTTTTCTGTTTATTTCCAAGAATCTTGAAAACACTTTGATTGTCTATAAATAAATTTGGTTGTTTCCATTTATTTACAAATGTGATTAGACATATGCGTGATACACCCCTACAATACCAATACCAAGGACATGGTTCCTTGCAAATCAAACTACTCTCGTAGTTTCTTTCATTTTGTGATCGCTCGCGATCTCCACAAAATTCCTAAGTACTCGTTTTTTCCAAGAAACAAAGTACAACGTACAAGTTTTAACTCTTAACAGATACTCAAAGTACCACTTTAAATCCTTAATTGGATACCTAAGGATACTTCCATGAGTCCTTAAACGGTCTTATGCAATATGCCTATGTGGATATCACAACTCTAGGGTTTTTCATAACACTTTGCATAGTACATGATTTCAAAAAAACATTATACCCGATCAGAATTTCATGATTTCAAAAACATTTCATAAGATTCTAAAAATATTTTAACATAGCATATTTACTTAATATACAAAGTGCATGATTTCAAAATACATATTTTCAAAAACTTTCAAAGACAATTTCATATGATTTCAAAACGTTTAACATTTCATATTTACCTAATATACCAAGTACATGGGTTTCAAAGACATTTTGCTTGTATGTTGACTGAGCATACCAAGTACACGGTTTTCAAAAAAACATTTTGCTTGTATGTTGACCTTACATACCTAGTGTGTGGTTTTCGAAACATTTTCACCACTCAAATCTTAAAATCCTTATAGGATCTCCTATCTTCATAGTTAGATTCTTGTAGGATATTTAAAGCACTGTCTCAAATCTTTCTATCTTCATAGTAAGATTTCTAAGAAGTGCTTTATGCGCCAGTGGTTATTGTTTATGTGCAAAAACCAAATCATAGTTTGATATGCTAAACCAAAGCATAGTTTGATATGCTACCAAATCCTTATAAGATCTTCCTATCTTCATAGTTAGATTCTTGTGGATGTTTACAGTACTAGGTTGAAGTCCTTGATTGGATTCCTTGTGTACTTTAATGCGTATGTACAAACTGATTACCGAGTCGATGATTATGGGTTTATGTGATTAGTAGTGATTTAGATAACGAAAACGAGTGCAATACCATAAGAACATGGTGGATACGCCGATGGTACTTCCTATATATAAGTGTTATTATTGTATTACCCTTGTAGTGTTATCCGAATCACTATAGGATCTTTGGTGTTCAAGTTGATTCAAATGCTCACTATCCAAATCCTTGTAGAATCTTCCATATATTTATGTGTTAGATTCTTAGAAGGATATCCAAAGTACTATTTTAAATCCTTAATGGGCTCTTCTATGCAAATAGCTAGACCCTTGTATTCCAAAGTACTAGTTAAAGAGGCCTTTCAGGGTCTAGTTAAAGAGGCATTTCAGGGTCTAGTTAAAGAAGTCATGTGTTGACCTAGTTAAAGAGATTATTCGTTGATCTAGTTAAAGAGGCCCTTCTGTCACAACCCGACCCGCAGCGGAAAAAGGTGATCGGGGCTTGATTGGGTTTTCATCAAAGCTCATGACATTTATTATAATGTTTCATATTTATTATTACAATTTTAAAGAAGATCATACAATCAAATCATACAAGTACAACATGTTCTATACATCTTTCTAGACTTCATTATTTTTCTTCTAAGGCACTTTCCTATGTGTTCCTTGCTTCATCCTGTCCACCTGTATCATGTGTAAAAATAGTTTTTGGGTCAACAAAAAGTTGGCGAGTGAATCCTATGAAAACATTTAAACGTGTTTATTGTATTGATTATAAAATAAAGTGCATAACCACGTATGAGTAAATGTAGATGTAAATTTATTCACAAAACACATAATATTAAATATTGCACACACATACAACAATTGATTGTTTTGAGGCACGCCTTGTTCAACTCGTCTCCCACGAGGAACTGATGGGCCTAATGAATGAGTTTTGAGGCACGCGTTGTTCAACGAACTGATGGGCCTAATGAATGAGTTTTGAGGCACGCGTTGTTCAACTCGTCTCCCACGAGGAACTGATGGGCCTAATAAATAATTTGCATACAACTTGACAATATGTAATACATAACAACAAACAATATTCACATTCTAAGTTTAGATCATATAATGGTATAGCACGAGTTTGAATAAGCGAATTAATTTAAGCGACACATGATACACCCCAAAACATGAATAAAAAGGGGAATTTGTAAGAATTCACTCACAGTGGTTGCGTTTCTTGGATTGATGATGAACGCGCACGAATTTGGATTTAATCGGCAAGGAAACTAACCTAAATAATAACATAATAGTTCGATAAATAAATGGATTTTATTTGAGATTAATAACTTTAATTCATAACCTTAATAGGATTTCTAGATTTATTTTGTGAATTTAAGGACATTTTCTAACTTTAAAAATATTATTTTTAAGTATTTTTAAATAATTTTCTGATTAAATAAATAAATAAAATAAATAATAAATAAAATGTTGACCGTTGACTTTAACTGTTTGACCGGTTCGGACTTTGTGTTTGTTTGCGCTGAGTGAGGTTCGAACTCGTGACCTCCCGTATACGTGCACGCAGCTCTACCAACTGAGCTACGTGTCTAACCCGAAATATTTCTGTTTTTAATTATATTTATATACTACTTAGATTATTCAGAATTTTATTTAATTAAAAAGGTTTTTAAACTAGTCGAACCGGTGCACAATACAGGACTCGAACCCGGGACCTGTTGTTTAACGTTGCACACAGTCCACCGCTGGACTGTGTGTCTAACCTGGTTAGAATACTGGTTTTTATTAAACTTAAATACTAACTGGAAGGTGTTCTGGGGCTTTTCAAAAAAAATTGAGATTTATCACAGGACCGGTTAAGCGCACGATTCGAACTCGGTATCGATAGTATGAAATGCACACAGTCCACCGCTGGACTGTGTGTCTAACCCGAGATATAACCAGATTTATATTAAATATATACACAACCTAACTTCATCTTCTTCGTTAAACAACCCAGAACTCTCAACCCGACTGTTTCGATTCATTAATCAATTCCTTTATTAAATTTTAAATAACTACACGTGAGATTAAAAAAAAATGAAAGGGATTAGGTGAAAGATATACCGAACAGGGATTCCCTGTTTCTCCGGCGAGATTCCAACGATAGCAGATTATTCCGGCGACGTGTAACTTGCGACAGAGGATCTTCAGGAAGTTTGAAGTGAGTGTGGGTGACTTCTGTCGAAGCTCTAGAAGTCCTTTTATAGAGTAAGGCAAAAGAGATGTAATGGGTTCGGTTTTCCGGCGACTTGCAGAGAATTCCGGCGATGTATTTCTTGCGACAGAGATTCTACAGGGAGTTTAAGGTGGGTGTGGGTGATTTCGGTATGAGCTCTAGATGTCCTGTTTATAAAGTAAGGCAACAGTGGGATAGTTTCTTCGGTTTTCCGGCGATTTCCGGTGAACTTCGGTGAAACAGAGACTTGTTTTCACAATGTGGTGAGGGTTGGGCTATGAATTGAACGAGATTTACAATCTTTGGATTTGATAGCTAACATGCTCGACAGTTTCGGTCAAAAGATTAAATCATCCTTCCGTTATGATTTTGATTGGATCAAATGATTGATAACCGATTTTTGGGTTAAAGGCATGATTAAATCGTCGGTTTTTCTTGGGTTAATTCGCGATTACGAGTAATGCCGGCGGTTACAGATTTGCCGAAGCTTTGAGATTTTCAGTTTTAGCCGTGGATTCTAAATAAGGTTTAATGGTTTCAGATTTATAGCACATAAGTGTGTGTAGAGCAGTGGTGTGTTAGCGTGTTTGGCTTGTGGGCGACCCGGGTTCGAAACCCGGCGTCTGCTTTTATTTTTTTTATTCATTATTTGTTTGAAATTTTAAATTATGGTTTTTAAATTCTAATATATTTATTAATTGTGTATTGTTTAAAATTAATTTGAGCATTAAATACGTGACAAAATTTATAACTGATTATTCGGTTTAATAAACGAAGCGGGTTTGGATAACCCAGTTTTTTGACGGATGTTATAGTATCCCCTACTTTTAGAAATTTTGCCCCGAAATTTAAGTAGTGGTATGTTTGTCTCGAAAGGAGGGTGATTTTGGCAATTACATACTTAGAAGGGGGTATAAGTTTAAATTTTTACTTGAGGCGGTAACGTTCCTTGTAAGGGTTGAATACCCTGCTACAGGAATCGCTTTTTGATGCCTACGATAAAGAATATTGATAAACAGACTTGATTGACTAGGTATGATCTCATGCCCAATAGTTCTGAGAGAATCGATACGTTTGGAAAGATAAGGTTATATCCTAAAACAAGACTTCTACTACTAAAACCTACATGGAACCTTTCATAACCGCCTGCCAATGCCTCTGATCCTTTGGCAAGAATACTTATATATAGGAAGTACCAGCGGCGTAACCACCATATTCTTGTCAAATTTTCATTGGCTTTATCAGTAAATTATGATTAGTTCTATGTGACTCTAAAACATAAACAAACACAACAACCAAAGCTTGAGTCTTAATTCTGAAAGTATACATGTTTGAATGATGACAGTACCTCTCTCGTTTGTTGTGATGAAGAGGTTAGTCTATGTAGAAGTGAGACACAACCCAATTTCTTTGAATGATGAGATTGAAATACGTTGAGATGTATGATGATATGAATGCTAAATCAGTGAGTATAAAACAAACTACAACCATGACATTACTAAATCCTACATGGAACTTCTCATAACCGCCTGACAATGCCTCTGATCCTTTGGCAAGAATACTTATATATAGGAAGTACCAGCGGCGTATCCACCATATTCTTGTCAAATTTTCATTGGCTTTATCAGCAAGTTATGATGAGTTCTATGTGACTCTAAAACATAAACAAACACAACAACCAAAACTTGAGTCTCAAATCTGAAAGTATACATGATTGAATGATAACAGTACCTCCCCGTTTGTTATGATGAAGAGGTTAGTCTATGTAGATGTGAGACACAACCCAACTTCTTTAAATGATGAGACTGAGATACGTCGTGAGGTATGATGATATGAATGTTACATCAATGAGTATAAAACAAAACTGAAATAGTAATTCGCATTAAGATTCTTGGATAAAATTTCCAATTTATAAGTGAGATACGTGAAGATTGAGATAACATAAAGAAAACATAAAAACTAAGCGGTTGGAGTTGAATTCTTGATTTTTGGTGAAGAAAACTAGTTGGGTGGTTCGTTTGGGCCGTCATTATCTTCAACAGGATTGGCGTTGATGTTGTAAACTCTTCCTCTTACTGGTGGCCTAGTGGTTAGGTTTTCTTGATTTGCTTGGTTAACTGGGTTCGCTTGAGCTTGGGCGTTTATGATGTTAACCAATCGAGGGCACGTGTTTCTAAAATGGGTAGGGTCGCCACAATTAAAACAAGCTCGGACATATGGGAGCATAGGGTATGGGGGTTGTTGATATGTTTGGATCGTGTTTTGAGTAGGGGGTGAGGTTTTGTTTTGAGAGGTGCGGCAAACCTTGCTCAAATGTCCATAGCGTCCACAATTCGCACATAGTCGACAAGGTAAGGTAGATGGATGGTGATAAAAACAGGTGTTGCATTGAGGGTGAGGTCCAAAGTAAGGTTTCTTATTTGGGTAAGTTGAGTTGGGTGCTACTTGAGTGATTGGGATAGCTTGGAGGGGTATGGCTTGTGAAGTTGGTTGATTGCGTTGGGTGACAGCGAAAATTTGCCCATCTCGTTTTCTCTTAGAAATGGGTTGAGAAGGGGATTCGGTTTGGGTGGAGTTTGAAGTTTCAGTTGATGCTTTATCCTTCTTCTTCTCCTCCTTGAAGTCTTTATTCCGTATGCGGTTCTTGGTGAGCTCTGTAGCTAACCCCATTGCTGCTTCCAAAGTTGCAGGTGTGGTACTTATTATAGGGTCTTGAATTTTTGAAGGAAGACCTCGAATGTAGTGCTCGATCAAACGGTAGAGGGGAGTGAACAAGTTGGGGACCATTTGATTTAACTCAAGGAATCTCTTGTTGTATGTGGTGTGGTCGCCTTCCTTTTGTTTCAAAGAATAGAACTCATCCTCCAATTTCTTGATTTCGCTTCTTGGGCAAAACCGTCTTGTCATGATTTCCTTCAACTCTTCCCAGGTCAAAGTCATAGCATCTTCAACACCTCGCTTGGCCTTCTCTGTATTCCACCATGTAAGTGCTATTCCAAGTAAACGACTGATAGCATATCGCACCTTGCGATCATCGGGGCAATCGTAATTTAGAAAAGTGTTTTCCATTTCCTCAAACCAATGGAGGAGAGCAGTGACACCTTCAGTCCCTTCGTATTTTGGAGGGTCGCAGGATTTGAAATGCTTGAAGGTGCATTTAGTGGTATCTGGGGGAGGATTGATAACATTTTGATCTTCTTGATTGATTGGGTTGTCGGGATCAGCAGTAAGGGCTTGTTGAACTTGAACTACAATGTTGGGTATTACGACAGCCATTTGTTGAGCGATTTGGGCAGCCATGCGCTCGCGGGCTTTTCCTGATCTCATCTTCCTATGAGCGAGACTAGAAGACATCTACAAGGAATACATATCAAGAGTATGAGTTGAACGTTTTAGGTGTCATGTGTCGTATGTAGGAATGAACATTCATAAAATAAATATAGAATAATAAATCTACTACATCCATAGGACGTCTTGGGCTTTGCTCGTAATTGGAACTTGCATGCCGCCATACTTCACCTTCGTAATCATGTGGGGCCCCATGATTACCGGGTTTTTCATATGGTTCGCATGTGTTAGCCTGGTTACGTACACTAAAACCCCGAGAAAATCGAGAAATATGTATGTACGTATGATATTCGGAATGTATCCAGGTGTGGACACGGTGACAACTCAAAGTGGGGTTAGTTCGAACGACGTTTGGTGTGGCATGCTTTGGCCTAATAGGTCCTTCGTACTCTCATCGTTAGTCCCCAGGTAGGCAAACTGGTCCGTTATATTGGATTTATACGAATGCCAACCTAGACAGGACGTTCCGACTACCGGTACTTGTACCCTTACAGTTACTACATGCCCGTCGCAGAACTCACTTTGATGAGATTTGAAAAATGAAAAATGCGACAAAATCTTGAATAACGGAAGTATGAAGGTGATTTGAATATGTGAACATTGAAATATGTATGATGAATATGTATGTAAGTATGTATGTTTGACTGTAAGTATAATTCATTATGTATCACAAAATGTAATATTGGAAGTGTTTGCATGCATTTGTGTATGTAATAAATATGAAAGAAATAAACATCATGAGTTTGCATGTAACCACATAAACAATTAAAATCTAATCAACTATAGTATAGGCTCTAAGGGTCTAATAACCTATCCTATATCCCTATAGTCAAAAGCTCTGATACCAATCTGTCATACCCCGACCCGCAGCGGAAAAAGGTGATCGGGGCATGATTGGGTTTTCATCAAAGCTCATGACATTTATTATAATGTTTCATATTTATTATTACAATTTTAAAGAAGATCATACAATCAAATCATACAAGTACAACATGTTCTACACATCTTTCTAGACTTCATTATTTTTCTTCTAAGGCACTTTCCTATGTGTTCCTCGCTTCATCCTGTCCACCTGTATCATGTGTAAAAATGGTTTTTGGGTCAACAAAAAGTTGGCGAGTGAATCCTATGAAAACATTTAAACGTGTTTATTGTATTGATTATAAAATAAAGTGTATAACCACATATGAGTAAATGTAGATGTAAATTTATTCACAAAACACATAATATTAAATATTGCACACACATACAACAATTGATTGTTTTGAGGCACGCGTTGTTCAACTCTTCTCCCACGAGGAACTGATGGGCCTAATGAATGAGTTTTGAGGCACGCGTTGTTCAACGAACTGATGGGCCTAATGAATGAGTTTTGAGGCACGCGTTGTTCAACTCGTCTCCCACGAGGAACTGATGGGCCTAATAAATAATTTGCATACAACTTGACAATATGTAATACATAACAACAAACAATATTTACATTCTAAGTTTAGATCATATAATGGTATAGCACGAGTTTGAATAAGCGAATTAATTTAAGCGACACATGATACACCCCAAAACATGAATAAAAAGGGGAATTTGTAAGAATTCACTCACAGTGGTTGCGTTTCTTGGATTGATGATGAACGCGCACGAATTTGGATTTAATCGGCAATGAAACCAACCTAAATAATAACATAATAGTTCGATAAATAAATGGATTTTATTTGAGATTAATAACTTTAATTCATAACCTTAATAGGATTTCTAGATTTATTTTTGTGAATTTAAGGACATTTTCTAACTTTAAAATATTATTTTTAAGTATTTTTAAATAATTTTCTGATTAAATAAATAAATAAATAAATAAATAAAAAAAATGTTGACCGTTGACTTTGACCGTTTGACCGGTTCGGACTTTGTGTTTGTTTGCGTTGAGTGAGGTTCGAACTCGTGACCTCCCGTATACGTGCACGCAGCTCTACCAACTGAGCTACGTGTCTAACCCGAAATATTTTTGTTTTTAATTTTATTTATATACTACTTAGATTATTCAGAATTTTATTTAATTAAAAAGGTTTTTAAACTAGTCGAACCGGTGCACAATACAGGACTCGAACCCGGGACCTGTTGTTTAACGTTGCACACAGTCCACCGCTGGACTGTGTGTCTAACCTGGTTAGAATACTGGTTTTTATTAAACTTAAATACTAACTGGAAGGTGTTCTGGGGCTTTTCAAAAAATTGAGATTTATCACAAGAACCGGTTAAGCGCACGATTCGAACTCGGTATCGATAATATGAAATGCACACAGTCCACCGCTGGACTGTGTGTCTAACCCGAGATATAACCCGATTTATATTAAATATATACACAACCTAACTTCATCTTCTTTGTTAAAACAACCCAGAACTCTCAACTCGACTGTTTCGATTCATTAATCAATTCCTTTATTAAATTTTAAATAACTACACATGAGAATTAAAAAAAATGAAAGGGATTAGGTGAAAGATATACCGAACAGGGATTCCCTATTTCTCCGGCGAGATTCCAACGATAGCATATTATTCCGGCGACGTGTAACTTGCGACAGAGGATCTTCAGGAAGTTTGAAGTGAGTGTGGGTGACTTCTGTCGAAGCTCTAGAAGTCCTATTTATAGAGTAAGGCAAAAGAGATGTAATGGGTTCGGTTTTCCGGCGACTTGCAGAGAATTCCGGCGATGTATTTCTTGCGACAGAGATTCTACAGGGAGTTTAAGGTGAGTGTGGGTGATTTCGGTATGAGCTCTAGATGCCCTGTTTATAAAGTAAGGCAACAGTGGGATAGTTTCTTCGGTTTTCCGGCGATTTCCGGTGAACTTCGGTGAAACAGAGACTTTTTACACAATGTGGTGAGGGTTGGGCTATGAATTGAACGAGATTTACAATCTTTGGATTTGATAGCTAACATGCTCGACAGTTTCGGTCAAAAGATTAAATCATCCTTCCGTTATGATTTTGATTGGTTCAAATGATTGATAACCGATTTTTGGGTTAAAGGCATGATTAAATCGTCGGTTTTTCTTGGGTTAATTCGCGATTACGAGTAATGCCGGCGGTTTCAGATTTGCCGAAGCTTTGAGATTTTCAGTTTTAGCCGTGGATTCTAAATAAGGTTTAATGGTTTCAGATTTATAGCACATAAGTGTGTGTAGAGCAGTGGTGTGTTAGCGTGTTTGGCTTGCGGGCGACCCGGGTTCGAAACCCGGCGTCTGCTTTTATTCTTTTTATTCATTATTTGTTTGAAATTTTAAATTATGGTTTTTAAATTCTAATATATTTATTAATTGTGTATTGTTTAAAATTAATTTGAGCATTAAATACGCGACAAAATTTATAACTGATTATTCGGTTTAATAAACGAAGCGGGTTTGGATAACCCAGTTTTTTGACGGATGTTACAGCTTCAGGGTCTAGTTAAAGAGGTCATGTGTTGACCTAGTTAAAGAGATCATTTGTTGATCTAGTTAAAGAGGCCTTTCAGGGTCTAGTTAAAGAGGGTCATGTGTTGACCTAGTTAAAGAGATCATTCGTTGATCTAGTTAAAGAGGCCTTTCAAGGTCTAGTTAAAGAGGTCATGTGTTGACCTTGTTAAAGAGATTGTTCGTCAATCTAGTTAAAGAGATCATGTGTGATCTAGTTAAATAAATTGCACGTTAATCTAGTTAAAGAGATCGTGTGATGATCTAGTTAAAGAGACTCTTTGGTGGTCTATTTAAAGAGATCATTTGTTGATCTAAGTAAAGAGACCCTTTTGTGGTCTAGACAAGTCATTGCATGTTTACTCGTTTGATTTTCCCCTACACATCGCAAAATGAACTATACAACGAATTGAGTAACTATGGATGCATACATAATTATAAAATCCCTTGCATAAAAAACCATAGCAAGTTTTATCATGTGTAAGAACCATATTGATAAGAATAATGAAACGGGAACAATGTAATAAGGGCATGGTGGATACGCCGCTGGTACTTCCTATATATAAGTGTTCCTTATTACAATGTAAGTGTGGCGTTATTTAAGTTACTAGAAGTTCTGGACCTTGACCAATGTTTTAATCTTTCACTCTCCAACTCCAACTTTGAGCACACACAAGTTTCCTATAATAGTCTTCATAGGAAACGTTCTTCTATACATTGTTCGAAACCCCAAAGTTCACACCCTCTTCGAATTATTCTACTACAAGAATGCCACTTTGACATTTACGTGGCTCTCTTTTGAGACTCGGTAAAATCAAAGGTGTCATTCACCTTCCTATTTGACTGAAGTTTAGAATTTCGAATCTGAACTCATTCCTATAGACAACAGACGAGTATAATTAATACAACTCGCTGGGGATCCAAACGTGTGTCACACCCCAACCGATGGCGGAGTCATCGGGGCGCGGCACTAAGTGAATCAGATTGCTCAAGAGAATCCACAACAACTATTTAAATGACAATATTTAAAAGTCTAATTTCCCATACAATTAAACAATATTTCATAACAGTCATCACGAATTACATATCTCTTAAACAATCAAAATCCGATAATCTAGAAATTTTATTACGAGTTTCTAAGGATAAAGCCCTAATCCATTTGTAGCGTAGAATCATCAACCTGTCACATACGTTAAAATAAAAGTTAATACTTAAAGTAAAGGTGAGTACACAGGTTTAATAGTATAGTAATAGCGATAAAGCGTTTACGCATAACCAGCATGTAACACGTAGAGGGGCGAATCTAAGTATGCTAATCAACAATGATACAAGCTAACCAACACGACTGCGAGGTGGAGTATCTGGGATACATGTTCACAACAGCGAACACGCATGTAAAGTTAATATGCGAGCCTTAACAACTCTCGAACCAATCGGGTGCTGAGTCTAAACTATAGTACTATCGTTGCTAAGGGTGGTCTGCAAGTCCTCATTATTTACACATAGCAAACAAACATTCAGCGATTCACGTATAACATACAAGAGCGGTCAGCGTTAGAAGAGTTTAGTGTTGTGTGTAGCATGTTTTTGTATAAAGAACGTATCTAACACCCAAAAGTGCGTTTAACAGAAAAAGGGTTCAAGTATACTCACAGTGGGTGAGTACAGCAGACACTAAGAGAGATGGAGTGAGGAGGGTGTCGGGTCAGCCTGTGCGTAGAAACAGAAGTGCATCAGTCTTCCAGAGTGTTGAAATAGTTGGTACGGAGAGTCGTGCGGGAACATACTATTTCGCACGAAAATGGAATTTTCGTGCGAAAATTTTGGGCGGAAATTTTCGTGCGGAAATGCCTGTTTTTTTATGTCCAAAATCGAGTGGTTTCGTGTCTATCCTCGGGAAATCGAGTGTTCATCCCTCCAACCTTAGGTTACTGATCAAGCTAGCATCAGAGAGGTCTTTTGAGCGAGTGAGTCTCTTGTATGAACTCGGACTGGACCGTGTGAACCAAGTATGGTTCACACGACCCAGCCCAGACCGCACAAGTGACTGTTCTTGCGTCTCGGTGCGTTCCGGACTGAGATTTCGTCAGAAACGGATGTATTTTCGAGTCCATTTCATGACGGTTTTGACAGCCCTTCGTCCCACTGATAAGTGACGAAACCTTAGTCGGTTGTTGTCCGTTTTGGTGTAAAAATCGATTTATAAAACATTTTTGTTAAGATAAACACTTGGTGATCTCGAAACAACACGGTTTCAGATCTGAGAAGCCAAGGCTAACTCAAACATGCTCGGTTAAATGTAGAACTTAGTTAAAATCAGAAGGTTTTAATGAAAAAGATGAAGGTTTTCGTAAACAGAGAAGTTTATATGAAATTGGAGATAATCTCGTACAAAATCGTTCTAGAAATCGTTGTGATTCTTGTGAAAAACGTCGTCTTATTACTTGAAACAGAGAAAACGAGCTAGAGAGCGTTTTGGTGCGGAGTGGCAGCAAGTTGGACTGAAAGCAGAGGGTTGTATTTATAAGCGGAGAGGAGTGGAGGTGACCTGGTCAGATTTTCGTGCGAAATAGTGCATTTTCGGGTGAAAATACCATTTTCATGCAAAAACACTCAAAAATACCATTTTCATGCAAAAACACTCAGAAACCTCAGTTCGTTAAATGTTGTAGTGTGGCGTTAAGCGTTGCGCAAATAAATGAATAAATAAATTATTAAATATAAAACAGTGCGATAAAGCGAGCGAGAGAGTTAAGAGTATTAAGCGATTAACTGCATTTTAAATAAGCGATATAAAAATAAATTAAAAATAGATTAACCATTATATTTCGATTCTCAGATCACAACGGTTACAAAAAGGACGATAACGGTCGTACGGAACAACCGAGAAAAAGTCGGGTTGTTACAGTCACCCCTACTTTTGGAAATTTCGTCCCGAAATTGAAGTAGTAGAAGTAACAAAGAAATGTGGATATTTAGCCTTCATATCACTTTCGAGTTCCCAAGTGAACTCGGCGCCGCGTTTACCTTCCTACCTGACTTTCACAATGGGAATGCGACTGCGTCGGAGCTTCTTGGTTTCTCGGTCCATGATTTCTACTGGCTTTTCCACGAAGTGCAGAGTCTCGTTTATTTGCAAATCTTCAAGTGGCACATGAAGATTTCCTTCAGCTAAACACTTTTTAAGGTTTGAGATGTAGAAAGTCGGATGTACATTGCTAAGTTCTTTCGGTAATTCGAGTCGGTAGGCCACTTTGCCAATTCTTTCCAGAATCTTAAAGGGACCCACGTGGTCATGGCGCTAGTTTCCCTTTCTTTCCGAACGGATCATTCCTTTCCAAGGTGAAACCTTTTAGAGAACGTGATCTCCAACTTTGAATTGTAGGGGCTTGCGGCGTTTATAGGCATAACTCTTTTGACGACTCCGAGCTTTCAAGAGATTGCCTCTGATTTGGAGAATCTTGTTTGTTGTTTCTTGTATTAACTCGGGACCAGTGATCTGAACGTCTCCGATCTCGTGCTATACAATAGGCGATCGAAATTTTCTACCGTATAATGCCTCAAATGGTGCCATATGAATACTAGTATGATAATTGTTATTGTACGAAAATTCTATTAAAGGTAAATGCGAATCCCAATTACCACCGAAATCTATAACACACGATCGAAGCATGTTTTCAAGGGTGCGAATCGTACGTTCAGTCTGACCGTCGGGCTGGGGATGGAACGCGATACTAAGATGAAGAGTCGTACCGAATGTGGATTGAAAAGTTTCCCAGAGACGTGAAGTAAAGCGACCGTCGCGATCAGAGATGATGTCACGAGGCGTCCCATGTCGATAAATGACTTCGTCGGTGTAGATTCGTGTGCTAATCGTTCTACCTTAAAGTCTTCTCGTATGGCAATGAAATGAGCAGATTTCATAAGGCGATCGACGATAACCCAAATGCTATTGTGACCAGAGGAGGTGCGAGGGAGCTTTGTAACAAAATCCATAGCTATACTCTCCCATTTCCACATCGGGATATCGGGTTGTTCGAGCAAGCCAGAGGCTCGTTGATGTTCGGCTTTAACTTTCACATAAGTTAAGCATTTCAAAATATACAGAGCGATATCCTTTTTCATGCCCGGCCACCAATACCTAGAACTGAGGTCCTGGTACATTTTGTCGGCACCGGGGTGAATGGAATATCGAGACTTATGAGCTTCGGTCATCAATAATTCTCGGAGGTTATTGCAGCTAGGGATCCAAATGCGATTCAGAAAGTAATAGATCCCGTTAGATTTACTCTCCAACTGGGTTTCGGCACCACATTTCATTTCCCGAACAAGGTATTCTCAATGAAACATGCGTGCTGGGTTTCGAGAATCAGAGTTTCGAGTTTGTTCTGGGCTTGATCGTCATGAATGCTATACACATAGCTTCATCGACTAAGAATATCAGCTACGACGTTTGCTTTGCCGGGATGGTAGCGTATTTCACTATCATAGTCGTTGAGAAGTTCAACCCATCTGCGTTGGCGCATGTTTAGTTGTTTCTGGTTAAAGATGTGTTGTAAGCTCTTATGGCGGTGACGACCGTACACTTTGTACCATAAAGGTAGTGTCGCCATATCTTTATCGCAAAAACAACTGCACCGAGCTTGAGATCATGGGTAGTGTAGTTCTTCTCGTGGATTTTGAGTTGTCGAGACGCATACGCGATAACCTTGTCTCGTTGCATGAGAACACAACCGAGACCTAGGTTAGAGGCATCACATTAAACGATGAAATCATCCTCTCTGTCAGGAAGGGTGAGAACGGGAGCATCGCAAAGCATACGCTTGAGAGTCTGAAAGGCTTCCTCCTGTTCGGAACCCTAAACAAAAGGTTTATCCTTATGAGTCAAAGAGGTAAGAGGCACGACGATTTTTGAAAAGTCGGTGATGAATCGGCGGTAGTAACCCGCCAATCCGAGGAAGGAACGGATTTCGGACGGATTCTTTGGAGTATTCCAATTTTTCACAGCTTCAATTTTTGTGGGATCGACGTGGATTCCTTGGTCGTTAACGACGTGACCGAGAAATTGAACTTCATTAAGCCAAAATTCACACTTGGAGAATTTGGCATAAAGACGGTTTCCTTGAAGAAGTTCGAGAACTAAACAGAGATGTCGCGCGTGTTCGGCTCTCGACTTCGAGTAAATGAGGATATCATCGATAAAAACAATGACGAAACGATCCAAAAAGGCTTTGCACACACGGTTCATCAAATCCATGAAGGTCGCGGGTGCATTTGTGAGACCAAAATGCATGACCACGAATTCAAAATGGCCATTGCGAGTACGAAAGGCGGTTTTCAGAACGTCTTGCTCATGTACACGTAGTTGGTGATATCCGGAACGTAAATCAATCTTCAAAAAACAAGTAGCACCTTGAAGTTGATCAAACAAATCATCGATTTGAGGAAGAGGGTAGCGGTTCTTTATCGTGAGTTTGTTAAGTTCACGATAATCGATGCACATTCGGAACGTCCCATCTTTCTTTTTTACATAAAGAACGGGTGCGCCCCACGATGAAGTGCTCGGGCGTATGAAGCCTTTATCAAGTAATTCTTGAAGTTGGCTAGATAGCTCGCGCATTTCGGATGGTGCAAGGCGATAGGGAGCTTTAGCGACAAGTGTAGCACCGGGGATTAGATCAATACGAAACTTGACATCACGAGTAGGAGATAAACCGGGTAAGTCGTCTGGAAACACTTTAGGAAAATCACAAACAACGTGTACGTCTTTCAAGGTTTTCTTCTCATTCTCCGGTTTTACAATATGGTCAGGTAAGCGGTGTACTCCTTGCGCAAGTACTTGTTCGCTTGGACACGTAACATAAGCCTTAATTCTTTGGAAGGTACATCGCCATAAACATGTAGCTGATCACCGTTTATAAGGGGAAAACGAATCATTTTTTCGTGACAAACAACTTCGGCACGGTTTTTACGAAGGAAATCCATGCCTACTATGACATCAAAGCTGCCTAATTGCATAGGTATGAGATCGATCAAGAAGCTGTGATTGTTGAGTTCGAGAGTACAATCACGTAGAACGGAGTTAACGGTAATGGTTCTTCCGGTGGTGATTTCAACGTAGAAGGTCCTTGGGAGGTTAGCGCGTTTACATTTTAGAAGCTTCTCGAATTCTAACGATACAAAACAGTTACCGGCTCTAGTATCAAATAAGAAAGAAGCATAAATACCATTAATGAGGAACATACCGTTGACAACATTGTTGTCGTTCTAAGCCTGGCGGTGGTTGATGTTAAAGCTCTTCCACGCACAGCCTGTGGTTGTTGCTATTGTTGGGGCTGTGGTGGCTGTTGCTGAGGCTGCTGTTGTTCTTGTTTCACGGCACGGTTTGGGCAGGCATTTCTGAAATGATTTGGGTCACCACATGTGTAACATGCATGGGCCTGAATTGCTGGTGCTGGCGGTGCTTGGTTAACGGGAGCAGCATTGAGAGGAGCTGGCGGTGCTGCGAG
Source organism: Scalesia atractyloides (assembly GCA_947069175.1). Taxonomy (NCBI): domain Eukaryota; kingdom Viridiplantae; phylum Streptophyta; class Magnoliopsida; order Asterales; family Asteraceae; genus Scalesia; species Scalesia atractyloides. The sequence continues at coordinate 30,940,226 of CAMTDV010000018.1, read as the reverse complement.
AGCGGGAGGATCTTGCTGACGTGGACCGGTATGGCAGCGTGCCATGAAGTACCCATAAATGTTGCAATTGGCGCAGAAGCGGCAGTTTCCTACAACCACGTGATGATATTTGCACTTAGAGCACAGGGGGAGGCCCAGTGTATGCACGCTTAGCAGCAGGTGTGTTGGGAGTAGCAACTTGGCAAGACTGGGAATTCGGCGCTAGAACCATTGCACAGTTCTTGTTGTTTCCCTTAAGCTTGGGATTCTGTTTATTTGACTTGGAGGCTTGAGGTGGAGCGGTGTCGGTGCTTGGCTCGGTAGTAGCTTGGCTGAGATTCTTGGTCGAGGTTTTGAAATAATTAACTTGGACTCCTTTGTCGTTGATCTCTACGGCATCTGGTAAGTCTCCTTGATGGTAGTGGGTCTAGCTGCTTGAACAAAGTCAGCTACGCAATCCGGTAAGGCACGAAGATACTTCTTGATTGCCTTTTCTGTAGTATCCACCTGACCTGGGCAGATAAGGCTGAGCTGCTTGAAGCGAGCAGTGAGACCAACATTGTCACCACCATTTTGCTTGATACCCCAAAACTCATTTTCCAAATTCTGGATTTCGTGAGGTGGGCGGAACTCTTTGATCATGAGCTCCTTAAGTTCTTCCCACGCGAGAGAGTAAGCTTCGTCGTTACCGCGCCTGTTGCGCTCGCGGTCCACCAGTCAAGTGCCCTTGACTGAAATACTCCAGTGGCGTTAACAGTGCGGAGATTTTCAGGGCATCCGCTTTGTCTGAAGGTGACTTCAATCGAGTCGAACCAATGAAACAACTTGGTTGCTCCGTCTTCGCTTGTAAATGCTGCAGGACCGCATGCTTTAAACTGCTTGAAACTGAACCGAGATTTCAGAGCATCACTTTTGGAATCCACTGACGAGTTGCTACTGACAGTTTGGATTTTGCTAACAATCTGAGGGATCACCTTAGCCATTTCCTTGGCTACGAGAGAGGCGATGCGTTTGTCAGCGTTGTTGCATTGAGCGGTGCGGCGTGTGTGAGATCCCATTGATGCCATTGCGAAAGAGGGTTTCTGTAAGAATGACACATAGGGAATTTTAGACGAGATTTTATTATAATGGGTTTCGTTTAAAAGCTTGCGTTTACAACATATACTTATTATTATTATTATTATTCACATAAGGCACAAAACACATAAGCACGTATCCACGTAAGCACATAAACATGTAAGCACATAATCACGTAGGCACATAAGCATGTAAGCACATATTTTGCACGTATTCACCTTCACTAGATCTTGCGTACCGCATATGAGATGCGAGTAGTATAAGCGAAATAAGCGAGTAACACCGCGTATGAGGACATCCACGTAAGTGGGTTGAGCGTTTTAGTTTGCGATTAATTAGCGTTTTAGATTATGAGAGCTTTGCGAGTTGTGCGTATTTTCGTAAAGCGAAAAGCGATAAAACGAGAAATTGATAAAGTGTAAAATTTACAAATTTAAACACATAAATAAAATAAAACTCGATGATGCGTAAAATCGGCGATTGCAGGCTTAAAACAAATGGAGCGTCCTGGGTTTTGAGACAGCGACTACCCAAAGTGGTTCGACCATTCCTTTGAGTTTGGGCGCACGCTTTGGCCTAATAGGTGAATGCTCTCACTGCCTCGTGGCTAACGGCATTACCCTTCCGACACTATGTATCCCGAGTCATTGAGATAATCGAGACTTTGGTGAGATTGAAAAGCAAGGAGTGGAATTAGTTATTAAGATACAGGTTTCACCCCTAACTTAACAACTTCGTTTCCAAGTTTGTGGCTTTCACTGAACATGTCGGGAGTTCCACTGAAATAGAGGTGGAGATTTCGTTAAGATATGGATATCACTCCTAACTTAACGGAAGAATCTCATGTAGTAAATAGTACGCGGAGTGAGTGATCTTATCGAGAGTTCTTGGTTTTCACACCTAATCCCGACATAATCACTCGGTTGTGTTATACGAGCGTTTTCAAGAGTGTGCATTGTGTTAGCCTTAGGAAAGGCATGTAATCATTTAAGACAAGTAGTTTAAGTATTTTAAGTCAAAGAGCGGTATAATTTGGTACTTAGACTATAGACTAGGTCGAACATGGCAATTCTACCTAATTCCCTACAGTTATGGCTCTGATACCAATCTGTCACACCACAACCGATGGCGGAATCATCGGGGCGCGGCACTAGGCGAATCAGATTGCTCAAGAGAATCCACAACAACTATTTAAATAACAATATTTAAAAGTCTAATTTCCCATACAATCAAACAATATTTCATAATAGTCATCACGAATTACATATCTCTTAAACAATCAAAATCGGATAATCTAGAAATTTTATAACAAGTTTCTAAGGATAAAGCCCTAATCCATTTGTAGCGTAGAATCATCAACCTGTCACATACATTAAAATAAAAGTCAATACATAAAGTAAAGGTGAGTACACTTGTTTAATAGTATAGTTATAGCGATAAAGCGTTTATGCATAACCAGCATGTAACACGTAGAGGGGCGAATCTAAGTATGCTAATCAACAATGATACAAGCTAACCAACACGACTGCGAGGTGGAGTATGTGCGATACGTGTTCACAACAGCGAACACGCATGTAAAGTTAATATGCGAGCCTTAACAACCCCCAAACCAATCGGGTGCTGAGTCCAAACTATAGTACTATCGTTGCTAAGGGTGGTCTAGAAGTCCTCATTATTTACACATAGCAAACAAACATTCAGCGATTCACGTATAACATGCAAGAGCGGTCATGGTTAGAAGAGTTTAGCGTTGTGTGTAGCGTGTTTTTGTATAAAGAACGTATCTAACACCCAAAAGTGCGTTAACAGAAAAAGGGTTCAAGTATACTCATAGTGGGTGCGTACAGCAGACACTAAGAGAGATGGAGTGAGGAGGGTGTCGGGTCAGCCTGCGCGTAGAAACAGAAGTGCACCAGTCTTCCAGAGTGTTGAAACAGTCGGTACGGAGAGTCGTGCGGGAACATTTCAGGCATAAATTTTCGTGCGGAAATGCCTGTTTTTTGTGTCCAAAATCGAGTGGTTTCGCGTCTTTCTTTGGGAAATCGAGTGTTCATCCCTCCAACCTTAGGTTACTGATCAACCTAGCATCGGAGACTCGATATTATACGATGACCTAGGCAACAGACTTATACATCAACAGACTCCCCCTTAGATGTTGCCGTAGTCATCATTCTTCAATTAAGTTCCAGAGTCTTCAATATTCTCTTGATCTTTATTCCTTGAATAACTTTAACTTCCTTGATCTTCATATCTTCTACAATCCTTTTCTCTTTTCTTGAGCTTGTCTTGATAAAACTTTAATCACCATGCTCCCCCTTACTTTGAGCTTTTTGTTATTCTCAATCAACGTGTTTTATCCAGCTCCCCTTTAAAATTTATTTTCTGTTTCAAAGTTCCTCAAACTTACAAATACATTTAAGATTTGAACTTTGAAATCTCTAAACATTATATTTCAAATTTTAATCTTTTATCAGTTTCTAAACCCTCTTAGTTATTCAAGTCCAAATTAATGACCTTGAATATCTGATTTATGTATCAAGTTCAACTTAATGATCTTGATTAAACGTTTTGACACTAAACTGACACATTTATTCAAATGTGAGTTTCAACTTAATGAACTTTTAAACTTTTCAGATCAATGTTCAAAAGTTTTTAGATTTTGTTCAGCAACTCTAGACTTTGAAAATCAGCTTTTCATCATTAGTGGTCGAAACTAAAAGATAATATAATCTTTTTGTTTTTATGTAATGAATATCATACTCTAACTATGTAGAAACATATTTACAAACATATTTTTATTGAGTTTGTGTTAAAGGATCATATCAGTTTTTGAAACAAATCACAAGTACCATTGACCTCTTCATGACACTAAGTTTTAAACAAATTTACCAAGATTGTCGATATATTTGTCCTCTTAAACTTCAACACATTTCTCAATTGTTCCAAGATATCTTAGTTAGAATTATGAAACTTGACTCAACTATGGTTCCCATCTCAGAATATACTCCTGTATCAAGATTCCCTAGATTTCATCTTACAGGTGAATATAGCGTAATTGATATCTGTAACTTGGTTATGCGAGACCTTGAGAGCTCAGGTTAGTACCACCATACAGACAAAGAGATGAAGGCTCGACTTATAAGTAGTGTTCCAAAACTAGAATCTTTTGTACTATAATTGTAGTATCTTTCGACATTTTCAATTGAATGCAGTTTTAGGGTTTTAATGCAAAAGTTTTCTACAAGTTCTAGGCCATTGTTTATGCAAAATCAGAAGAACTTGTATAATACCCCAGATATCAATCATCTATAAAGACCGTGTATCTCAGAATCAGGCAATCTCTCAAACGAAATTTCGAAGTACTAAGTCCATATGTCCGAGAGATGTTAAACCACTAGCTTAAGTAGATGTAAAATTTAGTTTATATCCCGGAAACAATTTACTGAACATGTAAAGCCCATCGACACAACCACAATACGACTTGTTTAAACTTTTTTAAACTTTACAAATCCTTAGCCTACTGTAATAGTCCACTGATGTACTATCATTTCCTTTTTTACCACAAAACTCTTTTTACCTTTCTTAATGTTTTTGTATGCATTTAATACGTTTTTGGATTTTCTGAAAAAAAATTTTGCCCCCTAAAATTCAAAAACATATTTTTGGATTTTTGATTTATAGAAAAAACATTGACCAACTGATGAGAATCACTTCAATTATCCATCCAATACTGCTTCACAACAATTTTTTAAGCGCTATCCCCTCATGATGACAAAAACTATGACACTTTTGAAATTTTCAACAATGAGGGTTCTGTGAAAAAAATTTTCAATTTTTTCTTCAAAAATTTATATAAATTTTCAAGTAAACGTTATTGGAATGTATTTTCGAAAAAGTTTCTCCAAAAATTTTAAAAAATTGTAAAGAAACGTTATAGAAATGTAATAAGGCCTTTATATAGAACTTGATAACCCGACCCATCTTTATTGTGTGCCACAGAACTCCATTCTCAGTAATTTACTTTCATCTCAGAAGTTGCTGCATAAAAATTCAAACAATTAGCTGAATAGTGACATCCAAGCCTTTGCAGTCTTAGGTCTTATTTCTTCAACCTTAATTTTGTGTTTCTTTTCACAATCAGGTTTATTTTGGACTTTCTCAAGTTTCGGAAAGTCCTTTAAACTTTCAATTTTCACTGATTGTGTAAATTATTTTTCTTTTACCAACCATGTTTGATTTTTCGTTAAAGATTTCTTGAAATATAATGTAGAAACTTTTTATTTATTACTATTCGAGGATTCACCAGTTTCAAAATTTGAAAATTTAGTAATAACTGGTTTTACCTTGTTTATCGTTTCTCTATATTGTTTCTAAACCTGGATTGGTACTTTCAAATCTTCAAATTTTTTCTTATCAATATGAACATGTTTAGGATTAATTTGAAAACAGTGTCTAGAAATGTGTTCAGTTACTCCACATTTATGACACACCCTGTTATCATAAGTATCCTTTTTAGCAAACCATACACCCAAATCATAACATTTATTTGATGTGTGGTAACCATCTTTCCTGTTTCTTCTATAATCATGATTTGAGGCTGAAGCACTGCGGTCCGACCTGCACCACTTATTTTCAAATTTTTGTGAATTTTTATAATGATTGGATGGTCGTCCCGATGGGCTTTTATTTTTCTTTTGAAAATTTTTAGAAGTTTTAGAACTTTGTTTTTTCCTTTTGTTTTCGTTCTCCATTCTGCTTAGAAGGTTTTTGCGTTGAGCATTCACCTTTTTCAATAGACTGTAGAACAGTTTCTTGAAAATTTTCTTTTAGTTTTAAAAATATTTCATTTTATCCTTTTTAAGACTTTCATCATCAGTATCATCATCGCAATCCTCAATTATGACATCGTCATAATTTGTGATCTTGTCACTTATTAGGATTTCCTTTTTATTCTTATTGATCGGTTTTGGACATATACGATCTAGAATTAATGACGAGGTCACAAAACCTTTCAACTTCTTTTCTAAATCAATAGCTTTATTTTTAGCATTCTCAACATCTTGTTCAAGTTTCCTGATTTTTCAAGATGCGAGTTTATTATAATTTGTTTTTCAAAATCATTTTTATTTAAAACAGATTTTTCATTTTCTAAAATTTTATTCTATTTTCAAAAATATTTTCATTTTCTTTTAACTTTTTATTTTCTGATGTCAAACTCTCCAGATTGTACAAGAGTTTGGCATTATCTGCCAGATAATCACTCAGATCTTCATCATATACTGTGCAGATTGGTTTAGAACTTGAAGACTCATTTATAGATGTACTTGAAACCTTTTCTTCACAGTTCTCCGGCATTATACTTCTTTCTTTCTTTATCTGAACATTTAAACTTTGCGTTTCCAGATCATAGCAAAAGATTGACAAACTTCAGGATTATTAAAACTTTAACAAGCATTTTCATTTTTGGATTTAATATCAGACTCACATTCCTTCTTTCGTTTTAAAACTTTCATTTTTTCAATTACCGGAATGTGATCCTTAATTTTTTTCAAAAATTTATGTATTGACAAACCAGGCTCCTTTAGTAATTCCTTCAAATAACCATTTCATCCTGATGGTAATGCATCTGCAAAATTTAAAATCTTTTCATGATCCTGGAATGGAAACACATTATAAAACTCGTATAGCTTGTTGTCCATGACATAAAATAGATCTATCAGATCATTCACAGATTCATCCTTTTTACATTTAAAATTCTAAAATCTTTTAATCCAAATAGTTAAACGTTTAGGAGAATTCAAATGGCCAGGCTCCTCTTTCCATTCATTCAACTTTTCAAAATTAATATCTTCCATTTTCGACAAAAAATTTTGTTTTTAGAAATTTTATGCAAAATTCAACCTTTTAATCAACAGTTTTCACGTATCGGTTTGCTAAAAATGTTTAAAATTTTTTTGAAAACTGTTTTTACCCGATTATTGTTGGTGCATATGTCTGTTGCCTACGTCATTATGTTTTGAGTCTGAGTGAATAGGGCTTAATCTGTTAGAAACGAGGCGTATTTATGTGAGAAATGGGACAAGTTCGCTTGAGAATGGAATTGAGAAGTCAAGTTCGGCCGAACTTGACTAGGTCAAGTTCGCCCGAACATATGCTCTCTCCAGCGAACTTCTAACCCTATAAATAGGTGCCTTGGTGATTCATTTGTAACTTGGAGAGATTTTGGCACAGAGTCGGCGAAGCTATGTCGGATCCGGTTCTCGAATGTATTGAACTTTAGATCAATGAAAACAACATTTAAATGAGTAATTCTTGTTATTTGGTTAACTTATCATTAGTTTCCGCCTAATTGGACAATAGATAACAAATTTAGGTTCCCGTGCTAATCGTGGACGTTCCTACAAGTGGTATCAGAGCCTGGATACCTAAATTTGCTGGAATCAAGACAAGAATTTCTCTATTTCATCTCCATTCTATCATTTTTCTTAAAATTTTCATAAAAATGAAGAATTTACGGGCAAACTCTGTCCAAATTTGAACATGTCATGTTAAATACACTTGGACCTCAAATTCAACCGAATTGATAGCAAAAGGTTCAAAAAACCATGTTTTGGAAACAAGTTTCAGCCGAACTTAACATCAAGTTCGACCGAACTTGATTAAAATTTCACTGATTTTAGTCAAGTTCGACCGAACTTGATCGAATTTTTAGGATGTTTATAGAAGTTCGACCAAACTTGAAGTATAATTCAACATTTTACGCTAGTTCGACCGAACTTGAGTAGTTTTTGTTGAAATTCTCACATAAGTTCGCCCGAACTTGATAAACTTCTTGAAAGCTCACATAAGTTCGACCGAACTTACCTGTTTCTTGAAACCTTTTCACAAGTTCGCTGAAAAGTAATTTTTCTCAATACCATTTTCAAGTTCGACTGAACTTGAGGTTCGTGTGATAAAATTTGGATCTTATCATATAAGTTCTACCGAACTTGTGAAAATCTGAAATAAAAAGCTGATTTTCACACAAGTTCGACCGAACTTGTCTGTTTCTATTCAAGTTTCTAGTGTTTGTGATTGTATTTTCAGATACATCTTCAGATTATCAAAATGGAAGATTTTCACAACGTGTTCGTCTCTCAAATGGCTTCTTCATCAAATGCTAATACTCTTGCGACGAATCAGATAAATATCGACAACGAAATGGGTACTACGTCGAAACTGCCAAAGCTAATGAGTATGGACGAGTTTGAAGGGTGGAAGGAAAAGTTTGTAAATTGGATACAAGCGAATCAGTTCAACAGCTGGGTTGCAGTTGAGGATGGGTACAAATGGCCAAAGGATGAGTGTGATCAAGATCTTCCGCTGAACAAGTTTTCATCGACTGACAAAGAAAATTATGTCGCTGAGAAGAAAATGATTAGCTTGATACAACAATCAGTGAAGGAAGATATCTTGATATTATTGCCAGAATATGAAACATCACAAGAATTATGGCACGCTCTTTGCGACAAATTCAAAGGAAGTGATGGAATGATTAAAAGCAAAAAGGCCTTGATTAAGAAAGTGTTCGAGATCTTCACGATGATCAAAGGTGAGACAATGTAACAAATGATCGATAGATATTGTCACCTCATGGTCCAGATGCGGAGACATGATATCAAAAGATTTAATGAATAGCAAATCGAGAAGTTGGCCGATGCACTTCCAGAAGGAGAATGGACAACATATCTTATGATTCTGAAGAACAGTCCATCTTGGAGACATTTCAAGTTGTCATCCTTCATCGACAAATTGGACGGTCATGAAATGGAGTTGATGAAAATTGCGAAATCAAAGAATGCTAATTTTGTTCAAGATGTCGGTGTTAATTATAAAGGAGGTATTCAGACACTCCGATTTAAAGCCCGAAAATTCAAACAGCATTTAATGCGAATACAAATTCTTCTCCAAATCAAAGTTCTCCATATGCTGGATATACAAGTGCTAGTTCAAGCTCTTCATTCCAAAATCAGACAAGTCAAACAAGTTCTGATTCAAACGTTTTCCAGTGCACATAGCAGTTGATTTGAAGAATGTATTTCCAGAAAAGGTGGCTAAACAGCACATAGCTCTTCTCGCTACTGTTCTCGAATCTTATGAAAGCCTTGTTGCTGGAAAGATCGGTAATCCAGAGATGACCGCCAAAGATTATGATCAGGTGGATGAAGAAGAGTTGGAACTGATGGATATAAAGTGGAGTCTAGCATCTATCATCATAAGAGTTACCAAGTTTGTGGCACTCATTGGAAGGGATATTGGAAATTCAAACAACAAGCTTGGATTTGACAAGTATAAAGTCACATGCTTCAGGTGTCGACAAAAGGGAAACTTCAAACGTGAATGCAACAATCAAGAAGCAGGTGGAAGCCAAAATCCTTTCGGCAGCAGCAATGAGCACTACAAGAAAGCTCTTCAATATAAGCTATATCCAAAGAGAACACAAGTCGAAGTTGAAGATAAATCTGCAAAGAAAACCGAACAAGCTCTTGTTGTCACTCATGAAGAAGATGGTTTCGACTGGAACAGATACATCGGAAAGAAAACTGGTGTTGCCATGATAGCAGAGTTAGTGGATGAATCTGATGCATCGTATCTTGATGCTGTTCTAGAGAATGTTATTCTAGAAGGTTATAGGTAGAGAGCTGAGGAAGAAGAGTTAGCTTACCTTGAGATGCAAAAACAAGAAGCATTGAAATTAGAGGCAGAAAAGGTAAAAGCTAAGGTAAGTGTGTCTGAAAAGGAAGTTGTGAAAGTTGTGGAGGTTGAAAAACCTTGCACAAACTGCGCAAGTCATTGTGAACCATGTCTTGATAAAGTCAAAGTCATAAGAGAATTGACTATACACAACGAAAACTTTCGTTATGATTACAGAACCATAAAAGAAGCTTATGACAAAATATCAAACAAATATAAAAATGTCGACAAAGCTAATCGTGAGCTTAATGCTAATGTAAAAATGTTAAATGCTACAGTAATTGAAAAACAAAAAGCAATTAACATGTACATTAATACTATTGCCGAAACAAAGTGTGAGCTTCATGATATAAAAATAGAAGCGGAACGGGTAAGACAATTGCTGAAAAGTTACACCACAAATGCCTATGTCATTGATCACATTTTACCTACGATTAAGTCGGAGGAAAATGGTGATAAATCAAAGCGTAAAGAATACGGAAGTGTTCCTCCACCATTTCTTGCAAGTTACTCATGCAAGAAAGATGATGAGATTGAAAAGGCATTTAATCTTTTACTCTTATCAGAAATGAAAGATAAATTGCCTGAGAACATTGACGTAGACTTTATGAAATAAATGATGACAATGAAGCAGTGGTAAAAAATATGGTTAAAAATATGTTAGGAAATGATTCTGATGAAGGCAGCTCTGAAAGCACTAAATCAAGTTCGAAAAACTCGGAATCACAATCTGAAGATGACGATACATCATCAGAACATGATCTAAGTGATGATCCTAATGTTGTTATGTACAAGATTAAGGAATCTGATAGATTATACTTTGATGATAGTTTTCCGATTCGGAATGTGAAAGAGGATCAACTTGATAAATTTTTCAAACTTGTAGAAGTTTTATCAGATGATCTTGAGAAAAACGAGAAAGATTTTACTCGAAACCCAAAAGGAATGCTAACAATTATCGAAAGTTTGGTGGTGATTTTCCTGAGAACATGAGAGCAGAATTGGGATTGGAGGAAAATGAAGATGAGCCGAGATGGAACCAGAAGTCGCCATTCCATGAATACAAAGGTAAACACATGAAGTTTGTGTACGGAACAAATAAGGTTTAAGAAGAATGTATGATTGGTAAGAAATCGAAAGATGAATTCAAAAAGGAGAAAGAACTTCGGGACAAGGCTAAGACCAAGTCCACATGTGGATTAAAACCCACTAGTGGAAATGTGTCTGATAATCGGACTTGCTTTAAATGCAATAATGTTGGTCATATGCTCGCAAGTGTCTGAATTTAAAGTCTGTGTTTCCACGAAGAAAAACCGAATCAAAAGATGAAAAGCAAAAACAACAGAGATTGTGAAATCTGTCAAAGAGTCAAATAGAAATTATGAATCCAAAGATGAAGTAAAACCTAAAACGAGTTCAAAGTTTGAAAACTCAATTTTTGAAAAAGGTGAAACTTCAAAATTAAATAAAAACAAAGATTCTAGGTTCTATATCAAGAAAGCGAGAAGCAAGCTACAATCCTGGGTTGCTAAGAAAAGGTTTTCATCATCAGAAAAACAAACGTCTATTGCTGACAAAATTGAAAATGTCAAAACAAACGAGTCAGTAATTAAACAGACAAAGAAAGAAAAGGATAAAACATTTTCAGAATCGACATCGGACGAAATGTTTGATGACGATTTTGATTATGATGATGGTTTGGAAAGTGATTATGAAGATGGTTATTCTTTCAAACCCAAAACCAAAAAGGTTTGGGTTTCATTTTTCAAATAGTTGTTTCATGTGCAGGAGTCCCAAGATCCAATTTATCAAAGTTGATACAGGATAGCGGTGCACCATGAGTTTTAACTTATCTAGAAAGTCATAATCTTTGTTGTTTTTGAAATTACAAGTGGTTGAAAAAGAAAAATTGAAAAGAATGTTTAAAAATTTGAGAAAATCCACACCGTTGAATAGAACACTGATTGTTATATTGAAAAATCATTTAGAAAATGATTTCCTACAAGTGGTTTCTATAAGTTTTTATTATCAAAGTTTAATGGTTTGTTCTGCTGATAGGTGATAATGCAGAAGATGAAAAAAGGATCGGACGACTAGATCTTGGGATCCTCATTGGTTTGTTACATTTTTAGAAAAGTATTTCTTAAAAACTAAAATCCAAAAATATGTTTTTGATTTTAGGGGGAGTAAGAAATTTTTAGAAAAAATAAAAAGAACATATGAAAAAGTTGAAAGTTCAAAAACAATTAAAAACTCAAAATGTACTAAAACATCGAAAAAACAAAAAGAATTTTTGTTGTCAAAAAGGAAATGATAGTACATCAGTGGACTATCACAGTATGCTAAAGATTTGAAAAGTTTAAAAGTGATAAACAAGTCTTACTGTGGATGTGTCGATAGACTTTACACGTTCAGTAAATTGTTTTCGAGATATAAACTAAATGTAGCAACTACTTAAACTTGTAGATTAACACATCTTGGATATATGGACTTAGTACTCCGAAATTTCGATTGAAGTGTTGCCTGATTCTGAGATACGAGGTCTTTATAGATGATTGATATCCGGGGTATTATACAAGTTCTTCTGATTTTGCGGAAGCAATAGCCTAGAACTTCTATAATGATTTTGCTATATAACCCCAAATGGCATGCAAAATTTGAAAAGAATCAAAAGGTTTAATCATTTGCAATGCTTAAAAGATTCCTTAAGTGGAACACACCTTAAAGACGAGCCTTCATCTCTTTGTCTGTACAGTAGTACTAACCTGAGCTCTCGAGGTCTCGCATTAACCCAATGACAGATATCAATTACGCTATATTCACCTGTAAGATGAAATCTAGGGAATTTGGATTTGGGAGTATATTCAAGAAGTGGGAAACACAATGGAGTCAAGTTTCATAATTCTTCCCTAACATATCTTGGAACAATTGAGAAATTTGATGAAGTTTAAGTGGACAAACATATCGACAATCTAAGTAAACAAGTTTCAATCTTAAAGTCTCAAAAGGTCAACAGTACTGGTGATATGTCTCAACAAATTGATATGATCCTTAGACACGAATTCACAAAAATATGTCTGTAAATATGTTTGTATATAGTTTACTTTCTTTAAATTGCTTTACAGAAAAAAATCAAAAAGATTTTCAATGTGTTTTAGCATAAACTTTCTAAAAATCAAAAAGATTTTGTTTCTTCATTAGTTTCTACAAGCCAATTATGGATAACGATTCTTCGAAGTCTGGTAAGGTGCTGAGTTTTGCTCATAGAAAGTTCATTAATTTGAAACTTTAAAAACTAAAGAAAACATCAGTTTGTTCATTTCGGGTCAAATTCAGGCCGTTAACTTTGACTTAGTTGACATGGTTAACCAAGGTCATTAACTTGGACTTGGTCAACCAAGTGGATTTCATAATTGAAAATTTTTAGTGAACAAAGGCTGTTAAAAGTGTTCAAGGTCATTAAATTGAACTTGAATAACTAAAAATTGAAAAAGATTGAAGTGAAGATTAAAGTTTGGAATGTTGATGATACAAAATTTCAGAAGTAGTGAATCTGAAATGTTTATTTGAATGTCAGAAAGTATTTAGACAGGTAGTAAAGATTGAGGAGGAGTTGATAAAGCAAAGATTGAAGATACCGGAAAGCTTAAAGCAAGGGGGAGAGCTTAAAGCAAAGGGGAGCATGTTGATTTAAAGTTTTATCAAGACAAAGCTCAAGAAAGAGGAAGAGGATATAAAGATCAAGATTTTAAAGTTTATTCCAGAACTAAAGATCGAAAGACTCAGAAGATTTTAAAAGTCAATGACTACGGCAACATCCAAGGGGGAGTTTGTTGGTGCATATGTCTGTTGCCTACATCATAATGTTTTGAGTCTCAGTGAATACGGCTTAATCTGTTAGAAACAAGGCGTATTTATGTGAGAAATAGGACAAGTTCGCTTGAGAATGAAATTGAGAAGTCAAGTTCGGCCGAACTTGACTAGGTCAAGTTCGCCCGAACATTGCTCTCTCCAGCGAACTTCTAACCCTATAAATAGGTGCCTTGGTGATTCATTTGTAACTTGGAGAGATTTTGGCACAGAGACGGCGAAGCTATGTCGGATCCGGTTCTCAAATATATTGAACTTTAGATCAATGAAAACAACATTTAAATGAGTAATTCTTGTTATTTAGTTAACTTGTCATTAGTTTCCGTCTAACTGGACAATAGATAACAAAATTAGGTTTTCGTGCTAACCGTGGACGTTCCTACAATTATATCTTTAAAATCGTCTCGTCGATTCGAATCTAATGATATATAATGTCCGAGACGTTTTTTGGGATTTTCATGCCTTTTTTTGTTTTTGTTTTTTTAGGAACCTTTGGACAAGTTTGGGCGAACTTGTAACAGCTTGTGAAAATCAGCTACTTAACAAGTTCGGGTGAACTTGTTTCAAGAATTCAAAAGTTTCACTTTTAAACCAAGTTCGGTCGATCTTGTGACACTTTTCAGAAAAACTTTCACTTTGTGATAAGTTCGGGCGAACTTGTATGAAATTTATACAATATTTTGCTAAGTTCGGGCGAACTTGACTGAAAATTTTGAAAAACCCTTGACAACTTCACGCGAAGTTGTTTAAATCTCACAAAAAGTGTGATTTTAAGCCAACTTCGGGCGAACTTGTTCTTCATGTTCGTGCAGGAATTCATTTGTTTTAAGGTCTGAAGCTTTCAAGGGTTTTACTATTATGGATTTTACGTATTATACTTGAAAATCAGTCTATTTTGTTCGTGAAATGTACAAGAAAAGTTTAAAAAGAAAGAAATGAGTAGAAGATGTGAGGTTCTATGTCCAATGTCTTCAAATTAGGCCAATCCTGCTCTGATACCACTTGTAGGTTCGTTGTACGGATCGTTCAGGTCCTAATTTGGCAAACCTAAGGTAAATGTGCGGAATCCGTTCGCATAGGCGATATTGTAGACTTGTTTGTTACTGTTTAACACCGTTTCATTGATTAGTAAACGTTACAAATCCTGGAAACAATTGGACAGAGTTTCGCCGTCCAGTACAAAAATCTCTGATCTTACAAATGAGAACACAACACATCTATATATAGGATGACAAGTTCGGGCGAACTTGTCCTAGCCATGACAAGTTCGGGTGAACTTGTCCTAGCCATGACAAGTTCGGGCGAACTTGTCCCTAGACATACATAAGTTTCAACATTTCGTTCCTAAATACAGACTCGATATTATACGAAGAAGTAGGCAACAGACATATGCATCAACATGTGTGTTGAAATACTAAAGCTAATGCAACAACATCTCTCAAAGAACAAACAATCTGTTAATGGCTCAACATTTAATAGAAATTCTGGTGAAAATTACTCATCCGAAGAAGAAAATTTAGGCAAAGTTTCATCAGAAAAAGTACCCAAGCAAGTTTGGGTACCAAAATATCTCTAACTTTACCATTCCAGGGCCATCATGTATTGCAAATCTGGCACTGCGATTTAGGAAGATCCAAGCACATGACTGGGGACAAAAGTTTACTCAGTAATTTTATCCCAAAACTGGGTAAATTAGTAAATTTTGGAAATGTGGTAAAGGGGAGAACGTTGGGTTATGGTTGCATCAAGTATGGATCTTTGACCATTGAGAAAGTAGCTTGTGTAGAAGGTCTGAAATACAACCTACTAAGCTGTGGTCAATTCTATGACAGATGCTTTCAGGTAACTCTATTACTAGAAAAATGATTATAATTGGTCTAGATCATAACAAAATATATTGTGGAAAAAGAATAAGAAAATCCATCTACTCCTTTGATTTTAAAGAAGAAATTGAGCACCCCCAGTTATGCTTATTTTCAAAAGAAAACAAAGGTAATAGCTGGTTGTGGCATAAAAGATTAGCCCATTTAAATTTCAAAAATCTAAACCAACTAGAAAGCAAGAGTTTGATAAAAAGGACTACCTTTTATATCCTCCACAAAGGATAAAATATGTGAAGCATGTGAAATAGGAAAATCAAAGAGAGGCTCACCTAAAACAATATCTGAATCTTCAATCACTCAAAATTTAGAACTATTGCATATGGACCTTTGTGGACCTTTAAGCACAACAAGTTTTCCTAGAAAGAAATATATTTTGGTCATTGTAGATGACTATTCTAGGTACACTTGGATTGAGTTTCTAAGAAAGAAAAGTGAAACCCTATATTTGATCATGAACTTCATCAGAACAATAGAAAATCTGTTAAAAATTGTCTGTCAGAAGGATCATATCTGATAACGGAACATAATTCAAAAACTCAAAACTTGAGACTTTCCTGATAAGTAAAGGAATCTCTCATGATTTTTCTGCTCCAAGAACTCCACAACAAAATGGAGTTGTGGAAAGAAGAAATAGAACTTTGGTTGAAGTAGCAAGAACAATGCTTGCTTATGCTAAACTGCCTACTTACTTCTAGGCTGTAGCAATTGTTAATGCTTGTTTTACACAAAACAGACCCATCATAAACAAAAGATATCAGAAAACACCTTACAAAATCATAAATGGAAGAGCACCTAATATAAGATTTTTACACACCTTTGGTTGTAGATGTTTTGTGTTCAACGATTTTGAAAGTCTTGAAAAAATTGACAGAAAGGCTAAAAAGGGAATATTTCTTGGTTACTCATTATCCTCAAAAGCTTATAGAATCTTTATTTTAACTAGGACAATAAGGGAAAGTTTATATGTATCATTTGATGATTCATCAGAAACAAAGGTATCTGGTGAAATTCTGAGAGAAATATACTCTTCAAATCAACAAGAAAAAATTGAACATCTTCTAAATTAATTAACAAAAGAACTTCTCGAATATGACTTCACAAATATAGAATCATCCAAAAATCATTCATGTACTAACCCTGCAGAAAATCTAGAGTCTTCATCAGAAAATGCACAAGATGACCAGATCTCTGGAAACTCATCTGAAAATCAGAACCAACACCAGAATTTTGATCCTCTCAACATAACAGGGGCATTAGGTCAGGGGAAGCTTCAGAACCATCAAGTTTACACAATAATTGAAGATGGATCAAAGTCACTCTCAATCAAACATAATTGGGAATCTAGAAGAATGTGTCAAAACAAGATCAGCCACTACACATGAATGTCTATATGCTGGTTTTCTAAGCATGATAGAACCTAAGACTTTCAAAGAAGCACTCAATGTCTCAGATTGGGTTCAAGCAATGCAAGAAGGGCTTGACCAATATGAAAAGAGTCAAGTATGGAATCTGGTACCTAGACCAACTAACAAAACTGTTATTGGATCAAAGTGGGTATTTAGAAACAAATCTGATGAACAAGGTATCATAACTTGGAACAAGGCAAGACTTGTGGTAAAAGGTTAGAGAAGGCATAGACTATGATGTGCACCAGTTGCCAGATTGGAAGTAGTAAGAATATTCCTTGCTTATGCTCCATCAAAAGACTTCAAAGTTTATCAGATGGATGTGAAATCCGTATTCCTAAATGGTAAGATTGAGGAAGAAGTATATGTACAACAACTAGAAGGCTTTGTTGACCCTAAATTTCTAGAACATGTTTACCAGTTAAAGAAAGCTTTGTATGGGTTGAAGCAAGCTCCAAGAGCATGGTGTGAAACTCTTTCAAACTTCTTAATCAATCCAGGTTTCACAAAAGGTACCATTGATGCAAATCTATTTCTTAAAACTCATAAGGGACACACTTTGTTGGTTCAAATTTATGTTAATGACACTATTTTGGATCAACCAATGAAATATTTTGCAAAACGTTTGAAAAATTGATGACCAGCCATTTTGAGATGAGCATGATAGGAGCATTAAGCTTTTTCTTGGGTTTACAAGTAAAACAACGAAGTGATGGCATATTTTTGAGTCAATCAAAATATGTCAGAACAATTTTCAGAAAATATCCACTTGAGAATTGTTCTACCTTAAAAACTCCCATGGCCACTGGAAACAAACTTGATTCTGATCCGGATGGTAAAGTGTTTATTAAAAATTACAAGGAAATGATAGGATCATTGTTGTATCTAACAGCCAGTAGACCCGACATAATTTTTTCCACATGTTTTCTTGCAAGATATCAATGTAATCCTAAAGAGTCCCACCTAAAACCTGTAAAAAGAGTTTTTAATTTTTTAAAAGGAACATCAGATCTTGGTTTGTGGTATACTAAGGACCTAATAGTATACACAGATGCATATCATGTAGGATGTAACCTTGACAGGAAAAGCACATCTAGTGCCAGTCAAATGTTGGGAGATAAATTGGTCTGATGGGTAAGCAAGAAACAAAACTCTGTATCCACAACAACAGCTATGTGATTCAAAGAGTGCAATTGCCATAACAGAAAACCTTGTGCGTCACTCTAGAACAAAAGACATTGATGTCAAATATCACTTCATAAAGGATCATGGGGAGAAAGGTGACATTTTCACATAACCTCTTAATGAAAAGAGACATAAGTTTTTGGTTAGCAAATTAGGCATGGTTAACATGAGATATGAAGAAACATCAAAAAATATTTTGTCACAGAAAGAAGAAAATTTTGATTCATCAGAAATTTATCAGAATTCTGTGAAAATTATGATATTCCATCAGAAACTACATAAATTCACTAGAAATTCTGGTGATTTATCATATTTGACCAAGTTAACAGAAAATCTGATATAACTCATTATTTTTGTTATCCTTTTTCTCACAAACTCCATACATGCACACCATCAGCACAACAAACGTACATTTTTTTCTTTTCATTATTTCTTTTAATCACCTCTTTTTGTTTATTTTTTAACCAAAATTCAAAAATCAAATTAAAATCTCTTTAGCTTAGGCTTACTAATCAATAGTTAGAAAGAAAAGAAAGGACACTTGGACATATTATGATGATGATAATTTCTCATATAAAAGCCACCTAGATCATAAATGAAGAGAAATTTTATCTCACAATATTCTTTTATACCTCTGACAAAGGATCTTAGCAATAAAGAAAAATGAGGATAAAAATTTAAGATGGCAGGGGCCATTTATGTCAAAACCATCACTTTCACTTATAAGTAACTACCACTTGGAGATTATATTCATCTCACCTGTCACTTTCATCTTCTTATTTGCTCAGAAACCCTAAAAACCTCTTCATCTTCCAAACCCTAACAATGGGTCATCTTGATATCTCACTTTTCCCACTCCTATTCCACCAAACACACAACCTGAGGATTCGAAGGAACCTTGATGGTCCAGCATGGTAAGATTGCAGTATAATCCTTTGCATGCTGCTAAATAGTCCTCCGACATATGCTTTAACGACCTATATCTGGATCCATTCAGATATATTGCAAGAGTTCTTGCTTAATGCCCAACTCATCTTCCATGGAAGAAATTTAGCATTAGCAGTTAGGTGATGGGGAAGGACATAGTCCTAAGCGAGAAATCATCAGGGAGGTTTTATATCTCAATGATGACAACAACGTAACAACCTTTACTCGCCGGGAGCTAAACAACACCCTAACCTAGATGGGATATCACGTGGAGAACCATGCAAGAGGAATCAACAAGTCTGGGTTCATCAAACCATGGCAGTTCTTAGTCCCTTAGCTTGGGGTATGTTTCTCAAGAATGTTTTTGAACTTTCATGAAAAAAATATAAGTTGATGGAACTTGTGCATGCCATAGTGGAAGAAGTTCCATACAACTTCTCTCAATACCTGATGAGAGATTTTGAGACCAACTTGCACTCTCACAGACCATTTTTAACCTATCCTAGTTTCTTAATGACGGTAATCACTCATCAGCTAGACTTCGGGGGAGTTCCAGTATGGTAGCCTAGATCTGAGATGATTCTTCAAGAAAACCTTCACAATTCTCATCTCGTGCCAACTACCAACAATACCGGATTTGTGACCTTTCTCTGTGTTTTTTCTTTTTTAATATAGATTAACTTTTTTACTTTTCTGTGAGTTTTTCATATCTTTTAGTAGTTAAGTTGTAAATATTCTATATATATATATAAATATATATCTCGAAAAAGAGGAAACAAAAAAACTGGGGGAATGAAAATGGGTGAATCACAAAAGAAAAGAACAATATCAGAAGAAGTATCATCCAATCTGATGAAACTGAGGACCATTAGCATAAAATCTGTTAAAAATGTCTCGGTTATGATGAACATCTTATGAAAAGATTTTATAATTCTGATAGACACACCTTGATTGAAGTTTGAAAATCGATGAAATCTGATAAGACAAAATAAGACTCATGGTTCCTTTTTTAAAAGTCAAAACCCGTGATCTTTTCTGTTGGTATTGCAAAAAGAGAAAAAAATTTCTTTTCTAAATAAAAAAATTAAATATATTTTAAAGAAAAGAAATGGAAATGGAAAGGGAAAGAGCTCTACAAGACAACAAGATGTAAGTGCCATCTCTGATACTGCACTCATTCCCTCTCATCTAAAAAAAATATAAAAATCAAGCACTACATCAAAGGGGAACATTCACTTCTAAGGATTTTTGGTGTCACACCCCAACCGATGGCGGAAACATTGGGATGAGACGAACAAATTGCTCAAAACATCATAATACTACTTTGCGACGATATTTAATAATATCAAAATTTCATTAATACTAAAGTGGTAATACAATGGTTCGAAAGGAGAAATATGACAAGTTTCGAAGACAATACAACATGGAACAAAATACATGAAATTGAAACTAGGTGTGTATCTAATCCACCCTAATATGTTTTTTCATCGGCATCAACTTAGTTTCCTGCAACATGTATTAAAATAATATATATCAACAAAAAGTTGGCGAGCATACACATTTGATACATAGCATAATAAAGAATAAAATTTTGTCTCATATCCAACATGGCAACATTGTAAATAAGTAAAATTGAGCATGCTAAACTTGTGAATTATATGTCAATCCATAGTCTAACGCAATTTTGATTACCCATTCATCATCGAAACAATGAGGGTGTAACATAGTTTACTTAACAAAACCACTAGTTTATAGGCGGACGTTAATCCTATAGCGTTATATTTGTTAAGGTAGGCTAGCTAAGTTAATGAGCATATAACACAAGTCTAACCTAGCATGCAATAATGTAGCATATAAACAAGTTCATGTATAATGGATAGAGTAAATACTGTAAACAAGTTTAGTGTAGTTTGTGAATTTTGTACATGTTGCACCCAAAGTGTGAAAATAGGAAAAAGGGATCGAGTATACTCACGGTTTTGCAAGCTTATCCGACTTGAATTCCGAGAGTGGTTGGGTTAATTATTTTGGAGTACCTTGTCCTTCTACACGAAGAAGCAAAGGTGTATGAGTATTGGGAATTAACGGAAGATTACAAATTTG
This sequence comes from Scalesia atractyloides, assembly GCA_947069175.1. Classification (NCBI taxonomy): domain Eukaryota; kingdom Viridiplantae; phylum Streptophyta; class Magnoliopsida; order Asterales; family Asteraceae; genus Scalesia; species Scalesia atractyloides. The sequence goes on along the minus strand of CAMTDV010000018.1, from coordinate 30,919,063 downwards.
AAATTTAAAATAACATGAAAATAGTATTACGAAAATAATCATCTTTGTACTCATGATACTTGTTCTTGACACAATAGAAACCTCAAGGGTTTGGTGTGTTTTCATGGATTCGTAGATCCATTAGAGTCGTTAACAAGTGTATGGTCCTTAGATGATGTAGCTAGTTTCTTAACAAGTAACTAATAAGTTACTATTAAGTCTTTGTTACATGGTTATATATATATACTTAGATTATAGGATACATATAATATATAAATCAAGCATGAGGTAGGAGAATAAAGTCTCCATTTAGGTACCTCTAGTATCATGGATTTCATGTAGGAGGTAGGAAGAACATGCTTCCGTTTAGGTACCTCGAATGTTCACCACTACACTTGTGTTACAAACACAAGGAGGGTCATGAACTTACAAGAATTAAACAACTAATCTAGGGAAAACATCAAGTAGTGTGTGGATGCAAAGATGGGTAGCCCAAGCTAGACCAAACATCACACATGCAACAAGTTAAACTTGGACACTACCCATGTTGAAACATAAAGTTTTGGAGGTTTTATCCTCTAGTTTGACATGTCTCAACCTTGTTTTAAAGCCTAACCAACCACTAGTAGTGTTGTAAGCATTAGGACATAGGTTTGAGATGAGTTAGACTCAAGTTAAACAAGTTTAATAAAAGTTTGATGAAGTAAAATGAAAACAATCCACTTTGGAGCCTTTTTCATGACATTCCAAGGCCTGATTTTCCATGGAAAATCACTGGAGATGTGCACAAGGTCAAACCAAGAAAGTGGAAAAAAGAATGGAGTGTTTTCGTTGAGAAATGAGTGAGTTACACTCACTTTAATGAAGAAGGATGAATCTGCTCGAACTTGCAAGTTTGCAGCTGATTAAGGATGATTTGAGAGTGATTGAGAGGATTAGAAAAGTGGGAGAAGTGTGGAGGAGGCTTGGGTTTTATAGGGGATGATTAGGGTTAAGTTTAGTTGAGTATTAAATGCAAGAAACACAAAACAAACTCCACAAAACACACAAAACTGCCCAATCCCGTAGCTGAAACAAACATTCTGCGGATTGGGGGCCGTGGCGTAGCGCGTAGCCCCAAGGGGTTAGGCTTAGCGTACGGCGACGCCCCTGTTTTCCGTTTCAAGTTTGATTTCTTTCATTTTAGCCCCCAAACTTCCTATAATTCATCATTTTATGCATAATCTTTTATATTTAACATGTTTTCGAGTGTAATGAACGTGTGTAAGTATAAATTGAATATCGCGAATGCATGTACAAATATTTGCACGTATAATAAGTATCAATTGCGTATAAAAGTTGATTAAGTTGTAGGTATAACAAGTGTGTATAAAATATGAGTTTCATTACGATCAAGGTCTCGAATTACAAAAGTTGAAAGATGATGCAAGTACAAGGTTTCTGAAAATAGAAAGTTTCCCAAAATGGAAAGTACAACAAGACTTGCTAAATATAGAAAGTGTGAAAACGCAGTGCATTACAGTCTCCCCTCCTTTAAGAAATTTTGTCCTGAAATTTAGGAAGATGCAGCGAACAGATGCAGATACTTAGTCTTTATATGTCTTTCGAGTTCCCAAGTAAACTCATGCCACGTTTACCTTCCCATCGAACCTTGACTATAGGAATTCGACTGCGCCTCAATTGCTTGGCTCCTTGGTCCATGTTTTCGACCGGTTTTTCCACAAAATGCAATGCTTCGTTGATTTGAAGATCTTCGAGCGGAACTTGAAGTCCTTCTTCAGGTAAGCACTTCTTGAGGTTTGAAACATGGAAGACACGATGAACATTGTTGAGATCTTGGGGTAAATCGAGTCGATAAGCCACCTTGCCAATCCTCTCGAGTATCTTGAAAGGACCAATATAGCGAGGGGCAAGTTTTCCCTTTTTACCAAATCGAACTATCCCTTTCCAAGGATATACTTTGAGGAGTACATGGTCATCCACGCTAAATTCCAAAGGCTTTTGTCTTTTGTCAGCATAACTCTTTTGTCAACTTCGAGCCTTGAGTAAATTGTCACGGATTTGCATAATCTTATCCGTTGTTTCTTGTATGATCTCAGGGCCGGTAATTTGTTTGTCACCAATCTCATGCCAGCTAAGGGGAGATCGGCATTTGCTACCATACAAGGCTTCGAATGGAGCCATTTGAATACTAGAATGGTAGCTATTGTTGTACGAGAATTCAATCAGTGGTAAATGTACGTCCCAACTGCCACCAAAGTCAATGACACAAGAGCGGAGCATGTCCTCTAAGGTTTGGATAGTGCATTCAGTCTGTCCATCCGTTTGGGGATGAAAAGCTGTGCTGAGATTCAAATGAGTACCCATAGCGGACTGAAATGTTTTCCAAAGGCGCGAAGTGAAACAACCATCACTGTCAAAGATGATGTCAATGGGAATACCATGACGACAAATGATTTCCTTCGTGTAGATGTGGGCCAATTTCTGGACCTTGTAATCTTCACGAATGGCAATAAATTGAGCAGATTTGGTCAAACGGTCGATGATTACCTAGATGCTATCATGACCAAAAGGTGTACGAGGAAGTTTAGTTATGAAGTCCATAACAATGCTATCCCATTTCCAAATGGGGATTTTAGGTTGAACGAGCAAGCCAGAAGGACGCTGGTGCTCAGCTTTGACTTTCAAACAAGTGAGGCATTTCGAAACGTAGATGGCAATGTCTTTCTTCATACAAGGCCACCAATAGGACGTACGAAGATCATCGTACATCTTATCAGCTCCAGGATGAATTGAGTACTTGGATTTATGTGCCTCGTTCAAAATGAACTCACGAAGATTGTCGCGATCTGGCACCTAGATGCGATTAAGATAGTATTGGAGTCCATCTGCTTTAGTCACAAGTTGATCGATAGAAGCACCTTGGATTTCGGCCATTAAACTACCTTCGTTGGCTGATGAATATTGAGCTTCACAAATGCAAGTATGAAGGTCACTAGAGATTTGAAAACAACGAATGCTACTAGCATGAGTTTTTACGACTGAGTGCATCGGCCACGACATTCGCCTTACCAAGATGGTAGCGAATCTCGCAGTCGTAGTCGTTAAGCAATTCCACCCAACGTCGTTGTCGCATGTTTAGTTCTTTCCGGTTAAAGATGTGTTGTAGGCTCTTATGGTCAGTGAAAACCACACACTTCGTACCATATAGGTAGTGTCGCTAAATCTCTAACGCAAAAACAACTGCGCCAAGCTCGAGATTGTGGGTAATATAGTTTTTCTCATGTATTTTGAGCTGACGAGAGGCATAAGCGATGACCTTGTCTCGTTGCATGAGAACGCAACCAAGGCCATGATTCGAGGCATCGCAATACACCACGAAATCATCATTCCCATCAGGGAGAGCGAGAATAGGAGCGTTACAAAGCAAGTTCTTGAGAGTTTGAAAGGATTCCTCTTGCTCAGGACCCCAAGCAAAAGGTTTCTCTTTTTTAGTCAATGAGGTGAGAGGGACGGCGATTTTTGAAAAGTTCGAGATGAATAGGCAGTAATAACCCGCCAATCCTAAGAAGGAACGGATTTTAGAAGGATTTTTAGGCGCTGTCCAATTCTTCACTGCCTCGATTTTGGTAGGATCAACATGGATTCCCTTTTCACTAACAACGTGTCCCAAGAATTGGACTTCTTTGATCCAGAACTCGCACTTGGAAAACTTTGCGTAAAGACGTTGAACACGTAAGAGCTCGAGGATGAGACGTAAGTGTCGTTCGTGATCAGCTTGAGATTTAGAATAAATGAGAATATCATCAATGAAGACCATGAGGAAACAATCCAAATAGGGTTTGCAAACGCGATTCATAAGATCCATGAATACAGCGGGTGCGTTGGTTAAGCCAAAAGGCATAACCACGAACTCGTTATGCCTATAGCGAGTGCGAAATGCGGTCATGGGAATGTCCTCTTCGAGAACACGAAGTTGGTGATAACCTGATCGCAAATCGATTTTGGAGAAGCAAGTTGTGCCTTGAAGCTGGTCAAAGAGATCATCGATACGTGGGAGATGGTAACAATTTTTTGATGGTGAGTTTGTTAAGCTCACGATAATCAATACACATGCGAAACGAACCATCTTTCTTCTTTACAAACAGCACAGGAGCACCCCATGGTGAGGTACTTGGGCGTATGAAGCCTTTGTCGAGGAGTTCTTGGAGTTGCATAGATAATTCTTGCATCTCGGAAGGTGCAAGACAGTAAGGGGCTTTGGCAACAGGTGTCGAACCAGGTATAAGATCGATGCGAAAATCAACAGCTCAAGGTGGAGGAGGACCGGAAAGATCTTCAGGAAAGACGTCAGGGAAGTTGCGTACTTCTGGAACATCATTTACGCTTTTTCCCTTGCCTTTTTCTTCCACTACGTGGGCTAAAAAGGCACAGTACTGTTTGCGTAAATATTTATTCGCTTGCGTGCAGGACATCAGTTTCAGTCCTCTTGAAGGTCGGTCTCCATAGACGTGCAAAGTATCACCAGATGGAAGAGGTAAACGAACGTATTTCTCGTGACAAGCAATTTCGGCATGGTTCGTACGAAGCCAATCCATGCCTACTATGACGTCGAAACTACCCAGTTGCATGGGTACTAGATTGATAGGGAAAGTGTGCTCGTTAGGGTGAGAAGACAATCGAGAAGGACGGAATCGACTATAATGGATTTGCCATTCGCAACTTCGATAGAAAACGACTTTCATAGCTTAGAGCGTGTACAATTTAACAAAGATTCGAATTCAATGGACACAAAGCTTTTGTCCACACCAGTATCAAATAGTATCAAAGCGTAAAGATTATCAACAAGAAACATACCGTTTACGACTTCATTGTCGTTGCGCGCTTGGTTTGCATTGAGGTTAAAAGCGCGACCACGCGGTTGTTGTTGTTGTTCTTGGTTGAGTTGAGGACATTGCGGACGTAGGTGATTCGGGTCACCACATTTGTAGCAGGCTCTGGCATTATTGGCAGGATTCTGACGATTCTGGTTTTGAAGCTGCTGGTTTTGGTTAGCTTGAGGATTTGGTCCATTACGACATATTGCAGCCGTATGCCCAAATCGGTTACAGTTGGTACAATGGCGATAGGGAATGTTGGCTGGGAGATGGTGATGGCATGTGGTGCATTTGGTATGAGACCTAGCGTGTGGTTTTCTTGCAGGTTCTTGTGGGGGATTTGGGTTCACAGCTGGTGTGATCGCGTTGTGACACCTGACTATTTAGGCTATACCGTACAAATGTAACACGTGTCATGAATGAATAAAAGGCCGTATTTGATTATTTTTGATGATTATATATGGCATTTGATGTGTTGGTAAATTCAAAGTTTGATAAAAATTACGTTGGCAATTTTAAGATAAACGCTTATCGCGTAATGGTTAAAATGCGAAACGAACGTCAGTGACCGCCGGATAATGTTAAAATCCCAAAAAAGTCTGTTAAGACTTAAGTAATATATTTAATCATAATCCTGAGGAAAAATAATTTAAAACGCTAAGAAACTCTATCTTTTGAGTTTAAGCGCGTAATACGCGATACTGCGCGTATCTGACAAAATACTGTCAACACAGCCAGTTCAGGGGAACCAAAAATTATTATAGTAATAATTTGACAATTTTGTTTTTATAGAATGATAAAAATAAATTAAAATGCTTAATATCCCTATTTTGCGAATTTAAGCGCGTACTGCGCAACACAGCGCGTGTACTGCCAAATACCGACAACGTAGTCGGTCCAGGCAAATAAAATACTGGTTAGTAATATTTACTGAGTTAATTTTTATAGAGCACTGAAAATAATTTAAAACGCGTTAAAACGCTAGATAAAACACCTGGTATCCAGTAAAATGCCAGTTTTTAACCTACAACTCATATATATGTATATATTCGAATATATGTGTGTGTGGGCAATAGGTGGCGGCTTGGGGGGAGGTTCAAAACACTCTCTTGCCAAGTGTTCACCTTGGAAACACAAGTTATGATTGCAACTTTAGTAATATCTTCCAAGATCTTCACAAATCCAAGAAATCAATCAAAACAAATCTCCACTCTGTCTCTCTAAAAGCTCACGGCCGAACCCACCCCTCCACCATCTCCATTTTTGAAATTTCAAACCATTTCTTGAAGATCCATATTCATGAAATCTTGTTTCAAGTCCATTTGAAGATCCAAAAGGGTTTTGGAGGTGTTTTCAAGAGGGATCAAGCTAGAACAAGTTCCATATCATCATTATCATCAAAACCTACTAGGAATCTTGGAGGTATAACACTTCATCTTGTTCTTGATTCATAGTGATGGATGGTTATGGAAGTTTCTCTAGTTCTTAAACATAAACACTAACTTAAAAACTATAACAAATGGGTTTTAAAAAGGAAATGAAAATGGACATGTATGTGTATATATGTATGGCCATGGGTATGGGTGTGTGTATATATGATTGTGTTTTGAAATTTTGTTAAAAGGTTCTGGATTAACATGATTCTTGAAAGATTGAAGTTCATGCATGCATCAAAAGTTCTCATAAGAGAATGTTCTAAAAAGGGTTTTGTGATTTGAAAAGGACATGTTAAAAAGTGAACTTTTGGAAGTTCATATGTGTATGTATATATGTCATGTATATATATATATGTATGTATGCATGCATGTAAATTTTATTACATATTCATAAATGTAAGAATGTTTGCATTTATGTATGTATGACTGGATGATGATGGGTGAGATATGTTGTAATTTATAGGAACATGAAGTTAATATGTTCTTAGATACATTTAAGATTGTATGTAATGATGATGATGTTATATGAGTGCATTAGATGCACCTACATGGACATGCTTGTTGATATATAATCATAAAAAGATAATTTGAGCATGATTTGATAAAAATAAACTTTGAGCAGGTTCTAAACACTAAAATATGAATATTTGAATTGTTAAAATGATATGGAACTTTGACACGAGTTACTAGCTTTGCATGTTGTACTATGTGCTTAAAAGTGTTGTAAAATGTGTGAAATCGCATGATTTATGTGCCTTACACAAAAAATGCACTAATCTGATTATAACCATCATTTTATTCAGTATATAACATGTATTGTGTTAAAATATAAAGTAGTTTCGAGTTCGGATGGTTATGGTAACGTTTGACGCAAAACTATGCGGTAAAAACGGTAAAAATCGCCTTTTTAAGAGGTTTTTACGAAACTCTTTTAGATCAGTAATTAAACTGATATTTTTTATATAAATATAAGTATTTTAACTTATATTAAGATTATTTGGTGTTTGGTTGGTCAAACGTGACTTCTGACGCCCGAAAACGTTACCGAATCGCTAAAATACGCATTTTTCAGCATACACTAGAATGGGTTGTTCATGGGTGAACCTTATGTGTTTAAATGTTTTATGTGATTTAAATATGAGTATATGATAATATATTAAGTGTTTACATGATAGCGGGAATTAAGTCTATGCATGTACGCTTGTATGTTTAAAACGGTAGATTCAGTAAAATCGCGATTAGTGTGTAAGTTATTTGTAGAGCATGAAAATTTATACATAGGTTAACTTAGAATTTATTTCATGTATGCATGCTTTAAAATGATAAAGTGTATGAGTTAACGAAATTTCGCGTGTTATGATATTGTGTAAATGTGCACGTTTATGTATATATATTACGACGCGCAAATCATAGATATATCGTACTTATAAAAGGGAGTGTTAACGAATATAACATTAAGGTCACCAATAAAATCGTTCAAGTCGCAAAATATTACAAATATATATATATATATATACACCAACGTAATTAAAAATAATAACTTTTCGACAAAATCTCAAAGTTATGTGAAAATTCTAAGCATTGGAGAAACTTAAGAATTTTGTAATATATTGTTTGAATAATCGTTCATACGTATATTAGGACGTGTAGAATCAAATTGTGGGATCACGCTAATTTAATTACGCACCCATATGTGAGTGTCACTAAACCCCCTCTTTTTACTGTTTTGTATATGTTTTGGGGGAAGAACACGCCTTAAAAAGGATTAAAGATGTTTTTGAATAAAACGTACCTTTGTTTATATAAAATGTATATTTTCATGAAAAATATATGATTTGAGGATATCAATATGTTTCGGGTTGAAACAGTTTTGTGAATAAATATGTTTCAGGGATGAAACGGGGATTTTACGGTGTTTTAGAGAAAACGACCGTGTAGAATTAAAATGCTTAAATCTAAAGTTATGACGAATTGGCTCGGTCTCAAGAGAGTAAGTATCTGGATTAGGCTTACGTTTCGGTGGGGACGTCGGGGATTCCTACAACTCGTTATATATTAATTTATCATTTTGTAGGATATATATATTCTTCATGAGGCAAGTGATATAGATGGCCCTTATGAGCGCATTCGCAAGCTTGCTGTTTAATCATTTAAGTATTGAACACGTAGAATTGTTGATAGATCTATCGGGTTGACAACCCCGTCGTGATCGGTCGCTCCGATCAAGTCAAACGACGAGTAGATATTCTATTATAGATTAGTCTTGATTATACCCTTATTGTTAATATATAGTTATTTGTCTTGCAAACATACGAGTCTGAACATTTGATGCAATAAATTTAATATGTAAAACTTGGGAAGATGCTTAGATCGAAGGTTTCGGGGAAACGTTTGCGACGGCTGACCCATGGATTTTATTAAGGAAATAAATTAACTTTGAAAATATTATTTGGATGTTTTGATGATAAACACATAATTAGGAAGTTTTCCTTGTTTTAAATTTGAATATGTGAGCTCACCCTCCTTTGCGTTGACACTTGATTTTAACGTGTTCTTCAAGTACTTGAGCATGGCTTCGGGAATTATGGCGTATCTTGTGGTTGTTGATGCATGGTTGTTTTATAAATGTTTTGGACAATCTTTTAAAACTTTGGGACCTATGTAATAAGATCCATAAGGGCACAAACTTCCGTCACCATTACGTTTGTATTTCCGCTGCGACGTTTTTGGGGTGTTACACGCGTTACAACTCTGGTTTTGAAACTTTCGTTTCTTGCCATTGCCGTTTCGCGACTGGGATTTTGATGGTGTGGGTTCAGTGGGTTCATTGGTGGCTTGGTGGGTAGACTTGGTGGAGGTTTTGGTCTTATCACGCACATGGTTATCATTGATTTCAGCAGCTAAACGGTAGCATAACTCGATGTTTTCAGGTCTTGAGGCTTGAATAGTGTCACGAATGGCAGGAGGAAGGCCGTTAGGGTATTTCCTGATGGCACGTGCAGGCGTGTTCACGAGGTGGGTACGATAATGCTCAACTGTTTGAAGCGGGTGGTGTAACCAAGGTTATCGTCACCCACTTGCTTGAGGTGCAAAAACTCTTCCTCAGGCTTTTCTTGTTCATGTGGAGGACAAAACTCCAGCATCATCATCTCCCTAACCTCGATCCAAGGGAGGGCATAGGCTTCTTCGTTCGAGCGGATGTTATGCTCGTTCGTCCACTACTCGAGTGCTCGAGATTAGAAGACGGCCGTTGCGCTTCGGGTTTTTAGGTGCTTGGGACAATCACTGTTAATGAATGTCACCTCAATGCTCTCGAACCATTCGAGCATAGCGGTAACACCCTCGTTGCCAGTGAATGGTTTGGGGTTGCAAGTGATGAAATGCTTGTAGCTGAAAGAGGTAGGCTTAGGCTGGTTAGCTTTAGAGTTGACAGATGAATTGGCGGCAGTAGCTCTAACCTTGCTCACAATGTCAGGAATGACTTGAGCCATTTGCTTAGCCATGAACGCAAGCAATTTCTTCTTGCTAGAGCTTGACTTTGAGTTCTTCTTGGAGTTGGAAAAACGATTGGAAGACATCTACAAGATTGGTAAGATAGGATGAGACTTGATCATAATGTTTTGAAAAAAAGATAATGTGTAAGATTATAGCATGTAACATGCCATGTAACACATAAGTTTCAAGTAGTTCACATAGCATAACAAGAATCCACATAGCATAATCATAAATATTGACTTGAAAGATTGTAAATTTTGTTTGTTCACGAAGGATTATTATTGTTTGAGATTGCGAGATAAGTGCAACTTGTGCAAATGAAACGAAGCTAACAACGTTCAAGTATAAAACACATTAAAATTGAGTTGACATAAAAGATAGGCTCAATAAAACATTGGAATGTTTCGGGTAGACAAACGTCGACTATTCCAAAGTGAATCAAAGATCCTTTCGAGTTAGAGAACATGTTTTGGCCTAATAGGTAGAATACTCTCATCGAGAAATGACTGACGGTATTCACCCTTCCAGCTACTACATGTCTCTAGTCGATTGAAAATTCGAGACATTGGCAAGATTGAAAATCAAGGAATGGGACTAGTTAACAAGGTGCGGGTTTCACCCCTAACTTGATAACATCGTACCCTAAATGTGGTTGGTACTTACCAAACGAGGAGTGAATTCTGACTCGTTGATAAGGGTCCACTAGAGTTTGAAATGGAAGTTCCCATCAAGATGTGGATATCACTCCTAACTTGATGGCATAACTTCGTGCAAAATAGATTATGCGGATTGAGAGATTTCACCAAAAATTGCGGGCCATTGGGCCTATCTTGGTGCAAATCGTCTCATTGATGTTACATGAGTGTCTTCAAATGTGTAATTTGTGTAAGCGTCTTAGGAAAGACACATTGTATATTTAAGACAAAATAAGAGATAGAAACAAAGTGGGGAGAATTGACATTTTAAGCATGAATAAAGAATGGTCAAAAATTTTGGACACTTTCTCTATAGACTAGGTCAAGAGCATTGCAATTTTTCTAATTCCCTATGGTTATGGCTCTGATACCAATCTGTCACACCCCAACCGATGGCGGAAACATTGGGATGAGACGAACAAATTGCTCAAAACATCATAATACTACTTTGCGACAATATTTAATCATTCAAAATTTCATTAATACTAAAGTGGTAATACAATGGTTCAAAAGGGGAAATACGACAAGTTTCGAAGACAATACAACATGGAACAATATACATGAAATTAAAACTAGGTGTGTATCTAATCTACCCTAATATGTTTCTTCATCGGCATTAACTTAGTTTCCTACAACATGTATTAAAATAATATATAAACAAAAAGTTGACGAGCATACAAGTTTGATACATAGCATAATAAAGAATAAAATTTTGTCTCATATCTAACATGGCAACATTGTAAATAAGTAAAATTGAGCATGCTAAACATGTGAAATTATAAGTCAATCCATAGTCTAGGGCAATTTTGATTACCCATTCATCATCGAAACAATGAGGGTGTAACATATTTACTTAACAAAACCACTAGTTTACGGGCGGTGCGTTAATCCTGCAGCGCTATATTTGTTAAGGTAGGCTAGCTAAGTTAATGAGCATATAACACAAGTCTAACCTAGCATGCGATAATGTAGCATATAAAAAAGTTTCATGTATACTGGATATAGTAAATAGTGTAAACAAGTTTAGTATATTTTGTGAATTTTGTACATGTTGCATCCAAAGTGTGAAAATAGGAAAAAGGGAACGAGTATACTCACGGTTTTGCAAGCTTATCCGACTTGAATTCCGAGAGTGGTTTGGTTGATTATCTTGGAGCACCTTGTCCTTCTACACGAAGAAGCAAAGGTGTATGAGTATTGGGAATTAACGGAAGATTAAAATTTGAAATTTAAAATAACGTGAAAATAGTATTATGAAAATAATCATCTTTGTACTCATGACACTTGTTCTTGACACTATGGAAACCTCAAGGTTTTGGTGTGTTTTCATGGATTCGTAGATCCATTAGAGTCGTTAACAAGTGTACGGTCCTTAGATGATGTAGCTAGTTTCTTAACAAGTAACTAATAAGTTACTATTAAGTCTTTGTTACATGGTTATATATATATACTTAGATTATAGGATACATATAATATATAAATCAAGCATGAGGTAGGAGAATAAAGTCTCCATTTAGGTACCTCTAGTATCATGGATTTCATGTAGGAGGTAGGAAGAATATGCTTCCGTTTAGGTACCTCGAATGTTCACCACTACACTTGTGTTAAAAACACAAGGAGGGTCATGAACTTACAAGAATTAAACAACTAATCTAGGGAAAACATCAAGTAGTGTGTGGATGCAAAGATGGGTAGCCCAATCTAGACCAAACATCACACATGCAACAAGTTAAACTTGGACACTACCCATGTTGAAAACAGAAAGTTTGTGAGGTTTTATCCTCTAGTTTAACATGTCTCAACCTTGTTTTAAGCCTAACCAACCACTAGTAGTGTTGTAAGCATTAGGACATAGGTTTGAGATGAGTTAGACTCAAGTTAAACAAGTTTAATAAAAGTTTGATGAAGTAAAATGAAAATAGTCCACTTTGGAGCCTTTTTCTTGACATTCCAGGGCCTGATTTTCCATGGAAAACCATTGGAGATGTGCACAAGGTCAAACCAAGAAAGTGGGAAAAAGAATGGAGTGTTTTCGTTGAGGAATGAGTGAGTTACACTCACTTTAGGGAAGAATGATGAATCTGCTCGAACTTGCAAGTTTGTAGCTGATTAAGGATGATTTTAGAGTGATTGAGAGGATCAGAAAAGTGGAGAAGTGTGGGAGAGGCTTGGGTTTTATAGGGGATGATTAGGGTTAAATGTAGTTGAGTATTAAATGCAAGAAACACAAAACAAACTCAACAAAACACACAAAACTGCCCAATCCCGTAGTTGAAACAAACATTCTGCGGATTGGGGGCCGTGGCGTAGCGCGTAACCCCAAGGGGTTAGGTTTAGCATACTGCGGCGCCCCTGTTTTCCTTTTGAAGTTTGATATCTTTCATTTTGGCCTCCAAACTTCCTATAATTCATCATTTTATGCATAATCTTTTATATTTAACATGTTTCCGAGTGTAATGAACGTGTGTAAGTATAAATTGAATATCGCGAATGCATTTACAAATATTTGCACGTATAATAAGTATCAATGGCGTATAAAAGTTGATTAAATTGTAGGTATAACAAGTGTGTATAAAATATGAGTTTCATTAAGATCAAGGTCTCATATTACAAAAATTGAAAGATGATGCAAGTACAAGGTTTCTGAAAATAGAAATTTTCCCAAAATAGAAAGTACAACAAGACTTGCTAAATATAGAATGTGTGAAAACACAGGGCGTTACATTTGGATGAAAAATAATACAAGAAAATCAAGCACAAATACTCAGTAAAAATAGACCACTTTTTTGAAGACGTCAGCAGATTGAATTTTGCCTTTAAAAAGGGGGAAGGAATTCAGCTTCTAGAAAAAATATCACTGGACCTTTCTCTGAAAAAGGGACCACAAGAGGTAAAAGGTACCACATGGCCGTTAGTATTCACTGATCAAAATACAGATTTTTTTTTTGAAAATATTGGAGATATATCAAAAAGGATTGGAGATATATCAAAGTTCAAAAACGGTTCAGATTAAGTTAAACATCACTAATTTGTCATTAACCAACATAAATACTAACCAACCCATATTTTGTGTCCCCACAAAGCTTATAAATACCCAATTCAAAAACTCAGGACTCTTAGCTACAACCTCAGAACTCACAAGCCCTAAAACCCTTTCAATTTTTGAAAAGAAAAATTCATCCTCAAACTCACCATGGCCGCACCAAACATTGTTAACCTCCACATTCCAATAGTTTAACATGAAGTTCCTTTCATCAAGGAAGATGGATTTCTGTGAATGAAAGATAACGACCTCATGATGAACGTTGAGCACTCAGAATATGATGAAAAATGTCAGCCTTTAGTCGAATTTCTGGTAAGATGTCCGATTGCTCAAGCCATGACAAAAACAAGAGAAGTACCGGAGAGCATCCTACAACAACTTGTTCTTACACTCAAGGAAACCGGAAAAGAAGAAGTCACGGCTCATATTTGGGGAAGTATTTTAGTAGCTATCACTCCAAGGAAAATTAGGGAATGCTTGGAACTACTAATCAATGGTAACTATGTTGAAGCAAAGAAGGAGGAGCTGAAGGAACAATTCATAGAAATGGGGTACAAGAAAAGGATCATAAAGATTGGAGAATTCAAAAGGAATGAGTTGCCTCCATTATGGCAAGTCATGATGGAAACCTTGAAAAATGTCTAACATAAAAAATTGGGGCTGTGTGCCCGTTATCAGTCCAGTCCCCGAGTATCACATTTGATGATCGTGAAAAGAATATTCAGATATTTGAAGGGTTGCCCTAGCACCGGTCTGTTGTATCCAAAGAACGACAACTTTGATCTCACGAGATATGCTGATTCTAATTTCGGTTGCGACAAACTTAACGCAAAGTCTACAACGGCTGGTTGCCAATTCTTCGGAACACGCTTAGTAACGTGGCAGTGCAAGAAGCAAAAGAGGAAATGATAGTACATTAGTGGACAAGCACAGTATGCTAAAGATTTGGAAAGTTAAAAAGTTAAAAACAAGTCTCACTAATGATGTGCCAGTAGGCTTCGAACATTCAGTTGATTGATTCTAAAATATAAACATAAAGAAATAAACTTCTTAATTTGTGGGTAACATCTCTTGGATATATGGACTTGGTACTCCGAAATTTCGTTTGAGAGATTGCCTGATTTTGAGATACTAGGTCTTTATAGCGAATTGATATCTGGGGTATTATACATGTTCTTCTGACTTTGCGAAAGCAATAACCTAGAACTTATAGAATACTTTTTCTTATGAACCCAACCAACTGCTAAAAATATTGAAAGTATCGAAAGATATGAGAATAAGCAGTTCAAAAGATTCCTAAGTGGAACACACCTTCAAGACGAGCCTTCATCTGTTTGTCGGTACTGTGGTACTAACCTGAGCTCTCAAGGTCTCACACTACCCATATTACAGATATCAGTTATCTATATTCACCTGTAAGATGAAATCTAGGGAATCTTGATACAAGAGTATATTCTGAGGTGGGAAACATAATTAAGTAAATTTCTTAAGAATACCTAACGTATCTCAGTTCAATTGAGAAATATGATGAAGTTTAAGTGGATCAGTATACTAAAAATCTAAGTGAATTTATTTTGAAACTTAAAAGTCAAAATTAAAGGTCAATGGTACTGGTGATATGTCTCAAAAACTGATATGTTTCTCAAACACAAACTCACAAAAATATGTCTGTAAATATGTTTGTACATAGTGTATTACATTTCATTTTAGAAAACCCAAAAAGCTTTTCAGTGTGTTTTAGCTTAAAACTTTGGAAAATTTAAAAAGATTTTATTTCTATCTTAGTTTCGACTACCGATGATGGAAAGCGGATCTTCAAAATCCAGAGATGCTGAGTGCTGATGAAAATCATGAGACAACGGGTTGGGAGCTAATTTAAAGTGATGAAAATGTTTTGAAAAGATTAGAAAGTTTATTAATTTGAAACTTTACACTGCCGAAAACATCAGTTTGTTCTCAAAAGGGTTAACCAAGGTCATCAACTTGGACTTGGTAGACAAATCAGTTAACTAGGGTCATTAACTTGGACTTGATTATCTGAGTGGGTTGGTAAAATTGTTTAACGAATAAAAATTTTAGAAAACTTGAAAATTGGAATTATTAATTCGTACGAAGTGGAGACTTCGTACGAACTAAACACAAGAGCTATAAATAGATTAATTCTTATGAACTCTTCATTATTCACTGTTGAACACTGTTGAGAGAGTTGGTGTGAATTGAGAGAAATTTCATTGATAGGGTTGATTTGCACACTCTATTCAATGGGCAAGGTATAAAATCAAGATTTAACCGATGATTTTTGATGTTTATGAACTGTTGGACTTAAAAACTTAGATCTAGGATGATTTACCAGAAAAATCTTAAAATTGAACCTAGATAAACATAAATCAGCATGTTTAGGTTCATATTGAATGTTTAATGGTTGAAAATGGTAAAGTTTTTGAAGTTGCAGGCTATGCAGTTAATCTCGGCGATATCTCTGTGCTATAGCACTGATATCTCGGTTATTCGACCTCTGGGAAAACATCGGTTTAAAATATCGGCCAAAATCTCGGCAGCGAGAATATCGGCGAAAAGTACCGAAATATCGCCGATATTTTGCATATTTCATCTCGGTCATCTCGTCGAGAACTCGTTTGGCCAATTCCTCTGTAGATTCAGAAAAAAACGTTCATTTTCTGTAAAAGCTGTTAAAAAACAAGCCCAAGTGTGTTTTCTGGAGCTGCATTCGTGTCCGTAGGACATTCGCCACGCACGAGTTCAACCTAATTCCAGGTCAGAGGCTCAGTTTTCTGCACCCCGCGCGCGCGGGTAGTAGTTGTGGTAAAACATGTCATAAAGCTACAATGGAGTAGTAAAGGCTTTACCTTTTAAACAACCACTCACTTTGTTCCCACACCAATGTGGGACAAAGTATTTACCACCTTTTGAGACTTTCCATCTCACACCCAAAACTTCCGACATACAAGTCCTAAACTTTTGCTACTAATATTATATAGGTTCTAGACTTCTAGTATATATATAGGCTCTAGATATGAATATATATATATATATATATATATGCATGATATTATAAATTACCAATATCTCACCGCGATAAACGATATCTGAAATATCGGTCCTTGACCGATAACAGATATTTTTCCGCATTAACTGCTTAGGTTGCAGGTTATGTGAGGATGATGACCACTTCGTACGAAGGGTCAGTTCGTACGAAGTGAAGGAATACTAAGTTTACATGTCTAATTCGAATGAACTGGTTTGTGGAAAATTGAAAATATTAATTCGTACGAAGTATACATATGAATATTGTAAACCTGCTGAAGTGATGGCATAGGCTACATTTTTCTGAGTTTGAATTAGCCCAGAACTCATGAAGTGTATCAAGATAGATTGGAGCTTTTATTTCCATGATACTCTTCTATATGGATTCTTTCAAAATTCTGATCATGGCATGATATGCCTTATTAGAAACCGCTTTGAGAAGTTTTAAATTCGATACGGCGAGTAAACTCTGTTTGGATAAAATAGGGTTTATAAAGAGAACAAATGAACGCTGCCGTGGCAATAATTTCTAAAGATCTGATGGCTAACATATGTCCACGTGTAACCTCTGATAATAATGGAAGACAGTTGTTTGGGAAACCACTGATGTGTATCAAGAGTGGATGGGAACAATAGTGATTTTAACACTATCAGAGGATATATATCAGTGGTTAAGAGTCAACTCAATGGTTTGAGCAAAACAGTGGATGGAAGTAATGAACCAGAGGATACACTTTTATCAATGGATAGATTTTCAAGCCGACCAGAGGTTAAAGAGAAACAGTGGTTATGAACAGACTTTTGAGATTTATTGAAAATTTTCAATTTTAAGCTATTTTTAAGGATGGATTCTTGATTTTCTGAAAACATTTTGATGTTATTTATACGTGGAACACAAAAATTTGTTTTCAATCCATGTTTAGCATGCCAATCCTAGAGATCAAACTTTCAAAGGTAGATGTATCCAATGTTTTTCTTAGAACATCTGCCAGTTGATCTTTAGTTGGAACATGATGCAGAGAAATCAAACTTTTTTCATAGCAATCCCTCACAAAGTGATGTCTGATGTCAATGTGCTTTGTTGTGGAAGGAGATACTGGATTTTTAATAATGTTTTCAGCTGCTTGACTGTCTAACTTGAGAGGAGTCTTTAAAGCAGTTACACCAAAATCTAGCAATTGATTTTGAAGCCATAGGAGTTGAGCAATTAAACTTGCAACAACAATATATTCAGCTTCAGCAGTGGATGTGGATACTACAACTCGCTTTTTGCTTTGCCAGGACACTAGACAACACCTAGGAACTGAACTCCTCCTGATGTGGACTTCCTTGTGGTGTGACAACCAGCAAAATCACTGTCTGAATAACCTGAAAGCTCAATGTTTCCATTAGCAGGATACCAGATACCAAGTGTGGGAGCACCTTTTATGTATCTGAGTATCCTCTTCACAGCAATAAGATTAGACTTTCAATGTTTTGGGATTGGCTTCTTGTGAGCACCCCATTATTGATGTTGCTAATGATTTGATCAAAAGGATGACTTTTAAGGTAGATTAGATCTCCCTTTATATGGAACAATGGCATTTTGTGGTGATTGCTGTAGATGGGAATTATCTGAGCTAACATCTATTGGAAATTTTGAAGAGCCAACATTTGTTTGGAATGGTTTGAATTTGTAAGGTGGCAGAGGTTTGTGGATCAACAACTATTGATCCAGCAGTGGCAAAGTTTTCATAGTTGTTAGTAACATTTGCTCCTCTGATGGATGGATTGACTTAGAATTGTGGAAGCACACTATCATATCTATATTCTTGATGAGAAGACTTTGATGCAGGGTTAGTCTTGATAGACACATCTTCAAATGTAAATTTGTCTAAATCAAACAGTTCAGCAGGGTTTGCTGGGATTTTCAATGAAGAAAGTTCATTGAACTTTACATTCAAAGTTTCTTCGACACACTTGGTCCTTGAGTTCAAAACTTTGTAAGCTTTAGCAGTGGTTGAGTATCCCAGAATATAACCACAATCTACTTTGGCTGTAAACTTTGAGTTAGAATCTTTTAATTTTAAAATGAAACATGGGCAGCCAAAGATTTTGAAATATGAGATCAGAGATTTAATTTGTATAAGATTTAATAGGCTGTCTTTTGATGGTTGGGATTGATCAAAACATTGTTCTTCACATAAAAAGCAGTGGGTTACAACCTCTGCCCAAAAGGACAAGGGTAAACCTGAGTCTACAATCATTGTTCTGGCAGATTCAATTAAAGTCCTGGTTTTCCTTTTAACCACCCCATTTTGTTCCAGTGTCCTTGAGATGCTATATTGTCTAACTATCCCTTTTGACGCACATAAAGCATCTAACTCATTGTTCTTAAACTTTGTCCCATTATCACTTCTAAAAACTTTTAATGGTAAGTCAAATTGCTTTTCAACTTGTTTAACAAAATTTTGCAAAATGCCAGCAATTTCATCTTTAGAGTGCATGAAAAATGTCCATGTGAACCTTGAAAAATCATCTACAATGACAAGAGAGTATCTTTTCTTTTTGAGACTCATGATTTTTACAGGGCCAAACAAATCCATGTGCAGCAATTGCAAGCACTAGCTTGTTTTGGACTCTTCAGTTGATTTGTATGAACTTTTATGTTGTTTGCCTTTTAAACAAGAGATATAATGTTCAGCACAAGTGAATTGTTTTGACGGTAAACCTCTGACATGATTTTTTTGGAGAGTGTGGTGATAGTTTTGAGATTTATATGTCCAAGTCTTCTATGCCATAATACTGTCTTTTTTGCTTGAAGCAACTGAGAACAAACATGCATTGGACATTGGATTATCCTTCAACATATCAACCACATAAACATTGCCACTCCTATGAGCAACAAGTTGTGCTTTACTCTCATCAATGATTTGATCAATCTTTTTAACTACTTCTGGTCCTACATTTTGACATGTTTTCTTTGTAAAGAAGGATCCATATCATTTGACACTCATTTGTGAGACACTTAGCAAGTTAAATTTTAGATTATTAATGAGATTAACATGTTCAAATTTGAGCTTCCCAGCCTGAACAGTCCCTGACCCCAACACAGTCCCTTTTGAATTGTTACCAAAAGATATATCACCCCCTCTATGATCCATGAAGTCTTTGAGAAGGGTTCTACATCCTGTCATGTGCCTGGAGCCTCCACTATCTACATACCATAAACTGTCAAGGCAAGTAGAAGCTTCCTGCACATTAGTAAACAGTTAGTTTAGGTGGGTCTCAAAAGCCAAAATTGCTTTGGATGGGGTCACAGATTGTCCAATCTCAAATTCAGGAAGATGGACAATGGTTGGATCAGATTTTTGTAACCACTATTGTGAGCCATTTCCTATGAGATGTTGGTAACCATGAGGATGCATGTTGACTCTTGGTTTTGAGGGCTTTTTGTAACCCTCATAACTAAGAGGAACCTTTCGATGCACAGGTTGGCCATATCCTCTTGGGTACATGTTTGCAGGTGGTGCATCTGTTACCTGTACCTCTCTAAGAACAGAGGTTTTGTTCAAAGCTTCGGTAACAGATGTTTGAACTGGTTCAAAACTTTGTTTAGATTTTTTCTAACAGAACTGGATTTGACACTTTGAAATGTTTTGGATTTATATTCTTTTCTTTTGACATCAAAGTTTTGAAGATAAACACATTCTTGAGTTTTGTGATTACTTGCCACAAATGGTGCAGTTTGAAGAGTCAGGTATTACACTTGTTTTGTTGATATCATAAGCTTTTAGAAGAAAACAGTTTTGAGTGACATGATTCTTCTTTTCACAAAAGTCACAAAACAAATTTTTAACCTTTTCTTTCTCCTTCCCTTTCCCAGACTTTTTCCTTTTCTCAGATTTTTAACCTTTTATTTCTTCTTCCCTTTCACAAAAGTCAAAAAACAGATTTTTAACCCTTTCAAGGATTTCACTTTCATCAGACCATTGGCTTGAAATTTTCAAGGATGTCACATTCTAAAACAATTGTGTTTCCATTTTTATCAGCGACCTTGATTTCTTTACCAGCCAAGTTTGTTGGAACAATTTCTACGACACCAGATTCATTTACACTAACATTTTCTGAAACTTGGTCATTTTACCTAGACCCTATACCAAATTTTATGTTACTTTTGATCTGATTCTCAAGCATAACTTCATAACCTTTGAAGGGTTCTACCCATTTTTCACAAATGATCTGGGTAGATTCCAACTCCTTTTTACAACTTTGATATTTCTCCATTATAGTTTGGAGTTGGTCCTTAGTTATACTTTTTGACCGCTGATTTCAGATTCTTTTTCAACCAGTTTTGTCTTTAACTCCTTTGAGAGTTTTTCAAAATGTAGTTCATCATCTAAAATCTTTTTTCTAAGATTTTCATTCCCCTCTTTTATGTTAGCAAAAGTAATTATGCATTTATCTGAACATAGATCTTTAAGGATCTGAGGAGATACCTTAGCAGCAGCCATCATGGCACAATCACAATCACTTTCACAGATACTGGCATTCCATGGGTCAGACAAAGGTTTTACATCTTCATCAACATTATTTTCATAACAACGGTTTCATCATGAACATCACACTCATCAGACTTTGATACAACTTCCTTAGATTCATCACCTTCATCTATTATATCTAGTGCCATAAAGCAAAAATCATTTTGTTTCAAATCAGTGTGGGCAACTAGAGCAAAGTTTTCATCAGTTAACTCCTCAGGTAAGCTACTCCAATCAACAAAGCCTTGAGTGAAAAAGCTATGTTGATTAACCTCTGCCGGAGTAGTGGTTTGAGTAACTTGAGTGACTTGAGGTGCAAGTTGCACATGCACTTGAGGAGCTAGTGCTTGAACATATTGAATCTGTGGAACAGTGGTTTGAAGATAGTGCACAAGAAGAATGGTAGCAGGGTGTGCAAAATGAGCAGTGTTTTGCATATGAGGAGCACGGGTATATTGGGAATAATGAGCATTGCTTTGTGTGTGTTGAGGTCTTGGGCCAGGATGTGTCACAATGGGTCCAAATGTTTGAGATCTACCTTCCCTAGCAAAATGTCCTAGCCTATTACACTTGTAGCACTTAATCTTTGATTTATCCAGCCCAACTTTTAACCCCCATGCAACACTGGGAACTTTTTACCAGTTCTTTTATAAAACTTGCTAGCTCTAACACTCAATAGAGCCAGCTGGTGCAAAATATCCATTTCCTCTAAATCTAAAGGTTCAAAATGTTGAAGTCATTCATCTCAAAGGATTAGTTATCAGAAGTTCGACTTTCCCCATTAGCAGCAAAAGCATTGTTGGGTGAGTAAGAATCAGAGTTGAAGTTACCACCAAAGGTTATATCAATGAAATGATCATAACTCTAATCCTTACTACTGCCAGAGGCTTCTTCTTGGCCTAGAAGTGATGTGCTACCAAATGCATAGTCATCAACCAATTTGGCAGATTCTTGTAGCTTCTTTTTCTGGTTCAGCTCTCTCTCATATGTGAGGAGCCTACCATGAAGTTGTGTCAGACCCATTTCTTTAAACCCAACCGAATTACCATTTACAAAAGCTATAGTGTCCCACTTTTCTGGTAATGATCTAATGAAACGACTATTCAAAGTCAAATTAGGAAATTCAACATTAACCAGCTTAAGTTCACTTATGAGACAGCGAAATCTTTCAAACTGTTGGGTTAGGGAGTCTCTTTTAACATGACAAAACATTTCGTATTGTTGATTTAAGACTTCTCTGTTGTTTTCTATTACTTCCTCAGTCCCACCGAATTGCTCCTTCAAGGCATCCCATAACTCCTTTGCACTGTCACGGTGCAACAGGCAAGCATAGATTTCGTTAGGCAAAGCTGAAGCAACAATGCTAAAAGCCTTAGCATCTAACTCAATTTTTGGAAATCCTGCTCAGAGTAATTATCAGGGTTTTTGAGCACTTGAATTTTTGGGTCCTCTGTACTCCATGGGAACATGAGGTCCAAATAGAACTGACCTCCAGCAACCGGTGTTTTGCTGAGCAAGAATATGACCCATCCGACGTTGCCAGATGTAATACTCATTTCTGACAAGTATCAGAGGCTTAAACATGGAACCAATGTTGTCGGAATCCTGTGAATTTTGAGACATTCTTATTGTTTACAAACAGTTTTGTTTAAAAACTTTGAAACTTAAATAAACTTTGTTTTCCAATGAAAATGAACAAACAAATTAGCAGGGAGAGCTGATCTATTCAAATCAAATTGATTGTTAAATCAAAGTTGATTGATCTAGCTCTGATATTAATTATTAGGATATGGGTTTAATTAGTTGTGAAAGTTTAGAGATGAAAGATGAATGAAGTTTAAAACAAAGTGTATTGCAGCAGAATTTAGAAAACTTTTAGATCACAACTAATGAAAGATTACTTTCATTATCATGCTATCAACTTATAAGTTTTGCATCTAATTCACAACTCCCCCTCAGCCTGATATCATAGGTGTTTGTTCGTACAGAATGCAAAGAAGATGATTGGATTAAAAGTGGAAATGATCTTTTAATAGATGAATAGAACAATACACATGCACTGTCTATATATAGTACAAGCAAACCGCTGAGCATCAAATGATGACATCAGCATTGAAAGTGTCAGCTAACAAATATAACTAACTCTAAACACTGCTAAGCCTAAGCACTGCTATACAAGTATGTTACATTGATAAACTCTAATAATACAAAAACACTGATGGTCTTCAGGAGACCTTTGCATGTATTTTGTCTTTTAGTCTTCATTAGGACTTGTAAAGCAGATCTTTAGCTTGGGCAGTGGTTTGTAGAAAAGCTTGTAAACTCTGTTATTTTAGGATCAATCTACATATAGATATTTTGGCTTTCGATCATCTGTTCCTTTGTAAAGGGTTCAATGCTAACAACGATTCATATACTCTTTCGAGGCTCACGGCCCATAAACAACAAAAATGGGCATGCCTTCAGCAATCTTCAATTCTGGCCCGAAAATCCTTTTTTTTTTCACTTATGAATCTGTATAATACTCAGAAGCGAACATTTCATCCATTCCATACAATATTTACTACAAACAACTATCAAAATGCGGGTGTTAACACTATAAAAACACAATGGTGCCGCTAATGATGCCTTTTCGTGTAGTATATACATTTTTAACCTATCTAGTCTTTTGCAAATACTAATTTTCTCTAGTATATTTAATTTTTTTTTTTGGTTTTTGTCTTCACTCATGAACTATATACAATATACCTTTTTAACCTATTTAAGACTAAGTGCCAAACTCTACCCATGCCGAGATGAATGAAAGAGGTACCGGTGTTGTTATGCGAATTGGTATCGGTATTCGTTTTTATGATTTCATTAATATAAAAAAATGTTTATTTATTGGGTTACATCAAACAAATTTTGTCTATAATGAAACTGTTGTAATTATTTTCACAAACTATAATATACGAGTACATGTATCGTAACAAATTACCGAGTTGTGTTTTAAGATTTTTTTTTTCTATGTTAAACTACACTAGAAAATAAACCTAACTGTTTTCTACGTAAAACATCATACGGCTTGAGCCTCGTTTTCTATTACAACGGGAAACGAACCTAACCGTTTTCTACACCGGGAAATCCCACTAGCTCTATATAAATATCATAAGTTTTCTACATAAAACTGCATACGACTTCAATTGCTTGCTCTTCTTGTGGTCAACAATGGCGAAAGGTGAACTCAATAATCTCATATTCTTCTTCTCCACCATTGTTGTAGGTCCCTCTTACTCTTACTTTATCTCTTCAAAGCTTCCCACATTTGTTTACAAGCTCATCTCCCTCATCCCCATCTTTTACCTTTTCACCACCCTCCCTCTCCTCCTCTCCTCGGCCATTGCCACCGCCGTCGCCACCTTTTGCTTTACCTGGCTCGCCAACTTCAAACTCATTCTCTTCGCATTTGATATCGGCCCACTTTACCCACAAAAATCCCTGGCCCAATTTATCGCTCTCGCTACACTTCCCGTCAAAATTAAATCCAATTCCTTCAACTCCAATAATAAGAAATCACCATCATACATATTCATTGATTCCATGGTATTCCCCTTACTTATTAGTTTCGTGTATAAATACAAATAATATTTGAATACAAATATCGTATTATTCATCTATTGTTTCCTAGTTTTTTTATATGTTGATCTTTTGGTTTTTGTTTCGAACGCCCTAATCTGGACGGTTGTTGGGGTGGAAGTTGAGCAACCATCGAACAAGCCTTACCTAGCGACCTCACTACAAGACTTCTGGGGTCAGAAATGGAACCTTATGGTAACAAATATCCTGCGTCTCACCGTATATAAACCGGTGAAACTTATGTTTTCTGGCAAAGATTGGGGATCACTTCTAGCAATTCTGGCAACTTTTGTGGTGTCGGGTTTGATGCATGAACTAATGTTTTATTACATGACACGTGTTATCCCCTCATGGGAAATGACGTGTTTTTTTGTTCTGCATGGAGTTTGTGTGGTCATTGAACTAGTAATGAAGAGGGTGTTGGTGGGACGATTAGAGGTTCCGGTGGTTGTCTCGCGGTTGTTGACTGTGGGGTTCGTGATGATGATGAGCTTGTGGTTGTTCTTTCCGCCATTGATTAATAGTGGTGCCTACGTGAAAGTGATAGAGGAAATTAAACTATTTGTTGATTATGTGATAACTAAGCTTAACTAAGCCACAAGTGAGGTGACTTTGTGCATGGACCGTTTAAAGGCTTGTGCTGTGGTTGTAGATATAAATATTTACGTGTTACTAAGTTTGAGTGAAAATAAGCAGCTTATATGTTACCTAGTTTGAGTGATAATTAATAAAAGGCTTGTTTGATTTCTTTTATGAAATATATATAATTACTACAACAAAAAATAAAACTCAATTACACAAGAGAATGTAATTGTTTCTAAATCGTAATAGGCAGTCGCAAAAGTTAAAGAGTTAATAGTTTGAGTAAAACATGCCTTAAATGTGTTCGTGGTACATGAGGCAACACATTTATTAGTTGTAGTTTCAGATATGATATCGCCAAGAATTGTGACCCACAAACGTTTTTCATGGTGTCTTCCTATGTCTACCACTAAACTTTAGATTTTTTATAGGTTCGGGTCAATTACATTTTCTAATTTATTCTAAGCATTAAGCTCTTTGGTAGCAAAGACATCTTTTTGATTCCATAGCAAGCAAAATGCTCATTTTGTTTTTACACTATACTCAAACCAATTTCTATTGCTATCATAACAAGTAGGATGAAGTGTTGTAATTACCATTAATTATATAAATTTTCTAAACATTAATACATGTAACAATAACAATACCAAATGGCTAATATCAAACTCTAAAGTATAGAAAATCCAATCTAGACATGAAAAGTCAAATAATAAGTTTTGATATAATCAATCAAATTATCGAAATTCAATTAGTCACGATATTCAAGTAAAATATTTAATAGAAATCATACCTAAAATAGGGGTTCTTGAGGTAGGCTGGAAACTGAGTAGCGATAGACTAGTGAAATCCGAAGTGATGGACTAATGGGAGACTCAGGCTGTAATATATTGTGAGCTTTAAAAAATCGAGTAATAGGATATAGGAAGATTGATAAACGGGTAATGGGTTTATTAATTAATAGATTAAAACCTTGTTAGTTTGAAAATTTTCAATAATAATAATAGTAGTAGTAATAATAATAATAATAATAATAATAATAATAATAATAATAATAATAATAATATAATAATAATAACGTATGTCATCTGTGACCAAAAAGTTTCTTGGGTGACAGCGTCAAAAACATTTGAGGTCGGACGACTTTCGATTATACATATATTCTTCAAATCAAATAAAATTTCCAAAGGAGGTTCCAGTTGATAACCCAAAATACACACTTTTCACTTGATTTGGTCCATCTTGAATATCATTAGAAAAGAAAGTAACTTCATTGTTGACTTTTGGTGCTTTAGCTCTATAAATTGCAGGATTTTGAACCTGGTAATAATTTTCTGCTTAGGCAATGTCTGTCCTACTACGATCATTAATCCCCATTATAAACAACATGAAAATAACAACTATCCCAATTCACCCGAGGAATATACCATAATCGTCCTTGGCCATTAAGGACTTCTTCCAGACGTGTTTAATAACCACATTTAATATGAACCTTGAGTCATTAAAGCCTTTATAACTCGGCCTAGGTTGGTCGCGCTATGTGACTAGCATTTTAAATGGTGAAACTATCATCGTAGTTTGGCGACCTAAGGGTCAGACACCTTTTGTTATCTAAATGTGAAGACTCTGAAGTGGGCGCACCTTCTGACACCTATCGAGGCACTTTATTGTGTGCACTATAGTTTTCAAATGTCTCGTTCAGCATCACGAGTCTACAATCCTTTCTCAATTCAGTGCTCACCCATTGAACATGCCTTTAGTCTTTTGATTAGAGTAAGGGTCACGAGAGAGTAGAGCATGCCGCCCCGCCATAGTCATGAATCTGTTTATAGTCGGGACTGTTGTCATACGTAAGGTCGGACCGTGGGCGTACGCGTACGTCTCTGCTTTGGCTATTCTTTCTCTTGATAAGGAATCAAGTAGTGCTTCGATAAGCCACTGCCCAATCGAGCTTAGTCATGTGTAGAACGAAAAGGTCTCGCGAAGCTGGTCACTGCTAGGACTAAGAATGGATTAAAAGCTTGATAAGCTGCAAACAATCCCTTCCTTTAGTAGGGGGATCCTTGCTCAAATACTTATCTAACATCAGATACTTAACTAAAAATTATAATAATGATAAAATAGATGGATTATACTTATGATAAAATCAATGAAAATGCAAATGATACGGGTTGGATCTTCAGAGAGAATTAATTTATTTCACAGTGCTATGGTGTTCGTTTCGTTTTGATATTGGGAAATTTCATTTTTCATTGATGTACTTTCAAAGGTAGTGGACTTCACAGGGGTGAAGGCCCTCTCTTTGCTTTTTAGCTTGATGGGATTCTCCTCTACTCTAGCCTTCGTGATTGACTGTGCTTTTCGAGCACTCAACACTACGGAAGCAAGCCCCTCTTTGGCGCATTAGATGCTTCCTGGACCTTCTCACCAGCCTCACGTGGCAGAAGAGGATTACTTACGGGACCATCTTATAACGACCGAAGCACCCCTTGTAGGTCGCTAGGGAAAACCATTAGCATTAAGGTCAATCACCACACCACCTCTATCATACATACGTCATTACACGATGCGAGAGTGCATGACCAACACATACCTAAAGCGCCTACGTTCCGCATGCAGCCAATACAACCACAACCTAACTTGCACGAGATTCAACCAGAAAAGCTACATGTAGTCTCGAGGGGATGGAATCCTCCAATAATAGTTAACAGTACTAGAGAAAATGAAACCGTTATCATTTGTAAAACAATATTCATAGTTCATGAAAATCAAGATGATCAACTCCATGTCAAGCTAGGACAATTTCGTTTGTGCCTACAAAAACCTATAAACAAACTATGAAGCTAAAATTTGCCTTGCACATCGTAGGCCATGATGATCAAAACGATTAACATACAATGGCGCTCCTTTGACTTTACCGGGTTGCAACCAACCAAGAGTGGGGATTGTCAATCCCAATAGATCTATCCGACTGTTCGCGGTCTCAACAGACTAACAGTTATAGTAACAACAACATGAGGACTTCATGAGCTCACAAAAGCCCATGTCTATATATAGGAAGTCATGTATTTGAAGTTCATAAGTTTTGGGGACGGCTGGACAGACCTCAAATTTCTCTCCAGCTTGTAAAATGACGTATGATCTTTCGGGTATTAATGGAAGCTTCTACAATCTTGTTAATCTAAACTCTATGATGCCGAAATTTCCACCGAACTAGCTTTATCTTATCAAAACTTCCATCTAAACCATCATTCCAGATCCTAACAGTGGTATCAGAGCTACGGTACCGATTCAATCGTTCTAACCGTTGATTGAATCACCTACTCTCTTGTTTATGGATTTTTAGACGTAAAACATCAAACTGAAGGTCAATTCATGGATGGAATTTGAAATGAAGACGTCATTACATTCATAATTAATTTTCGTTCATGTCTGTGAAGGATTCATCATCAAATTTGAAGAAATGAAGATTTTGGATCGAAAAGATTTGAACAACAACTTTTGAGCGGAGGAGTCAGTTTCGAGCACATGAGTGTCATATTCGTGCACAGGAGTTATTCATCTGCACGAATGAGTCCTGAGCCATTTGAAAATTATTGTTCATCCGCACAAAAAAAATCATTCGCACGGATCAAGCATTCATCCGCACGGATCAAGCACTCATCCGCGTGAATGGAAACGTCAACCGCACGAACCTGTTTCATCGGTTTCAAATAAATTTGTCAACCGCACGTAGCAGTCATCCGCACGGATGAGTCATTCACTCAAGGACTCTTATGCGCGAAAAAGACTGTTTGAGGATAAAATAAAAAAAATCGATGGTGAAAACTTGAAATTCCAAATTGTGAAAATTTGTTTTTAGGATCGATTTGAGGGGGGAAGTGCCTAGAAAAAATTGGTGATGAAATTTTTTTCCGGAGATTTTAAAGCCAAATACGGGTTGTTCGGGGACACGTCGTAATTTTCAGAGATAATAAATGGATGATAAATTCTGTTGGAACCTGAAGGTTTATGCATAGCGTGTTAGTAGTGTTAGTGGGGTTAATCTTGTTATTATGTCTTTGTTTAGTTTGGGTTGAAACAATTGTTTTTGGGTCAATAGGTTTCGACTGGGCTTTAGGGGTTTCGACCCGCATGTGTGTTAGTATATAATCAACTCTCATACTTCATGGAGAGGTTGATCAGTTTGTGCGTTTTCTAGCCAGTCGAAACCAAGCATAGGAGGTCTTGCATCAGTCATCTAATTGTTGAATGCAAGTTCTACTTTGATCTTATTGTTTATCGTGATTTGGTTTAATTATTTCTTGAATCATCTTGTGTTTGTTTTCCGCACTTACACAAGATTAGGATTGATATCTTTGAAAGATATTTTCGGGACTTACATTTGGTATCAGAGCCGAGAAACCTATATCTTGGTTCGGTTGATATCGTTCGGATTCAAGAAGGCTGTTTGTTTTACTGGTCTGATTTGCTAGTCTTTTCAGTGATTTCAAATTTTTGCAAGTTTGCTGATTTTGGAGTGTTCATATGTTCTTCGTAGAATCTCATCAAAAGTTGTTGTTTTTGGTTCCAATTGATCCAAAAAATTTGTTTGCTGATTTGTAGGAGATTGGTTGCTGATTAATTTAAAAGATTTGAAAATCTTTTGAATTTTGGAAGTTGCTGAAAATTCGGGATTACGACTCGAAGTTTATCTAATCACTTGTTTTGCTGGTTTCGACTCGCAACCTCTGAGGTCTCGAGTTGTCTCTTCCTGGTTGCGACTCAGCATATCATTTGTGATCTCGACTCTGGCTTACAAACAACTTTGCTGTTGTTTTGACTGGAGATCTCAATTCACTACTCGAAACTGCGATTGCCACTCATTGTTTTGACTCACCGTCTCGACTCATTGTTTCGATTCACTATCTCAACTCATTGCTTCAAACCCTGCAGTTTCGACTCGCAACAACACTTTGTTTTCAACGTCGAATTGACAGTTTGGACTTAAACAGTTAAAAATGTCTACCACTAATCAAACAGATGACTTGGCTGCATTAAACAAACATCAGGAACTAGACTCTATCATAGGGACTATCACTAGGGCTCCCAGACTACTGAGTGGTGAAGACTCTAAAATATGGAGAAGCATTCTAAGAGGACCCAGGGATATAATGTTTGAACGTGAAAATGCTCCTGGTATTAAAGTCAAGAAACATGTTGCTGAATACACTGAAAAGGATTTTGCTATTGTTGAGGAAGATGATAAAGCTTTGTCGTATCTTACAATGGCATTGGCACCAGACATTGCCATTGGTTTTCGAACTTGCAAGTCTGCCAAAGAATTATGGGCATCTTTGCTAGACGTTTATGAAGGGAATGAAGATATGAAAGAGAGTAGAAGAAATCTGCTGAGCCAAAACTTCAACAATTTCAATCATATCTATGGAGAAACGGTTGATAACCAAATTCAGAGATTTGTTAAGCTAGTCACTCAGATGAATGTGGAAGATCTGCCTTTGTCAAATGCTACTACAAACAGACAACTTCTCAATGCTCTTCCAAAAAGCTGGGATCATCATGTAGCGATGATTAAGAAAACCAAAGATCTTGCTCGATGCAGCATGTTGGAAATGATCTCTCATATCAAGGCTTGTGAACTAGACGACAAACAGAGGGAAACTAACTACAAAAAACAGTTTGTAGCTGCTAGATTTAGTACAACTCCCTCTGCTTCAAGTAACAATGCTGCTCTCCTAACACAAGCCGGTTTTCAAATGTTCAGCAGCTCGGCTTCGGCTAAGGCTCCTCCTACTTCTAATAACGCTCATTATTCTGGCACACCAGCTCTTTCAGTCGCACCATCTACAGTTAATGCCATCGCTGCTTCAAATACCACAGTCAAGAACGAGATGATTGCTTTCTTCTCTCAATAATCCAAAGAAAATCTTGACATAGTTGCCTCTGTTATAAGTTGTCGAAATGATTTTGCTACAGGTACTAGATCCTCCGAAGTTTTTTATGGATGATTTAGATCAAATACATCCAGTGGATGTAGAAGAAATGGATATCACATGGCAGATGGCTATGGCAGCATAGAATTTAGGGCAAAGAATTTTGTGAGAAAAACAGGGAGAAACAAGTGGCAAGGTCTTACCTTTTCAGGACC
Source organism: Scalesia atractyloides (assembly GCA_947069175.1). Lineage (NCBI taxonomy): Eukaryota > Viridiplantae > Streptophyta > Magnoliopsida > Asterales > Asteraceae > Scalesia > Scalesia atractyloides. The sequence goes on along the minus strand of CAMTDV010000018.1, from coordinate 30,887,631 downwards.
CACTAAGATGCTGTTTGAGAAGATGCGCTGTTACATTTGTCATGATCCTGGACATTTGGCATGAAATTGAACCAAGCCACAAGTCAATAAAAATCAAACTCCAGCACAACACTGAGAGAGCTATTTTTACTACAACTAATGCCACAACTACTGCTGGTGGGAGTAGTCAAAGCTCAGCCATGGTGGTTCAGCCTGATGCTACGTTTGAGTGGAACTCAGAGATGCAACTACTGGATATTTCAGCTATAGAGAATCAGACTAGGTCAGACAACATTGCTTTCATGACTTCTGCACCTGAGGATCAGACTTCTACAGATAACTTGGCATTTATGACTCAGATACTGTCGGCTCCCGTTCATGGACTTACTGCTGAAGAGGTAAGTTATGTCTTTTGTGGTCCTGAATGTCGAGGTAAATTTGAGGCATACCGTTTACACAACGCTGATTTGATTCAAGAATATAACGACATAAAAAGGCATAATTCTAAATTAATAAAAAATGAAAGTTTATAAAGAAAAAATTGAAGCTCAAAGAAAAGATATCGCAAAACTAAAAGAGGATCTCAGCGTCAAAAGTTGTAATTACGAGTATGATAAACTCATCATAAATAATTTGATCAAGGAGCTAGAGGAAATCAAGTTAAAGTATCAAATAAATGAAATTAATATAAAAAAATACGATACTTCTAGCAAATTGGTCAAAGAAATTTGTGATATTCAATTGGAATATAAGAAAAATAAAGGGTGTGGTCTGAGTTATAAGAAAGTTCCTCCTCCATACAATCATAACTACACCTATATGCCTTATTCTGTGGAGGAATTGATGAATGAGGATCCGATGACTTACGGTCCAAAAACTGATAATCGGGAAACTCAACCGATCGAGTTTGTATCTAAAGGTGTATTTGATACTAATGCTCCGTCTTCCCGTGCAGATGAAGTAACTGAAGTAACTTGTGAAGATGTTCTTGGGGATGAACCAGAATCAAATTCTAATCTTTCTAGAAACTCAATAAATGAATCTGATTCTAGATGTGTTTTTGGAGAAAATTTTCTTAATTCGTTTCATAGTTATGTGTCGTTTATTGGGCCTGATGTTTTGGGCAAAATAGTTGATGCTTGTGATGAATATTTTAATAATGTGTCTGATGATGATTGTTTTTCAGTAGTTAATGATTGTGTTTGTGATGCTTCTAACTTTACAGCTACTGATAGTGTAACAAGGGAAGTCCCTCAGGATGCATTCAGTGAAGACCACTGAAACTTCTTCTCAAGAGGATCAACATTGTTCTGATTCTTCTTCTGAAACGGTCTTAGTGGAAGTCCTAATGTTGAATCTAGTGGGACCACATTGAAAACCGAAGTTGAAAGTGAACCACTATTAAACACACATGATACATGTGTCGATGAAACTTCCATATTTTCTGAAATTAAAACTGAACATGATTTTGAAAAAGAAGAGGTTGTAACACTAAATGACAAGTCTCAAGAAAGGTTCCTAAAAGGGAAATCAAAATTGAATCGTCTTTTGAAAAAGATTTTGATAAAAATACTAAAGACGAAAAACATCATCCATCTGAATCTCATGCATGTGCTGGTTCTGATCAGCAGGAACCTAAATGCTCAGAAAAGACACAAGCAAAACAAGCAAAGAAAACTAAACAAGCTCATTTTTCAAAACTCGATAGATCGGCTTCTGCTACAAAGTATCAAAATTTCCACACATTGAAATAGCAAACATGTTTGAATTGTGGAATTGCTGGACACATTGCCGAAATTGTGTTCATCTCCCAAGTGTGCAACATGAGAAGAAAAATGCACAAATTCAAAAGGTCAAGCCAAATCGATCATGTTGTTCAAAGTCTATGACGACTGAAAAGTCTGAGACAGTGAAGAATAACTTTCGCAAGGCTAAACCTTCTGATCAAGATTGAAAAGCAGCCAAGCTAAGAAATCAAAATTGTCAAAATGGTTTTCGGAACAATCAATATAAAGCTTTTGGTAAACATGATTATAAATGGTCACACAAACATTGGAAACCCAAAGTTAAGGCTACCCAATCTTCTACATCTCAACAGAAATCTGCCATTAATCTTCAAAGTTTTTAAATAAAGATAATCTAATTTGGCAGAAAGTGACATACATCAACGCTCAAGGAAAACCCAGATCCACCATGGGCTAGGTTCCTAAATCTAACTGATCCCGCTACTCGTGTAGGAACAACTGTGGAGGACTACCGTGAGATTTTGGTACATGCATAGTGGTTGTTCCAGGCACATGACAGGAGACTTGTCCCAACTGGTAAATGTTAAAGAATTTGATAGTGGATATGTCTCCTTTGCGGGAGGAGAATCTGGTAGAATCACCTTGAAAGGAACAATTCGAAACGACGTACTAAGCTTCGAAAATGTGAACTATGTCCCTCAACTGAAACACAATCTGTTGAGTATTTCACAGATCTGTGATAGAGGAAATTCAGTCCATTTTACAAAGAAGAGATGTTACATGTCGTAGCCAGGAATCATGATACCTGAAGATTGGTTCTTGATGATTGCAGAACGAAGAGGAAATGCATATGTCATCGAAATGACAAGAAACCTTGTGAAGAAATTACTTGCCTTTTCTTGAGGATTTCAGAACATGACGGTCTATTGTGGCATCGTCATCTTGGGCATGTGAATATGAAAAATTTGAATAGACTTGCCAAAGTTCAACTGGTCCGTGATCTACCAATTAAAGATTTCATGTTGGTACAGAAATGTGTTGCTTGTGCAATAGGATAAGCACATCGAAAGCCTCATAAATCCAAGTCGAGACCCTTGACCAAAGCTGTGCTCGAGTTACTTCACATGGATCTTTTTGGTCCAATGAATGTGCTAAGCATTGGCAAGAATTCGTATTGTCTCGTGATAGTTGATGACTACTCACGGTACACCTAGGTTTACTTTCTAAGTCACAAGAATGAGACTGCAGTTTTAGTCAAACAGTTCATCACTCTGGTTGAAAATCAAGCAACTGCAAGAGTGAAGGCTATTCGATGAGACAATGGGACAAAGTTCAAGAATATCACCTTGGATATATTCTGCGCTGAAAAGGGAATCGATCGACAGTATAGTGCACCACGAACTCCACAACAGAATGGAGTGGCTGAGAGAAGAAATCGTATTCCTATATAGGCTGCACGAACCATGTTGGGCAACTCAAAGCTTCCTAGTTTCTTTTGAGCAGAAGCAGTCAGCACGGCTTGTTACGTCCAGAATCATGCTTTAGTAAAAAACATCATATGAAAACACCTTATGAGATTCTAGAAAGACGTAAACCCTCGGTCTCACACTTCCGTATCTTTGGTTGTCCATGTGTACTATTACTTATGGACTTAATGGGAAGTTTGAGGTCAAGGGGGATGAGTGTTTCTTTATTGGATATGCTAAAGGGTCATCATGTAGAGTATACAATAAATTCACCAAGAAGGTCGTTGAGTCGTGCAATATTCAAAGCTGTGCTCGAGTTACCTCACATGGATCTTTTTGGTCCAATGAATGTGCTAAGTATTAGCAAGAAGTCGTATTGTCTCGTGATAGCGGATGACTACTCACAGTACACCTAGGTTTACTTTCTAAGTCATAAGAATGAGACTGCAGTTTTAGTCAAACAGTTCATCACTCCGGTTTAAAATCAAGCAAGTGCAAGAGTGAAGGCTATTCGATCAGACAATGGGACAAAGTTCAAGAATATCACCTTGGATACATCCTGCGCTGAAAAGGGAATCGATCGACAGTATAGTGCACCACGAACTCCACAACAGAATGGAGTGGCTGAGAGAAGAAATCGTACTCTTATAGAGGCTACACGAACCATGTTGGGCGACTCAAAGCTTCCTAGTTTCTTTTCAGCTGAAGTAGTAAGCACGGCTTGTTACATCCAGAATCATGCTTTAGTAAACAAACGTCATATGAAAACACCTTATGAGATTCTCAAAAGACGTAAACCCTCGGTCTCACACTTTCTTATCCTTGGTTGTCCATGTGTACTATACTTATGGACTCTAATGGGAAGTTTGAGGTCAAGGGGATGAGTGTTTCTTTATTGGATATGCTAAAGGGTCATCCTATAGAGTACACATTAATTTCACCAAGAAGGTCGTTGAGTCGTGCAATATTCAAAGCTGTGCTCGAGTTACTTCACACGCTGAAGGGAGCTCAAGAAATCACACCATAGACCCACCAGGAGTGGTCTTTATAGAGCATCCTACGTCTCAACAAATGTCCCATCAATCCCCTGAAGGTGCATCACCAGCTGGTGTTATCTCTAATGGTTCAGGATCAGCACTGTTCCCTGAATCCATTCCTGAAGACTGTACGGTTACTACTTATGTGGTTCACAGTACTACAACATCTAATGAGGGGGAGTACACCAATTTAACTCAAGATGTGACCGTACCGGAAGTTGCTATTCCAGCAAGTGTTCAAAGAAATCATCCTGAGAACGTGATTGGTCTTGTAAATGTAGGAATTCAAACTAGGAGCCAATCAGGAACCATTAATACTTGCTTGTACTCATGCTACATTTCTCATATAGAACCTAAAACTATTGATGTAGCTTTGTAGGAACCCGGCTGGGTGGATGCTATGCATGAAGAGCTGATCCAGTTTGATAAGCTAGGAGTATGAAAGCTTGTTGAGTTACCGAAAGGGAAACGCAACCCCGGAACTCGATGGGTGTTCAGAAACAAGCAAGATTCTGCATAATTTTTTTTGTGAAACACAACAAGATTGGTGGTCCAGGGATTCAGACAGATACAGGGTCTGGATTATGATGAAGTTTACGCCCCCGTTGCCTGACTTGAAGCCATCAGGATCTTCTTAGCTTATGCATCCTACATGGGGTTCACTGTTTATCAGATGGACGTCAAGACTGCATTTTTATAAGGAAATGTGAAGGAAGAGATTTTTGTTGAGCAACCATCGGGTTTTGTTCATCCAGGTCATCCAGAATATGCTTACAAGCTTGACAAGGCATTGTATGGATTGCACCAAGCACCAAGGGCTTGGTATGCTACTCTAACTGAACATCTTCTGGCTCATGGATACACTCGTGGCACAATTGATCAGACACTTTTTATCAAGAGAGTGGGCAAGGATCTGATCTTGGTTCAAATTTATGTCGATGATATTATCTTCGGATCAACAAGTGAGGATCTATGCAAGGAGTTTGAGGGAGTAATGAAGAAGAAATTTGAGATGAGTGATCTCGGAAAAATGACTATGTTCTTGGGTCTACTGGTTCAACAGGATTCTCGAGGCATTCTTATTCATCAAGGAAAATATGTGGACGTTGTGTTGGCGAAATTCATGTTCTCTGACACAAAATCGGTCGAAACACCTATGGCATAAAGACCTTTGCTGACTGAAGATGCTGAAGGATCCTCTGTTGATCAACGACTTTATCGGTCTATGATTGAATCTCTGATGTATCTAACTGTGAGCCATCCAGACATTATGTTTGTTGTTTGCAACTGCGCGCGATATCAGGCTAACCCTAAACATTCTTATCTTACTGCTGTTAAACGAATCTTTTGGTATCTTAAAGGCAGACCTTGGTTTGGCTTGTGGTATCCGAGATTCTAATTTTGATCTGTTTGTGTTGTCTGTAGCAGTTTTGGAGGTAGTGACAGTGACAGGAAATCCACATCAGCCGGATGTCAATTTTTAGGTGACAGGCTCATTTCTTGGCAATGCAAGAAACAACAAATGGTGGCGATCTCCACAGCTGAGGCTTAATATGTTGCAGCTTCTGCGTCTTGCTCCCAAGTGATGTGGATGCAACATCAATTGTAGGATTATGGTTTGATTTATCTTAATACTACAATTTACTATGATAATGATGCTGCAATTCAAATTGTGAAAAATCCTGTCTTCCGCTCAAAAACCAAGCACATTGATATAAAAGTTCATTTTATATGAGATTGCTTTGACAGAGGTTTTATCAAACTAGAGCAAATTGACACAGATGCAAATGCCATTGATTTGTTCACAAAACCTGTCAGCAGCTCAAAATTTGGCCACCTACTGATAAAGAAAAAATGATACCATTGGTAAAGAAGATTCCAGGCGGTAGTTTGAAGACAATGCATTTCTGGGCTTATGATGAGACTTTGGGTCAAGCCTTGATTGTGTGTGATGATGATATGCAGTTCCGATTAACTGATCCAGCGGATTTACTTAACTTGATTACGCAAGATCTTGAAGTGCTTGTTCAAAATCATATTAGACCAACTGAAAAATATGAAGGTGCAGCTAAATAGTGCACTGTAGCTGTTGCTGGTGCATTGCATGTTAGACAAAAGGTTTCGGTGGATATCAAGACAAGATTGGTAGCAGTGGAAGCAACTAATGATCGTAGTAACCCTGTGCTATGAACCTAGGGGGAGATTCTTGGAACCTGAAGGTTTATGCAAAGCAGGTTACTAGTGTTAGTGGGGTTAATCTTGTAACTATGTCTTTATTTAGTTTGGGTCGAAACACTTGTTTTTGGGTCAATAGGTTTCGACTGGGCTTTAGGGGTTTTGACCCACATGTGTGTTAGTATATAATCAACTCTCATACTTCATGTAGAGGTTGATTAGTTTGTGCGTTTTCTAGCCAGTCGAAACCAAGCATAGGAGGTCTTGTATCAGTCATCTAATTGGTAATTGCAAGTTCTACTTTGATCTTATTGTTTATCGTGATTTTGGTATAATTATTTCTTGAATCATCTTGCGTTTGTTTTCCGCACTTACACAAGATTAGGATTGATATCATTGAAAGATCTTTTCGGCACTTACAAATTCACAGATAGAATGTTGATTGAGAGTGGGGTAGTCACAGAGACCTATTCATAATGATTATCATCTGAGGAAGTGACTATTAATAGTCCAAAATTGTTAAATCCGCAAGAAACCTGAATTTTCCAGTTTTGAGGGGGAATTTGGTGATGAGTTTAGAGAGGTCAGAATTTGCAAAAAATGAGGCAGAATAAAAATTTCATTTGTATATATTGAAATTCTGACATTTTTGAAATTCAAACATGCAACAATATTCAGGTGGTTCTTACTCAAATTGACTGGGGATGCATAAGAGGATGCATTAGTATGTGAGATTGATGCCTGGGGGCTTGATGTCCGAGTCTTAGCATCAAGAGGATGCATCAGTATTGTAGACACTTAAAAGATATCAGAGGGATTTAAAAAATTTACCTGATAGTTCTATGATAGTCTAAAGTTTCTGATTGGTTAATATTCGAGCAAATAAGTTATTTTTCCGACTAATCATCATGAAATGATGATGTTTGTTGATTAAGTTGTTGCCAGGACTAACGAAGAAGGCTATATATTTGCTATAGTGACTAAAGAGGAAGAATGTGAATTTGATCATGGAAGAATGTTTCTTAGGTCAAAGTGTGTTACTAGATGATTTGTAATCCAATAAAAATTTGTTGATTGAAGAAACTGCCATTTACACTGACTAGTATTTGAAGATTGATTGTGCATAAAGTTGATTAGGGAAGACGGGATGTCAAATTTTCGTGTGTATTCACAAACTTGGAGTTTACCATTGTGGTGTTTGAAGTTCTATCAACTGTCAGTTGGGTTTTTGACGATAAAAATGAACTATGGGTGTTGAAGATTAAGAAATTGAGCTATGAAAGATAAATAAAAACCGAACACGGATGTGGGGAAAGTTGAAATAGAGAAGCTGCATTGTGTCATCTCAAGATAGTGATTATTCATGAAGATTGCAGTTAAGCAAATCAGAGGAGGTCAAAATTGTGCAAATAAAGACTTGAAGTGTAGATTCATTTCAGGGGGAATATATTGGTTATAATGCAAACCCGAATCTTCATTCAAGATGAAATTAATTGAAGATATTCACAGCACTTCATTGAAGTTACAGAATATTCTAACACAGTTGTTATATTTGAATATCAAGATTCAATAGTGACGTACAAGGGGGAACTGTTAGTGTATATTATGTGTGTTCGCCATTGTACGAGTAGGCTAGATAGAGCGTGTTTTGAATATTGTATAGTTGAGAGCGAGATACGCACACATGAAACTTTGGAGAGGACAAAACTTTCGAGAGGACGACACTTTGGAGAGGATGAGTGCTCATCCGCCCAGATGAAGACTCATCCGAACGAACTAGTAACTCATCTGCACGAATGAGTCATCCGCTCCAAAGGGTGACCTTCTCCAAAGCCCATGTCTATATATAGGAAGTCATGTATTAAAAGTTCATAAGTTTTGGGGAACGACTGGAGAGCTTGTAAAATGATGTATGCTCTTTCAGTATTAATGGAAGCTTCTTCAATCTTGTTAATCTAAATGTTATGATGCCAAAACTTCTACCGAACTAGCTTTATCTTATCAAAAATTCCGTCTAAACTGCCGTTCCCGATCCTAACAATGGTATCAGAGCTAAGGAGGCTGATATCTACAAGAAAGATTAAAAATTCAAGTCTCAAGACTATTCTTTCTACTCATTTTTTTTATTTTCTACACTTTTCAAGGTTCAATTTTGACAAATTTTCAAGAGGACATCTATTTTGCATGCTTAAACATTATGTCAAAAGATTAGACAAGAAATCACATGTTTTCATGCCCAAAATTGCAAAATTTTGACTTAGATTCGTGTGGATAAGTAGTTTCAAGCAGATAAGAGAGTCATTCGCACGAAGGAGACTGTTATTCGCACGAAGGAGACAGTGATCTGCATGAAGGAGAGTTTCATTCATTTGAAAATTAGGTCATTCGCATGGATCAGCGGGTCATCTGCACGAGTTAGTCTTTCGTCCGCACGAGTCAAGGTTGTTCATTCGTACGAACAACACTCATTCGTATCAAATTAGTTTCTCATCTGCACGAGTTGGTTCATCCGTTTCAAAGTCTTTTCTCAACTGCACAAAGGAGTGGTCCGTTCCAAGTCTTCATACGTTTGAACTTAGTGATCCGCGTGAATTTCATCCGTTCCAGAATTCATTATTCATCCGCACAAAGATTGTCAACCTTCCAACCTTAGTGTGATACGTTCCAATTATAACTTGATATTTTCAATTTGTAGTTTGAAATGTTGAATGCTTTTGTTACTGCCCGACATCGGTTGCCCAAAACATGAATCTGGACATGGAAATGGGCATAACTACAAAACCACCAAAACTTCTATGCACAGAAGATTATTAGAGGTGGGAGGGTTGATTCAAATACTATGTTCAGGAAAATCATTTTGATTATTGGATGGCAATTGAAGAGGAATACATGATTCCAATAGGTGATAATGGGGAAACGATTCGTATTAGTCAAATCAATGAAGTGGACAAAGAAAAATTTATCCGAGAAAAGAAAATGATGAATTTGTTACAACAAGAGATAAAGGAAGATATCTTTGATATGCTTCAACATACCAATTCATCACAATCAGTTTGGTGCTTGTTAAAGAATAAACAGCTTAGGAACAAAGCGATGCAAAAGAGTAAAAAGACATTACTTAAGAAGGAATTTGACATCTTCACGAGCATGAAAGGTGAGTCAATGAAACAACTGGTGGAAAGGTATTGCTATCTGTTCGCGGAGATGAAAAAACAAATATTAAGAAGGATGATGATGAGTGGGTTGATAAACTAGCAGATGCGTTGCCAGAGGGTGATTGGTCTACATATTTGTTGATTCTAAAAGGAAACTCAAATGAGTACAGCAAACTGACACTTGTGAAGTTCATCGAAAAACTTGAAGCTCATGAACTAAATCTCAGGAAGAAGGTGAGGATGAAAGCTGCTTCGGTTCAACAAGATGTAGGGTTATACTACCGAGGAAGTGAGTCAAACATTCAAATGAGCCCTAAAATCCAAACTGCTTTTAGCGCTGAAACCAGCGGTGGAGGCTTATTAACCAGTGGAGGTTATAATTATTCATCGTTCAGCAATAATAGTCCTAGTCAAACCTCACAACCTTCACATCAGTCGAATAGTTACTCAAGTAAAAATAGTCACAACCCACATGTGTTACAGTGAAACATTGTTGTGAATCTACAAAATGCATAGGGTTTTACCGAAGCCACAACCAAGGAGCATATGTCGTTTCTCGCATCCATTCATGAATCATATGAGGGATTAGTCGCTAGATAAATCAGAAACTACAATATGACGAAAGAAGACTTTTACCAAATTGATCTAGAAGAGTTGGAGTTGATAGATATAAGATGGTGCATGGCTAGCGTGGTTAGACGGGTGCAGAGGTTTATGGAATTGATAGGTTGAAATAGCATTGGAGGTCCATACACGAAGTTGGGTTTCGACAAATCAAAAGTTAAGTGTTTTCGTTGCAAAGAGAAAGGTCACTTCAAGAGGAAATGTACCAAGCGGAAAGTTAAAGATGACAACTACAATCCTTTCAGACGAGACTACTATCAAAGGGCCATTCAACACAAAAACTTCAACATCCTCCATCTTCTTCAAGACCTATTCTGATAGAAGATAGGTCGAATTCAAAATCAAAAGGCAAAGCACTTGTTTTTACTCAGAACGGCGAAGGCTTTAACTAGAACAATGTAATTACCAAGACTGGAAGGCTAGCACTAATGGCTGAGATTAAAGAATTTGATGATTGGGAAATTGTTGAAGAAAGGTGATGATGTTTCAGAGAAAGGTAAAGCTAAAGCAGAAGTTGCTAAGGAAGTTAATGTTGTTGATGAATTGAAAAGGGAGATAAAGTTTGATGAAGCAAGTTGAGTCAACAATATTGGGTGATCAACCAATAGAGATTCCTACAGAAAGAGGTGGAGAACTAACCTTTGGATTTTTAATAAGGAAATTAATTTAACTTTCTTAAAGTATATATTAATGTTTTGACATGAAATTCATAATAAGAAAGCTTTCCTTAAACAATTTGATCATAATTTGAATAAGTGAACTCACCTGCCAATTTGTGTTGACACTTGATTTTTACGTGTTCTTCAGGTACATGAGTCTGGCTTCAGAATTTTGTCTTGTCTTGCGGTAGTTGATGCAATGGTGTAATAAATAACGTTCTGGACAACTTCTAAAACATTATGGGACCGTTTATATTAAGATCCATAAGGGATCAAACAACTAAGTTATGTTGTATTTATGTTTAAAACTTTAAATATTATGTTTTAATTAAGTTGTATGTCCAAAATAGTGATCAAAGTGACAAATCAAGTTGTGATGGAACCATGCCTGCAAGTTGCAAGGCATGGATTCCAAAATAGTCAAACTAGAACATCTCCTACAAAAAAAACTACTGCTTTTTAAACCCTTGCACAAAACTGTTGGTTTATCCCAACAGTTTGTCAAAATCCACCAGTAAATATGCTCTCATTTAATTTGGGATTCTTTAAACCATTTTACAATTATCTTGTGATCAATTACAAACCCTAGTTTCAGTTTTTCTCGTTGAACTTCCTTTCTTCACCGTCACAGATCATGGAAAATCTTGCTTTACGGCCCACTGACAACCTTCTTTCTTATCTTACCAAGGAGAAGGATGATCCTTAGTTTGATCATATTATTAACCTTATTGTGACGTTTAGATTCTATCATGCACTCACTATTGACCCATCCATATACAAAACCACTATGCATGACTTCTGGTCCACAACCAAGCAAACCCACGATGATCAAAGGAAAGTAATTCCTATCAATGCAAACGTGGGAGATATTATTATTGCAATCACTCCTAGAATCTTATCATTCAGACTCCAACTTGGAGATGAACAAGGAGTTGAATCATTTTCAAACACTAAAATGGACATGGAGTTCATTGAACAGTGATATCATGGATCAATAAAGTATGTCACTACAAGAGTGAATGCTCTACAGGTCTCAAATGAAGTTTCACACTATCATGCAGCCTTTTAGGTAAGACAAGAACTTGGAATGAAGTTCCATTGACTACTGAATACATTGTTTTCTCAAATTTAATAGAATCCATTTTTAAAATCTCAAATCAATTTTTCAAAGAAATGTGCTCAAATGTCACATCCACAACTAAATTTTTTATCTACTCTAGACTTATCATGGCCATACTACAACAAGAGTTGCCTGATGAAGTCTATTAAAAGGTCAGATTCTTCCCACTAAGTCTATATTGGCTCAAACTTTTACTAGAATCGGAAAAATTATAAATGAGCCAAAAATTATTAATGAAGCTGAGACTGTGCAAGGTGTTGCATGGACAACAATTGAAGTACCAAAATCATCTAAGCCCAATACTCTTGCTGACTAAGGGGAGAAACCCATCCCTGATGAGTCCACATCAAAATTCACTAAAAAGAGGAAGAAGTCTTCAACACAAAACACTTGTAAGTCCTCACATTCAAAAACCAAACCCACATCCTCAAAGAAAACCATAACAATGGTTACTCAGGAAGATGAAGACCATGAGAACCTTACTGAAACACGAACTCAGCAGTTTAAGACTAAGGTTACGTCTTCACATCAGTTTACAGAAACTCAAACTAGTCAAACTCCTCAGAGATTCTCACAAAAGAACCCTGTTGTACAAAAACCAGCACATTCCCCGTACAACAATTTTGAACAAATTCTCATGTAGGAAGGAATACCCTTGTACCACAAAATGGGCACATCATAATCATAATCTTAAGTTTGAGGAATCTCAAAAGCTCTCAATGATAACACCTTCCAAGTATCCAGAAGTTGCAAAATCATCAAAACAAGAATGTCATGATTGGCTCAAAAGGAATGTTCCTTATCCAGTCAAGCATTTATATATCTTTAATCATTGGAGTCTTCAAAATTTTCTTGATGAAATGGAGAGGGTAAAAAGGATGTTTGCTAACCCAAAAGTTGTAGTAACACCTCCCAAATATAAGCTTGGCTGGAAGAGAAAGCCAACTCCAGAACCAGCATCAAGAATGTTCAGAATGAAACAAGAGCATATTTGGGCTGAATGGACTCAAAAGAACTCTATCCTAAGATGGAAAGAGTCCACTTTCTTAAAATAATACAAAAACTTCTTAGATGCTAGGAAGAAAAACATAGAGAAATTTCCTCCACTGTTTGAATAGAAGAACACATAGATCTATCTTGCTGATAAAAGGAAGAAGTCTTCTATTGTTCCTTATAAAATTGAGTAAATTATCTCCAATGATACCCAGCTGCTGGAAACTAGAGGAAAAATATCAAAGAAAAAATGATTTTTTAAACTAGAGTTCGGAAGTTGATGATGAGACAAAATTCTTCCTGTTAGCCTGTCTGCCTAAAGTTACACATGTCACTGAGATCTAAAGGGTAGATAAGGCTACAGAAACCTCACAATAAACTTGGATCCTCTAGAATCAGACTCATACTACTCAGTATCACTAAGATCTAAAGGGTAGCTTCCAATCTTCCCTAACCTAGAGATTGTGAGAAAACAAGCACTCACAGACTATAAGGTATGAAGATTTCACTTAAAAAGTCAGTATGGTTGACCATGCTGAGAAAAAATCATTGTGCGGAGGAACATCAAATAAATCTGTTTTGTTAGTTCTCAATATTAAATAAAAGAATAAAAGACGGGTCAAATAAGAGTGATTTTGGCATCAGTAGATCTAGGGGAGATTGTTAGGTTATGTAAGACCTGCTGGTGATGAAAGATAAAACCTAAGGGAACCGTATTCCCTACCGGATGGAATAAGTTGAAGTACAAACATTGGTCCAGAATATTTCCCCCTTAAAAGCTTCTCAAACAACCACCTAAAGTGTTGGAACAGAACAGTTGCCTCAAAGAATCAGATAACAGAAGTACAAGTATTGGATTGTCAAAGTAATGGTCAACTAGTCAATAGTCAAGTCAACATAAGTCTAGACTGAAGCCCAAAAGACCAAGTCAACAAGTCAAACAACACTAGAAGAACTGGAATCCTTCTAGCAGTTTTGAGAATCCAGTTGTTTATCTCTTTGTTTACAACAATTTCAATGTAACAATGTCTTTTGTAACTATCAAGGAGTTTTGTTAACTGCTGGCAGTTACACAATTGATTAGGTTATTTAGGGTGACTTTCATGGTGACATCACCGGCAGTTCTCTCCTCATATATATAGCTCATGTTTGTCAATGTAACAGTTAGCACTAAGAGCCAAAAGGCAGAAGAACTTAGTGAGAGAGAGATCACATGGTGAAGGGGTACATTTTGTACCTTTGATTTTATTGTAATAAACACATTAATTCAATACACAACTAGATTTGGGAATGATTGTCAAATGATTTCATATATTTATCATATTTACTATACAATCAAATGAAAGGTGCAAATTGACTCCCCCTCACCATGTGCTCTCTCTCACTCACTCTATCTCTCTTTGTCTCTTTCTCGTTCTCTCTCTGTGTGTGTGTTCAATATATAGAGGAGAGAACTCCTAGTGACGTCACCATGATAGCGGCCTTAAATAACCTATTAAATGATGTAACTGCTAGAAGTTTGCAAAACTGTTGGACAGTTAGTGAAAAACAATGTTACACTAAACTACTTATAAAACGATATAAACAATTGGATTTCCAAAACTGTTGGAAGGAGGCACTTTTGGAATCCAGTACTTCTGGTCTTTTGTGTTGACTTGTTGACTGGTCTTTGGTCCTCAGCTTTGACTTGTTGACTAGTCTTTGGTCCTCAGCTTTGACTTGTTGACTAGCACTGTATCAATCCAGCGCATGTACTTTGTCTTCCAGCACTTTAGTTAAGAAGTTATTGTTCCATCGTTTGGTTGGTTGTTTGAGAAGCTTTGAAAGGGAATTTCTGAACAATTAATTATACTACAGACTTATTCCATCAGGCAGGGAAGATGGTTCCCTTGGGTTTTGGCTTTCATCATTAGAAGATCTTATATAATCCAACAATCTCCCCCTAGATCTGCTGACGCCAAAATCACATTTATTTGTGTCTGACTTTTATTCTCTTATTTGCTGATGAATAGTCCTAGAAGAATTTTGCTTCTAGTGATGCTTTAGACATTACCGTTTCCTCATAACAGTCATCCATCCTAACCTCAGAGAAAGGTTCTATGATATTATCATCATATCTTTTAATCCTTAAGTGCTTGGAATCTCACATTAGGTTAGGGAAGACTGGAGGCAACTCTTCAAACCTCGGAAGAAGAATAAAGGATCTTGTCTCTATTATAAACCAGAGTTGTAGTGTTGATCACACTTAAACAAGAGATGTAGTGTGCTTACACATAAACTCTTCCTTAGGGAGTCCTCTCACAAGGCCTTGCTTGGATAGATCATTGATTGTTTGTAAGTAGATATGACTTAAACTCATATGCCACATCTCAGTTTGTTTTGCAGATGCTTGAGAAAATAGGGATACACATTGTGGCATGGGGTTATTCTTTAGTATATCAACTACATACACATTTCCACTCATGTTGGACACAAGTTGAGCATCATTGGCAGTTAGATACTCAATCTTCTTTATAAGTTCTAGACCAAAAAATTTACATAAATTTTTAGTGAAGAATGTGACATACCCTTTATAACACATTTGTGACACACTCAGAAGATAAAAATTTAAGTTATCAAGAAGATTCACATTCTCAAACTTGATTTTTCCAGTATTTACCTCACCAGAACCTGGGATTTTTCCTTTAGAGTCATTTCCAAAAAAAATTCTAATATCTAAGATGGGAAAGAAGATTCTTACAGCCAGTCATGTGTCTAGACCCTCCATTATCAACATACCACAAGCTATCAAAGTTAGAGAGTCCATTTGTTATAATCTCATTTTTGAAGACAACTTCCAGATTGGCATACACGATTTCTAAAGATTTAATGATAGTTCTTCTTGGAACCTCATAACTAAGTTTTTTCTTTTAAATAGAATCCCTCAAATGCAATTGATTCATCTATGGATACATTTGGTAACACCCCGACCACATGGAACTTGTGGCGGATACGTCGGGGAGTCACATTAAAAACTGTTCACAACACATGGTACTAAGTTTCATTATATTGATTACAATGCAAGTAATTGTTTTAAATTTAAAAGCAATCTAAGGCGCCTGAGTCCGATCCTATGTAAAGCATACTTGAATATCATCAAAAAATTGTACATGAAACATATGTGAAAATAGACGGTTAACGATAAAGCTGTTGAGCAACATAGGTTTTGTGGCCAAGTAATTGGCAAAAGTTTTGTTATTACAATGCATTGTTCAACTGCACGAGTTGATGTGTGAAAATGGGTTTTTTGAAGCAAAGTATATGGCGAAAAGTGCAGCATTGCAATACATTTTGTTTAATAGTAAAAGTTTGTAACAAAAGTCTAATAAGGATGGCAACATGTATAAAACCAAGTAATTTGTGTTAACAAAATATGCACATACACCTTTAGCATAGAAATCCAACAAGGAACTTGAGAAAGTACTACTAGAAATCCAATCGAGGATTTAGAATATTAATTTGAGGATCCAACAAGGATCTAACTTGTAATTTGCACTTTGTTTCACCACACAAAATTGCACATAAGCACTTAGCATAAAAACAACAAAGAACTTGTGACACTACTTTTAGAAATCCAATCAAGGATTTAGAATAGTACGCTATGTATCCAACAAGGATCTAATTTCGAATTTACATTTTGTTTCACCACACAAGACTGCACACAAGCACTTAACATAAAAACCAATAAAGTACCTGTGAAAGTACTTTTAGGAATCCAATTGAGGATTAAGAATAGTACTTTGAGTATCCAACAAGGCTCTAACTATTTTCATAGAAATATCCAACAAGGATTTGGGAATTATGCTTTGTTTCACCACATAAGTTATACATGCAAAGAGCACTTAGTAAATACATATACCATAATGTAGTTTTTAGAAAAACTGTTAGCACATACGAATCGCCCTAAACGATTTGAAAACAAAAAAGTGGGGACTATGTACTCACTTGGATTTTCTATGATGTGTTTACATGTGCTTGCAAAGCTCAAAAGTTTCGTAGTAACAAGGATTTGCTCGTCAAAATTTTGTTGCGATGATGTTTGTGGATGAATATGGGTTATGGAAACATTGTAAATTTGAAAATGTTTAGATTCAGAGAAAAGGAATTTTGACAGCCTTCTGTGTTGCCTTTGTAAAATATGTTAAAAATAGTAATGTTATCTAAATATTATAAACATTTCCAATCTACTAAATTAAAATGTGATCTACAACTTTCATTTAGAAAGATTTTCTGTTTGGAACCCGGAAAATGGTCAAAATTGCGGATCTTTGCAGATCATTTGGTTTTGACCTTCAGCTTGGTTTTAAACGGTTGAGGGTCCAAAAGAAGTGTTTTTATGCGATTAATGATACTTATTTATCTTTTGAGTTGTTCTAAGATCTTTGGTCTCTACCCGGACCCGATGAAAAAAATGGGATCACTCCTTATGGACTTGTTGAGAATGATTCTGCAATATATCGTTGAAATTGTTTTCGTTGTAATTAATCATGAATTAAGAGTTTACTTCATTTGGTTAAATTTTGACCAAGTAATGGCCATTCAAAGTGACAACACAGAATCTGTCCAAAATAGGAAAAATACATATCTGTTCCTGTTGGTATTTTTACTATACGAAAAAATACGGGTTTGGATGGAAATAAACTACAAAACTATTTGTTTATTGAAAGAACTAAAGGAAAGGAACTTACTAACTTTAGGGGACTTCTCCAAAAGACTAGAAGAGAAAGCTCAAAGTAAAAAGGAAGAAACTATTTATAAGACTTCTAAATGAAGTGTTTGTATTTTGAGTTGGTGTGAAAAATGGTGATCCAAGGGTGTTATTTATAGTGAAGGAAGGTTAAGGAGATTAAGATAAGTGTCCATGGAGGCCTAAGAATGTGATTAGTGTCCATTAAGGTGTCAACTCTAGAAGAAGTGTGGCAAAGGAGAAGATAGATGGCTAAACATGGGCAAGACAAGTGTTCATGGGTGTCTTAGGAGATGATTAGTGTCCTATGATGTGTTAAGAGCTTGACAAGTGTCCATGAGTGAAGTGATTAGTGTCTTGCTAGGTGTCATAACATAGAAACATAAAGTTTTTGGCATTTTTAGTCCCTAGACTTTGAGTTTTTGTGTTTTGACGATATTAATCCCTTAATTAAATTTAGGAAGGTTTCAAGGTATGTGATACTAAGATTTGTTCCGGTAATGACGCTAAGTTAAAATTATAATGTTTGTATTAACAAATATTTAGTATGAAAATTAAAGTCTCTACATTTTCGCAGGGGTTACAATCCTCCCTACTTTAGGATACTTCGTCCCGAACTTTATTCGTATGAGACTGTTGGATAAGGTTGTGATTATTTGGAAAGATTGAAGGTTATGGAGTTTAGAGGGGTACAAGGGCTTTTGAATAACAGGAAAAAGGGTGTTTGAATAGAACTTCTAGATAGTCGATGAGGACTACTTGTTTAAGGAACTTATGTGTGTGTCAGCAGTGTCGAGGAAAAATAAAGAAATGTGCAGTTTAGATTCCAAAGATGAGGAGCATCATTTGGTGTTGGAATTGGGAACCAATATGTTGGTATTGATTTAATATAATTCATAAGCGTCTCAAGGTACTACAACCTCTTACCAATTGTTGAGCAGGTGAATGACCAATCTGTCACACCCCGACCCGCAGCGGAATAAGAGTCGGGGCATAATTGGGTTATCACCAAAGCTCATGACATTTACTAATATGTTTCATATTTAATAAAGTCAAAGTTACATTTCCAAATATCCAAACATGTTCATACAATACAAAGAAAATAAACCAATCATAACAATCCCAACTCTAAATCATTTTATTCTTCTAGTCCAATCCTATGTGTTCCTAGCTGCTGCTGATTCACCTGTATCATGTGTAAAAATGGGGGTTTTTGGGTCAACATAAGTTGGCGAGTGAACCTTATTAGATAAACATTTATTAATGAATTACTTGTTAGTTTATCAATGAAAAATTGTGCATAATCATAAATGAGCAAATGTAAATAATCAAGCAGTGGCAAATAGCAATCACAACTATAACATACAATAACATATGATAGCATACATGAACATACCAACATCATACAATAAATAACATAATTGAAACTGTGCGATCAAGGCTCAATCAAACGGAGCCGATCGTATTGCATGTACTGAAAATGTAAATTGTCTGTGCGATCAAGGCTCAATCAAACGGAGCCGATCGTATTGCATGTACTGAAAATGTAAAATGTCTGTGTGATCAAGGCTCAATCAAACGGAGCCGATCGTATGTGGGCACGCCAGGTTCAACCTCATAATGAAATGGGGAACATGCTCAACGCTCATAATGTAATGGGGGGCGGCGGCCTATGAAATTGCATGTACTGAAAATAATAAATTTGCATCCAACAACAACTACACATCAGAAACAAACTGAATACACATGTTCATGATATGATGTATGCACAATGGTTTAATTATAATATATATATAACAAGACACATGATACACCCCAAAACGTGATTAAAACGGGGAATTTGTAAAGATTCACTCACATTGGGTGCGTTGGATTGGAGATGGTGAGATGCGCACGAATTAGATGAGCGGAACAACGAGAAATACAAACCTAAACCATAACGGAAAAATATATTAAATGAGTGGATTTTATTAAGGATTTTAATGAAATTTTTAGATATATTTTTGTGAGTTCAAGGCTATTTTCTATCTTTAAAAATGTTATTTTTAAGTATTTTTAATTAATTTTTAAATTAAATTAAATAAATAAAAATATAAAAAAATTGTTTATTTTGCGTTGACCGTTGACCGTTGACCGTTGACCGGTTCGGTCAGCGAATTAGTTTGCGCCGGGTGAGGCTCGAACCCGAGACCTCCCGTACGCGTGCACGCAGCTCTACCAACTGAGCTACATGTCTAACCCGAAATAATCTTGTTTTTAATTATACTTATATACTTATTCAGTTTAACCGAAATTCTTTTAATTGCAAAAACATTTTAATTCAACGGACCGGTGCCAGTGACGGGTTTCGAACTCGCGACGTGTGACTTAGTGTTGCACACAGTCCACCGCTGGACTGTGTGTCTAACCTGATTATTATCTCGGTTTTTATTATACTTGACAACTAACGGGATTAACCCGGTTTAGTTTTAATCAAAAAGGGATTTTATTACATAAGGAGTGCGTGTATCAGGGATCGAACTCGGGACGTGCGTGTGTATTTTGCACACAGTCCACCGCTGGACTGTGTGTCTAACCCGTTCATTTTATCGATTTTTATTAATCTTATGTTATATTGTGTCTTCGTCTTCGTCGTTGATTTTACCCAGCAAACATATTCCGACTGTTATGACCGATTCATGACATATACGCTTTTCAAACATTATAAGTAATTTAAAAGTAAAGAATGGAGAGAGTTTGAGGAAAAAGATGTACCGATTAATGTTGTTCACAGAATTCCGGCAGAGGTTCGTCGGTTCTGAAAGTGAACTCCGGCTGATGAAACCAATTAACAGCTTTGTTCGATTATTTAAGAAGTTGAGGCACTTAAACAAAGTTTAACAGAAGTTTGAAAGATCATACCAGTTCCCGGTGTGTTTCCGGAAGTTTCAGGAGTTTTCCGGCGAAGGTAGGATTTTCGACAAACGTTGACTAGGATCGATTCTGATGGTGGAGTTGTGTTAGTAACCGATTAATCACATGATTGAAACAGAAAGAGTCGAAGGAAATACCGTGTGGATGTGAGTCCCGGTTTTCCGGCGACTTGCAGAATTTTGCCGGCAGCTTCTCCGGTGGACTGTAAGGTTGCGGAAATGTAAATGAAAGTCGTGCAGAGTGTTTTGAGTCGCAGGAAGGGTCTAGGATTGAAGTAATCCGAGAATTGAAAACTTTCGGTTATTAAACCGATCCACTTCCGAATTCAAGTTACATTCACGGCAGCATTGATTGGAATCGTCAGTTTATCGGTTATACTCGCTGAATCGCGAGTATCCAGATCGACTTTGGGTGTTTGATAACCGATTTCAGTTACAATTGGTAAAATCATTTGATTTACCTTAGTCCATAAAACCTATTTGTTTCCTAAAGATGACAGAAAACAAACAAGTGGCGGAGTGGTGATGTGTGTGTGTGTTAAGTCTTTGAAGTTGTAACCGGCTGACCCGGGTTCGAGTCCCGGCAGCATCATTTTTTTTATTTATTTTGTTTTAGCTTTTTATCAAATATTCTTTTTATAGTTTAGTTTATCTATTAATTATGTATCATTTTAAGTCAAAATAATCATAAATATTCAACGTGATTTTTATAACTTGATATTCGATTACAAAACGGAGCGGGTTTTGGAAACCCGTTTTTGAAAATGTTACAGTATCCCCTACTTTTAGAAATTTCGTCCTGAAATTTAAGTAATAGTAGTAGGAAAAAGCTGCGGGTATTGTTCGTGCATTGAGTCTTCACGTCTCCAAGTAAACTCAGGTCCCTGTTTCGACTCCCAGCATACCCTAACAATTGGAATGCGACTTTATCGCAGACGTTTTTCCCCGAAGTACATGATTCTCTACAGGTCTTTCAATAATATGCATAGATTCATCAATCTGAATATCTTCCAGAGGGATGTGGAGGTTTTCGTGACACTTCTTCAAGTTTGATACGTGGAATGTGGGATGAATCCTGTTGAGTTCTTCTGGTAGATCAAGCTTGTAAGCTATAGGTCCTACTCTTTCGAGTATCTTGAAAGGCCCTACGTAGCGTGGTGCTAGCTTGCCCTTTTTGACCAAAACGAACTACTCCCTTCCACGGTGATACTTTTAGAAGTACATGATCACCAATGTTAAACTCTAAAGGCTTCCGTCGTTTGTTTGCATAACTCTTTTGACAACTTTAGGTTGCTAAAAGATTGTCTCGGATTTGATGGATCTTGTCTGCGGTTTCTTGGATCAATTCTGGACCAGAGATTTGAGCTTCCTCAATTTCGTGCCTACATACAGGAGATCGGCACTTACGACCATATAAGGCTTCAAAAGGTGCCATGCTAATGCTTGAATGATAGCTGTTGTTGCACGAAAATTCAATTAATGGGAGATGAGCGTCCCAATTTCCCTTGAAATCTATGACACATGCTCGAAGCATATCTTCAAGAGTTTGTATGGTGCGTTCAGATTGACCATCAGTTTGAGGGTGATAGGCGGTACTGAGATCTAATCGTGTGCCCATGGCGGCTTGTACTGCTTGCCATGTTCGTGAAGTGAAACGACCATCACGATCAGAAATAATGCTTAACGGTACTCCATGTCGGCTTACGATTTCGCGGATATAAATACGAGCTAGCTTTTCGTTCTTAAAATCTTCGCGGATAGGAATAGAGTGAGCTGATTTTGTAAGTCGATCAGTTACTATCCATATAGTGTCATACCCACCAGAAGTGAGAGGTAACCTAGTAATGAAATCCATGGTTATATTTTCCCACCTCCATATAAGTATTTCAGGTTGGACCAGAAGTCCTGAGGGTCTTTGGTGTTCAGCTTTTATTTTGGAAGATGAAAAGCACTTGGAAACAAAATCAACAATATCCTTTTTCATTCCAGGCCATCAGTAGGTGTATCAAAGGTCTTGATACATCTTGTCGGCTCCTGGGTGTATAGAATATCGTGTTTTGTGCGCCTCATTCATAAGAAAAAATATCACGAAGGTTATTGTGGTCAGGAATCCATATGCGATCTAGACAGTATAGAATACCGTTGGATTTAGTTTCAATTTTAAGTTCAGCTCTACGAGACAGCTCCTTGCGTACGTCTCCTTTCTGTTACTGAAACATGCTGACCTTCTCGGATTTTGATCTTTGATCGCTTACGATTTTATTTATTATTGTTTTGAGGGAACCGATGCATTTGTAATGATCATAAACAAAAACTTCAACCATGACGATATTTAAACCTACACGGAACTTTTCATAACCTCCTGGTAATGCTTTTGATTCTTTGCCAAGAATACTTATATATAGGAAGTACCAGCGGCGTATCCACCATATCCTTGTCAAATTTTCATTGGCTTTATCATTAAATCATGATCAGTTCTATGTGACTCTAAAACATAAACAACACAACAAACAAAACTTGAGTCTCAATTCTGAAATGATACATGACTAAATGTTGACAGTACCTCTCTCGTTGGTTTTGATGAAGGGGTCAGTCTATGTAAAAGTGTGACACAACCCAACTTCTTTAAATGATGAGATTGAGATACGTCGAGATGTATGATGATATAAATGTCAAATTAATGAGTATAGAACAAAACTGTAATATCAAATCGCATTAAAATTCTTGGATACATAATTTCCAAATTTTACAACTGGAATACGAAAAGATGGAGATAACATAAAGAAAAACATTAAAACTAGACGATTAGAGTTGAGTCTTGATTCTTGGCGAGGAGAAATTAGTTGGGTGATTCATTTGGGCCGTTATTATTTTCAACAGTATTGGTGTTGATGTTATAAGCTCTTCCTCTTGCAGGTGGTGGAGCTTGGTTAGCTTGATTCACCGGATTTGCTTGAGCTTGGGCATGAATGATGTTCACCAAACGTGGACAAGTGTTTCTAAAATGGCTTGGATCTCCACAATTGTAGCAAGCCCGCATAGGTTGTACCATGGGATAGTTGGGTTGATAGTAGGTTTGGGCTAAATGTTGGGTAGGTGGTAGTAGTAGGGGTTGTTGGGCTTGACCCATTATTTGTTGGTGGGTTTGGGTTGAAGGCTGGTGACGGTTCGTTCGCTGAGGTATGCGACAGGTTTGAACAGTATGACCTGCGCGACCACAGCCGGTGCAATATTGGCAAGGATGATCAGGAGAATGGTGGTATTGGCAACGGTTGCATATTGGTAATGGGCCAGAGTATGGTCTTTTGTATGGTGCAGGTGAAGGGGCGACTTGGGTAATGGGTGCAACAGGAATAGGGTAATTGGTTTGTGTGACGGCGAAGTTTCTTGTGCTTCGATTCCTTTTACCAGTAAACTTCGAGGAGGAACCAGAATGGTTTGAAGTTTGAGCCTCAATGGGGGCTTTCTTCTTCTCCTCTTTGAATTTACCGTTTCGAATGCGATTTTCGGTCAGTTTAGTGGCTAGTTCCATAGCAGCTTCAAGTGTTGCTTGTGAAGTGCTGAGAACTGAATCTTGAATTTTCGAGGGATGACCTCGAATATAATGCTCGACCAAGCGATAAGTTGGGGTGAACAAGTTAGGGACCATTTGGTTCAACTCTAAGAACCTCTTGTTGTAGATGGTATGATCTCCCTCCTTTTGCTTTAAAGAATGAAATTCGTCCTCCAACTTTTTAATCTCACTCCTAGGACAGAAACGCCTAGTCATGATTTCCCTTAACTCCTCCTAAGTTAAGGCCATTGCATCTTCAGTTCCCCACTTCCCTTTCTAAGTGTTCCACCAAGTGAGAGCTACCCCAAATATTCTCCCGGTGGCGTATCGAACCTTGCGATCCTCAGGACAATCGCAGTTGAGAAAGGTGTTTTCCATCTCCTCGAACCAATGTAGGAGAGCAGTGACACCCTCGGTCCCTTCAAATTTAGGAGGATCACAAGACTTAAAATGTTTGTAAGAGCACTTGCTGGTAGGAGGGTTGTCGATGTTTTGGTCATGTTGTTGGGGAGGGTGAGTAGGATTTGTAGCGAGGGCTTGTTGTACTTGGACCACAATGTCAGGCAGTATCGTGGCCATTTGTTTCGCGATTTGTGTGGCCAAGCGTTCCTGAGACCTTCCTGATCTTTTACCCCTTCGTTGTTGTCTAGACGACATCTACAGGAACGTACATAAGAAGATTGTGAGTTTATGGAGCCTTTTTAGGTGTCACGTGTCTTTAAGAAAATGAAAATAACATAAATATCAATAATGCAACTACATCCATAGGATGTCTTGGGTTTGCTCATGTTGGGCCTCAAACGTCTCCCATACCTTCACCTATATAGTCATGTGGGCCCCCATGGCTATTGGCTTGTTAGGGTTCACATTAGTATTGGCAATTTAACACTCGCATCACCCGAATGCAAACCACAAAATATGTTCATGAGATGTTTGGTCGGAACGTGTCCAGGTGTAGACACAATGACAACTCAAAGTGGGGTTAGCTCACATGATGTTTGGTATAGCATGCTTTGGCCTAATAGGTACTTCATACTCTCATCGTTAGTCCCCAGGTAGGCAAACTGGTCCTTTATTTTGGATTTATACGAATGCCAGCCTAGACAGGACGTTCCGACTACCGGTACTGGTACCCTTCCAGTTACTACATGCCCGTCATGAGAACTCACTTTGATGAGATTTGAAAACACAAAAATCATTGTAAAAACAATCATGATGTGGTGTGTGCTTTCATGGATGTGATATGTTATGAGTATATGATTCATGATAGGCATTATATGATAATACATACTTATGAACATGCTTGCATAATATTGAATGTAACATTTAACATAAAACATATAAACATCATGAAATTTGGCATGTAACACACAAAAATCTTATAATTTCTAATCGACTATAGTATAGGCTCTAAGGGTCTATAACCTATCCTATATCCCTATAGTCATGGCTCTGATACCAATCTGTCACACCCCGACCCGCAGCGGAATAAGAGTCGGGGCATAATTGGGTTATCACCAAAGCTCATGACATTTACTAATATGTTTCATATTTAATAAAGTCAAAGTTACATTTCCAAATATCCAAACATGTTCATACAATACAAAGAAAATAAACCAATCATAACAATCCCAACTCTAAATCATTTTATTCTTCTAGTCCAATCCTATGTGTTCCTAGCTGCTGCTGATTCACCTGTATCATGTGTAAAAATGGGGTTTTTGGGTCAACATAAGTTGGCGAGTGAACCTTATTAGATAAACATTTATTAATGAATTACTTGTTAGTTTATCAATGAAAAATTGTGCATAATCATAAATGAGCAAATGTAAATAATCAAGCAGTGGCAAATAGCAATCACAACTATAACATACAATAACATATGATAGCATACATGAACATACCAACATCATACAATAAATAACATAATTGAAACTGTGCGATCAAGGCTCAATCAAACGGAGCCGATCGTATTGCATGTACTGAAAATGTAAATTGTCTGTGCGATCAAGGCTCAATCAAACGGAGCCGATCGTATTGCATGTACTGAAAATGTAAAATGTCTGTGCGATCAAGGCTCAATCAAACGGAGCTGATCGTATGTGGGCACGCCAGGTTCAACCTCATAATGAAATGGGGAACATGCTCAACGCTCATAATGTAATGGGGGGCGGCGGCCTATGAAATTGCATGTACTGAAAATAATAAATTTGCATCCAACAACAACTACACATCAGAAACAAACTGAATACACATGTTCATGATATGATGTATGCACAATGGTTTAATTATAATATATATATAACAAGACACATGATACACCCCAAAACGTGATTAAAACGGGGAATTTGTAAAGATTCACTCACATTGGGTGCGTTGGATTGGAGATGGTGAGATGCGCACGAATTAGATGAGCGGAACAACGAGAAATACAAACCTAAACCATAACGGAAAAATATATTAAATGAGTGGATTTTAATGAAATTTTTAGATATATTTTTGTGAGTTCAAGGCTATTTTCTATCTTTAAAAATATTATTTTTAAGTATTTTTAATTGATTTTTAAATTAAATTAAATAAATAAAAATATAAAAAAATTGTTTATTTTGCGTTGACCGTTGACCGTTGACCGTTGACCTGTTGACCGGTTCGGTCAGCGAATTAGTTTGCGCCGGGTGAGGCTCGAACCCGAGACCTCCCGTACGCGTGCACGCAGCTCTACCAACTGAGCTACGTGTCTAACCCGAAATAATCTTGTTTTTAATTATATTTATATACTTATTCAGTTTAACCGAAATTCTTTTAATTGCAAAAACATTTTAATTCAACGGACCGGTGCCAGTGACGGGTTTCGAACTCGCGACGTGTGACTTAGTGTTGCACACAGTCCACTGCTGGACTGTGTGTCTAACCTGGTTATTATCTCGGTTTTTATTATACTTAACAACTAACGGGATTAACCCGGTTTAGTTTTAATCAAAAAGGCATTTTATTACATAAGGAATGCGTGTATCAGGGATCGAACTCGGGACGTGCGTGTGTATTTTGCACACAGTCCACCGCTGGACTGTGTGTCTAACCCGTTCATTTTATCGATTTTTATTAATCTTATGTTATATTGTGTCTTCGTCTTCTTCGTTGATTTTACCCAGCAAACATATTCCGACTGTTATGACCGATTCATGACATATACGCTTTTCAAACATTATAAGTAATTTAAAAGTAAAGAATGGAGAGAGTTTGAGGAAAAAGATGTACCGATTAATGTTGTTCACAGAATTCCGGCAGAGGTTCGTCGGTTCTGAAAGTGAACTCCGGCTGTTGAAACCAATTAACAGCTTTGTTCGATTATTTAATAAGTTGTGGCACTTAAACAAAGTTTAACAGAAGTTTGGAAGATCATACCAGTTCCCGGTGTGTTTCCGGAAGTTTCAGGAGTTTTCCGGCGAAGGTAGGATTTTCGACAAACGTTGACTAGGATCGATTCTGATGGTGGAGTTGTGTTAGTGACCGATTAATCACATGATTGAAACAGAAAGAGTCGAAGGAAATACCGTGTGGATATGAGTCCCGGTTTTCCGGCGACTTGCAGAATTTTTCCGGCAGCTTCTCCGGTGGACTGTATGGTTGCAGAAATGTAATTGAAAGTCGTGCAGAGTGTTTTGAGTCGCAGGAAGGGTCTATGATTGAAGTAATCCGAGAATTGAAAACTTTCGGTTATTAAACCGATCCACTTCCGAATTCAAGTTACATTCACGGCAGCATTGATTGGAATCGTCAGTTTATCGGTTATACTCGCTGAATCGCGAGTATCCAGATCGAATTTGGGTGTTTGATAACCGATTTCAGTTACAATTGGTAAAATCGATTGATTTACCTTAGTCCATAAAACCTATTTGTTTCCTAAAGATGACAGAAAACAAACAAGTGGCGGAGTGGTGATGTGTGTGTGTGTTAAGTCTTTGAAGTTGTAACCGGCTGACCCGGGTTCGAGTCCCGGCAGCATAATTTTTTTTTTATTTATTTTGTTTTAGCTTTTTATCAAATATTCTTTTTATAGTTTAGTTTATCTATTAATTATGTATCATTTTAAGTCAAAATAATCATAAATATTCAACGTGATTTTTATAACTTGATATTCGATTACAAAACGGAGCGGGTTTTGGAAACCCGTTTTTGACAAATGTTACACTTTACCAGCCTTTAAGCAGGTTCTCGGAACCTCTACCAGCTTGAGCAGGGATTACAATCTCTCACTAATTGTTGAGCAGATATACGACCTTTAGAGCTGCTAAATTTGGAATGTGTTGCCAAATACATGGCAAAAATTGTTTTGTATGCAATATGTTGTACTAAAGCAATTTATGACAATCTTGATAAACAAACAAACCTCTTGCATGGAAATCCAGGGTTCGTAACTATTTGCAAGAAAGACCTAATAAGGATTACTGAGATGTCTATATCATTCCACCAAGGTCTTCCAGTCCCGCCACACATCTGGAAGTTGGAATGATAGGTGTACATTGTGTTGACTTGTAGGAAACCATGTAGTGAAAGCCAAATGGTTTCCTAGAACAAAACTGCTCAGTTTCTATCATTCAACCAGGGTCTTTGCAACTACACAACGGAAAGCGGGAATGGGTCGTCACATCTATAGCGCCTATAACATTAAACCTTGGTAGTATAAACCCAAAGGGTTTACCTAAAAAAATGGGTCATCATGCTTATAACACTTTAATTTACTCACGGTCAGCTTGATCAGAGTTAATAAATATACTTGTTTTGGATATTGCACACATCGCACACACAAGTAAGAAGGTAACACCTTTGGGTCCAAGATAACATAAAATCTTCAATTGATTTGAATAATGTTACGATGGATACTACAATAAGGGCACTTATATATAGGTAGTACCAGCGGTGTATCCACCATGCCCTTATCGTATTATACCCGTCTTGTTATCCTAAATCACTCTAGATTCTATGCCATAATACCTATATGGACTTACTATAATTTCCATGCATCGAATTTTATAATTATGTGTGCACCCATAATTACTCAACTCGTCGCATAGTCCATGATGACTATCGTTGGCGTCATGCAAAAACCGAAATAACTAGGTAGTTAGAGTAACTCGGATATCGATCCAGAGGAGGATTGTGGAAAGTGTGTAATGTTCAGTATTAACTAATTGCTAAGAAAAAGTAAACTCAGTTGTGGTTTGATTGTTTGGTTAAACTAACAACTAAAAAGTTTGAGATTTAATTCAATAGGAAGAAGAATGGTTCCTCAAGATTTCAGGTTTAAAAGCTAAATTCATTTATGAGTTTAATCGAAACACTTAGATACACATAAGTGAATTAATATAATTAACCAATTGTAATAACCAAAGACTAAGTACTCCGGTCAATACATAACGAAAGGTTATCTAATGATTACCAATCACAATTACCAACCCTAATGCCATAACAAAGATATCCCGATTACTAGAACTCTCGGGAATTGGATGATCAAAGAATAAGGTTTAAGTAAAATGCAATCGATTACAATTAATTAACTAAATCAAATGTGAAAAGCATCGAATGCTTAGATCACCGAGTCAAACGATTGTCACAAAACACATAAAATCCTTTAACTTACAAAAACCCTCCATCCGAAGGAAACCATGAGAGTTTAGCCGTTGATCTCACAATTGAAATCGCCAAACGCTTGAATAGATGAAGAATTCATGATCAATCCGGTGATTAGATGTGAGAATATGATGATCGGAGGTGAAAAGCCTTGAACTTGGTGCACTAGGAGTGCCAAACTTTGTTGTTGAAGATGAGATCATGATTAGAACTCTCCAAAACCCTAATATACCTTACGGCCTCCAAACACACGAATCTTACATCTCCTAACCGTAAGCTACGGTTTGAAATCTCTGTTTCGACTTCTGACACAACCATAACCTACAGTTTGTGAACCGTAGGTTACGGTTCCCATGTTCTGATTATTTCTTCGCTAAACAACATCAACCGTAAGCTACAGATGTATAACCGTAAGCTACGGTCGTGTCAGCCTCCTCTTTTCTTCTCTTCAAAAACAACTTTCATAAAATGACATAAAGGCCCCTCACCTTTGTTAGTTCTTGTTCTCACATATTCAAGTTATAATCAACTTCCCATAAAGTACCTTGCAACTTCACACCATATCCTCAACCGAATATATTCTGAATCCGTACCAAAAGCTGCAATGACCATTCTAATGCATTCTTCTTCATCCTTAAGCCTTGTAACTCCTCCGAATTACGTGTTTAACCTGCAAATAAACGAATACTCATAGTTATCCTATTCCACGCAAATAAACACAAAAAACGCATACAAAACTCACAGAATAAACACTTTAAAGCTCGGGTTTCACCCTCTCCATCAGTCCACATAGCTCTTCTTATTAAGTGGGGGAGAACAAACAGGGTCAAAGAAAACACTTAAATCAAATAATTTCCTCAACGATATAACAACAATAGGAGCAATACGTGTTTCACACTAGTAAAAATGACAATACGTGTTTCACGCTAGCAAAATTGACAATACATGTTTCACACTAGTAAAAATGGCAATATGTGTTTCACATTAGTAAAAATGTGTTTCACACTAGCAAAACTGGCAGTATGTGTTTCACACTAGCACAAATGGAAACACATGTTTCACAGATAAACGAGTTCATAGAATTAGTAGAGATTGTGTTGCCGCAACAGGTGCGATCACAAATGGGAAAAAAATACAAGAGTAGTTCAAATCTGTAAAGAATAGAATCCTCGAAGTCGGTATATAAATGTAAATTACTCATTTGTATAATCATATTGGCTTTGTAAATGAAATAGGAATATTAAGATCATTACAGAATCACCGAGAGGTGTTCATGATTTTTCGATGACCAAAGGAAACTGTAAAGGTTTAAATGTTTATAAGTGCATTGTCATTAGCTTGAGCCTCATTATTGCAAATGTTAAATCTGCATCCTTGGGTTGGGTTGTCACTTGCAATCCAAGGGCAATTGCGTTTGAAGTGATTGGGATCACCATAGCTGAAGTGGGTTCCATATACATAAAAGGGACGGATTGTTAACACGTGTGGAGGAGGTGTGACAAGTTAAGCAGGAATTGCTAAAAAACTAGATTTGTGGTGGAGCATCAAAATGGAAAACATTAGCCAAATAACCCAATCGTGCACAAATAGTACATTGATGAAAAGGTGTATTGGCATCGTGATGATGGTCACAACGATTGCATAGAGGTGCTCTTCCACTGTAAGGTTTCCTAGCGGGTGGTGATGCACCTGGTTAGGAGCCACTTGATTAAGTGGGATTGGGTCATTAATTGTAAAATTCTTTGAAGCTTTACATTTCTTAGAATTTTTGAAGGGTTCGGCTTTTAATTTTGTGAGAGTTTCGTGAGCAACCTTAGCAGTCCTCTTTTTATCATTCTTATGGAAAAAGCTTTCCCTTCTTGACTTGAGAATCTGTTAAAGTTGCAATTAGTTTGATAGCCTCCCTAACAGTAACTAGCTTGCTACCAGTGACAATATCTTGGATCTGTTCATAACAATCGGTATAAGCACGATTCTCACCACTTTCTTGTTTGAGCTCATAAAATTCGGTTTCAAGGGCCCTCATATCTTTACATGGGCAAAATTCCTTCAACATAAGTGTTCTGAACTCCTCCCATGTTAGTGTCATGGCTGCACCTACACCATGTTCTCTCATAACCCTGCTCCACCATGTGAGTGCTCTTTTCTGAAAGACACTTGAGGGAAACTCCACCTTGTGATAATTGGGACACTGGCAATGGTGAAAAGTGCTTTTGACGCCTTCAAACCATTGTAGGAGTCCAGTGGCTCCCTAGGACCCAAAGTATTTGATGGGGTTAGCTAAATTGTTTGTAATTACAAGGTGTGGGTGCATTGTTGTTGTTATTGTTATTGTTGCCTACATTTGCTTAATTGTGCTAAGTCACAAGAGCTGGGAGTATCACAACTATTTGTTGGGCGATCATAGCAGCCAATTCAGAAATTTGAGTATTATCGTGACGAGGAGGCATCTCAAGGGAAAAGAATAGATTCAAGGAAAAAATGAGTGAGATCCACAGGGTATATGTAGAATCAATACGAATAAGGTAATGAAGTGAACAAATAATTTGTACAGGTAAAACATTTTGTTTTCGGATTTAGGAAAAAGAGGATTGCAAACTTGTTTTGAAAGAATGGATGCTCGATGACTGAGTTTTTTATAAAATTTTGGATAAGAAAAATACAAACCAAGTTAATGGTTTATGTGATTTATCAATTATTCATCCTTAAAAAAATACTTTTAAGATAAAATATTTGAATTGAATTATATGAATAGAGAAAAATATGTAAATAGTTAATTGTATAGGAGTATATTTTAAATTTTTTGTCCAAACGGTAAAAAAATTGTAGACATGAGAGGGGAATAAACATAGGAGAGTCTCGAGAACACAACAGAGATACAAAGAGTTGCAACGTGGCGTGTAATTCGTAAAGGAAGTTTGAATAAAAATTAAAAAGCAATCTAAGGCCTGAGTACAAGTAAACATCGCAGAGTCACGTTACAAATTGTTCACAACACATGGTACTAAAGTTTCATTATATTGATTACAATGTTTTACAAACACAAAAGAGTACAAGTATTTGTTTTTAAATTAAAAAGCAATCTGAGGCCCGAGTTCGTTCTATGTAAGACATACTTGAATATCATCAAACAATTGTACCTGAAACATATTTTAAAATAGACGGTAAGTAATTGGCAAAAGTTTTGTTATTGCAATACATTGTTCAACTTCAAGAGTTGATGAGTGAAAATGGGTCCTTTGTAGACAAGTATATGGTGAAATTTAGTATTAAAATACATTGTGCTTGATAGTAAAAATTTGTAACAAAAGTATAATGCGGATGGCAAGATATATAAAATGAAGTAATTTGTGTTAACAAAATAAGCACATACACATTTAGCATAGAAATCCAATAAAGAACTTAAGAAAGTACTATTAGAAATCCAATCAAGGATTTAGAATAGTACTTTGAGGATCTAACTTGCGATTTGCACTTTGTGTCACCACACAAGATTGCACATAAGCACTAAGCATAGAAACCAGATAAGAACTTGTGAAAGTACTTTTAGAAATCCAATCAATGATTTAGAATAGTACTTTGGGTATCCAACAAGGATCTAACTTTTGATTTTCACTTTGTTTCACAACACAAGATTGCACATAAGCACATAGCATAGAAACCAACAAAGAACTTGTGAAAGTACTTTTAGAAATGCAATCGAGGATTTAGAATAGTACTTTGAGTATCCAACAAGGCTCTAACTATTTGCATAGAAAGATCCAACAAGGATTTAGGAATTATGCTTTGCTTCACTACATAAGTTGTACACACAAAGAGCACTTAGTAAATATACATGTCATAATGTAGTTTTTAGATAAATGGTTAGCACGTATGAATCACCCCAAAACGATTTGAAAACGGAAAAGTGGGACTATGTAATCAATTGGATTGGCAATGATGTGTTTACACGTGCTTGAAAAGCTCAAGAGTTTCCTAATAACAAGGATTTGTTCGTCAAAGTTTTGTTGCGATGATGTTTATGGATGAATACGGGTTATGGAAACATTGTAAATATGAAAATGTTTAGATTCTTAGAGAATAGTAATTTTGACAGCCTTCAGTGTTGCCTTTGTAAAATATGTTAGAAATAGTAAATGTTATCAAAAAGTTATAATAACTTCCAGTTTACTAAATTAGAATATGATCTACAACTTTCATTTAGAAAGTTTTTCTATTTGGAACCCAGTAAATGTCAAAACTGCAGATCTTTGCAGGTCGTTTAGTGTTGACTTTCAGCTAGGTTTTAAATGGTTGAGGGTCCAAACTGAAGTGTTTTTATGCGTATAATATATCATTGAAATTGTTTTTCGATGTACTTAATCATGAAGTAAGATTTTACTTCATTTGGTTAAGTTTTGACTAAGTTATGGTCATTAAAAGTGACAACACAAAATCTGTTCAAAATAGGAAAAACATTTATGTGTTCCCGTTGGTATTCTTATATAGTATTAATTCAAACATAGGGAGAAACAATATATCTTAGGTGTCTTCACATGTATTCCTTTAGGTTTTTGTGTTACTATTTTTGACATTGTAAAGTTCTCATTAAATCTCCATCGTCCAACCAAAATTTGTCGCTTGAGTTACTCCGTCATGATGGTGTTAATATCCTCTCCTTCGCCACAATCTTCATCGACACGCTCTGGCCAGTATGCAGTTTCCTAGCTTATATTTTCGCAAACGTTCCTTCCCTATTTTCCAAAGTCGGTGTGGTGGCACACCTCGCTGGAAAAACGACGTCTGATGTCGGCAATTCTAAACCCTCGACACCACTGACGATACCACATCCCAAAATAACTTAATACATGATCTGATTGTATTTGATGTATATACCACATGCAGATGCTGGAATACCTTGTCATCGTTGTCGGAGCCACGATAGCGACTGATCTTTGTAAAAGTTCCAATCTCTCCCGCCGATGATGTTGTTGTGTGTGTAGAATCAGTGGGGGTGGTGTGAGTCGAAGGTGGTGATGGTGTGGCCGAACTCGATGGTGGTGATAGTGTGAACAGAGTCGGTGGAGGTGGCCTATGGTTGGGTGGAGGTGAAGTCGTGAAGGGGAAGAGATTGTAGTACTCTTCTTTTAAACAGAAGGAGTGAAAGGGATTTGGCTCATAAACAACATGAGAAAGGGTTGGGTGGGCTTTATTATATGACTTATTTTTTTTCCTTTAGTTCTAGAGACAGAGATACATATCCAACAAGGCAACAATCAAGATGTTCACAAATCACGTATGGGCCTGTTCAAATAGTTGCTTTAATCTTAATTTGCAACGCGCATGTTTGCAACGGTTTCGACATCCGTATTTCGTTTTTTATGAACTTACATGAGTAATCAACGCCCAAGTTTGCATAGGTGTTTCTGTCACACCCTAACCGATGGCGGAAACATCGGAATGAGACGAAAGAGATTGTTCAAAGACAACATAACACTATGATTGTGACAGTAATTTAATAATTCAATTTCATACCATCACTACAAGTTACATCGTCTTAAAAGGAAGATACAA
Source organism: Scalesia atractyloides (assembly GCA_947069175.1). Lineage (NCBI taxonomy): Eukaryota > Viridiplantae > Streptophyta > Magnoliopsida > Asterales > Asteraceae > Scalesia > Scalesia atractyloides. Next base: position 30,852,303 of record CAMTDV010000018.1, on the reverse strand, counting down.
CCTATTGGGAAATAACATAACAACATAATGGGAAAACATAAATGAAATTTTGGATGAGTTTCTAGTTCTCCCTAAGTTGATTTCTTGAGCGTGATCATACATTTCCCGCAACATGTATTAAATTATTTTTCAACAGAAATGGTCGATGAGCATACAAGTTTGGTTTACATAGCATAAGTATAAAAAAATGTCTCAAATGCACATGGCAATTGTATACTAATTTATATGAATCATACTAGTTTGCATGAGCTATAAATCAAACCAAAGTGTCCACTAGAGTAATCTTATCATCGCAACTATATGACCTTAAACATTGAATTCTTAACAATGACCCAACAAACAGGGCAGTGTGCTACTCCTATAGTCGTTACACATGTTAAGGTAGGCTTGCAAAGTTAATGATAGATAGCATGCATTTGGTGTGTCCTAGTATATATATAAAAGCATAACAAGTAGCATGTTGATGGAACGAGTGTTTGCGTAAGCATGATTGTATGTGTGATTATGATTGTGAATTTGATAATGATACATATTGCAACCTAAAGTGTACAAAAATAAAATGGGTCAAGTATACTCACGGTTTGCGAAGAATTTCCACAAAATGGCAGTGAGCAGTTTTGAGAGGATGGAACACCAAAGTCACCGGTTTAAGTTCTTGAATTTTTTTCCCAAAGTTGAAAATCTTGGATATTTGAGAGAGTTTGAAAGTGATTTTGAGGTGTTGCAAGTGTTTGGAAGGTGTTAGGGTTGGTATTTATAAGAGAGTTAAGTGGTTGGGGTTAAAATGAAGGTGGTTGGGAGTTAGGGGAGTATTAATGAGTTGGTTGGAAGTTAGAAAGTGGTATTGGGGTATTAAATGAGTTGGTTGGGTTCAAATGTATGAAAACATATTAATACAACTTAAGAAATAATATTCCAAATAAAATCTTGGTTTTGAATTAAAAATGTGTATTTGTGATTGTTTACGTATTATGCAAGAATAATTAGGTAAAAATTAAATATGATTTCCATTATGATTAAGTCTCGAATAAAAAGAATTGAAATAAGAATAAAAATTACAATAGAATGGAAAAGAATGAAAAATAACGGAACGTTACAGTTTCGACGTTACTTTTTTCACGGTTTTATGCCCCGCAACGCGGGGCATATATACTAGTTTTAACTATGCATAAAAATACCGGGTTTGGATGACAATAAGTTACAAAAGTTTTTGCTTATTGAAAGAGCTAATGGAAAGGAACTTACTAACTTTAGGGGACTTCTCCAAAAGACTAGAAGAGAAAGCTCAAAGTAAGAAGGAAGAAACTCTTTATAAGACTTTTAACTGAAGTGTTTGTATTTTGAGTTCTTGTGAAGAAAAAAGTGATCAAAGATTGTTATTTATACTTATGGGAGGTTAAAGAGATTAAGACAAGTGTCCATGGAGTCCTAAGAATGTGATTAGTGTCCACTGAGGTGTCAACACTAGAAGAAGTGTGGCAAAGAGAAAATAGGTGGCAAAACATGTCACAACCCTCGACCCTACCCCGGGCGGGAGCCGTGATCAGATACAAGTGGTACCAGTGTTTATTAAAATTATCGCAGCGGAATTTTATCAGGACTCGGTGTTAGGAAAAATATCATAATTTTAAAAACACCGTAGTTTTCATTTCATAAACTGTGGGATGAAACCCATATTTACATAAAAGATTTTTAAAGTGATAAACCCTTTATTACAAAAATGTTTTATTCTGGTTTACATACCCACTTATTAAAGCTTGAGTGCCTCATAGCAGTTTTCCTACTCATCACAGTAATCACCTGAAACACGTTTTAAAACATTTTATCATTGAAAAATACTAGTGAGTTTATTCAGATTTATAAATAGATACAATTTTATAATTTCAGCATTAAGGGTTTTTACATTTATTTATATCATTCAATTACTCAAATCAGTATTTGTCACACACCTAATTCGGTGACTGTGGTCATATTACTATTAGCTAACTCTTTGTCCAATAGCAATGCTGGACTACTAGTGTATACAAACCCCACATACGGCGGTAATTTCATAATACAAAAACTTAATCACTATAAATACAACTGGAAAACATTTAGGGTTTTGAAAGCATTTGATAAAAGGGAATGACTTACAATGTTGTGACAAAAAGAGAATGGCTTACGTTCCAGATTTAGGGTTTTCAGAAATAGCCTTCTAGTCGAAGTCTTGAGTTCGTAATTAAACACACAATGCAACACGTATTAGTGTATTAACCCAATTCAAACTTTAATGATAATCACGAGATCAAAACCTCAACCTGTAGATGACAAAGTATAGCCTTATTTAGGCATCACTTAAACATTCATTGATTTGGTTTCAGATCGATTGGGCAAGGTATCGTACCCGTGATTAGGGTTAGTACGTTGGCTACAGAGTAGAGTTTTGCGGGTTAGTGGTTCGGTATTTGGAAAGTGTTTCAAGAGAGAAAGAGGATCGATTTTTAAATCGAAAAGGTACAACTGAAATTCTCCCATGGCAGCCCTTATATAGCCCATCTGGGTTTTGCCCGTCGCTGGAGAATCAGGGATCTCCCCTGCGTGGCGTGATAGCTCCCTATTAGAGCTAGGTCAGCCTCGTCAACCACATAGCCTTGCCACGTGTCGTGAAATGGTGGCACGTGGCCTGGCAATCTCCTGTGCGTCGCTGATTCTCTCGTGTGGCGCCAGAGATGCCTTTTTTCGCGTTGGGTCTCGTTAAGCATGTCCGGGGTTTCGATTATGGTTCTTTCTAGGGTATTTTGGGAGTTGTTACAAAACATGGGCAAGACAAGTGTTCATGGGTCTCTTAGGAGATGATTAGTGTCCTATGGTGTGTTCAGAGCTTGATAAGTGTCTTGCTAGGTGGCATAACATGGTAACGTAAGGTTTTTGGTATTTTTAGTCCCTAGACTTTGAGTTTTGTTGTTTTGATGATTTTAATCCCTTAATTAAGTTTAGGAAAGTCTCAAGGTATTTGTTCTTCGGGGTTACACATGTTGCTTAATGTCTACGACAAACATGGCGAGGTTGTTGTTTGGAACATCATGAGACATACTGCTCTAGTCTACAAAGTTCTAAGTGAATAAGCTTTGATGACTTGAGTTTGGTGTGCAGTGTAACCAGGAGTTTGAGGAAGTGTTGGTGCGTGTGTCTGTGATATAGCTTGTGCAGATGTGGAAGCATGTGAGGGAACATGTGACATTAAGGCTTGATAAAATTGATAGTACCAAGTGAATCAGCGTACTGTATAGATTTTGGAAAGGGTGTGTGAGAAACATAAGTTGTCGCCAGTGTGTTTGGATAAGAGGTATTTTGGGAAGAATCTTGATGTGATTTTTATGAATTTGATTGAATTGGTGAACTAGGATATGTGACAAAGGATGAAGGATTCTGGGTGAAATTTTCACATTCCCTGTCAAAATAACCTAGTCTATCACACTTCTAACACTCAACCCTGGATTTATCTGTTAGGATCTAAGTTTGAATTAGTTGTGATTTTTGTTTTAAAAGATGAAAAGTGAACGTAGAAATCAAAGTAATGCAGCGGAAATGTATGGAAAACTTTTATCACAACTAATGGTCGTTTGTTTTGATCAACATGCTTTCAAACTTATAGTTTTTGCATGTGAATTACAAACTCCACCTTAGCCCAATAAGAACGATTGATAGTACAGAAATGTAGAGAAGATGATAAGCGAATGATCTTTTAGATAGATAAGAATTTCAGTACTATGAAGTCAAGTATTTATACTACACTTCTAACCTCTGAGCATCTTTGATGACGTCAGGGTTGATAGTGACATGTAACAACTAAAACTAACTCTAAACACTGCTAGCCTATCCTCTGATCAGTTCCAAGCACTGTTACACCAAATATAAAACTAATATAAGCTAAACACTGATCACTATCCTCTTCTTGAGTCTTCTGGCAGATCTTTGATGTTTGTCGGTTAGCGTGGGCAGATGATAGAAGGCAAAGCTTAGGCATAACAAAGTTTATTCAACAGAGCTTGTAAACTCTGATATTAGGATCAAACATCTTATGTGTATTTGGCTTTATATCATTTTTTCCTTTTTCCAGGGTTCAATCCTAACAATCTCCCCTTGAAATAGATGATGCCAAAACATAATTATTTTTTATCTTTATTTCTCAAGATGAGTTCTTTAATCTGCCATTTGAATTGTAATTCAAAGTTGAGAGACTCTATATCATCAGCATCCTTTTCAAGTTCCAGATTCATCAGATCATTGAGGTCATCTGCATTTAACCCATATACATCCTCCATGCTTATCTTGGAAGCTTGGCCATCTGATTTGAGAAATGTCAATTCGTGGTTGTCTTTATTGACCTTCCATTTAGAAATTTTGGATCAGTTGGCTTTCTAGGATGATCTTTATTTGTTGAGAGTGGTAGTTTGAGTTGATGTGCCATTTTAGATAAGGTTTCTCTCAGAACATTGCTTGCATCATCAAAATGAAATTGGATTTGATCCATGATTCCTTGTTTGATGAGGTCATGCTCATACCTTCTCTCATCTTCCTTTGACATTTCTCTCTGCCTTTTTCTTTGTTTTAAGGATAGGATGGATTAAGCAGATGTTTCAGAAGATTTTTGTGAAGGTTGGGTCTGATGAGTTGTATCCTCTGTTGCATACACAGGCTTCTTTGGCATTGTAGGATCTGTTTTTCTTGTTTCTTCAAGCCTCTTGTATGTGTCTATCACCTTAACCTCTGACCACCTCATCACCTGATTCCTGATGCCGTAGTGTGCAGCAACCAGTTCTTCTTTCATCCTCCTGAGCTTCAAAGTTCTGTTAGGAACATTCTTCTTGTATCTTGACCAATCTGGAGGAGTTGGCTTTTTCAGTGGATCCTTTAACATTTCTTGCTTTCTTTCCACTTCTCGCTTTAACTCAGCTACTGTCCAGTCTTTAAATTGTGCTATGTTAGCTTTGTACTGCTTGTTTTCCATTATGTGATCAATATAATCCTTCTTTAAGCTCTCATCATCTCTTTCAGCCAGCTTTTTGCATAGGTCCTTTGAGAAATCTTCTAACCTTCTGACCTTGCTTAGCTGGTATTGCATGTAATTCTGCACATCCCTATCACTTTTCCCTTTTATGTCCTTCTTAGTTATATCCTCTGCCTGAAGACATTTTAATTTCAGATATTCGTCAATGTTGGCAGGTTTTGGATACCCTTCAAGGGATGGGAAGTTCCTCTTCTCTGGGTCTTCTTCTGAATAGAAAGACTTTATCTCTTCTTATACAACTTGTAGATCCGAAGGAAACTGAGTGGTACCAATGTAAGTACTTGAGATGATGTAGGAGTTGAAATTTGTTTTAGAGGTGAAGTCAGTGGTTGTGAAGATAATGGTAATGGAGAAGGGATAATCTTGTCATCAAGTAGAACATTTGTGGTTCTCCTTCTTTTAAACTGGGTTTGGGTGATTGTGGTTGTGGAATTCTTGTTGGTGTGGAGATTTGATGAGTGGAAGTTGAGAATGTAATCATAGCAGTGGTTGTATCAACATCTGCTATAACCACTGATGCATCAACAGATGTTGACACAACAGTAGTTGTAACATCTGTTTGTGGTTGTGGGTGGTGGTTTTTGAGATTTTGTGAGAGCGGTGATTGTGGTTGGATTTTCAACATTTGAGATTTTAGAAGGTGTGGATGTTGGTTGTCTTGTTTTTCTAACATCTCTCTTCTTTTGAGAAGTACCAACCTCTTCTTTTTCCTTTTGTTGAGTGATCTTTATCTAACCAAAGATATGCTCTCATCTCTAACCCTTTGCTTATTTCTCTCCTTTTCCCTATCCAGGGCATTTTTCTCCCACTTGCACAAGATACATAGAAGATTGATGCAAGTAGTAAATACCGCCTAACAATGGTTTACTACCCCTAATACGTATGACGAAATGCCATTCAATAACATCATCCCCTTCAAGTACCTTACTTGAACATGATTTAGGTGAATCAATCATTTATCCTTTCGTTACAGATGTCATGTCAAATCCAGAGACATAGAGCGATCATTCTCTGTTGATTTAACTTTAGCAGGCCTTAGACATCTTACTCTCAACGAATAAGAGGAACAAATCCCATCTTGACTACATACGTCTCTCAAAATCACCTTGTACCACACCTGAGCTTAGCCTTATGTACTGCCATGTTTCAGAACAGCGAAGAACTAAGTCAAAGTATAAAATTTGTTGAATATCAAGACCCAATATGTATCTCAGGTCAGAGGATACCATGATATTCGCCTTTACTCAAAAATTACTTATGAGCAATCACAAAGATTCCATGTAGTAATATTTGAGAGCGGGTCAGTCCAATATTTGTATCCCACAAATATCAATGAACTTTGGTAGCAACACTTTGCTCTATATTGATACCTAATGAATATCCACCAATCCGAGTTCATAATAGTCTTACCTTCATATTTGTTCCACAAATATGATCGACTACGGACATTTAGAATAATTAACTTATTCATGGATTTAAACATGCTAAAATGGAACACAACTCAAAATGCCATAATCATTAAATGAGTCATAGTAACAATTGTTCCGATATCCAAATACTAAGTAGATCAAATCCAATCACTAGAAAATTGAAGTCCTAAGGCACAAGTATGACCCTCATGCTTTGGCTGGTCAAGGAGCTTCGTGAGAGGATCCGCAATGTTTTGATCGGTGTGAACTTTGCGAATACATATCTTTCCCTTTTCAACTTCATCCCTTATGTAGTTGAATCTCCGTTCAATGTGCATAGTCTTTTGATGTGCCCGAGGTTCCTTAATTTGTGCAATCGCACCCTCGTTATCACAAAAGATTTCTAGGGGATCCTGAATGGTAGGGACTACCCCTAGGTCGGTAACGAATTTCTTCAACCATGCAGCTTCTTGCGCTGCCAATGAAGCGGCGATGTATTTTGATTATGTAGTGGACAATGCTACAACATCCTGCTACGAGCTCTTCCAAGAGATTGCAACTCCATTCAAATGAAGACATACCCAGATTGTGATCGAGAACCATCTCGATCAGCTTGGAAACTCGCATCCGTATAACCCTTTATAACGAGTTCCTCTTCACTAGATCCATATATTAGAAACATATCCTTAGTCCTTCTAAGGTATTTCAATGTACTTTTAACAGCCATCCAATTACTGTTTTCTGGATTTTGCTGGTATCTACTTGTTATGCTCACATGACACGTCCGGTCTAGTGCATATCATTGCATACATGATGGTCTATAGCAGACGCATATGGGACTCCTTTCATTCTTTCTTGCTCATCCTTTGAGCTTGGACATTGAGACACATTCAATATCGTTGCCTTTTGAATAGGTACCAAACCTTTCTTAGAGTTCTCCATCTTGAACCTTTTCAAGACTTTGTCAATGTATGCACTTTGGTTCAAACCTATCAAGCGCCTTGATCTATCCCTATAGATCTTAATTCCCAAAATATAGGCGGCTTCACCAAGATCCTTAATGGAAAAACAACTTCCAAGCCAGGTTTTAACACCTTCCATGGTTGGAATATCATTTCCAAATAGTAGAATATCATCGACATACAGTACTAGGAAAGTGATGATGCTCCCACTAGCCTTCTTATACACACAAGCTTCATCAGCGTTCTTGATGAATCCAAAATTCCTAATTTCTTCATCAAAACGATGATTCCAACTTCTAGATGCTTGTTTCAATCCATATATTGATTTCTTTAACTTGCGTACTTTTCTAGGATGTTTTAGATCGACAAAACCTTCAGGCTGAACCATATAGACATCTTCATTAAGATAGCCATTGAGGAAAGCCGTTTTGACATCCATTTGCCAAATCTCATAATCTTAATATGCAGCTATGGCAAATAATATCCTAATTAACTTTAGCATCGCCACGGGCGAGAAGGTCTCATCATAATCAACCCCTTGAGTTTGAGTGAAACCTTTTGCTACAAGTCTCGCTTTATATGTACCAAGTTACCATGCATATCGGTTTTCTTCTTGAAAACCCACTTACTTCCAACTACTTTAGAGTTAAGAGGTGGTACAACCAATTCCCATACTTGGTTGTCATACATGGATTGCATCTCTACGTTCATGGCTTATAGCCATTTGTCACTATCAGATTATGACATTGCATCATCGTATGTGGTTGGTTCATCCGAATCTACCACGTAGCATCCATCCATGAAAAATCCATAGCTTTCGGGTGGATTACTAATTCTAGCAGATCTGTGAACGTTTTGTGTGTATTGATCAACCACTTGATCCTCTTCAACAACCTCTTGTTGAGTGCTAGTATCAACCAAACGTGCATCGGCTTGTGGTTCTTGATCCTGATCAAGTTCCACTGTTCTACTACTAGTTCCTTCCATAAGGAACTTAGCTTCCAAGAACTTACCCTTTCGAGCAACAAATACCTATTGCTCTATTGGATCGTAAAAGTAATATCCTATATCATCTTTAGGATATCCTAAAAAGACAGACTTAATGGATCGTACTTCCAATTTGTTTGGGGTGTATTACTTCACATAAGCTTCACAACCCCATACCTTCAAATATGATAATGATGGAGCCCTTCTATGCCATATTTCAAAAGGTGTCTTATCCACTTTCTTGGTTGGGGCCATATTCGATATACGGGTCGCGGAGAGCAGATCGTAACCCCAAAATTGTAAAGGTAATGTGCTTCTAGCCATCATAGATTGAACCATATCCAATAGAGTTCGATTCCTCCTTTTAGACAAACCATTATGTTGTGGTGTTCCAGGTGGAGTAAGTTGTGAGATGATCCCACAACTCCTAAGATGATCTTGAAAAGCATCACTAAGGAATTCACCTCCTCTATCGGTGCAAAGGATTTTGATTGTTTTCTTGAGTTGATTTTCTACTTCACTTTTGAAGTCTTTCAACATTTCAAATGCTTCATCCTAATGTCTTAGTAAATACACATAACCATAACGACTATAGTCGTCGGTAAAAGTAATGAAGTATCTATCACCATTCCTAGTCATTGGCTTAAAAGGACCACATACATCCGAATGTATGATACCTAATAAGTCCTTTGCCCTTTCAAAGGTGCCACTAAAGGGTGCCTTAGTCATTTTGCCTTGTAAACAAGATTCACATACATCAAATGAATCATCTTCATTTGTTTCCAAAAGACCATTCTTTCGAAGTGTCTGCATGCGATTTTTGTTTATATGTCCAAGGCGACAATGCCAAAGATAGGAATCACTCAAATCCATTTTGAGTTTCTTGGTGGTTACTTGGTACATTGAGCTATCATATGATGTGTCATCAAGAACTAATTCATAAATACCATTTAAAGGCATAGCTTTAAAGTAAAACACATCATGCATTGAAACATAAATGTCATGGTTAACAAATTCAAAATTAAAACCACATTGTCTCAAAAGGGAAACTGAAATAATGTTCCTAGTCAAACTAGGAGCATACAAAACATTTTTCAAAATCACTTCCAAACCACTTGGAAGCTTCTACACATAGTCTCCTTGGGCTTCGACTTCGACTTGTGCTCCGTTGCCCATGAAGAGACTAGCGTCTCCCTTTTTATAATGTTTATTTCTTCTGAACCCCTGCAACAAATTGCAAATATGAGTTCCACATCCGGTATCTAGTACCCATTTGTTAGAAGTAATAACATTAAGCTCAACATGTATCCTGAAGATTGTACCTGAGGTCTGCCATGCATCCCTCTTGGTTTTCAACTCCTTGAGATAGGTTGGACAATTCCTTTTCCAATGTCCTATCTCTCCACACTCAAAGCATGGGTCGTTAGTAGCAACCTTTTGCTTCTTTTCCTTCGGTTTCGTGGGTTCCCCTTTAACCTTTCCTTTCCCTTTCCCTTTGACGTGGCCCTTCCTTTTGGAAAAACTTGCCTTGGAATCGGGGTGGGGCCTCTTCTTGTTGCCTCCCTCGTTGATCGTTAGAACGGGTAAAGCCTTTTTACCCATGCCCGCCTCGGCAGTTTTGAGCATTGCATGAAGTTCACCAATGCTCTTGTCCCATCCGTTCATGTTATAGTTCATAACAAAAGACTCAAACTTCTTTGTTAAAGAGTTGAGGATCAAATCCGTAGCCAACTCTTTAGAGACGGGACAATTGAGCCTTTCGAGGCGATCAATGTGGCTTTTCATCATGAGGACATAAGATGAGACCGATTGGGTTTCCTCCATTCGACATGCGTGAAGCACCCGAACCGTTTCGAAGCGTTCTACCCTAGCTTGTTGAAGGAACATTTCTTTCAATTGAGTAATCATGTCGTATGCCCAATGATGTTCAAAATCCTTTTGAATCTCGGGAATCATAGTTCCCAACATAAGGCAAGAGGCTTGCATGGGGTCCTCGGTATACTTAACCCAATCCTTATAGGCTTCCACATTTTCAACGTAAGGTTCATCGGGAATAGGATCGTCCAACACATAGGATATCTTCTTTTACTTGAGAACAATTCTCAAGTTTCGTTACCAATCCATGAAGTTGTTATGGTTGAGACGATCCTTTCCAAGAATTGTTCTTAATGATAGGTTACATACGGTTTGGGTAATTGTGTTTGCATTGTTAGCGGCCATCTACAAAATTTTAACAAAGTTCAATTTTAGTATTTTTGATATTATTAACTTTTAATCATTAATATCTTTTTATGTCTCATAGACAATTAATAATTAAAATCTAGAATCCAACGTTACATTTAAATATTGGTTAGGTGACCTTTATCCCATTATTTAAATTAACAAGATAGTCAACGTTTGACAATTGCAACCCTTTGCAATTTCTAGCCATATGGGATCGGTTAAACAACTTTATGTTTAGTTGGCATGTTTAATCCCATTAACACCTTTGTACGCCATGCTTCGGTGACCCTAATCACATGGTTTCCAAATCAAGTCGTCATACTTACACACACATGTAAGTTTACACATACAAGTGGTTAGGTGACCTTTATCTGACAAATATGGTAAGCCTACCTCAAACACACAAGTTCCTTCAAATGTGGTTAGGTAACCTTTATCCCACAAAGAATTCCCAAGTGATTCGAGTGTTGTGTGAAAGGATGGTGTTTGACTTGTTTTATAAAAGGGATTTAAGTTCTCAAAAAACTTCTAGTTTTAGAAAACTTTATGTACCATACATTTGCATGCATTCAAATTCATGGTACCTTAGTGAAAACTAACTTTCAAGGTTCTTTTAATAAAACCCGTTTTATTATAAAATCATTAACCTTTAATAAACCTTTTATTAACCACTTTAATGATTTTTAAAGAACCAATTCTAAGCTTGTTGTTTTTTATTAGTTTGTTAAGCATCCATATCTATATATCATCCAAACAACATAATAAAACAACCATACAAGCATAACACACAAAACAATAGGTGCATAACCATTGCCAACTATTTTTGACAACACTTGTTAGCCGAAACAAGTGTGCCAAAAGGTCCTTCCTAAAGGGTGAATATTGACACAAGAAATGTGTCGTTGAACTCCCACTTGAACCCGCATCCAAATGCTTCAAGTCTTCCTTTTGTGTTGTGATTTCTTCACTTTCTTTGGGCTTCCAAATGATCTGTAAATTCAGCTCCAAACTCCTTTGGGCTTCAAAAATGTGTTTTGGTTATTGGGCTAAAATCCCATTAAGAACTATGAAGTCCTTTAGGCCCAAAATTGGCCAAAACCAAAAACGCATTTTGTGTGCATCTCTTTACAATAAAGTATCCTAATACATTTTTCTAGTAAAAGAAATGCAACTAATCTATTTACTTACATATCAAATAAAAATAAACAAATTACATATTTTTCAAATGGAAGAACAAAGACATTAGTTATTACAACCCATTGAAATAATTAAATATAATTCACAAACACAAACATTCAACATATTCAAACACAAGGTCATGGCTAGGTTAGGAACACCAAAATATACATCCACATATGTATATTATTCAAGAGCAAAAATGGTTCCCTTTTATAACCCAAATTTTCGGCGAAGAATGAAAAACAGAAAAGTGTGGGTTTTTGTCCAAACAAACAAATCATCCATATGATATAATTTTTCAAGATTCCTTTATGCATGTAAGAAAATAATCTTGAAAAACAAAGGGACAACCATGTTAAAATTTCGGCCATAGGGTTTCTCCCTACCCAAAAGCCGAAATTTTTAAATCCTTTGAAGCATGCATTCATATAAGCGGCTCTGATACCACTGTTGGTGTTTTAACATGTTATTAAAGCCATTCTATCCATATAAAATGAAAAACACAACGGAATAATTATTTAAAACATGTTACTTTTAAGATATAAAACCCATTTTATGTGTAAAACCAAAACCCAGATCCATATATGAATATGCATGCTATCAAAAACACAACCATAGGGTGTTATAAGAATACTACCTTCCAAGTAGCAAGTGATATGGAGAAGATGATATTCTTGAATGGAAATCTTCACAGGAGAAGACCTCAAGCTTGTATACCCCAAGCTTCCAACAAAACACTTTATGATTGCTAGGATTTTCACTTATGAACACCTCTTGTGATACCCATGACGAAACCAGGAATACCTTAATTGGTCCTAAACTTAAAGCATGATTAAAACTATAATTGCACGTAAACCTTGTGAAATTTCATGACTTGTGTGGGTGCGAAACAATATATGCTATATCTCAGAGGAATCCGAGAGCACGTCATGGTTAACATGACACTACTAAGGACCAACGATGCGAGGTTGGCGTCCTTAGCCTTGAACAACGTGTTAAACGGAGACTTGACGTTTAACAACGGATTAAACCTTTGATGTTGATTAGTAGGTTATCGGTAGCGTTATTTAAGATTCCGAGTTCCAGGAACAACTTAGTTTTGTGCCATAGACTGTGACATAAGGTCTGAAAATAATCAAAACCCGGGCACGCAAAACGAAGCAGCTCCCGGTTGGGGAAACGCCTTCGTTACGGGCATAACAAAAGACATTCAAATATGCAAGAAACGTTCAATCAAGCTTAAAAACACTTAAACTACCCTAATACGAGACTTTTATGATTAAAACATAACTGGGTTCGGACTTTTAGACGGTTATGCACGATTTTTAAAACCGAGTCTTTTGACACTAGGAACACGCAAAACAGAGTCCGTTTTGCAAATCGACGCAACACGGAAGATAAACCTCATCTTTTAACGCGTATTACGAAGCACGAGGTGGCCCCAAGTGGGGTAGGGATACCCCCATATTTTATTATTTTTTTTCTTTTAAATTCTTTTAATTCATTCAATTTTTATTCATTTCTCCAAAATCCCTGCACCAAAACCCTTCATCTAAGCCGATCTTCATCAAGAACACCACAAAATCAAGGTGATTTCACAAGTTCTAAGTGGGTTTGATTGTTATTTCTTGATTAAACGCGATTTATAACCGAAAAACTCATTTTATTCCATGATTTTTTAATGTATAAATAAGTTTATGGGCTGAATAAGAACACCATGGGAATTCCCTGGTGTTATATGGCAACCATGATCACTAATCTTTGGGTTTTGATACCCTAATCAACACCTATTCGACAAAAATCGCATAACTATTCGATTAACCAGAAAACAATGAATTAAAGCTTAATTGATCTAAGTTCTAGCATATTTGGGTTGTACTTGACGTTTAGGTACTGAATATAGCCTTCACACACTTTTGGGATCAAGAAAACGCTTGGAATCGGAAGAATCGCTAGGTATAACATCCGAGAACCGAATCTAGTCTAGGCAGAAAATTGTTTTACCTATAACTTGGTCGGCGTACCTTGGATTGAGCTGAAATATGGTATGGGGTTGTAGGGTATTGTCAGGAAGGTCCACATAAAAGTTTAGAATTTTTGGAATTTTCTACGATATTTGGTAAATTTTAACTGTATTACCGAAAGAATTTCATAACAATTATCAAAAGAAATCAATAAATCACCAAATTTTACAGAAAAACTAAGGAACATATGGGGAATGTTCTGGGAAAATTCAGAGTCCATTGGTCGAGTTTTGGTTTGGGTTAAAAATCTGTGTTTTTGCGAGTTTTTGGTAGCCGGGAACGCACCGAAACAAAATCGGAAAAATCAAAAAAAAATTTGAGAAGTTTCTGGACATGTAAAAGGTGTTCTAGAATTTTATTGGAATTTTTTAACTAATGATGGTATTTAATTATAAATATTTGGTTAACATTAGTTTTATAAATAATTTATTTAAATAAGTAAATTAACAAAATAAATTCCCAGAAATTTTTCGCATAATCTACAGATTTTTACTGATTTATATAAATATTTGGAACCTGCCGGAACTAGGAACTGACCCAACCTGACAAATACTATAATTGGAACACCGGGAGTATTCCGGGAGATTCTTGGGTAAATTGGGCATTATGGGTTTGTCCTAAGACAGTTCGAGAGAATTCCCGACGGTGAAAATGGAAACTTAAATTTGGGCAACCTAGACTCTCCAAACACTCAAACTCCCTTAATGAAAAGTGAATCATTCTTAAATAACCACGTGATGGCATTATTGGTATTCATGTACCATTATCCGAACACGTTAAACTACTGACTTTGGTTGGCACGCGAAACGGTGCCCGGAAGCTAAACTAAAAACTAATGCTACCCTGACGTCCATCACCATACAAGAGTCCTATAGACTCAATCCGGAGTAAAAAACTCCTGACCAGATCCAAGTTATAACCATTACAAACCTAGATACTGATTCGAGTCCATACTTGCATATGTGTTATTCAAGCTGATCCCGTCGCTCGATCACTTGTGTTAAGACTACTACGTACACTGTGAGTTTCACTACCCCGCTTTTAACTATTTTATTGTTTTCTGAAGTGACTTGCATGTTACAAACTGTGTTGATTACACCAACTTGGGAGTGAGCTTCACTCCACTACTTTTGAACTGTGTTATTGTTTTCTCAAGTGATTTGCATGTTATAAAACTGTGTTAATCGCACCAACTTGGGACGATGTGAATTACCTAACTCATGAATACCCCCATTACAAGTGATTAATTTGAGTCGTGGGCCATAACTAGCCGGGGGCGTTGAAGTGCACGTGACGCAGTTGGTGGACCGGGAGTGTCTGGGTAACACAACCCCGGGGAAATAGTCAGGTTTCACTTGTACGCGCGTGAAATTCCATCGGGCAATATTAACTATAACTGTAACTGTGACTGTGACCAGTGCAATTAAACTTGTTAAAATATATTGTTCCATAATAACAAAAGTAGTGGAACTCACGCAGCGTTTAGCTGACCTTTTCAAAACTAACATGCATTTCAGGTAAAGCGAAGCAAGGGTAAGGAACGTGCGTGTGGATGGCTTTAGTAGTGAACTGCAGCAGAATAAGAGCTGTGACGGCTCTTAGTACTGTACTTGAACTTATGGTGTGTAATATGATACTCATAGTATGTTTTAACCGAGGTTCTCTCTGTTTATGATATCATGTTTTTAAACAATGGAGAATTACCACGTGTCTGCCGCACCCTGTATTTGTCTTCCGCTGCGAGTCGGAGTGTGACAGAAGATGGTATCAGAGCCTTCGGTTATAGCGAACAAGGTATCTTTAAAGAACCTAGACTGTAATCCTGATTAGTCCCCCCACCCTTAGAACCGTTAGAGACTGAGTAGTGTGGCTATTACCAGGAAGCACTGGTGGGGCAAATAAAGTATTGTGGTCCGGAACACAATAAGTTATCTGCTCATACTGGGGAATGCTGGGAACGTCATTGAGATAGGAAGGGAATGTGAATGCCAACATCCCCAAACCCACTATAATTTCTAAAATCTTAAAATCAAAGTTTTGTGCAATACGTGCTTATGTGTATATCTATGGAATGTTGAGTTTCGGTTATTCGTCAGTAGAATCAGCTTTGTATGTGGTTTTCGTTGTTTTGAGATACTATGTCGCAGCACTCGAGCCGCCAGACTACTTCTCACACGGAGACTGATCCTGAGGAGGATCCGCTGACACCCCTTTTGACATCGAGCTACTCGCCAGATCCTTCTGGTTATTGCTATGGCCCTTACCCACCCCGACCTCGTACTAGGTGCGAGAGAGAGATCTCGAGCGCCTACCGTTCACCATCACACCATCCGACTAGCTCCTCGTAGCGCAGTCGCACCCTAGACATTGCTATCCCGATAGGACCGATCCCTAGGAGCCCTACTCCTGCTGCGGAGCACTGGGAGTGGGAGCCGGTAGCACCTCGTTTACCGTTACCAGATACTCCTCCCGAGCCGTATATTCCTTCTACCTGGAGTGCTTACTCACTCTCTTCACCTAGCTACCCTAAGATACCCACCCTTGGCCTCCGACAGACGGCTCGTTAGAGGGTACTTGCACCTGTACCAGCTTTTACACCACCCGTTTCTCCTATCCGTCTGGTACCGGTACCTATAGGGACACGACCACACTTTGCGGCACGTTTCCTTACACCATCTAGGGAGGACCCTTCACCTTTTCATACATATGACCGAGGTGGCCCTTCTCGTCCGGTGAGAGAGCCTTCCCCACCTGTTTGGGGCATACCAGCTCCTCCTTAGGAGGTACCTGCACCCATCACCGAGAGTAGTTTGATGAGGTATTTGTTTGAGCAGATATCACGGCTTTGGATGGCGAGGGATGAGGATGAGCAGCACCGGAGAGCTATGGGGGATTACTTGATCGTCTTACAGTAGGCGATCACAACATTACAGCAGGGTATGGGTTATGTTCAGCAGCAGCAGGATCATTTTCGAGCGATGTTGTACGGATGCATCGGGACTATTATAGGCCTGGTGGCAGGGTTTGTAGGTTTGACGTGTTAGTTATGGCGATCTTAGTATGGGTTTCTTTATAGCATGGGTAGATGTGATGTATCTTTTGCCCATCCTACTAAGCACTAGGTTTTACCCATGTCGAGGTGGTGATGTAGTCGTGGTGTTTTTTTGTTTTCATGGGATGTGTTCCCTGTAGTATGATATATGTACGTCACTTCAGTGACACGTTTTAACAGCACATCTAAGCACTGGCCCATATGGGTTAAGTCTATGTGCAAATTTTGATAGTTGTATGATAACGAATAGTATTATATACACGATGATGATTTTGATTATGCATGTTGTGAATTCATGTGTGCGATGAAATTGTGCGATATGTGATGATTGACTATGTGATGTTGATACACATATATCTTTTGTTTATACTAGAATGGCCCCGAAACGCGCACCGCAAATAACTGAGGCAGAAATCGTGCAAATAGTAGCGCAACAGCTTCAGGCAGTTATCCCCACAATTGTGGTACAGGTTAGCGCCGGTCTTAATGCTAACCCACAACCGAACCCGCAACCCGGACCCGTAGGTCAAAAGGACAATCCAAACACTACTCAGAACAATGTCAGACCGGTTTGCACATATAAGCACTTCATGGAGTGCAAACCGATGGAATTCAATGGAACTGAAGGACCGAATGGGTTGGTGAAATGGATCGAGAAGTTGGAGTCGGTACTGAATGTAAGTAATTGCCCGGGTAATTGTTCGGTGAAGTACACGACTTGTACCTTTACCGATCACGCTCTAAACTGGTGGAACACCATTGTGTAATCTCGCGGACAGGACGCGATCAATGCTATGACTTGGGATGATCTGAAGGTATTGATGAGGGAAAGGTTCTGTCCAGCCCACGAAATTCAGAAACTTGAACATGAGTTCTGGAAACTGCAGATGCAAGGTGCTAATCATGCAAGTTATAGGAATCGCTTCAATGAACTGGCACGTATATTGCCAGACATGGTTCGAGCGGAGCCTAAGAGGATTGCAAGGTATATCTGGGGACTGGCCCCAAAAGTAAGGAGTATCATTAACTCGGTGGAACACCTGACCATGCACGAGGTGGTAGCCAGGTCAGGTACTGTTACGTACGACATGGTTAGACGTAAAATTCTGACGATGCCTGGGGAGCAGGCCGAGGACAAGTAAGAAGCCCCGGAAGGCAGTCGAGCGGGGGCAGCAGTACCAAAAAGGGGGAGAACTACTAGCCAGAGTTACGCCATGACTACCCCAATGGGTAACTCTGATGGACATAAAGGAAACGCCTTGAAATGCAACAGGTGTAACTCCTACCACGTTGGTGCGTGTCCAGTAAAGAGATGCTCAAGGTGCCATAGAATTGGGCATTTTGCTAGAAATTGTATGTTTCCCTTGGCACCAAAGCCCAGACCAACCCGTTTCCAACCCCTAGGCTTCAACCTCTTCAGCTGCAATCCCGACAAGCAAAACAACAGGCTAACTACCCCCGTGCGTGCTTTGGATGTGGTAGTATGAAACATCTTCAGCGAAGTTTCCCGAAGTTAGCTCGGCAGATGGCAGGGAGAAATACACAAAACCAAGCTCCTACCTCGAATGCAGCTCGAGGCCGTGCCTTTGTCATGGGACCTGAGGACGCACGCCTGGATCCCAACGTGGTTTTAGGTACGTTCCTTGTTTCCGATCGATTTGCATCGGTATTATTTGATACGGAAGCCGATAGAAGTTATGTTTCCATTGCATTTTTACCACTTTTGAATATGCCCGCTATTGACTTAACACAAACCTATACCGTCGAACTTGCCAACGGGATACCGATCACCAGTCACCAACTTATTGTTAATTGCCTTATAACCTTTAATGGTTATCAATTCTGTATCAACCTTTTACCCGTAGAATTGGGTAGTTTTGACATCGTCGTAGGAATGGACTGGTTTTCCAATCATCGTGTGGAGGTGTGGTGCGAACAGAAGGTTGTGAAGATTCCTTTATCCCCGACGGACACAATTATGGTGCAAGGAGAGAAGTTAGGTGCCACCCTAAACCTCATATCTCACCTCAAGACATTGGAGTATAAACGACAAGGAAGTGATGTGTTTTGGCCAGCATTACGACTGAGGAACCAGCCAAGAAGCATATTGAAGACATCCCAGTGGTATGTGAATACCCCAATGTGTTCCCGGAGGATTGTTGGTGCATATGTCTGTTGCCTTCGTCATGAATGTCATTATGTATTGAGTCTGAGTGAATAGGGCTTAATCTGTGAGAAACGAGGTGTATTTAAGTGAGTTTGTAAGCAAGTTTCCTTGAGAAGGAACTTGAGAAGTCAAGTTCGGGCGAACTTCATACCATGTTCGGCCGAACATGCTATATCTTCGGGCGAACTTGGTGTCTCCATAAGCGAACTTGTAAGTCTATAAATAGGTGCCTTGGTGATTTCATTTAGAACTTCAGATATTTTGGCACAGAGACGGCGAAGCTCTGTCGGATCTGGTTCTCGAATGTATATGACTTTAGATCAATGAAAACAACGTTTAAATGAGTAATTCTTGTTATTTGATTAACATGTCATTAGTTTCCGCCTAATTTGACATTAGATAACAAATTTAGGTTCCCGTGTTGTTCGTGGACGTTCCTACAAGTGGTATCAGAGCCTGGATACCTAAATTTGCTGGAATCAAGACAAGAATTTCTCTATTTCATCTCCATTCTATGATTTTTCTTAACATTTTCACATACCTGATGATTTCATGGTCAAAAATGGGTGATTTTTGAATATGTCATGTAAAACACACTAATAACAAACCCCTGAGAGTTTGGACATCAAATTGATATCAAAAGGTTGGAAAAACCATGTTTTGGAAACAAGTTTCAGCCGAACTTAACATCAAGTTCGACCGAACTTGATTAAAATTTCACTGATTTTGATCAAGTTCGACCGAACTTGATAGATTTTTCAAGGTTTTGTATAAGTTCGCTCGAACTTGAAAGAAAATTCAATATTTTTTATCAAGTTCGCCCGAACTTGATCAATTATTGTTGGAATTCTTTCACAAGTTCGCCCGAACTTGATAAATTTCTTGAAATTTCACCTAAGTTCGACCGAACTTACCTGTTTCTTGAAATATCCATATCAAGTTCGACCGAACTTGACAAGTCTTTGACAAGTTCGACCGAACTTGTCTAAGGTTCCTAAAAAAACGTCACGAACATTATATGTCATTAGAATCGTATCGACCAGACGATTTTAAAGATATAATCGGGTAAAAATTGTTTTCGGAAAAATTTTAAACATTTTGAACGTACCGATCGTGCTAAATTTGTTTGTTGCTAATCAATTTCCGAGTGTTTTTTATTATATTTTCAGATAAGTCTTCAGGTTGTTAAGATGGAAGATTTTCACAATGTGCTGGTTTCTCAAATGGCTTCTTCATCAAATGCTAATACTCTTGCGGCGAATCAGATGAATATCGACAATGAAATGGGTACTACTCAGAAACCGCCGAAGCTATTGAGTATAGATGAGTTTGAAGGATGGAAGGAAAAGTTTGTGAATTGGATACTAGCAAACCAATTCGACAGCTGGGTTGCAGTTGAGGATGGTTACAAATGGCCAAAGAATGAGCGTGATCAAGATCTTCCGTTGAACAAGTTCTCACCGGGTGATAAAGAAAATTATGTCGCCAAGAAGAAAATGATTAGCTTGATTCAACAATCAGTAAAGGAAGATATTCTGATATTGTTGCCAGAGTTTGAAACTTCATAAGAATTATGGCAATCTCTTGTGATAAATTCAAAAGAAGTGATGAAATGATCAAGGGCAAGAAGGCTTTAATTAAGAAAGAATTCGAAATCTTCACGATGATCAAAGGTGAAACTACTGTCACCTTATGGTCCAGATGCGAAGACATGATATTAAAAGATCTAACAAAGAACAAATCGAGAAGTTGGCCGATGCTCTTCCAGAAGGAGAATGGACGACATATCTGACGATTCTGAAAAGTAGTCCATCTTGGAGACCTTTCAAGTTATCATCTTTCATCGACAAATTAGAAGGTCATGAAATGGAATTGATGAAGATTGCTAAATCAAAGAATGCAAATGTTGTTCAAGATGTCGGTGTCTATTACAAAGGAGGTATTCAAGATACTCCGATTCAAAGTCCGAAAATTCAAACGGCCTTTAGTGCAAATGCAAATTCTTCTCCAAATCAAAGCTCTCCATATTCTACCTATTCTAGTGCTAGTTCAAGCTCTTCATTACAAAATCAGACAAGTCAAGCTAGTTCTGATTCAAATGTTTTCCAGTGCAACACAGCAGTCGATTTGAAGAATCTATTTCGAGAAAAAGTGGCTAAACAACACATAGCACTTCTCGCTATCGTCCTTGAATTGTATGAATGTCTTGTTGCTGGAAAGATCGGAAATCCAGAAATGACAGCAGAGGATTACGATCAAGGGGATGAAGAAGAGTTAGAACTCATGGATATCAAGTGGAGTCTTGCGTCTATCATTCGAAGAGTTACGAAATTTGTGGCACTCACTGGGAGAGATATTGGTAATTCAAGCAACAAGCTTGGATTTGACAAGTCAAAAGTCACATGCTTTAGGTGTCGACAAAAAGGACACTTCAAACGCGAATGCAGTAATCAAGAAGCTAGTGGAAACCAAAATCCTTTTGGAAGCAACAATGAGTACTAAAAGAAAGCTCTTCAACACAAGCCATATCAAAAGAAAATGCAAATTGAAGTAGAAGACAAATCTGCAAAGAAATCCGAACAAGCTCTTGTTGCAAATCATGAAGAAGATGGTTTTGACTGGAATAGTTACATCGGAAAGAAAACTGGAGTTGCTATAATGCAGAAGTTGTGAATGAAGCTGAAACTTCGTATGTTGATGCTGCTTTGGAAAATGCAATATTGGAAGCATACATGCGGAGAACTGAGGAAGAAGAAATAGCTTATGCCGAGATGCAGAAACAAAAAGCCTTGAAAGCAGAGACCGAAAAGGTAAAAGCTGAGGTAAGAATGTCTGAAAAGGAAGTTGTGAAAGTTGTGGAGGTTGAAAACCCTTGCACAAAGTGCGCAAATCCTTGTGAACCTTGTATTGCAAACGTCGAAGTCAAAAGAGAATTAACTGAACATAATGAAATTTTTCATTATGATTACAGAAGCCTATGATAAGATACAAGGCAAATATAAAAATGTCGAAAAAGCTAATCTTGAAATTGCTGCTAATGAAAAAATATTAAAAGCAACAGTGATTGAAAAACAAAAAGCAATTAACATGTATATCAACACTATTGCTGAAACAAAACGTGACCTTCATGACATAAAAATTGAAACAGAACGTGTAAGACAGCTTTTGAAAAGCTACACCACGAATGCTTATGTCATTGATCACATTCTTCCTATGATCAAATCGGAGGAAAATGACGGTAAACCAAAGCGTAAAGAATACGGAAGTGTTCCTTCACCATTCCTTGAAAATTATTCTTGCAAGAAGGATGATGAAGTTTAAAAGGCATTTGATACACTACTTTTATCTGAACTGAAAAATCAATTGCCTGAGAACATTGACGTACACTTTACGAAATCAAATGATGATATTAAAGCAGTGGTAGAAAATGTGGTAAAGAAATTTTTGGGAAAAGATTCTGACGATAACAGTTCTGAGTCACAGTCCGAAAATGATGATATAGCATCTGAAAATGATCTAAGTGATGATCCTAACGTTGTCATGTACAAAGTTAAGGATTCTGATAGATTATACTTTGATGATAGCTTCCCAATTGGGAACGTGAAAGAAGATCAACTTGATAAAATTTTCAAACTTGTAGAAGTTTTGTTAGATGATCTTGATAAAAATCAAAAGAAATTTTATTCTAAACCCAAAAGGAACTTTAATAATAACCGAAAGGTTAGTGGTGATTTTCCTGAGAACAGGAGAGCAGGATTGGGTTTTGAGATTGAAGAGGAAGAACCGAAGAAACCAAAGTCAGCGTTCCAGGAATGCAAAGGTAAAAACATAAAGTTTGTATACGGAACAAATACGGTTCAAGAAGAAGGTATGCTCATCGAATGCTGAATTCAAGAAAGAGAAAGAACTTCGGGACAAGGCTAAGATCAAATCCACAAGTGGAGTAAAACCCACTAGTGGACATGCTTCTGATAGTCGAACTTGCTTCAAGTGCAATACGATTGGTCATATTGCTCGCAAGTGTCTAAATTTAAAGCCTGTGTTTCCACGAAGGAAAAATGTGTCTAAAGAAGAAAATAAAAAACAACCAAAGATTGTGAAACCCAAAAACGAATGTGTTTCTGAAATAAAACCTAAAAATGAATCTAAGTTTGAAAATTTAGTTTTTTGAGAAAGGTGAAACTTCAAAGTCAAACAAAAACAAAAACGATGATTCACGGTTTTATATTAAGAAAGCAAGATTCATGTCACAATCTTGGATCGCTAAAAGGAAATCTTCTGAAATTGAAAAGTCTGTTACTGCTAAAACTAACAATGTCAAATCAAAAGAAGCAGTCATTAGAAATGATCTTTCAAAGTTGAAAAATAATTTTCTAAAACAGACAGAGAAAGAAAAGGTCGAGAAAGTTTCAAAATTAACATTGAACGAAATGTTTGATGAAAGTTTTAACTATGATGATGGTTTTGAAAGTGAATACTATGAGCTTTATAATGTAAAGCCCAAGACCAAAAAGGCTTGGGTTTCTCTTTTCAAATAGTTACTTTCGTGTGCAGGAGTTCCAAGATCCACTTTATTGAAGATGGTTCAGGATTAAGGAAGCTCCATGAGTGTTTAACATATCCAGAAATGTCATATCTTTGTAATTTTGAGGGAGAGTAGTTAAGGAGAAAGTTTTCGAAACTAAAAGTCAAAACTACAAGTGGTGATTAAAAGGAAAAATTTTGAAAAGTCACAATTATGAAAATCCACATCGTTGAACAGAAAAATTGATTTCAAAGTTCTTACATGTTCAAACTGCTTTTACAAGTGGTAAATGAGTCTAATGATTGTTTGTTAAACAATTGCAGATACAGGATTGAGAAAAATGATCGGACGACGAGGTCACGGGATCCGCATTGGTTTGTTACATTTTTAGGATAATTTTTTTAAATCTAAAATCTAAAAATATGTTTTTGATTTTAGGGGGAGTAAGAAAATTTTAAAATTTGTTGAAAAATCAAAAATATTGAAAAAATGCAAAAAGTACAAAAAATTAAAAAAATTCAAAGAATTTTGTTGTCAAAAAGAAAATGATAGTATATCAGTGGACTATCACAGTATGATAAAGAATTGTAAAGTTTAAAAGTGATAAACAGGTCTTACTGTGGATGTGTCGATAGACTTTACACGTTCAGTAGATTGTTTTCGGGATATAAACTAAATTTTACAACTGCTTAATCTTGTGGATTAACACATCTTGGATATATGGACTTAGTACTCCGAAATTTCAATTGAAGGGTTGCCTGATTCTGAGATACGAGGTCTTTATAGATAGCTGATATCTAGGGTATTATACAAGTTCTTCTGATTTTGCGAAAGCAATAGCCTAGAACTTTTATAATGCTTTTCCTAAAAACCCCAAATAGCATGCAATCTTGAAAGGAATCGAAAGATCTAATCATTTGCAATGCTTAAAAGATTCCTTAAGTGGAACACACCTTAAAGACGAGCCTTCATCTCTTTGTCGGTACGATAGTACTAACCTGAGCTCTCAAGGTCTCGCACAACCCAAATACTGATATTAATTACGCTATATTCACCTGTAAGATGAAATATAGGGAATCTGGATTCGGGAGTATATTCAAGAGGTGGGAACCATAGATAAGTCAAGTTTCATAATTCTTACCTAATATATCTTGGAACAATTGAGAAACGTGGTGAAGTTTAAGTGGACAAACACATCGACAATCTAGGTAAACGAGTTTAAAACTGAAAGTCATTTAAAGGGCAACGATACTGGTGATATGTCTCAACAAAACTGATATGATCCTTAGACACGAATTCACATAAATATGTCCGTAAATATGTTTTTACATAGTTTACTTTACTTGTTAAAAGTTCTGTGAATATTTTACTTGCTTTTTAAATCCAAAAAGATTTTTAACGAGCCAATGTTGGAGAACGGATCATCAAAGTATGCTAAGAAAAAGTTCATTAATTTGAAAGTTTAAAATTGATAAAAATATCAGTTGTTCACAACGGGTTTAACCAAGGTCATTAACTTGGACTTGGTAAACAAAATTAGTTAATCAAAGTCATTAACCTGGACTTGATCAACTAAGTGGAATTTATTTCAATAAATGTAAGTTGAAAGTTTTAAACGTAAAATGTTTCAAGGTCATTAATTTGAACTTGAGATAACTGAAAAATGAAAATTTGAAGTACAAGGTTTGTACAAGTGGTATGTAATACATGTGGTACAAAATGTCAAAGTTAGAATCTGAAATGTTTATTTGAATTCCCAAATACTTTGAAATAGGAAGTAAAGTTTTAGGGGGAGTAAGATGAAACTTCATTAAAGTAAAGCTTAAAGCAAGGGGGAGCATAGCTCACAGCAAAGGAGGAGCTTGGAACTTAAAAAGTTTTATAAAGATAAATTTGAAGAAAAAGATGGAGATTGAAGATCAATACGTTAAAGTTTATTCAAGAACTAAAAAGATCGGAAGACTCAGAAGATTTTAAATGTCAACGATGACTATGACAATATCCAAAGAGAGGATGTCTGGGAAAGTCTATTGGTGCATATATCAAAAGGATGTCTACATCAAGATGACTACGACAACATCCAATGGGGAGTTTGTTGGTGCATATGTCTGTTGCCTTCTTCATGAATGTCGTTATGTATCGAGTCTGAGCGAATAGGGCATAATCTGTGAGAAACGAGGCGTATTTAAGTGAGTTTGTAAGCAAGTTCGCTTGAGAAGGAACTTGAGAAGTCAAGTTCGGCCGAACTTGACTAGGTCAAGTTCGAGCGAATTTCATACCATGTTCGGCCGAACATGCAATATCTTCGGCCGAACTTGGTGTCTCCATGAGCGAACTTGCAAGTCTATAAATAGGTGCCTTGGTGATTTCATTTAGAACTTCAGAGATTTTGGCACAGAGACGGCGAAGCTCTGTCGGATCTGGTTCTCGAATGTATATGACTTTAGATCAATGAAAACAACGTTTAAATGAGTAATTCTTGTTATTTGATTAACATGTCATTAGTTTCCACCTAATTGGACATTAGATAACAAATTTAGGTTCCTGTGCTGTTCGTGGACGTTCCTACAAGGAATTGCCTGGATTGCAGCCCAATCGACAAGTCGAGTTTCGCATCGACTTAATACCGGGAACAACACCCATTACCAAAGCCCATATCGTCTTGCACCGTCCGAGATGCAAGAGCTATCGAAGCAGTTACAGGAGTTACTTGATCGTGGTTTTATTCGTCCTAGTTATTCCCCTTGGGGAGCCCCAGTCTTGGTTGTGAAGAAAAAGGACGGTAGTTTTCGTATGTGGATCGACTACCGAGAGTTGAATAAGGTCACTATCAAGAATTATCACCCTCTTCCAAGGATCGATGATCTTTTGATCAGTCACAAGGAGCTCGATACTTTTCTAAGATAGATCTTCGGTCAGGTTACCATCAAGTGAAGGTCCAAGAGGACGATATTCCTAAGACGGTGTTTCGAATCTGGTATTGCCACTACGAATTTTTGGTTATGCCTTTTGGGCTAACCAACGCACCTGCGATGTTCATGGATCTCATGAACCGGGTATGTAAACCATACCTTGACAAATTTTTCATCATCTTCATCGACGATATTCTAATCTACACCAAGAGTAAGGACGAGCACGAGCATCATTTACGTGCTATCTTGAAGATACTACGGAACGAACAGTGGTATACTAAGTTGTCTAAGTGCGACTTTTGGTTACAAGCCGTGCGATTTCTAGGACAGGTGGTGGATCCAAGCAAGATAGAAGCAAGCAAGAATTGGCCGGCGTCGAAATCTCCAAAAGAAATACGCCAATTCTTGGGACTGGCAGGGTATTACCGCCGCTTCATCGAAAACTTCTCAAGTATCGCCCAATCGCTAACCTCTTTGACACAAAAGGACATGAAGTATGAATGGGGTGAAAATCAGGAAACAGCGTTCCAACTGTTAAAACAAAAGCTATGTGAGGCCATCCTGACGTTACCCGAAGGCAATTACGACTTTGTCTTATATTGTGACGCATCACGTCAAGGGCTCAAATGTGTCCTTATGCAAAGGAATAAAGTTATTGCGTACGCCTCTAGACAACTGAAGATGCACGAAAAGAACCACACGACGCATGATTTGGAACTTGGCGCAGTTATATTCGCCTTAAAAATTTGGAGACACTACTATATGGTACCAAGTGTACTATATATACGGATCACAAAAGCCTCCAACATATCTTTGACCAAAAGGACTTGAACATGAGGCGAAGCAGATGGATGGAATTGTTAAATGATTACGACTGTGAGATAAAGTACCACCCGGGAAAAGCTAATGTGGTAGCGGATGCGCTAAGCAGAAATGACCGAATTAAGCCCCTCCGAGTACGAGCAGTGGGAATGACTGTGCAGACGAGCCTTATCGATCAGATCCAGAACGCACAAATACATGCCTTGGAGGAAAACCAGTTACCTAGTGAAGGATTGCATGGGAATGAGAAAAATTTAGTGAAGAAAACGGACGAGGTGTTGTATTTCAAGAATCGTGTGTGGATTCCTGCAAGTTCGGAGCTAATACCATTAATCATGGACGAGGCTCATAAATCAAAATATTTGATTCACCCTGGTACAGACAAGATGTACCACGACCTTAAAAATTTTATTGGTTGCCGGGGATGAAAAAGGACGTGGCAGAATATATAAGTCAATGCTTGACCGGCGTTCAGGTCAAGGCCGAATCTCAGCAACCCTCAGGAAAGTTGCAACAAGCCGAGATACCTCAATGGAAATGGGAGCAAATCACCATGGATTTCGTGACCCATCTTCTGAAAACACCTCATGGTCACGATGCGATTTGGGTAATCGTTGATCGATTGACCAAATCTGCCCATTTCATTCCGATTCGTACTACTTATAAAACCGACCAGTTGGCTGAGATCTACACCCATGAGATAGTAGCCACACATGGTGTCCCGGTTGCTATCATTTCAGACAGAGACAGCCACCTCACTTCGCGATACTGGCAAAAGTTACAAGAAGCATTGGGGATGCGAATCGATTTGAGTACTGCTTACCATCCCAAACCGATGGCCAATCGGAGCGCACGATTCAGACACTAGAAGACTTGCTTCGTGCTTGTGTCCTATACTTTGGAGGAAGCTGGGACAAACATCTCCCACTATTGGAATTCTCATATAATAATAGCTATCACAGCAGCATTCAAGCGGCCCCGTACGAGGCACTTTATGGTCGAAAGTGCCGATCACCATTTTGTTGGGCCGAAGTGGGTGACACTCAACTGATGGGATCTGATATAGTTCAGGAAACGACCGATAAGGTCCATTAGATTTGGAATCGTCTGAGAGCCGCTCAGAGCCGATAAAAGAGTTGGGCTGATATACGTCGGAAACCACTATCGTTCAAAGTGGGTGAGCGAGTGTTATTAAAGGTATCGTCGTGGAAAGGCGTTATCCGGTTTGGAAAGACCGGAAAGGTAGCCCGTGATACATTGGACCCTACGAGATCCTAGAAAAAGTAGGTCCCGTAGCATATCGGTTGAAGCTACCAATCGAGCTTAGTGCCATTCATAATGTCTTCCACATTTCAAACTTAAAGAAGTGCCTTTCGGACGAGGCCACTCAGATACCATTGGATGACATCCACGTTGATGATAAACTCCACTTTATGGAGGAGCCGGTGGAAATAGTTGATGGTAGGGTCAAACAATTAAGACATAACAAAATTTCACTGGTTAAAGTCCGGTGGAACTCTAAACAAGGACCTGAATATATACCTGGGAACGGAAGGATGAATTCCGTCGAAAATATCCTCACCTTTTCCCCTAACTAGACATGGTAAATTTCGGGGACGAAATTTCTTAACCAGGGGAGACTGTGATACCCATGACGAAACCAGGTACACCTTAATTGGTCTTAAACTTAAAGCATGATTAAAACTATAATTGCACATAAACCTTGTGAAATTTCATGACTTGTGTGGGTGCGAAACAATATATGCTATATCTCGGAGGAATCCGAGAGCACGTCATGGTTAACATAACACTACTAAGGACCAACGATGCGAGGTTGGCGTCCTTAGCCTTGAACAACGTGTTAAACGGAGACTTGACGTTTAACAACGCATTAAACCTTTGATGTTGATTATAAGGTTATCGGTAGCGTTATTTAAGATTCCGAGTTCCAGGAACAACTTAGTTTTGTGCCATAGACTGTGACATAAGGTCTGAAAATAATCAAAGCCCATGCACGCAAAACGAAGCAGCTCCTGTTGGGGAAACGCCTTCGTTACGGGCATAACAAAAGACAACCAAATATGCAAGAAACGTTCAATCAAGCTTAAAAATACTTAAACTACCCTAATATGAGACTTTTATGATTAAAACGTAACTGGGTTCGGATTTTTAGACGGTTATGCACGATTTTTAAAATCGAGTCTTTTGACACTAAGAACACGCAAAACGGAGTCCGTTTTGCAAATCGAGAACGTGTGCGGGACTCGAAAACAAACCTAAACGCAACACGAAAGATAAACATCATCTTTTAACGCGTATTACGAAGCACGAGGTGACCCCAAGTGGGGTAGGGGTACCCCCATATTTTATTAATTTTTTTCTTTTAAATTCTTTTAATTCTTTCAATTTTTATTCATTTCTCCAAAATCCCTGCACCAAAACCCTTCATCTCAGCCGATCTTCATCAAGAACACCACAAAATCAAGGTGATTTCACACGTTCTAAGTGGGTTTGATTGTTATTTCTTGATTAAACGCGATTTATAACCGAAAACTCATTTTAATCCATGATTTTTTAATGTATAAATAAGTTTATGGGCTGAATAAGAACACCATGGGAATTCCCTGGTGTTATATGGCAACCATGATCACTAATCTTTGGGTTTTGATACCCTAATCAACACCTATTCGACAAAAATCGCATAACTATTCGATTAACCGGAACATAATGAATTAAAGCTTGATTGATCTAAGTTCTAGCATATTTGGGTTGTAGTTGACGTGTAGGTACTAAATATAGCCTTCACACAATTCTGGATCATGATAAACGCTTGGAATTGGAAGAATCGCTAGGTATAACATACGAGAACCGAATCCAGGCTAGGCAGAAAATTGTTTTGCCTATAACTTGGTCCGTGTAACTTGGATTGAGCTGAAATTTGGTATGGTGATGTAGAGTATTGTAAGGAAGGATCACGTAAAAGTTTAGAATTTTTGGAATTTTCTACGAGTTTTGATGAATTATTAACTTTTTTACCGAATGAATTTCGGAAAAATTATCAAGAGAATTCAATAAATCACCGAATTTTACAGAGACACTAAGGAACATATGGGGAATGTTATGGAACAATTCTGAGTCCATTGGTTGAGTTTTGGTTTAGGTTAAAAATCCTTGTTTTTGTGAGTTTTCGGTAGCCGGGAACGCACCGAAACTAAATCAGAAAAATCTCCAAATTTTGTGAGGAGTTTTTGGACAGGTAAAAGGTGTTCTAGAATTTTTTTTATAATTTTTTAACTAATGATGTTATTTAATTTTAATTATTTGGTTAAAATTAGTTTTATATATAATTTATTTAAATAAGTAAATTAACAAAATAAATTCCCAGAAATTTTTCCCATAATCTACATATTTTTGCTGATTTATATAAAATTTACAGATTTTTATATAAAATATAGATTAAATGGGAATTTATGGAATAAAAATAGATTATTTTAAGCAATTTTGGCAGTTTACCGTATAACGAACCTACCGGAACCGGGAACTGACCCAACCTGACAAATACTATAATTAGAACACCGGGAGTATTCCGGGAGATTCCTGGGTAAATTGGGCACTATGGGTGTGTCCTGAGACCGTTCGGGAGAATTCCCGACGGTGAAAATGGAAACTTAAATTTGGGCAACCTAGACACCCCAAACACTCAAACTCCCTTAATGAAAAGTTAATCATTCTTAAATAACCACGTGATGGCATTATTGGTATTCCTGTACTATTATCCGAACACGTTAAACTACTGAGTTTGGCTGGCACGCGAAACGGTGCCTGGAAGCCAAACTGAAAACTAATGCTACCCTAACGTCCATCACCATACCAGTGTCCTATAGACTCAATCCGGAGTAAAAAACTCTTGACCAGATCCAAGTTATAAACATTACCAACCTAGATACTGATTCGAGTCCATACTTGCATATGTGTTATTAGAGCTGATCCAGTCGCTCGATCACTTGTGTGTTAAGACTACTACTACACTGTGAGTTTCACTACCCCGCTTTTAACTATTTTATTGTTTTCTGAAGTGACTTGCATGTTACAAATTGTGTTGATTACACCAACTTGGAAGTGAGCTTCACTCCACTACTTTTGAACTGTGTTATTGTTTTCTCAAGTGATTTGCATGTTATAAAACTGTGTTAATTGCACAAACTTGGGACGATGTGAATTACCTACCTCATGAATACCCCCATTACAAGTGATTAATTTGAGCCGTGGGCAGTGGATTGTACTATTGGTCCGACAAACCCAGTTGAGGCCGGAGGGTGCGATGCCCGGCCACAAGCAACTGCACTCGTCCAACTTTTGGGTATGTGTTAGGCATAACTACCCGGGGGCGTTGAACTGCACGTGACGTAGTTGGTGGACCAGGAGTGTCTGGGTGACACAGCCCGGGGGAAATAGTCAGGTTTCACTTGAACGCACGTGAAATTCCATCGGGCAATCTTTAACTATAACTGTGACTGTGACTGTGACTGTCACTGTGACTGTGACTAGTGCAATTAAACTTGTTAAAACATATTGTTCCATAACAACAAAACTAGTGGAACTCACGCAGCGATTAGCTGACCTTTTCAAAACTAACATGCATTTCAGGTAAAGCGAAGCAAGGGTAAGGAACGTGCGTGTGGATAGCTTTAGTAGTGAACTGCAGCAGAATAAGAGCTGTGACAGCTCGTAGTACTGTACTTGAACTTATGGTCTGTAATATGATACTCATAGTATGTTGTAACCGAGGTTCTCTCTCTTTATGATATCATGTTTTTAAACTATGGAGAATTACCACGTGTCTGCCTCACCCTATATTTGTCTTCCGCTGCGAGTCGGGGTGTGACACCTCTTGATCAACCAACCTTTGGCCGAAAATTATAGAGAGAATTTTAGTGTTCTTGCACTTGATTTTTTTGGTGTGTGTAAGAATGTTTTTAATTCTTCACCAAATCATCTATGTATAATCTCTTGTAAGATCCTTTCTTGGATTTTGTGAGATTTGTAAAGATCTCACCAAATCATCCAAGATATAATCACTTGTAAGATCCTTTCTTGGATTATGTGAGATTGTGTTAGATCTTACAAAATCATCCAAGATATCCATATATCTTACATAATCTAATCTTGGATTGTGTGAGATCTTGTAAGATTTACAAGATATTGCATGAAAATTCAAATTCTTTTCTTTTAAATTATGTCTTGTATTATTTTATAACTTTTATAAAATTAACATCATATGTTTACAAGACTTTATGGAATATCTCATAACCTTTTATAATGTTATTTAACCCATTAAATATCAAAATAAAATATACACTCAAAATAAGTTATCCATATAATTTATTAGTTTCTCAAATGCAATTATTTAGAAAACCAATTTCTAAATATTCTAAGTGTTAATATTTATTTGTTTGATCATATCATAAATAAATATTATAAGTGTTTGTCTAGCTTATTATTGGGTATGACCCGACTTGGATCATAACGTACTAGCCACATCAATTTAATATGTATCTTGCGCATACCGATTCCAACAATTTTGAGTTTCATCAGGTTTCTTGCTACCATCTGGTATAGGGATAACCACTGTTGGTGTTGATGATTGATCAGTTTTGAGCTTCAGCACTTCTTTTTCATTCTCCCCCTTTTTGGCATCATCTAGATTGACCAGAATGACAGTGAGAGGGGAAATGCAAGTGGTTTGGAGAAGATGAGCTTTTATAGCCATGACGTCTGCACTTGGGTCTTTGTACTTTGCATCAACCAAATTTTTGAAATTCTCCATGTGAAGTGCATGTTGAATGTCAGCATGTTCTCTTTGTTGTTGAAGCAGAGGATACATTAATTTCCATAGGTCAGCAGTGGTTGTGTTTGCCGGAACAGAGGATTGACTTTTGGATTGTTCTAACATCTGCTTCATCAAAATTTTGATTTCTTCCACAGAATATTCTATCTTTGAACCTCTCTCCGTCAAATCCATGTATTCTAGCTCATCACCTAACTTAATAGGATCATCTGAACCCCTACCACTTGTGGTAGTTTTTCCTGTGTTATCATGAGCAGAGGTTTCAAAACTTTCTTCAAACACAGATGCCCCTTTTGTCTTGGTACTTGGGACTTCCAACCACATCAGAGGTTACCTTGGTAGCCTCAGCAGTTGTTGCCTTAGTCCAATTGAAAACTTGGGAGTTTTGCAATTTTAGTAGCCGCTCTTGTTGAACTATCACCAAGGTTACATGTAACCCAAGGGATGTAGCCTCTTCAGTTTTTGATGGGTTAGCAAAGATTAAAGATACAGACCCAGTCACATTCAGGAGTAAATTCTCAGTGATAGGTTGGTGAGAAGAACTGGTTAGCGTCTGTTCTAAATCAATTGCATTCAACAAGGGTACTATGGTGGGTGGTAGTTTCTTTATTGGAGAAGGTGGTGGAGATGAAAGAGACATTGCCCTGGGAGAGGGGTTGTGGAAGATAGAACCAAGTGGATCTAGAGCTTCATAATTTGGTGTCCCTGTGTGTTTACATCCTTATCCTGTTGTGAGGATGAAGGAGGAGTTTGGTATTCAGGTTGAGATTCTAACATCTTTTGTGAAGAAGTAGCAGCAGTGTTTTCAGGTGACTTTTGTGTTGTCACTGGGTAATCTTCTAGGATCTCATCTTCCAGAAGTCCCTTTTTATTCTTTGGTTTGGTGGGCTTTTGGGATTTTGTCTTGGTTTTCTTTTTGGTAATTTTTTGTGTGGGTTTCAAGACACTGGTTGTAGTGCCCTGATCACCAAGAGCAGTGGGCTCAGTAGCAGGAGGTTGAGATTGAACATTTTGTTCATTTAAAACAGGCTCAGCCTCCTCTACTTGTGTTTTTTTAATCTTGATTGGTGATTATGGTAAATGTTTCATGAGTGAGGCTACCGGCAGAGACAACGGCGCCAAGTTTAGCATCATCACCAGTTACCTGGTTTTGGATGTAAACACTCAAGAATCTTGGGTGCATCAGAAAAGCCTTTTTCTATTGTTAAAATTTGCCACCAGATCATTGAACAAAACTTGGGAGTAGTTAAAATCTGAGTTTGTTAAAATAGCTAACCCAAGTATTGGATGTTCAATAGGATTTCATTGAAAGCAGTGGTCTTTGCAGATAAACATGTTAGAAGAATATGAAAGAAAAATCTCATCTCAGTAGGAAAATTAGGTTTAAAAATTGTTTTACCTGTAAGTTGACCAATGTAACCTCTTTCCACAAACTCAGCATGCATCTCATTTATTGAGAATGATACTGGATGATCGAGGTCATTTAACTTGAAGACTTCTGAAATCGTCTTAGGGCTGATTTGAATCAGTGTTTGCCAACTTTAGATACGATGGAATTAGCCCAAAAATGACGAAGAGAATCAAGATAGCTAGGGGCCAACACAACTTTAAATTTCGAATCTTTCAAGATTTTGATCATGGCATGATATCTAGTGTTTGATTCGGTAGTTTCGAGTATGGTTGTGTAGTTGTGAGGAGTTTTGATGATCAGACTAATTGGTGTTGTTTTGGATACGGATTTGGATTTTGATTTAGGTTAGGAAGAAGATTTGGATTTGGAAGAAGAAGTCATGGTGATTAATGTAAGACCCTTACTTCTATTTATCAATATTCATATTAGTTTCGACTATAATTGAGTATTTACGATTACACATACGTTTGAAAATACAGGTTTCTCAAAACATTATACGAAGTAAGACACTTCAATATATCATAAAATAAGTTCATCGTTTGAAATGATGAAGAAACATAGTGCGGAAGCTTGTATCTTGATCGTGTTCGTCACTTGATATTCTTCCGGAGACTTACAACGTTCACCTAACATTAAAAACACTTTTAACGTTAGTTATTAAGGTTTTTAGTATATCAAACCAAGCTACTAACTCAAAATAACAAAATAAATCATTTTTGCACGTTTTGGGGGCGTCGTCGTACGCCACCCCCCTTTTTACAGAAAGTTTTGGTACTCGTGCTGCAGATTTCGAGCAACCCATTTTTTTACTTAAACCTTCATATCTCGCTCATTTTTTATCTGTTTTACGATCTGTTTCTTCCTACGTGATCGTAATTTAATTCTCCATCACATGGAGTTAAAATCCGACACCCGGATTAACAAGATTTGAGACTTTTAAGCCTTCGGCTTAATATACATTTACTAAGTTTTGTCCCGTTCATATATTCATCAAACAAACATGTTTGTTTGATCCTAATTTCTCATGAACCTCATAATTTCAATGTTGTCCATTATACTAGGATCAAATCAAGACTTATATACATTCTTAAACTCGTTCTTACTGAAATGCTTATTTTGACCTGTTAAGGGTATTTAAGCACTTTTCCGCATAATTCACTTTCATTCACTTCTAGCATTATATTACCATATTTATTATCAAATAATCTTCCACCACAACTATAATTATGGTAGATTTTAATGCGGTAATTCTTAGTTTCGAGTTTTATCCCTCAGATTACTATTTTACCACGAGACGCATTTGAAGGCATTTGACTCACAAGAATCATACTTTTCGCTTTTATACTTGTTCTAAGTATTTACTTCATCGAA
Organism: Scalesia atractyloides; assembly: GCA_947069175.1. Taxonomy (NCBI): domain Eukaryota; kingdom Viridiplantae; phylum Streptophyta; class Magnoliopsida; order Asterales; family Asteraceae; genus Scalesia; species Scalesia atractyloides. The sequence goes on along the minus strand of CAMTDV010000018.1, from coordinate 30,816,361 downwards.
TGACTTATTTCTAAACAACCCATAGGGGTGATTTGTTTGATTTGTCGATCAAGGGCATTATGGTCCATTTAAGCCTTTCATTTACGATAAATGATTTTGAAAGGCATATTGACCCAAAATCTCACATATTAAACTATGATCTTGTTTGAATAATCATATTGTTTTCAAAACACAATTACTATAATGTAAATCATTCGGTTTACTTAAAAGATAACCAAATGTCCATTTTTGACCTTATTTAACTCTCATTGAACCTTATGTTCTAAATGAGTAATTAAACTGTTACACTTACCTTGATCGGATCAATATATTGACCCGTTAATACCTTGCTTTAGTAACCACCAATTACTATCAAATTTGATATCCATTAGATGTTTATTCCTGTAAACATACGGCTCGACAGATAATCATTAGTCGATGTTTTCAAAGGGTGATACCTTCACCCTTTGACCCGTTTAGTATAAGTGACCGTTTTTCTTTGCGAGATGACATTTATTACCATCTCATCTACATGACTCGCTCTGGTTTACACCATACGGTCATTTTACTATTAAACCATTTCTTAACTCTTATGACTCCTTAGAATCATACCTTTCACTTTTATACTTGTCCTAAGTGTTTAATTGATCAAATAACTTATTTCTAAACAACCCATAAGGGTCGTTGTCCGATTTACCCGTCAAGGGTGTTTTGGTCAACTTTAGCCTCTCATTTTACGACAAATGACTTTTACTAGATATTTACCAAAATTGCTCGGTTAGCTATAGTCTTATTTATGCGTACCTGGCTCGGGTCATAGCATTGACCCGTTTAAATACCTTTCACTATTAGTTACTAGATAAAAAGCTACGCGAACCATATCTTATTTCCCTGTGATCACAAAACTCAACAAGCAATCATCAATTGTTATTTGTTAAATGGTGTTAACACCATTTGACCCGGTTAGTTGAAATAACCATTTATCTTTTGAGATGGTATTTAATTACCATCTCACCTCTTTAACCTATTCCAGTTTACTCCGTGAGTTCATATTTCTCAAAAGTCGTTTCTTATTTTGTTTGACCCATTATGACTTACGTCATGTGGTGTCTTTTCAAATCTTTTTATCTATCCATCAACTCATGTCCGGATTAATATTTTACCACTTTTACCCGTCACGATTTATACCACAACGTAATGTTTCAAAATTCCTTGTTTGTTCTTCCTCACATGACTAATTTACCGTTTTACCCCTTTTACCATAAATTATGGTTTCCCACCATTTTCACTTGTTCCGACTCATATTATTTCACGTCGGAACATCATATTTCTATTACCAAATTTACCTTATTCAATACTCAAAACACACAAGTAGGTATTTTATAAAAGGGGGTAAGCTTCTCTTACCTTACATCCGAATTATGCTTTTCCTTCACACTCGATTTGTTTGACCCGCTTCCTTCCCAAGCTTCCACCTAGCTTGTTAAGCGTCAAACTATCATTGTAGTTCGTAAGATGGTTAGCTTAGTCATAATCATTCACGACTATTCTATCCTACGATTTCATATCGAATTTATCATTTGATCATATCATTGGTCAGTTTGACTTTTAAAGTCAAACTGCCTATTGACATAAGTATTTACACGATGTAGCTCAACTACTCGTTTAAGTACATTGTCAAATATCCGGTAAGCATTATTCTTATGCTACCGTTTTAGCTACTTATTAAATCAAGTTATCGAAATCATAAATTATTATATTATCATTACATCAATCATTCTTAACACATGATGATATCAAACATCGTTTTAACATGAATCTTTCATCATTTTCATTTTATCATACAAAACCCATTTCATAGTAAGTATGATTATATACTCAAACACAAAATTTGTGCAAGTAGTTCCTTATTACTATCATGTATGATGATTCTAAACACAATTATATCATCAATTTCATCATAATCCTAATGTGGTAAATCATCTAAACATTCAATTCATAGCTTCATATGTATAATTTTCCCTTAGGGTTTTGTTCCTAAGCAAGTATACATCACTAATTCAGCCATAGCTTCTATAATCCATACATAATTCGCGATTATATGTTTCCTTAAATTTCACAACTTCACAAATCATCAAAATTTTACATACCTTATGATCCCCTTGACTTGGTGATCGTTTATATACATTCATGCATCAATTCGGGTCTTGAATTGACCTTCAATTTGATGATTTTGTTGAAATTAGGGTTGTGAGCTCCTGGGAGCATCTTCTGGTCGAACAGAACACACATATGTGTGTGTTTTGTTTTAAATTTTCTTTTTATTAAATAAACTTTCAAGTTATCCTAATTTGGCCCCTCATGTTTGGTTAGTTTATTAAGTAGGCCACAACCCATTTAATTCCAATAACATTCCCTCTAATTAACTAGGTTAAACATTCCTAGTTAACTTAGTGGGTTCGGGGAGATCATTACTCGTTTTGTTTTAAGTTCATCAACTCAGGCCTTTTGTAAAATTTATTTCCCAAAAGCATTCATTCACTTTTTATTTCATATTAGGTTTATTTATTTAAAATCCTAATATTTACCGGGTTAATTTTTTTACCGCTAACGATACTAACTCGTCTTTTTGTATTAACGTGGTTTGATTACCAAACCCGTTTTCTGGGTGTTACAAGTCTATCCCCCTTAAAGAGGTTTCATCCTCGAAACTCTTCTTACATAGTTCATTGAGTTTAACTCAATGCACTTGATCTCGGTAATCTTTTGAGCATTGCTATTACTTTAACCAATTATTAGTATTACCAGAAAAGTATGGTACTATCTTTTGGATACGAAGCATATTCGTATCTCATACGAAATAATGCAACTCAAAATAACGTAATCTCGTTATTTCGACTAGTTTAGTTAACTTAGCGGAATCCATCGCTTTTTATACCTTCGGACTCCTCGTGAATCCGTTATTTTAACCCTTTTGAATGTTTTAGTGAAATCTTTCATGTTTGACAAAACAAACTCTTTTATTCACGAATTTATTCATTCGGTTCATTCATATGGAATTCACTGCTTAAGAACAAGCCGAATTTCCTGATTTTTATCTTATTTTTTATAACACTATCAATATGTACTATTAACGAAATTCTAAAAAGCATATAACCACATACCTTTTAGCTTTATCCTTCAATCGTGCTTTTGCTCGATTTGACTTCCCGACACATTACTTGTATTGCCTTATGATCGCTTAGTATAAGTGGTCAATGTTGTTCGTTAGTAAGGCCTCATGGGCCGTCACTCTTGTTTTGTACCCATTTACCTTTATTGCTTTATTTGACCTAGTCGCCATTTTGGCCACTTGGTCATATAAGTCTTTTATATGTTTATTCCACGCTAATTTCATAACAAAATAGCGTACTAAACAAATTCTTAATTTAATATTTGACCTTAACCAGTTCCACTGACTAGACTTTTAGTCAAGTTACTTTATACCCATCACTCGGGCTACAATGTGATTATATTTCAAATTACCTTTCTTGACCGTGATCACGTCACGTCATGTTTCAGTTTATATCATCCTTTCATTATTGAAAATATTTCTTTAAGTCCTTGTTTTACGCGGGAATTCTCAAATATTTTCCTCGCTTCATCTAAATATCCCGTAGGTTCTTTAACTTAGCCTCGTGGGCTATTTCGTTAGGATTTTACCTTATCAAGGTGAGGCCCTTATAGTTCATTTTTTTTATTTCCGACCCGTGGGTCATTTTGGTCTCGTATACCTTTTCATTGTATACAACCCGAAGGTTATGGTGATCCCGTAGATCATCTTTTTACTCGTGTCATTTCGTTCTTAAAATATTTATTCTTGTTGCAAAGCACCCTTTTTAAGTTTTAAAATCAATTGTATTCATTCATTCATCATTTTTTTTCTATTGACCTTGACCGTAGTCTAGGGCTACATTCGTTTTCTTTTGAACTAATCTTCGGACTCTATGACTTCTTACGTCATTTGCACGTCGGTTCGTTCTCTGCTTACCATTATTCGGTTTATGCCTCTATTTCTTTTCAACCCGTTACCCGGATTCTTTATCTTAATGTTTTTAACACCCCAGTTTCACTGGGTTGCGTTTTCCTTTCTATATTGTTTTACGACCTATCACGTAGGTTCATTAATATTTCGCGTTTCTTTATTCGTTTTGCGCTTACTTGCACTATCAAGTATTTGTACTTTATTTGGCCGGTTTGACATATTCGTATGAAATTTATCACTAATGACAGTCAAACTCCATTCTTTATTTAGCTCGTTCAACTTCGAAATAGTTGAATATCACTAACAAACTTTCGTTTGCGAGATTTTATTATTCTTCTAGTCATAACTCATAATCCGAGTCTTTTAACTTTCTAATCCGCGTTCCCGTCTCTTGGTTTACGCATATTCTCTAAATCCTACCCATCTATCGAGTATTATTTTTTTTCCCGAAGTCATCATCATAGCAACCATTCTGGTATGCCTTTAGACTTCGTTTTAATTTATTTGGTCATCTTAGTGAATTCCATTACTTTTATTCGACCAAGTACTTTATTCTTTATTTAATCCGTTTGACTTGTCCGTGTGAATTTCATCACTTATGATAGTCAAACAAACTTTATCCCATATGCCTTAGCATTCTCATTAGTCGGTTTGTATTTTCGTTTACTTTGATTCTAGTCCCTTCACTCGGGCTCGTTATTCTAATGCATTACGCTTCCGTTACCCGGCTTGCGTTTACAGTTATTGTCAAATATTTTACTTATTTGATCCGTTTTGGGTACCTTTTTAATTTGTCCCATTCGCCCCATCCTTACAACATTCGACGTAAATATGTCTATTATAAGAAGTTCATGGTATCACGTGTTCACTACTTACTTGGCCAGAGTAAGCGATCAACAATGACACACATGACCTTTTTATAATCTTCGCATCACGCCCCATGTAAGTAACCCCTCTAATAATTTCCATATTCATGGTTTCAATCGGTAAACTTTATTTAATTGTTATTTAACAATTATTATTTTACCCGTTTTATTCTCGCACATCTATAATGTTTTCTTTTATCAAATTGTTATACCATCACTTTCGTTAATGTGATCGCTACTTTTCTCAAGAGTATTATATTGAGAATTATTTACTTGAATGGTTACTTCTGTCCAAGTTTCCACATAAACTAATCCTTTTATTGCTTTGTTATTCACAATTGTGAACAACACATGTTTCTACTAAATTTCTCTTGGAAACATCATCCTGGATAGGTTTTCTATCTAGGTTTTTCCAAGTGTTTATCTTACATATGCAACAGTCAATATCTACGTATTTGTTGCATATTACTATTTGTACAATAAATTTAAAGCGTTCACCTGATAGATGCTCGCCCTAATGGCCTTTCCTTGCCATTATCTTTGTTCGCTATCGTTACACGACTTAGATCCTTGGTGAGCATGCTCCACTTGTAATTTGTTTAACTCTCGCTATCTTTATATGCGAGTGTCCTTCAACTAAAACATTTAAAAAGATTAGTAATGTCAACATCAATAAACGCCCGTATTATAATACAAGGCTTTCTACTATACGTGTCAACTCACGTAATTTCGTTAACTATATATTTCCTTTAATCGAGGCAACGTGTATTACACGATAACCCTATGTGTTGTTCACAACACTTTAATCATGCAAAACCACTAATACAAATATAGTTACCGGATTTGCGATCAAGTCTCGAACCGAACATCAACCCTTATCGAGAGCATAAGGTTTAAGTCCAAGCATAGTCCCCACCATGCTTGAATCTCTTAAACCAAGGCTTTGATACCAACTTGTAAGACCCTTACTTCTATTTATCAATATTCATATTAGTTTCAACTATAATTGAGTATTTACGATTAAACATACGTTTGAAAATACGAGTTTCTCAAAACATTCTACGAAGTAAGACACTTCAATATATCATAAAATAAGTTCATCGTTTGAAATGATGACGAAACATAGTACGGAAGCTTGTATCTTGATCGTGTTCGGTTCGTGTTCGTCACTTGATCTTCTTCCAGAGACTTACAACGTTCACCTAACATTAAAAACACTTTTAACGTTAGTTATTAAGGTTTTAGTATATCAAACCAAGCTATTAACTCAAAATAACAAAATAAATCATTTTTGTACGTTTTGGGGGCGCCGCCGTACGCCACCCCCCCTTTTTACAGAAAGTTTTGGTACTGGTGCTGCAGATTTCGAGCAACACATTTTTTTACTTAAACCTTAATATCTCGCTCAATTTTTATCCGTATTCGTTTCTTCCTACGTGATCGTAATTTAATTCTCCATCACATGGAGTTAAATTCCGACACCCGGATTAACAAGATTTGAGATTTTTAAGCCTTCGGCTTAATATACATTTACTAAGTTTTGACCCGTTCATATATTCATCAAACAACCATGTTTGTTTGATCCCAATTTCTCATGAACCTCATAATTCCAATGTTTTCCATTATACTAGTATCAAATCAAGAGTTGTATACATTCTTAAACCCGTTCTTACTTAAATGCTTATTTTGACCCGTTAAGGGTATTTTTTCCGCGTAATTCACTTTCATTCACTTCTAGCTTTATATTACCACATTTCTTATCAGATAATCTTCCACCACAACAATAATTGTGGTGGATTTTAATGTGGTAATTATTAGTTTCGAGTTTTATCCCCCGGATTACTATTTTACGACAAGACGCATTTTAAGGCATTTGACTCACAAGAATCATACTTTTCGCTTTTATACTTGTTCTAAGTATTTACTTGATCAAATGGCTTATTTCTAAACAACCCATAGGGGTCGTTTGTTTGATTTGCCGATCAAGGGCATTATGGTCCATTCAAGCCTTTCATTTACGATAAATGATTTCGAAAGGCATATTGACCCAAAATCTCACATATTAAACTATGATCTTGTTTGAATAATCATATTGTTTTCAAAACACAATAACTATAATGTAAATCATTCGGTTTACTTAAACGATAACCGAATGTCCATTTTTGACCTTATTTAACTCTCATTGAACCTTAAGTTCTAAATGAGTAATTAAACTGTTACACTTACCTTGCTCGGATCAATATATTAACCCGTTAATACCTTGCTTTAGTAACCACCAATTACTATCAAATTGGATATCCATTAGATGTTTATTCCTTTAAACATACAGCTCGACAGATAATCATTAGTCGATGTTGTCAAAGGGTGATACCTTCACCCTTTGACCCGTTTAGTCTAAGTGACCGTTTTTCTTTGCGAGATGACATTTATTACCATCTCATCTACATGACTCGCTCTGGTTTACACCGTAGGGTCATTTTACTATTAAACCATTTCTTAACTCTTTTGACTCCTTAGAATCATACCCTTCGCTTTTATACTTGTCCTAAGTGTTTAATTGATCAAATAACTTATTTCTAAACAGCCCATAAGGGTCGTTTGTCCGATTTACCCGTCAAGGGTGTTTTGGTCAACTTTAGCCTCTTATTTTACGAAAAAGGACTTTTACTAGATATTTAACCAAAATTGCTCGGTTAGCTATTGTCTTATTTATGCGTACTTGGCTCGGGTCATAACATTGACCCATTTAAATACCTTTCACTATTAGTTACTAGATAAAAAGCAACGCGAACCATATCTTATTTCCCTGTGATCACAAAACTCAACAAGCGATCGTCAGTTGTTATTTGTTAAATGGTGTTAACACCATTTGACCCGGTTAGTTGAAATAACTATTTATCTTTTAAGATGGTATTTAGTTACCATCTTACCTCTTTAACCTATTCCAGTTTACTCCGTGAGTTCATATTTCTCAAAAGTCGTTTCTTATTTTGTTTGACCCGTTATGACTTACGTCACGTGGTGACTTTTCAAATCTTTTTATCTATCCGTCAACTCATGTCCGGATTAATATTTTACCACTTTTACCCATCACGATTTATACCACAACGTAATGTTTCAAAATTCCGTGTTTGTTCTTCATCACATGACTAATTTACCGTTTTACCCCTTTTTACCATAAATTATGGTTTCCCACCATTTTCACTTGTTCCGACTCATATTATTTCACGTTGGAACATCATATTTCCAGTACGAAATTTACTTTATTCATACTCAAAACACACAAGTAGGTATTTTATAAAAGGGTGTAAGCTTCATTTACCTTACATCCGAATTATGCTTTTCTTTCACACTCGATTTGTTTGAACCGCTTCCTTCCCAAGCTTCCACCTAGCTTGTTAAGCGTCAAACTATCATTGTAGTTCGTAAGATGGTTAGCTTAGTCATAATCATTCACGACTATTCCATCCAGGATTCATTTCGAATTTATCATTCGATCATATCATTGGTCAGTTTGACTTTTAAAGTCAAACTGCCTATTGACATAAGTATTTACACGATGTAGCTCAACTACTCATTTAAGTACATTGTCAAATATCCGGTAATCATTATTCTTATGCTACCGTTTTAGCTACTTATTAAATCAAGTTATCGAAATCATAACTTATTATATTATCATTACATCAATCATTCTTAACACATGATGATATCAAACATCGTTTTAACATGAATCTTTCATCATTTTCATTTTATCATACAAAACCCATTTTATAGTAAGTATGATTATATACTCAAACACACAATTTGTTCAAGTAATTCCTTATTACTATCATGTATGATGATTCAAAACAAAATTATATCATCAATTTCATCATATGGTTAAAACCCACTTATCCTAATGTGGTAAGTCATCTAAACATTCAATTCATAGCTTCATATGTATAATTTTCACTTAGGGTTTTGTTCCTAAGCAAGTATACATCACTAATTCAGCCATAGCTTTTATAATCCAAACATGATTCGCGATTATGATGTTTCCTCAAATTTCACAACTTCACAAATCATCAAAAGTTTACATACCTAATGATCCCCTTAACTTGGTGATCGTTTATATGCATTCATGCATCAATTCAGGTCTTGAATTGACCTTCAATTTGATGATTTTGTTGAAATTATGGTTTGAGCCCTAAGGGAGCATCTTCTGGTCGAACAGAACACACATATGTGTGTGTTTTGTTTTAAATTTGCTCTTTATTAAATACACTTTCAAGTTATCTTTAATTTGGCCCCTCATGTTTGGTTAGTTTATTAAGTAGGCCACAACCCACTTAATTCCAATAACATTCCCTCTAATTAACTAGGTTAAACATTCCTAGTTAACTTAGTGGGTTCGGGGAGATCATTACTCGTTTTGTTTTAAGCTCATCAACTCGGGCCTTTTATAAACTTTATTTCCCAAAAGCATTCATTCACTTTTTATTTCATATTAGGTTTATTTATTTAAAATCCTAATATTTTCCGGGTTAATTTTTTTACCGCTAACGATACTAACTCGTCTTTTTGTATTAACGTGATTTGATTACCAAACCCATTTTCTGGGTGTTACAAGTCTATCCCCCTTAAAGAGGTTTCATCCGCGAAACTCTTCTTACGTAGTTCATTGAGTTTAACTCAATGCACTTGATCTCGGTAATCTTTTGAGCATTGCTCTTACTTTAACCAATTATTAGTATTACCAGAAAAGTATGGTACTATCTTTTGGATACAAAGCATATTCGTATCTTATACGAAATAATGCAACTCAAAATAACGTAATCTCGTTATTTCGACTAGTTTAGTTAACTAAGCGAAATCCATCGCTTTTTATACCTTCAGACTCCTCGTGAATCTGTTATTTTAACCCTTTTGAATGTTTTAGTGAAATCTTTCATGTTTGACAAACAAACTCTTTTATTTACGAATTTATTCATTCGGTTCATTCATATGGAATTCACCGCTTAAGAACAAGCCGAATTTCCTTATTTTTATCTTATTTTTTATAACATTATCAATATGTACTATTAACGAAATTCTAAAAAGCATATAACCACATACCTTTTAGCTTTATCCTTCAATCGTCCTTTTGCTCGATTTGACTTCCCGACACATTACTTGTATTGCCTTATGATCGCTTAGTATAAGTGGTCAATGTTGTTCGTTAGTAAGGCCTCATGGGCCGTCACTCTTGTTTTGTACCCATTTACCTTTATTGCTTTATTTGACCTAGTCGCCATTTTGGCCACTTGGTCATATAAGTCTTTGTGTATGTTTATTCCACGCTAATTTCATAACAAAATAGTGTATTAAACAAATTCTTAATTTAAATTTTGACCTTAACCAGTTCCACTGACTAGACTTTTAGTCCAGTTACTTTATACCCATCACTCGGGCTACAATGTGATTATATTTCAAACTACCTTTCTTGACCGTGATCACGTCACGTCATGTTTAATTTTATATCATCCTTTCATTATTGAAAATATTTCTTTAAGTGCTTGTTTTACGCGGGAATTCTCAAATATTTTCCTCACTTCATCTAAATATCCCGTAGGTTCTTTCACTTAGCCTCGTGGGCTATTTCGTTAGGATTTTACCTTATCAAGGTGAGGTCCTTATAGTTCATTTTTTTTTATTTCCGACCCGTGGGTCATTTTGGTCTCGTATACCTTTTCATTGTATACCACCCAGAGGTTATGGTGATCCCGTAGATCATCTTTTTACTCGTGTCATTTCGTTCTTAAAATATTTATTCTTGTTGTCAAAGCACCCTTTCTAAGTTTTAAAATCAATTGTTTTCATTCATTCATCATTTTTTTTTATTTCTATTGACCTTGACCGTAGTCTAGGGATACATTCGTTTTCTTTTGGACTAATCTTCTGACTCTATGACTTCTTACGTCATTTACACGTCGGTTTATGCCTCTATTTCTTTTCAACCCGTTACCCGGATTCTTTATCTTGATGTTTTTAACACCCCAGTTTCACTGGGTTGCGTTTTCCTTTCTATATTGTTTTACGACCTATCACATAGGTTCATTAATATTTCGCGCTTCTTTATTCGTTTTGCGCTTACTTGCACTATCAAGTATTTGTACTTTATTTGGCCGGTTTAACATATTCGTATGAAATTTATCACTAATGACAGTCAAACTCCATTCTTTATTTAGCTCGTTCAACTTCGAAATAGTTGAACATCACTAACAAACTTTTGTTTGCGAGATTTTATTATTCTTCTAGTCATAACTCATAATCAGAGTCTTTTAACTTTCTAACCCGCGTTCCCGTCTCTTGGTTTACGCATATTCTCTAAATCCTACCCATCTATCGGGTATTATTTTTTTTCCCGAAGTCATCATCATAGCAACCATTCTGGTATGCCTTTAGACTTCGTTTTAATTTATTTGGTCATCTTAGTGAATTCCATTACTTTTATTCGACCAAGTACTTTATTCTTTCTTTAATCCGTTTGACTTGTCCGTGTGAATTTCATCACTTATGATAGGCAAACAAACTTTATCCCATATGCCTTAGCATTCTCATTAGTCGGTTTGTATTTTCGTTTACTTTGATTCTAGTCCCTTCCCTCGGGCTCGTTATTCAAATGCATTACGCTTCAGTTACCCGGCTTGCATTTACAGTTATTGCCAAATATTTTACTTATTTGATCCGTTTTGGGTACCTTTTTAATTTGTCCCATTCGCCCCATACTTACAACATTGGACGTAAATGTGTCCATTATAAGAAGTTCATGGTATCACGTGTTCACTACTTACTTGGCCAGAGTAAGCGATCAACACATGACCTTTTTATAATCTTCGCATCACGCCCCATGTAAGTAACCCCTCTAATAATTTCCATATTCATGGTTTCAATCGGTAAAACTTTATTTAATTGTTATTTAACAATTATTAGTTTTACCCGTTTTATTCTCGCACATCTATAATGTTCTCCTTTTATCAAACTGTTATACCATCACTTTCGTTAATGTGATCGCTAATTTTCTCAATAGTATTATATTGAGAATTATTTACTTGAATGGTTACTTCTGTCTAAGTTTCCACATAAACTAATCCTGTTATTGCTTTGTTTTTCACAATTGTGAACAACACATGTTTCTACTAAATTTCTCTTGGAAACATCATCCTGGATAGGTATTCTATCCAGGTTTTTCCAAGTGTTTATCTTACATATGCAACAGTCAATATCTACGTATTTGTTGCATATTACTATTTGTACAATAAATTTAAAGCGTGCACCTCGTAGATGCTCACCCTAATGGGCTTTCCTTACCATTATCTTTGTTCGATATCGTTACATGACTTAGGTCCTTGGTGAGCATGCTCCATTTGTCATACTTTGGACCGTTCCTCCGTCATATCTGTAAAATTTGTTTAAATCTCGCCATCTTTATATGCGAGTGTCCTTCAAATAAAACATTTACAAAGATTAGTAATGTCAACATCAATAAACACCCGTATTATAATACAAGGCTTTCTACTATATGTGTCAACACACGTAATGTCGTTAACTATATCTTTCCTTTAATCGAGGTAACGTGTATTACACGATTGTCCTTCAACTAAAACATTTACAAAGATTAGTAATGTCAACATCAATAAACACCCGTATTATAATACAAGGCTTTCTACTATATGTGTCAACACACGTAATGTCGTTAACTATATCTTTCCTTTAATCGAGGTAACGTGTATTACACGATAATCCTATGTGTTGTTCACAACACTTTAATCATGCTAAACCGCTAATACAAATATACTTACCGGATTTGCGATCAAGTCTCAAACCGAACATCAACCCTTACCGAGAGCATAAGGTTTAAGTCCAAGCATAGTCCCCCACCATGCTTGAATCTCTTAAACCAAGGCTCTGATACCAACTTGTAAGACCCTTACTTCTATTTATCAATATTCATATTAGTTTCGACTATAATCGAGTATTTACGATTACACATAAGTTTGAAAATACGGGTTTCTCAAAACATTCTACGAAGTAAGACACTTCAATATATCATAAAATAAGTTCGTCATTTGAAATGATGACGAAACATAGTGCGGAAGCTTGTATCTTGATCGTGTTCGGTTCGTGTTCGTCACTTGATCTTCTTCCGGAGATTTACAACGTTCACCTAACATTAAAAACACTTTTAGCGTTAGTTATTAAGGTTTTAGTATATCAAACCAAGCTACTAACTCAAAATAACAAAATACATCATTTTTGCACGTTTTGGGGGCGTCGCCGTACCCCACCCCCTTTTTACAGAAAGTTTTGGTACTGGTGCTGCAGATTTCGAGCAACACATTTTTTTACTTAAACCTTCATATCTCGCTCAATTTTTATCCGTATTCGTTTCTTCCTACGTGATCGTAGTTTAATTCTCCATCACATGGAGTTATTCATTTCTTCGGCTTAATATACATTTACTAAGTTTTGACCCGTTCATATATTCATCAAACAAACATGTTTGTTTGATCCCAATTTCTCATGAACCTCATAATTTCAATGTTTTCCATTATACTAGGATAAAATCAAGAGTTATATACATTCTTAAACCCGTTCTTACTTAAATGCTTATTTTGACCCGTTAAGGGTATTTAAGCACTTTTCCGCATAATTCACTTTCATTCACTTCTAGCATTATATTACCACATTTCTTATCAAATAATCTTCCACCACAACTATAATTGTGGTGGATTTTAATGTGGTAATTATTAGTTTCGAGTTTTATCCCTCGGATTACTATTTTACGACAAGACGCATTTTAAGGCATTTGACTCACAAAAATCATACTTTTCGCTTTTATACTTGTTTTAAGCATTTACTTGATCAAATGACTTATTTCTAAACAACCCATAGGGGTCGTTTGTTTGATTTGTCGATCATGGGCATTATGGTCCATTTAAGCCTTTCATTTACGATAAATGATTTCGAAAGGCATATTGACCCAAAATCTCACATATTAAACTATGATCTTGTTTGAATTATCATATTGTTTCAAAACACAATAACTATAATGTAAATCATTCGGTTTACTTAAAAGATAACCAAATGTCCATTTTTGACCTTATTTAACTCTCATTGAACCTTAAGTTCTAAATGAGTAATTAAACTGTTACACTTACCTTGCTTGGATCAATATATTAACCCGTTAATACCTTGCTTTAGTAGCTACCAATTACCATCAAATTGGATATCCATTAGATGTTTATTCCTGTAAACATACAGCTCGACAGATAATCATTAGTCGATGTTGCAAAGGGTGATACCTTCACCATTTGACCCGTTTAGTCTAAGTGACCGTTTTCCTTTGCGAGATGACATTTATTACCATCTCATCTACATGACACGCTATGGTTTACACCGTACGGTCATTGTACTATTAAACCATTTCTTAACTCTTTTGACTCCTTAGAATCATACCTTTCGCTTTTATACTTGTCCTAAGTGTTTAATTGATCAAATAACTTATTTCTAAACAACCCATAAGGGTCGTTTGTCCGATTTACCCGTCAAGGGTGTTTTGGTCAACTTAGCCTCTCATTTTACGAAAAAGGACTTTTACTAGATATTTAACCAAAATTGCTCGGTTAGCTATAGTCTTATTTACGCGTACCTAGCTCGGGTCAAAGCATTGACCCGTTTAAATACCTTTCACTATTAGTTACTAGATAAAAAGCAACGCGAACCATATCTTATTTCCCTGTGAACACAAAACTCAACAAGCGATCATCAATTGTTATTTGTTAAATGGTGTTAACACCATTTGACCCGGTTAGTTGAAATAACCATTTATCTTTTAAGATGGTATTTAGTTACCATCTCACCTCTTTAACCTATTCCAGTTTACAACGTGAGTTCATATTTCTCAAAAGTCGTTTCTTATTTTGTTTGATCCGTTATGACTTACGTCACGTGGTGTCTTTTCAAATCTTTTTATCTATCCATCAACTCATGTCCGCATTAATATTTTACCACTTTTACCCGTCACTGTTTATACCACAAGGTAATGTTTCAAAATTCTTTGTTTGTTCTTCATCACATGACTAATTTACCGTTTTACCCCTTTTTACCATAAATTACGGTTTCCCACCATTTTCACTTGTTCTGACTCATATTATTTCATGTCGGAACATCATATTTCTATTACGAAATTTACCTTATTCAATACTCAAAACACACAAGTAGGTATTTTATAAAAGGGTGTAAGCTTCACTTACCTTACATCCGAATTATGCTTTTCCTTCACACTCAATTTGTTTGACCCGCTTCCTTCCCAAGCTTCCACCTAGCTTGTTAAGCGTCAAACTATCATTGTATTTCATAAGATGGTTAGCTTAGTCATAATCATTCACGACTATTCCATCCTACGATTTCATATCGAATTTATCATTCGATCATATCATTGGTCAAAGTCAAACTGCCTATTGACATAAATATTTACACGATGTAGCTCAACTAGTCGTTTAAGTACATTGTCAAATATCCGGTAAGCATTATTCTTATGCTACCGTTTTAGCTACTTATTAAATCAAGTTATTGAAATCATAAATTATTATATTATCATTACATCAATCATTCTTAACACATGATGATATCAAACATCGTTTTAACATGAATCTTTCATCATTTTCATTTTATCATACAAAACCCATTTCATAGTTAGTATGATTATATACTCAAACACAAAATTTGTGCAAGTAGTTCCTTATTACTATCATGTATGATGATTCTAAACACAATTATATCATCAATTTCATCATAATCCTAATGTGGTAAATCATCTAAACATTCAATTCATAGCTTCATATGTATAATTTTCACTTAGGGTTTTGTTCCTAAGCAAGTATACATCACTAATTCAGCCATAGCTTCTATAATCCATACATAATTCGCGATTATATGTTTCCTCAAATTTCACAACTTCACAAATCATCAAAATTTTACATACCTTATGATCCCCTTGACTTGGTGATCGTTTATATGCATTCATACATCAATTCGGGTCTTGAATTGACCTTCAATTTGATGATTTTGTTGAAATTAGGGTTGTGAGCTCCTGGGGAGCATCTTCTGGTCGAACAGAACACACATATATGTGTGTTTTGTTTTAAATTTTCTTTTTATTAAATAAACTTTCAAGTTATCCTAATTTGGCCCCTCATGTTTGGTTAGTTTATTAAGTCAGCCACAACCCACTTAATTCCAATAGCATTCCCTCTAATTAACTAGGTTAAACATTCCTAGTTAACTTAGTGGGTTCGGGGAGATCATTACTCGTTTTGTTTTAAGTTCATCAACTCGGGCCTTTTATAAACTTTATTTCCCAAAATCATTCATTCACTTTTTATTTCATATTAGGTTTATTTATTTAAAATCCTAATATTTACCGGGTTAATTTTTCTACCACTAACGATACTTTACTCGTCTTTTTGTATTAATGTGGTTTGATTACCAAACCCGTTTTCGGGGTGGTACAATTAACCACTTTGAAGAATTTTTGAATTCGATACGGCAAACCTCTGTTTATTGATAAAAAAGGGTTTTATAGAGTGAAAAGGTGATGATGACGTGGCAAGATCTGATGGCTATCATCTGTCCACGTGTATCATCTGATGAGTATGGAAGACAGTTGTTATGAGAACCACTGTTTTGTATCAACAGTGGATGGAACAGTGTTTCGTTTTACACTATCAGTGGATAAGGTCAACATAGTGGTTTGACCAAGTAGAGGATACACTTTGTCCAGTGGATAGATTTTCCAAGCCTATCAGTGCTTTGAAAGAACAGTGGTTTGAACAGAATTTAGAGATTTATTGAAAACTTCAATTTTGACTATTTTTAAGGATGAATTTTTTATTTTCTAAAAATATTTTATTGCTATTTACACATGGAACACAAAAAAATTTGTTTTCAATCCTTGTTTAGCATTCCAATTCTAGAGATCAGACTTTTAAAAGTAGATGTATCTAATGCTTTGTTAGAGCATCTGCTAGTTGATCTTTAGTATGGACATGTTGCAAGGAAATCAAACCTTTTTCATAGCAATCTCTCACAAAGTGATGTCTGATGTCAATGTGATTTGTTGTGGAGTGTGAGACAGTATTTTTGATGATATTTTCAGCTGCTTGACTGTCTATCTTGAGAGGAGTCTTTAAAGCAGTTATACCAAAATCCAGCAGTTGATTTTGAAGCCACAAGAGTTGAGCAGTGCAACTTGCAGCAGCAATGTATTATGCCTCAGTAGTAGATGTAGATACTTCAACCTGCTTTTTGCTTTGCCATGACACTAGGCAATCACTTAGAAATTGAACTCCTCCTGATGTAGACTTCCTTGTGGTGTGGCAACCAGCAAAATCACTATCCAAGTAACCTGAAAGCTCCATGTTTCCATTAGCAGGATACCAAATACCAAGTGTGGGAGCACCTTTTATGTATCTGAATATCCTCTTCACAGCAATTAAGTTTGAGTTTCTAGGTGCTGACTGGGATCTGGCACAAACACATGTTGCAAACATGATGTCTGGCCTTGAAGCAGTTAGGTACAACAAAGACCCAATCATACTTCTATAAAGAGTTTGATCAACCAAGTCATCTTTGTCCTCAACAGTGACAAGCTTTGAGGTTGCCATAGGTGTGCTACAAGGTTTACAGTCATTCATATCAAATTTGTTAAGTAGTTCTATGACATACTTATTTTGATGAAGAAAGTGCCATTGTGCTGTTGTTTAACTTGAAGACCAAGAAAACATTGTAGCTCACCCATTGCACTCATTTCAAACTCAGCTTCCATGAGTTGTCTAAACTCTTCACACATGGCAGTGCATATGGATCCAAATATGATGTCATCCACATAAATTTGGACAAGCATCAAATCTTTTCCTCTCCATTTCAAAAACAATGTTTTGTCAATTTTACCTCTTGAAAACCCAATGGATAAATGAAAAGTGGATAGAGTTTCATACCAGACTATGGGTGCTTGTTTGAGACCATACAGTGCTTTGTTTAACTTGTACACATGATCAGGATATAATGCATCTTCAAATCCAGGAGGTTGACACACATACACTTCTTCCTTGATCTTTCCATACAAGAATGAACTTTGATGTCCATTTGATACACTTTGATGTTGTAGTTGGCAGCAAAGGCTAAGAACAGTCTGATGGCTTCTAACCTTGCTACAGGAGCAAAGGTTTCATCATAGTCAATGCCTTCTTCCTGTCTGTAACCTTGAACCACAAGCCTTGCCTTGTTCTTGACAACAATACTCCTTTCATCAGTTTGGTTCTTGAAGACCCACTTTGTGCCAATAGGACATACATAATGAGGCAGTGGTACAAGTTCCCAAACTTGTTGTCTTTTGAACTGAAGGAGCTCCTCTTGCATAGCGTCTACCAACTATTATCTCTTAGTGCCTCTTGGTACTTGACAGGTTGTGTGAATGATAGAAAGTTAGCAAAGAGGCAAATGTTTTGGTATTGGCTCCTTATGAGCACTCCCTCATTTATGTTACCAATAACTCGATCCAATGGATGGATTTTGAGGAAAATCAATTCACCTTGATGTGGAATGATTGCATTTTCAGGTGAAGGTTGCAAATGTTTATCAACAGACATAACCTCTACTGGTGAATTTGAAGGTCCAGCCACTGATTGGAATGGTGGTGGAGGTATGGATGTGTGATTTTGTTGATTTTTGTCCATATTGTATGGACTTTTATCAACAGTGGTTTGATTTTGAGAACTGGCAGGGGTTTGTGGATCAACAACTGTTGAATCAGCAAAGCTTTCACCATTGTTACTAACATCTGCTCCTCTGGTAACATGACTGACTTTGAAGTTTGGAAGAACACAGTCATATCCTTGATCTTGAACTGTTTATTGTGATGTACCTGCATGGTTAGTCATGACAAACACATCTTAAAATGTAAATTTTTCTAAATCAAACAACTCAGCAGGATTTGCTGGGATTTTTAATGAAGAAAGTTCATTGAACTTCACATTCAAGGTTTTTTCAACGCACTTGGTCCTAGAGTTAAAAACTCTATAGGCTTTGGCAGTGGTTGAGTATCCCATAAAATAACCACAATCAACTTTGGCTGCAAACTTTAAAATTGAATCTTTTAAGTTTAGAATGAAGCATGGACAGCCAAAAACTTTGAAATATGAGATCAGAGTTTGATTTTGTAAAGAATTTAATAGGCAGTCTTTTGAAGCCTGGGTTATTCAAAACTCTTTTTTGAACATAGCAAGCAATGTTTACAGCCTCTGCCCAAAAGGACAAGGGTAAACCTGAGTCTGCAAGTATAGTTCTTGCTGATTCAATTAAGGTTCTGTTTTTCCTTTCAACCACCCCGTTTTGTTCTAGAGTTCTTGGCATGCTGTATTGCCTAACAATCCATTTTGACTCACAGAAAGCATCCAACTCCCTGTTTCTAAACTCTGTCCCATTGTCACTTCTATAAATTTTTACTGGTAGGTCAAATTGCTTTTCAACTTGTTTTACAAAATTTTGCAAAATGCCTGTAGTTTCATCTTTAGAATGCATGAAGAAAGTCCATGTAAACATTGAAAAATCATCAACAATGACCAAACAATACCTTCTCTTTGTGAGACTCGTGATTTTTACAGTGCCAAACAAATCCATGTGCAACAATTGTAAGCATTGGGTTGTTTTGGACTCTTCAATGGATTTGTATGAAATTTTACGTTGTTTACCTTTTAAACAGGAAACACAATGCTCTTCACAGGAAAATTGTTTGTGAGGTAAACCTCTGACAAGACTTTGTTTTGAGAGAGTGGAGATAGTTCTTAGATTTGTGTGCCTAAGTCTTCTATGCCATAACTCTGTCTCGTTGTGTAATGTAACTGAGAATAGGCATGCATTAGACATTGGGTTATCTTTTAACATATCAATCATATACACATTGCCACTCCTGTGAGCAACAAGTTGTGCTTTACTCACAACAATAATTTGATCAATCTTTTTAACAACCTCTGGTCCTACAATTTGACATGTTTTCTTTGTAAAGAAGGAACCATATCCTTTGTCACTCATTTGTGAAACACTCAAAATATTGAATTTTATATTATCAATGAGGTTAAGATTTTCAAATTTGTGTTTCCCAGCTTGAACACACCCAGACCCTAACACCTTCCCTTTTGAATTATTACCAAAGGATATATCACCCCCTCTATCAGCCATGAAATCTTTGAGCAAGGCTTTACATCCTGTCATGTGCCTGGAGCCTCTACTATCTATATGCATAGACTGTCAAGGCAAGTAGAAGCTCCCTGCACACAAGTAAATAATTAGTTCAGGTGGGTTTCCAAAGCCAAAATGGATTTGGATGGGGTCACAGATGGTCCAATCTCAAATTCAGGAGAATGGTCAGTGGTTTGAGTTTGTCTTTGTAATCCTGCTGTGAACCATTTCCTGTCAGATGTTGGTAACCATAAGGATGCCAATTGACTCTTAGCTTTGAGGGTTTTTTGTAACCCTCATAACTAAGAGGAACCTTTTGATAAAGAGGTTGGCCATATCCTCTTGGAAACCTGTTGGTAGGTGGTGCATCTGTCACTTGTACCTCTCTAGGAACAGAGGTTTTGGTCAGTGCTTTTGTAACAGATGTTTCAACTGGTTCAAATGTCTGCTTAGATTTATTTCTAGCAGAACTTGAATTTTGACTTTCAAGAGCTTTTGTTTTGATCTCTTTTACCTTTTCATCATAGGTTTTAAGATAAACACACTCCTGAGTCTTGTGATTGGTTTTCTCACAGATGATACATTTTGAGGAATTTGGGATCACACAAGTTTTGTTAATTTCATAACCTCTCAAAAGAAAACAGTTTTCAGATACATGATTTCTTTTCTCACAAAAATTACAAAACAAGTTTTTGACCTTTTCCATCTTCCTTTTATCAGACTTCTTTTCAGCAGATGTTGATGTTGTAACATCTGCTGGAAGATCCTTAATAGGAATGACTCTTGCTTTTGGTGCCTTAACACCATCAGTGGTTGTGAAGTCCATTGGCTTGAAATTTTCAAAATGTCACACTCATCTGACCAAGTTGGTTTGAACTGATATTTCTCAATCTTTTTAAAGTTGAGGAACCCTCAAGTTTTTCCAAAATGATATTTTTCCATTTTTATCAGTGACTTTTATCTCCTCACCAGCCAAATTTTTGGGAACAACTTCAACCAACCCATATTCAATTTTAGCATCATTTTCAGAAATTTGATCATTGTTTTTAAAACCAATACCAAATTTTATGTTGCTCTTGATCTGTTTATCCAACATAATCTCATAACCTTTGCAAGACTCAACCCATTTTTCACATGTTATTTGTGTGGATTCTAACTCCTTTTTACAAACTTTGTATTTATCTACCATAGTTTGGAGTTGGTCTTTGGTTATGCTTGCCTGATGCTTCAGGCTGCTGATTTCAGAATCTTTGTTAACCAACTTTGTTTTCAACTCTTTTGTGAGTTTTTCAAAATTTAGTTCATCTTTCAAAATTTTGTTTCTAAGGTTTTCATTTACCCTTTTTATGTTTGCAAAAGCTATGATGCATTTTTCAGAACATAGATCTTTGAGGATCTGGGGTAATATCTTAGAAGCAGCCATGAGAGCACAGTCACAATCATCTTCACACACATCTGAATCCCATGGATCAGATAGAGATTTCTTTTCTTCTTCAACAATATCATTTGAAACCACTGCTTTATCACACCTTTGAAATTCATGAGACGTAGGCACTTGTTCCACATACTGATCACCTTCAATAATTGTCTCTAAGGCCATTAAACACATATATTCATTTTCAAAATCATTTTTGGCCATTAGAGCAAAGTTTCATCAGTTAATTCCTTTGGCAAACTACTCCATTCAACAAAGCCTTGAGTGAAAAAGCTTTGTTGGTTAACCTCTGTCGGAGTAGTGGTTTGAGTAGTTTGAGTGATATGTGGTGGTTGTTGCACATGCACTTAAGGTGGTGGTGCTTGGACATACTTAATTTGTGGAACAGTGGCTTGAACATAGTGCACAGGAACAATGGTTTTGTTTTAGTTGTGATTTTTTATTTTAAAAGATGAAAAGTGAACGTAGAAATAAAAGTAATATGCAGTTGAAATGTATGGAAAACTTTTGTCACAACTAATGGTCGTTTGTTTTGATCAACATGCTTTCAAACTTATAGTTTTTGCATGTGAATTACAAACTCCCTCTTAGCCCAATAAGAACGATTGATAGTACAGAAATGCAGAGAAGCTGATAAGCGAATGATCTTTTAGATAGATAAGAATTTCAGTACAATGAAGTCAAGTATTTATACTACACTTCTAACCTCTGAGCATCTTTGATGACGTCAGGGTTGATAGTGACATGTAACAACTAAAACTAACTCTAAAAACTGCTAGTCTATCCTCTGTAGAGCATCGAATATAAAACTATATAAGCTAAACACTGATCTCTATCCTCTGCTTGAGTCTTCTGGCAGACCTTTGATGTTTGTCGTTTAGCATGGTCAGATGATAGAAGACAGAGCTTAGGCATAACAAAGTTTATTCAACAGAGCTTGTAAACTCTGATATTAGGATCAAACATCTGATGTGTATTTAGCTTTATATCATTTGTTCTTTTTTACATGGTTGAATCCCAACATTATAGAATTGATTACTTTTGAAACTCAGTAGGGCCAATTGGTCAAGATTATCAAATTCTTCTAGATCAATGGGATCCATAGGTTGTAGATCATACATCACAAGGACAAGATTTGGGTTTCCAACACATGATGAGTTATTTTGAGAATAAAGTCTAGTAGTTATGTTAATAAAATGGTTATGACTTTGATTACGCACATGGTTGGTTGATGATGACCCATCATCACTCATTAATGTTGTGTTACCAAAAGAGTAATCACTAGCAACCTTTCCTAATGACATCAACTTCTGTTTTTGGTCAAGCTCTCTCTCAAATGTGAGGAGTCTGCCATGAAATTGAGTCAGAGTCAATTTCATTAATCCATCAGAGTTTCTTAAGACAACTGTAATTGTATTCAATTTATCAGGGAGAGATCTCAAAAATAAGTGAGATCAGCAAGCCTTAGCTCACTAATTAAGCAATTAAACCGCTCAAACTATTGACTCAGAGATTCCCCTTTGACATAGTGAATGTCTCATACTGTTGATATAGAATTTCCCTATTGTTCTACTGAACTTCATTTGTCCCACCAAACTGTTCATTCAAAGCATCCCACAATTCCTTGCATTCTCACAATGGAGCAATCGAGCATAGATTTCATTAGGTAAGGCCATGGCCAGTATCCGAATGCTTTAGCATCGAGCTTCAATTTCTAGAAATCTAGCTTAGAATAATCAGTGGGTTTCTTAGGAATAATAATGTTTGGTTGCTCAACACTTGGTACAATTAGAACATATGGACCAAAAAACACAGATCTCTAGCAACTAGTGTTCTGCTAGGATAAGTGGTGACACATCCTTCATTGTCATATCTTGAATTCATGACGAACAAGCATCGAAGGCTTGTCTGTCGATCTGGTATTGTGAGGATCATGAGTGGTTGACATCTCTCTGAACTATATTAATATTGTCTCGGAAATTAGAGTATTCGGAAAAAAATCAATGTGACATTGCTCTAATACCAATTGTTGGATCTAAGAGTGTATGTCGGTGTGTGTTTTTCATAAAACAATTTAAAATTAAATCAAAATAGTAATAATAAACACATCAATTCAATACACACTAGATTTGGGAATGAATGGCAAATGATTTCATATATTCATCATGTTTATTATACAATCAAAGGTACAAGTTGACTCCCCCTCACCAGGTGCTCTTTCCCTCTCTCTCTCTCTCTCTCTTAGTTCTTCTGTTTTTCAGCTCTAAAAGTTCTACATGTTACATTGTGGTATGTTCTATATATAGAGGAGAGAACTATTGGTGACGTCGCCATGAAAGCGACCCTAAACAACTTATTAAATGTTGTAACCGCTGGACAATTAGTGAAAAACCACTGTAAGATCAAACTATTGATAAAACAAAGGAAACAGCTGGATTTCCAAAACTGTTGGAAGGATTCCAGCACTTTGGAATCCAGCACTTCTAGTCTTCTATGTTGACTGGTCTTTGGTCTTCAGCTTTAACTTGTTGACCAACACTTTATCAATCCAGCGCTTGTACTCTGTCTTTTAGCACTTCAATTCAGAAATTCTTGTTCCCACAGTTTGGTTGGTTGTTTGAGATATTTTCAATAGGGGGAACTTCTAAACAATTAATTATACTTCAAACTTATTCCTTCAAGCAGGGAAGATGGTTCCCTAGGGTTTTGGCTTTCATCATCAGGAGATCTTATATAACCCAACAAGTGGGGCCTTCTCGGTCAAATCATTAAGAGGTATGTTGGAAAACGTACATCCGGTCGAGGAGGGAAACGTATTTCCATGGAACAATTGGATACCAAAAAAGATGAAAATCCATGGAACAATTGACATGTAGGGCCAATCTAGCTAGGAGAGGTATTGCTATCGACTCCTTACATTGTGTTCTATGTGGCGAGGCAGAGGATCTCTTGATCATATATTCACGGCTTGCCTTATACCGACAGTTGTTTGGCAGTGGATATCCTCATGGTTCTTGATACCACCAATCTTTGTTTTTCGTTCAGTGATCTTTTAAGTGTACTTGTTTTTCATTCAGTGATCTTTTAAGTGTACACGACGGAATTGGTGGTTCCCCTATAAAACAGAAGGCGGTGCAAGCAATTATATTAATCTCATATTGGGTCATACGGCGAGCAAGGAATAATATGGTCTTCGATTCCAAAAACATAGAGATCGGGTGGATATTGAAAGAAATAAAGACATTGGCCTTCCTTTGGATAAAAAAACATATCTAAGCCGGAGACGTTGGAGTGGTGATCTTGGAGTTATTTTGAGTTATAGTATAACCTTGTATTTTTTTCATATTATATATACTGTTATTTTTCTATTAAAGGTGTCTTTAAAAAAATTATAGATGTTTGTCTTCTGCTCTTTTTCTAATTAAACTTGTCTTTAGAAAAATACTAGCGTTTGTCATCATAACTTAAGAAATTATAGATGTTTGTCTTCTGTTCTTTTTCTAATTAAACTTGTCTTTAGAAAAATACTAGCGTTTGTCATCATAACCTAATAATTGTAGAATTTTAATTGTTGTACTAGCAAATTAATCCTAGCCACAAATAATTGAAACAAAGATTGCATAAGATCTGATTTTCAGTTTGCATTAAAATCCATCTTGTCAAATTAATTATAGTATTGTCAAGTTATGTGGTCTTATAATGAAAAGATTGCCTTGACAAAAATGGCAATGAAGGAGTTTTCCCAAAATTAACCAAACATGGCTTCAGAAAAGACCACGATTGGTTATCATCAAAACTTGGCTTGAAATGAAAAAAGGACTCGATGGAGCTGCTAAATTTGGAAGGACATACACTAGGAAAAAGAACATCATTCATTCAATTCTAATCTACCATAGAGTCGGAGTAACATACTCCATTCAAAAAAACCACACCAGATGAGCTTATAGAAGAACTTGTGGGAAAATAGAATTGGGTATATCTTATTTTGTAGCTCCATTACTTTGTATTATAGCACGTAACGTTGTACTTGTAGATAAACAATGGGATCTCATGTATATGAAGTACAAACCTTTGACTGTTACTTTTAGTTGAAAAATGACATTGGACTTCCACTTTAGCCGTCACTCACCTAGCAAGACTTGAAGCATGCTAGTACTCCCAATTTTAAACACAATGAAAAGATAAATTCATGATGCTTTTAGACAAAAAGGTTGAACATCAAATCCTTTAGTATAAAAGATCAACGTATTGCTTAGTAGTGGGAACTAAGTTTGTAAACGCACCAAACACTTAGCAAACAGTTCATAAAACGTTCAGCGAGAAGTTCGTTTATGTTTGTCTGATTACCTTAACGAACGAACACGAACAAAAAAAATTGTTTGGTTAACTTAGCGAACGAACATGAACAAAGGTCTCATTTGTTCGACTGCGTTCGTAAACGTTCGGTAATATGTTCGGTTACATTCGTTCATGTTTGTTCGTTTACCTTTGCTCGTGTTTGTTTAATTACATTAAAAAAAATAGTAAACAATAAACTTTTTTTCTAAACATATTGAAAACTTGAAACCCTATTTTTTTCTAATTTAGCTAAAATTTGGACGTTCAAGACATTTTTTGGGATAATTATGTCTAAGTTAGTTAAACTTGATTTATTGTTAGTGGTTGTAATAGACTTCTTGTGTTTTCATTATTCATTTGATGATTGTATTTAACTACTTTTGTCGAATGTTTAAGGTTACTAATGTTTTTATTTTTAAGTTAAACCTTCATTTATGTCTGTTTGTGTTCGAGACCAATGTTCACTAACTGTTCGTAAACAACTAAATTTCTTTAACAAATGTGTTGGGATTGAACGCTATGAAAGGAACAGATGATATAAAGCCAAATAACACTAACCAAGCTTTGGTTCAACTATCAGAGGTTACAACCTCTGATGTACTTACACTGTTTTTCATAAAGACTGCTCATCCTATCATCTGCCTACACAAAGCTTCAAGGTCTGCCAAAATTACAAGGGTCAGAGGAGAGAGATCAGAGTTAAGTCTTTAGCTTAGTTAATTAATGTAACAGTGCCAAGCACTGATAGCTTACTATTAGCAGTGTTTAGAGTTAGTTACATATTAGTTTCCTGTCACTATCAACCCTGACGTCATCATAGATGCTCAGAGGTTAGATAGTTAGTATAAATAGGCAACTCATGTAACCTTTAACCTTGTCTATCAAAAAGATCAACTTTCGCATATCATCTTCTCTGCATTTTCTTACCAAACTGAAATTGCAAAGGCTGAGGGGGAGTTTGTGAATCACATACAAGTTAATCAACTTGAAAGCATGATGATGATGAAAAAAAAACGACCATTGCTTGTAGTAAAAGATTTCCATCTTATTCCGCTGCAAATCTCTTTTACTTCAATCATTTTCCATTTTTGAAACAAAAACTACAAGTAATTCTAACTCAGATCCTAATAATTGGTATCAAAGCTTGATTCATCAAATTTGATCTAACAATCGATTTGGTTCGAACAGGTCAGCTCTCTTGCTAACAGTTTGGTTGTTTTTGTTTGATATTCAGAGTTTTTACTACGTCAAAGTTTTTAAAAACAAAATCTGAAAAAAAAATCAACTGAAAATGTCTCAAAACACACAGGATGCCAATTCTGGATCCTTGTTCAAACCGCCGATACTCAAAAGAAATGAATATTTCATTTGGCAATGACGGATGGGTCACATCCTTGCCCAGCAAAACACCGGATGCTGGAGATCTGTTGCTTATGGACCTCACATTCCAATGGTTCCAAGCACAGAAGATCCAACCAAACAAGTGCCAAAAAATCCTGAAAATTTTCGGAGCAGGATTTCCAGAAAATTGAATTGGATGCTAAGGTATTTAGCATAGTTGCTTCGGCCTTACCTAATGAAATTTATGCTGGTCTACTCTATTGCAATAGTGCAAAGGAGTTATGGGATGCACTTATGGAGCAATTCGGTGAGACTGAGGAAGTGATAGAAAGTAATAGAGAAGTTCTAAATCAACAGTATGAAACGTTTTGTCACTTGAAAGGAGAGTCTCTAACACAACAGTTTGAACGTTACAGCTGTCTCATCAGTGAACTTAGACTGGTTAACGTGGTTCTACCTAATTCGACTGTCAATAGTCGTTTCCTTAGATCGTTACCAGATAAGTGGGAGACTGTAGCTTATGTAACAAGAAAATCTGTTGGGTTTAAAGATATGTCATTGACACAACTTCATGGGATACTCCTCACTTATGAGAGAGTTAAACCAGAAAAAGAAGTTGCAAGAATCTGGCAAAATGACTGATGATTACTCATTGGGTAATACAGCTCTTTTTGGCCAAGAAGAGGGTTCTGGCAGCAGTAAGGACCAAAGTTATGATCACTATATAGATATTACATCTGATGGGAACTTTGGATCTGAAACATATGCACCCAACTATGCTTTTGCTGCTAGTGGGGAAAGCCAAACCTCTGACAATCTATCCTTTGAGCTGAATGATTTACAACACATTGAACCTTCTGATCTTGAGGAAATGGATATTTTGCACCAACTGGCCCTATTGAGTGTTAGGGCTAGTAAATTCTATAAGAGGACTGGTAGAAAATTCTCAGGTTTGCATGGGGGGTTGAAGGTTGGGCTGGATAAATCAAAAGTCAAGTGTTATAAGTGTAATAGGCTAGGCTTTGCCAGAGAATGCAGGTCTCAAAGTTCTGGACCAATAGTGACTCATCCTGGCCCTAGACCTCAGCACACACAAAACACTGCTCATTATTCCCAATATACCCCTACTCAACATGTTCAAAACACTGCCCATTTTGCACACCCTGCTACCACTGTTCTAGTGCATTATGTTCAATCCACTGCTTCACAAATTCAATATGTTCAGGCACCATCACATCCTCTTGTGCTTGTACAACAAGCACCATTGTTACACAACCTGCTCAAATCACTGCTAGTCCAGCAGAGGTTGGTCAACAAAGCTTTCACACAAAGTTATGTTGACTGGAGCAGCTTGCCTGAGGATTTGTCTGATGAAAACTTTGCTTTAATGGCCAAAATGATGTTGAACAAGAATTTTGTTTAATGGCCTTAGAGACAATTGCTGAAGATGTTGAATCTGTGGAGATAGTGTCAAAATCTGATGAAGTTCAAGTTTGTGATGAAACAGTGTTTTCAAGTGAAGAAAATGAAAATGTTGCTGATAAGAAATCTCCTACTGACCCATGGAACAATGATGTGTGTGAAGATTTGTGTG
Organism: Scalesia atractyloides; assembly: GCA_947069175.1. Classification (NCBI taxonomy): domain Eukaryota; kingdom Viridiplantae; phylum Streptophyta; class Magnoliopsida; order Asterales; family Asteraceae; genus Scalesia; species Scalesia atractyloides. Next base: position 30,787,526 of record CAMTDV010000018.1, on the reverse strand, counting down.
ACTGTGCTCTCATGGCTGCTACAAAGGTATCACCTCAGATCCTTAAAGATTTATGTTCTAACAAATGCATCATTGCTTTTGCAAACATAAAAAGGGTGAATGAAAACCTGATAAACAAAATTTTAGAAGATGAACTTAATTTTGAAAAACTGATTAAAGAGTTAAAATCAAAGTTAAGTGAAAAAGATTCTGAAATGAGTAGCCTAAGACATGAATCAAGCATAACCAAGGACCAACTCCAAACTATGGTATAAAAATACCAAGTTTGTAAAAATGAGTTAGAAGAAACCCAAATCACTTGTGAAAAATGGGTTGAGTCCTGCAAAGCTTATGAGATTATGCTTGATGCTCAGATCAAGAGCAACATCAAGTTTGGTGTAGGTTTCAGAAACTATGACCAAATTGAGAAAAATGGTGCTGAAATTGATTCTGAGTTGGTTGAACTTGGCTGGTGAAGAGATAAAAATCACAGATAAAGCTGGAAACAAAATTGTTTTGGAAAAACCAGAGGTTTCAACAAAAGATAAAGAAATTGAAAATTATCAGTTTAAACCAACCTGGTTAGATGAATGTGATATCTTAGAAAACTTCAAGCCAATGGACTTCACAACCACTGATAGTATAAAAGCCCCCCAAAAGCACTGGTGGTCCCTATCAAAGATGTACCAGCAGAGGTTACAACCACTACTGATAAAAAGTCTGATAAGAAAAGAAGAGTAAAGATTAAAAACCTGTTTTGTGAATTTGTGAGAAAAGAAATCATGTGGCTGCAGATTGTTTTCTTTTAAAAGCCTATTACATTAACAAAACCTGTGTTATCAAAAACTCTTCAAAATGCACCATCTGCAACAAAACAAATCACTTAACTCAACAGTGTGCCTATCTCAAAAACTATGAACAAAAGGTAAAAGAGATCAAGGCAAAAGCACTTGAAAGATAAAGTTCAAGTTCTGTTGGAAATAAATCCAAGTAGAGATTTGAACAAACTGAAACATCTGTTACAAAAGCATTAAACAAAACCTCTGCTCAAAGAGAGGTGCAAGTGACAGATGCTCCACCATCAAATTTATTTCCAAGAGGGTATGGCCAATCTGCTTACAAAAAGGTTCCTCATGCTTATGAAGGTTACAAAAAGCCTTCAAAGCAAAGAGTAAACAAGCACCCTTATGGATACAATCATCTGATAGGAAATGTCAAGAGCAGATGTTACAAGAAAAATTCAAAACCACTAACCATTGTCCTAGACTTGAGACTGGACCATCTGTGACCCCATCCAAATCCATTTTGGCTTTGGAGACCAATTTTAACTGATCTATTTACTTGATGTGCAGGGACTCTCTACTTTCCTTGATAGCTTATGGTATGTAGATAGTGGAGGTTCCAGGCACATGACAGAATGTAGAGCCCTTCTCAAGGACTTCATGGCTCATGGGGGGGTGATATATCTTTTGGTAATAACTCAAAGGGAAAGGTCTTAGGGTCTGGGTCGGTTCTGGCTGGTAAACTCAAGTTTGAAAATGTGAATTTGATTGGCAATCTGAAATTTAAACCTGCTGAATGTCTCACAAATGAGTGATAGAGGATATGGATCCTTCTTCACTAAGAAAACTTGTCAAATTGTGGGACCAAAGGTTGTCAAAAAGATTGATCAAATCATTGCTGAGAGCAAAGCACAACTCACTGCACACAGAAGTGGGAATGTGTATGTGGTAGATATGTTAAAAGATAATCCTATGTCTGGAACATGCCTATTCTCAGTTGCTTCTAGAAAAGAGACTGAGTTATGGCATAGAAGACTTGGACACGCAAATCTTAAAACTATCACCACACTCTAAAAACAAAGTCTTGTAAGAGGTTTGCCTCACAAGCAATTTTCCTGTGATGAACATTATGTTTCCTGTTTAAAAGGCAAATAACATAAAAGTTCTTTCAAATCAATTGAAGAGTCCAAAACAAGCCAGTGTTTACAACAGCTACACATGGATTTGTTTGGCCCAGTACAAATAATGAGCTTAAAACATAAAAGGTATTGCCTAATGATAGTTGATGATTTCTCTAGGTTTACATGGACCTTTTTTCTCCACTCTAAGGATGAAACTGCAGGCATTTTGCAAAACTTTGTCATACAAGTAGAAAAACAATTTGATCTTCCAGTAAAAGTATTTAGAAGTGACAATGGAACATAGTTTAAAAATAGGGAGTTGAATGCTTTTTTGAGTCAAAATGAATTGTTAGGCAATATAGCATTCCAAGAACTCCAGAGCAAAATGGGGTAGTTGAAAGGAAAAACAGAACATTAATTGAATCAGCAAGGACTATGCTAGCAGATTCTGGTTTACCCTTGTCTTTCTGTGCAGAGGTTGTAAACACTGCTTGCAATGTTCAAAACAGAGTTTTGATTAACCCCTGGCATCAAAAGACTACCTATGAGATTTTGTATAAAATCAAACCTCTGATTTCATATTTTAAAATTTTTGGCTGTCCTTGTTTCATTTTGAACTTAAAAGATTCCATATCTAAATTTGCAGCCAAAATTGATTGTGGTTATTTTCTGGGATACTCAACCACTGCTAAAGCCTATAGAGTTTTTAACTCTAGGACCAAGTGTGTTGAAGAAACTTTGAATGTAAAGTTCAATGAACTTTCATCACTGAAAATCCTGCAGAGCTCTTTGATTTAGATAAATTCACAATTGCTGTTGTTTCTATCAAGCCAGACAATGCAGGTACACCACAACCATCTGAAGAGGATCAAGATCAAGTATATGACTGTATGCTTCCACAAACAAAAGTCTATTCTCCAAATAGAGGATCAGGTGCTACAAGCTCTTGTGTAAACTCTGCCACTTCTGGGTCAACACTGGTTGATCCTCAAACCTCTGCAAGCTCACAAAATCAAACATCTGTTGATAAAAGTCCTACATTTGGGCAACAAAATTATCAGAATGTTCTCTCTATACCCCCAATACCACCACCACCATTCACATCAGAGGCTGATACTTCAAATTCACCAGCAGAGGTTAGCTCGGATGATACACATTTGCAGCCATCCCCTCAAAATGCTATTGTTCCATACCAAGGTGATTTGATTTATCTAAAAGGCCATCCAGCAGATCAAGTTATTGGCAACATCAAATCTGGGGTGCTCACACGGAGCCAATCCCAAAATATTTGTCTTTTTGCTGGTTTTCTATCACTCATACAGCCAGTCAAGTACCAAGAGGCACTGAGGGACAACAGCTGGGTAGAGGCCATGCAAGAAGAACTCCTTCAGTTCAAAAGACAACAAGTTTGGGAGCTTGTGCCACTTCCAAGAGATGTAAGTCCAATTGGCACAAAGTGGGTCTTCAGAAACAAAACTGATGAAAGGGGTATTGTTGTCAAAAACAAAGCAAGGCTCGTGGTTCAAGGCTACAGACAGGAAGAAGGTATAGATTATGATGAGACTTTTGCTCCTGTAGCAAGGTTGGAAGCTATTTGCCTGATTTTAGCTTTTGCTGCTAACCACAACATAAAGGTGTATCAAATGGATATAAAGAGTGCATTCTTATATGGAAAAATCAAAGAAGAAGTGTATGTCTGTCAACCTCCAGGTTTTGAAGATGCATTCCATCCTGATCATGTCTACAAGCTCAACAAAGCATTGTATGGCTTGAAACAAGCACCAAGAGCCTGGTATGAAACTCTATCCACTTTTCTCTTATCCATAGGGTTTACTAAAGGTAAAATAGATAAAACCTTGTTTTTAAAATGGAAAGGAAAAGATCTGATGCTTGTCCAAATTTATGTGGATGACATCATTTTTGGATGACTTTCGAAAAATCATGGCAAAGAGTTTGAGATGAGTGCAATGGGTGAGCTCCAATGTTTTCTTGGTCTTCAAGTTAAACAATTGCACAATGGTACATTTATCCATCAAAACAAGTATGTGAAAGAACTGCTTAAAAAGTTTGATATGGATGATTGTAAACCATGTAGCACACCCATGGCAACCTCCATGCTAGTCACCATTGATGTTAAAGATGACCTTGTTGATCAAACTCCTTATAGAAGCATGATTGGGTCTTTACTGTACCTAACTGCATCCAGGCCAGACATCATGTTTGCAACATGTGTTTGTGTCAGATCACAGGCATTACCTAGAAAGTCTGACCTTATTGCTGTAAAAAGGATATTCAGATACATAAAAGGTGCTCCCACACTTGGTATCTAGTATCCCGCTAATGGGAATATTGAGCTTTCAAGTTTTTCAGATAGTGACTTTGCTGGTTGCAAAACTACAAGAAAGTCCACGTCAGGAGGATGTCAATTTCTAGGTTATTGTCTAGTATCTTGGCAAAGCAAAAAGCAGGTTGCAGTTTCAACATCCACTGCTGAGGCAGAGTATATTGCTGCTGCTAGCTGCACTGCTCAACTCTTGTGGCTTCAAAACCAGTTGCTGGATTTTGGTATAACTGCACTAAAGACTCCACTCAAATTGGACAGTCAAGCTGCTGAAAATATCATTAAAAATCCAGTTTCTCATTCAACAACAAAGCACATTGACATCAGACATCACTTTGTGAGAGATTGCTATGAAAAAGGTTTGATTTCTTTACATCATGTCCAACTTCAGATCAATGGGCAGATGTTTTAACCAAGGCATTAGATACATCTACCTTTGAAAAATTGATCTCAAGAATTCGAATGCTAAACATGGATTAAAAACAAGTTTTCTTGTAAATCCATAGCATCAAAATGTTTTCAGAAAATCAAAAATACCTTAAAAATAGTTAAAATTGAAATTTTTCAATAAATCTTTAAAAGTCTGTTCATAACATCTGTTTGCTCAAAACCTCTGATAGGCTTAAAAATCTTATCCACTGTTAAAGTGTATCCTCTGATTTCCATCTTTTTACCTTTTCAAAACACTGTTAGCTATCCACTGATAGTGTTAAAAATCAGTATTGTCCAAACCTCTGTCCTAAAACAGTTGTTTGCCACATCAACGGTTACTTTTCTCATCAGAGGTTACCTGTGGCCAGATGTTAGCCATCAGATCTTGCAACAGATGACACGTCATGTTCACTTTTTCAAAACCCTTTAAAAACCCCTGTTTTATCTCACCAGTGGTTACCCTAAAACTGTGTCGATTTCAAAATCTCAAAACAGTTTTTCTCTCAAACACCATGGCTCCCAAATCAAAATCTTCAAAATCAAAAGCAAAATCGCAAGAAGAACCTCCACCTTTCATTCTTATAATAAAAACCCCACACAATTACACTGCCATACTTGAAGAAAACGACGCAAATACTCGCTATCATCCAATGATTCGAATTTTGCAAAAGTCAAAATTCTTGCACATGTTAACCGTCAAAGCCCCCATTTACATTGATGCTCTTCGTGATTTCTGAAAAAATGCAAAGGTTCACTCATCTGCTGATGGTGTTCCTTATACAATAATTTCAAGAGTAGGGGGGTGTTGATGCAAATTAGCGCCCAATCGATCTCTCAAGTTTTCAAGTTAAATGACATACAACACCCTGTGTCATTTCCCATTAATGAGATCCAAGCAGAGTTTCTGGAAAGAAGTTATATCGGCCAGATGAAAGGTATGACCATTTTTAAACCTAACTTTCCTGCTGAGATGAGATTTTTCTTTCACGCAATTCTTACTTGTCTCTTACCAAAATCCACTGCTTTCAATGAAATCCCATTGAACATGCAATATCTGGGGTATGCAATTTTAACTGAAACAGATTTTAACTACTCCCAGATATTGTTCAATGATCTTGTAAATAATTTTAAAAATATTGAAAAACGAAAAGCTTTTTTGATGCATCCACGTTTCTTGAGTGTTTACTTGCAGGATCAAATCAAAGGTCCTGAAAGTAAACAAGGCGCTGTGATTAACCTAGGCCGCCTAAATCATGAAACTTTAACCAAAATAACAAACCAAGATAAACTGAGAAAACACAAGTAGAGGAGGCTGAGCAAGTTTTCCCTGAAAAAAATGTTCAAACTCAACTTCTTGCTACTGAGCCCACTGCTCTTGGTGATCAGGGCACACAACCGCTGCCCTGAAACCCACACCAAACATTTCCAAAAAGAAAACCAAAACGACTTCCAAAAAGCCCACAAAACCCAAAAAGGGTCATCTGAAAGATGAGATCCCAGAGGTTAACCCTGTGACAGCACCAAAGTCACAAACCACTGCTGCTACTTCTTCACAGCAGATGGTTCAAAGATCTCCTATCGGCTTTGAAACTCCTCCTTCTTCCTCACAAAAGGAAAAGGTTGTAGACACAGGGACACCAATTTATGAAGCTCTAGATCCACTTGGTTCTATCTTCCAAAGCCCCTCTCCCAGGGCAATGTCACTTTCTACTCAACCACCTTCACCAATACCTTCACTTCCACCCACAATTGTACCATTGCTGAATGCAATTGAATTAGTTCAGACACTAACCAGCACTTCTCAACAACCTATTACTGAGAATATACTTCATCTAGAGGCTGGGTTTGATTCTTTTTTCATTGCTAGCCCATCAGCACATGAAGAGGATACATCTCTTGGGTTACATGTAACCCTTGGTGATAGTTCAACACAAGCAGCCACTATAATTGTTGAACTCCCAAATTCTCAGTTGGACAGTGGTTTCATTAATAAGACTTGGTTGAAGGCAACCACTGCTAAGGCAACAAGTGTTACCTCTATTGTGGGAAATCCCCAGTACCAAGACAAAGGGGCATCTAAGTTTGAAGCTGGTCCTAAAACCACTGCTCATGATAACATAGATATAACTACCACCACTGGTAGGAGTTCTGATGATCCTATTAAATTAGGTGATGATCTAAAATACCAAGATTTGACGGAGAGAGTGACCAGAATAGAAAACTCTGTTGGTGAAATCAAAGATTTACTAAAGCAGATGATAGCTACCAAAAGTCAACCCTTTGTTCTATCAACTGTTGATCTTAAAAATGCTCTCAATGCTTTGTTTCAACAACAACAACATTACTTGGAACTTCAACATAAACATCACATGAATGAAGTTAGAATCATGGCTGAATCAAGGTATCAAGACACTACAGCAGACATTAAAGCCAACAAAGCACATCTACTCACAACCATTGGCCATGCACCTCCAACGGTTATATTTGTTACAACAGATGAAGCCAAAAAGGGGGAAACCTTTGGGTCCAAAGAAGTTAACAATAGATGATGATAATTCCAGACCAACAGTAAATATCCCAAGGCCTAATGGTTCAAAGAAGATTGATTTGACTGATGTAATTGTGGCCAAGGCAAGGGCTAGTCACAAGAAGAATGTGATTGAGAAGAGCAGAGTGTTGGTTGAGAAAAAGATTTATCAGCAAAAAGAAAAAGGAGAGGTTGTTACTTCTTCAAAAAGAGCTCCTGCTAGAAAAGCTAGGCAACCAACATCCACACCTCCTAAAACTAAGCCTGAAACCAATCCAACCATTAAAACCTCTGCCTCTCAAAAACCTGTAACATCTTCAAAATCACAACCCACATCCACACAAGCAGATGTTACAGCAACTGTTGTGTCAACATCTGTTGATACAGCAGAGGTTGCAATAGATGCATCTCTATCCACTGCCATGATCACATTTCCCACATCAACTCAACCATTATCTACACCACCAAAAATCCCACAACCACCATCACCCACCTTAAGGTTTAAAAGGAAGAAAATCACAAAAGTGATAAATGATGATGAGATCTCTGCACCTCTTCCACTATCATCAACACCTGTGATCCCCACATCAGTGCTTACAACTTCTTCAACTCTTAAATTCATTCCTGCAGCAAAGTTGTACCCTCTTGATTTACCATCAGTCAGGGAAGAGATCCTAAGTTTCTTTTCAGAGGATGACCCTGACAAAAGACAATTCTATCCCTTGACGGTTATCCAAGACCAGCAAATGTTGATGCTTATCTAGAATTGAAAAAGAAGCAAGCAGAGGATATTACCAAAAGAGAATCAGCTGGTAAAAATGTTAGAGAAATACAGATTACATGTCCTTTCAACTGAGTAAGGTCACCATTCTGCAAAACTTTGTCAAGGATCTGAGCAACCAGTTGTCAGTAAGGGAAGATAAGTTGCTCAAGAGTGAACTCATTGAGTATATCATGGAAAAGAAGATGTATAAGGCAACAAGGCCTCAGTTTAGGGATTGGAGCATAGATGAGCTGAGAGAAGAAATCAATAGAATGCAAGAAATGTTGAAAGACCTTCTCAAAAAGCCAACTCCTCCCAACTCGGATTTATATAAGAAAGATATCTCTGAAAATGCCTTGAAGTTGAAGAGAATGAAACAAGAACTGATCCAAAATCATAATGGTTCCAAAAACCAAGTGATGAGATGGGGTGAAGTGAGGGTGATAGACACCTACAAAAGTTTGGAAGAGAGAAGGAAAAAGGATCCATCCATGCCTCCCAAGCCTGATTACTCAAAAGAAGATGCTATCCTCAGAGCTCAACTCTCCAAAAGGTCCAGCTCAACAGCTGCCCATTCCACACTTGCCCTGCAACACAGGAAAAGCAAGGGGAGATGAATGAAAAGACTGACAAAGAGTTTGAGGATACATTTATCAAAGAAGGGATTCAGAATATGATTGATTATCACACAGATGATACAAGTACCAAGCTGGCTAAAGACTTATCAATGTTAGCTCATTCATAAACCTCAGCAATAAAAGCTCCTTCAAGAAAACCATCAGACCCAAAAATTCTAAAATGGAAGGTCGATAAAGACACCCATTAATTGACATTGCTCAAGTCTGATGGTGCAGCCACTAAACTATCCATGGAAGCTGCTTATGAGCTTACAGTAGAAGACTTCCAAGAAATACTATGTTTACAGCTGGTGAAGGATGCTGATGACATGGAATCTCTTAACTTTGAACTTCAATTCAAAGGTCAAATAAAATAATTTCTTCTGAGAAATAAAAACCAATAATAAAGTGTTTTTGGCATCATCTGTTCCAGGGGGAGATTGTTGGGATTGAACCATATGAAAGGAACAGATGATATAAAGCCAAATAACACTATCCGTGCTTTGGTTCAACTATCAGAGGTTACAACCTCTGATGCACTTATGATGCTTTTCATAAAGACTGCTCATCCTATCATCTGCCACAAAGCTTCAAGGTCTGCCAGAATTACAAGGGTCAGAGGATAGAGATCAGAGTTTAGTCTTTAGCTTAGTTAATTAATGTAACAGTGCCAAGCACTGATAGCTTAGTATTAGCAGTGTTTAGAGTTAGTTACATATTAGTTTCCTGTCACTATCAACCCTGACGTCATCAAAGATGCTCAGATTAGATAGTTAGTATAAGTAGGCAACTCATGTAACCTTTAAACTTGTCTATCAAAAAGATCAACTTTTGCATATCATCTTCTCTGCATTTTCTTATCAAACTGAAATTGCAAAGGCTGAGGGGGAGTTTGTGAATCACATGCAAGTTAATCAACTTGAAAGCATGATGATGATGAAAACAAACGACCATTGCTTGTAGTAAAAGTTTTCCATCTTATTCCGCTGCAAATCTCTTTTAATTCAATCATTTTCCATTTTTGAAACAAAAACTACAAGTAATTCAAACTCAGATCCTAACAAAATGAAACGAACAGAAACTTATGTTCGGTATGCGGCTGTGAATAGTTCATGAACATGTTAGTTTTCTTAATGAACGAACACAAACATGGCCTTGTTCGTGTTCGTTCGGTTCGATTACAACCCTTGTGAGAACCAACAAGTTCAGTTATTTTATTATCCTTTATATAGTTCACACCTCGGGAGGCGTAACAATTGTATCAAAAAGAAACAGCAGATTATATGTCCTAAATCAGTAAATATTGGGAGTTTTACATTTTTTTACTACTTAGATTATCAAAATATGTCAAAAAATTACTTAATTTCACACTTTGTGACCAAAATTGCCAAAATAATTATACACATGAGGTTTTAACCCCAAAAACGTACAACTACAAAATTTTTAAAAAAAATTGATTTGTCGGATTGACGAAAATCATGGTTAATGGAAAAAAAACATTTAAAAAATACTTTATAAAATATTAAAATTCATAAATATTATAATGACCTATGAGAAACCCGGACCCAACGGGTTATCGGTTCGCGGGTTGAAATATGCAATCTGAACCTAATTAACCCATGTTATTATTGCTGTCAAAAAATTCAACACTAACCCGGACACACATAAATTCGGGTTAGTCCTAACACGATCTGTTTAACCCATCTTTTTTAATAAGCATCACATGTTCACGAATTATAAACGGGTGTTGGGTTGTAAAATAAGTAATATGAATAGTTTTTGTTTTAAATATTGAAAATCATAAAAATGGATTGGAAAATGCAAGTGTATATACAGAAAATGAAAAACAAAAAAAAGGACTAGAAAAACTTAAACGGGTTAATGAGTCAACCCGTTTTTGTGTGGGTCACCCAAACCTAGCCTGTTTTGAAAATAGGTCAACCCGACCCTACCCATTTAGAAAACATGTCATGTTAACGACCCAAAAACGTTTTTTTTGTGTCAGTTAAGGGTTCGGGTTGGATTTTAGGTCGTGTTAGCAAATTGTCACCCCTATATGTGATGTAAAGTTACTGTTAAAACATAAAATTTGTAGTTTTGGTTCAACACATTTGTAAGAGCCGTAGCTGAAGAAATCGTCCACAACCCTCTAATGGAACCTCAAAGATACAAACAACTTTTTGTAATCGTTTGTGTTGGCAGAACCAATGGTTGCAGTGCACAAACAATATCAAAATGCACCACTTGTTGTTACAGCTAGACAGCTAGTGTTGGGGAGCACCAACAATGTGAAAATGCACCACTCATTATGTAACAGATTGTATGTGAATGTCAATCTAATTGTATGGTATTTGTATCTCAGTTCCACCTAATGAAACATCCACAGTAGCTACGCAAAGTGTTAGTACAGTATGTCTATGTCTTAGTCTTGTATCGAGTCTGTTTAGAATGGATTATATTATGTTAGAAAACGGAGTATTTATGTAAATATTTAGTCAAGTTCGCCCGGAATTATGATGTTGGAACAAGTTCGGCTGAACTTGTTCAACAAGTTCGCCCGAACTTGTGATATCCCCAGCGAACTTGTGCAACTATAAATAGGTACCTCTAGGATCTCATTTGTAACTTTGGCAAACTTGAGGCGAAGCTCTGCCGGATCCGGAACTTGAATGTATTTGACTTTAAGATCAATAAACAGACAGTTTAACGAGTAATTCTTGCATATATGATTAACATGTCACTTAGTTTCCGCCTATTTGGACATTAGATACCAATTTAGGTTCTTGTGCTATCAAGGAGCGATCTAACAAGTGGTATCAGAGCCACGGATACCTGATTTGGTGAAATCATCTCAAGAACTACTCTATTTCTACTCCATTCTACCATTTTTCTTAACTTTTTCATGAAAAACAATGAAGCTACGGTTAAAATCTGCTAAAATTTGAATATGTCATGTAAAATACACTAAAGATAAACCCCTGAAAGTTTCAAGACCTAAAACGAATTAATGTCGAAAAGTGGAAAAAATCATGTTTTGCAAAGTTATTTTGATCGAACTTGACATCAAGTTCGCTCGAACTTGACATCAAGTTCGCTCGAACTTGACTGAAAAATTCACAATTTTTCATCAAGTTCGCCCGAACTTGATTGATTTTTCAAGGTTTTTGGATAAGTCCGCTCGAACTTGCTAAGATTTTCTTCAAATTTAATCAAGTTCACACGAACTTGATCAAAGTTTGTTGAAAATTTCTTACAAGTTCGCCCGAACTTGTTAAATCTCTGGAAATTCTTACAAGTCTACTCGAACTTATTAGGGTGATATTTTTCAAAATCTTGAATACAAGTTCACCCGAACTTGTTTGAAACAAAATATGAGTTTATCAACTGCACAAGTTCGCCCGAACTTGTCAGTGTACTAATAATCTTTTCAAGTTTGTGAACGTGTTTTCAGCGATACTCGTTTGTTTTCCACGATGGAAGAAATCCATAATGCGTATATGATAGCTGGGGCTTCAACATCGAATGCCAACATGGTGAATCAAGTTAATATTGATAACGAGATGGGTACATCAGTGAAGCCACCGAAACTTATGTGCATGGATGAACACGAGGGGTGGAAGGAAAAGTTTACGAACTGGGTTCAAGCTACATTCTTTCACAGTTAGGTTACGGTTGAAACAGGTTATACATGGCCAAGACATGAACATGATAATGTTATCGAGATGAGCAAGTTTTCTACTTTACAGAAGGATGCGTACGTTGCTGAAAAGAAAATGATCAGTCTGATTCAGCAGTCCGTGAAGGAAGATATCTTGGTGCTATTACTGGAGTACAAAACTGCACAAGAGTTATGGAAGTCTCTAAAGACCAAATACCATGGGAGTGCAGAGATGGTAAAGAGCCAAAAGGCTCTAATCATGAAAGAATTCAACATCTTCACAATGCTCAAAGGCGAATCGATGAAACAGATGATAGAACGATTCTGTCATTTGAAGGTGATTATGAGAAGGAATGGTCTTGAGAAGACAGAAGAAGAATACATTGACAAACTGGCTGATGCTTTACCGGAAGGTGAATGGACAACTTATCTCATGCTGCTAAAAGAAAGTCCAAGCTTGGAATTCTTCAAGTTATCCACTTTTATAGATAAGTTGGAGGGGCACGAGATGGAACTGTAGAAGATTGCAAAGTCAAAGAATCCGAACATTGCTCAAGCTGTTGGACTTTATTACAAGACTGGAGCTCAAGAGAATATCTCAAGTCCAAAAATCCAAACTGCTTTCAGAGCGAATATGAATTCCTTGAATCATTCGCCACAGAGCCAAACTCAATCATATCCTAACTATGATCAGAGTCCTCAGAATGCATCATATTCAAGCACGGGATCTAATCAGAATAATCAATCAAATTCTGATACAATTGTGTTTAGATGCAATGTTGCAGTCAACCTAAACAACTTTGTTTGTGAACAAGTGGCCAAACAACATATGGCACTACTTGCCACAGTGTTGGAATCTTATGAGAGTTTAGTGGCCGGAAAGATAGGTAATCTAGAAATGACTGCAGAGGATTATGATCAAGTGGATGAGGAGGAGCTTGAGTTGATGGACATCAAATGGTCCTTAGCTTCGATTATCCGGAGGGTTACCAAAGTCGTTGCTTTAACTGGTAGAGACATCGGAAACTCGAGCAACAAATTGGGTTTTGAAAAGACGAAAGTTACTTGCTTCAGATGCCGACAAAAAGGGCATTTCAAACGAGAGTGCAAGAATCCAGAAGCAAGTGGCAACCAAAGTCCTTTCGGAGGCGGCAGTGATTACTACAAGAAGTCGTTGCAATACAAGCCATTTCCGAAGAAGACTCAAATCGAAGTTCAAGAAAAACTATCCAACAACGCAGAAAAGGCTATGGTTGCTTCTAATGAAGATGATGGCTTTGATTGGAACTCATATATTTCCAAAAAGACTGGAGTTGCTCTAATGGCCGAAATCGTGAAAGATACATCTGTCGAGGATGCAGCTATGGAGAATGCAACGCTAGAAGAATACTTGCAACAAGCAGAAGAAGAGGAGATCTATCATCATACGAGGATGCAGAGTGTTGTTTCTTATAACATGACTTCTAGTTTTGCAGGTTGTTTTGGTGAAGCAGCATCTTCTGAGCATATTGTCGAAACGAAACCGGAAGTTGAAGAAATCATCAACATAACTAAGGAAATGAATGAGGAGAATCAGCTATGATGGAAAATTTGGCAAAGGTAGATCCGGAGGTAAAAGTTGTAGAAAAAGAGGTGGTAAAATTGCAAATCGTTGAGGTTGAAAAACCTTGCACGAAATGTAATGAGCCTTGTGTGCAATGCGCCGAAAAATCTCAAATCATAAGTGAACTAAATGTGCATAACAACAATTTTAAATATGATTATCGCACAATGAAGGAAGCTTATGATAAAATGAAAGGCGATTACGGCAGGCTTGATAAAAACAACATTGAACAACATGACACAGTAAGAATGTTAAAAGCAACGGTAATGGAAAAACAAAAAGCCATTAACATCTACATAAATACATTGCCGAAATTAAACAAGCGCTTCAAGATATGAAAATCGAAACCGAAAGGGTAAGACAGCTTTTGAAAAGCTATACCACAAATGCTTACGCCATCGATCGTATTCTTCCAACAATTCCGTCGGAAGAAAATGATATGAAAGCAAAAGGTAAGAAACATGGGGATTATAGCAATGTTCCACCACCCTTGTGTGAAAAGTATTGTCGCAAGAAAGTTGATGGGATGGAAAAGGCGCTTAATATTGAACTTTTGACCGAAAAGAAAAATGAGTTGCCTGAGAACATTGATATAACCTACACAAACGATGATAGTTAAGTTGTGGTAAAAAATGTTGTTGAAAATGTTTTGAGTGAATCTGATGATGGCAGCTTTGAAAGCGCCAACTCGAGTTCGAACAATTCTGATTCACAATCCAAAGATGGCGATACATCATTGGAAGATAGCCTAAGTGATGATCCTAACGTTGTCATGTACAAAGTTAAGGAACCTGATAGACTATATTTTGATGATAGCTTTCCGATTCGAAATGTGAAAGAAGATCAACTTGATAAATTGTTCAAACTTGTCGAAGTATCATCAGAAGATTTGGAGAGAAATGAGAAAAAGTTTTATTCTAAACCTAAAAGGGGTATAACAACTACCGGAGAAATGGTGGTGACTTTCCTGAAAACAGGAGAGCGGATTTGGGTTTGGAAGAAGAAGAAGAACCGAAAAAGAATAAGTCACCATTTCATGAATACAAAAATAAGTATATGGCATTTGTGTATGGGACTAGTACGGTTCAGGAAGAGAATTTGATTGGAAAGCAATCAAATGATGAGTTCAAAAAGGAAAAGGAACTTCGGGATAAAGCTAAATCCGCAAATGGAATAAAACCCACTAGTGGACATTCTCATGATACTCAGACTTGCTTTAAATGCAATGAAGTTGGTCACATTGCTCGCAAGTGTCCGAAATCAAAGCCTGTGTATCACCGAAATAATGAATCTAAAAACCAATCACAATCTTAAAACGAAACAATGAATCTAAAAATGAAGTGAAACCTAAAACTGAATCGAAGTTTGAAAATTCAACTTTTGAGAAAGGTGAATCTTCCAAATCAAACGAAAACAAAGATTCAAGATTCTACTTAAGAAAGCAAGAGTTAAATCACAATCCTGGGTTGCAAAGAAGAAAATAACATCATCTGAAATTGCTAAGTCTGAGTCGGTCAAGATCGGTAATGACAAAGTGTGTGAAACAAAGGGTAAAACTCTAAATTGACAAAGTTTTTCCAAAACCTTCAAAAGAAAAGAAGAAAGTTAAGTTTGGAAACTCAAATGTCAATGAAGTTTTAAATGACGATTTTGAATATCAGAGGGCTTATGAGGATGTTTATGAAGATTATTATCCCAAGCCCAAGACCAA
Source organism: Scalesia atractyloides (assembly GCA_947069175.1). Taxonomy (NCBI): domain Eukaryota; kingdom Viridiplantae; phylum Streptophyta; class Magnoliopsida; order Asterales; family Asteraceae; genus Scalesia; species Scalesia atractyloides. The sequence goes on along the minus strand of CAMTDV010000018.1, from coordinate 30,771,992 downwards.
AAAGGCTTCGGTTGCAATTTTTCACTGAGTTGTTAACGTGTGCAGGGGCTCCAAAGATCCATATTATCGAAGTGGATTCTGGATAGCGGAGCTTCGAGGCACATGACCGAGATGAAAGCACTACTCTTTGATATCAAAGCTATTAACGGAGGGTATGTAGGCTTCGCTGGTGATCAAGGTGGCCGGATTGTAGCTGAAGGAAAACTTTCGAATGGTGTGGTGTCTTTTGATCGTGTTAACTATATCGCCGAGCTGGAGAACAATCTTCTCAGCATATCACAGATTTGCGATAAGCAGTTCACTGTTCATTTCAACGATAAGGAGTGCATGATATTGAAGCAGGGCTTCAAGATTCTTGATGATTGGATTCTCACGCGCTCCACGCGAAAACGATCTCTACGTGCTAGACATGGGTGTTACTAATACATCGTCAAAGTCGGCTCAATGTTTTGTTACAAAAGCCACAGAGAAGGATTCGATTCTATGGCACAGAAAGATGGGGCATATACATCTGAGGAAAATGAATTTTCTGGTTCACAATGACTTGGTTGAAGAAGTAAATCTTCAAAGCTTCCACATGACGGATCATTGCCTTGAATGTAAGAAATGGAAGCAGATTAAAAAGTCACATCGTAAGAAGATGCTTAACTCCATAAAGTTGCCGCTTGAACGTCTACATATGGATCTGTTCGGACCAGTAAATGTTCGAAGTATATCCGACGATCTGTATTGTCTAGTTGTCACAGATGATTATTCTCGATATTCATGGGTTTTCTTTCAAGAGTCTAAAGATGAAACGTTCGAAAATCTTGTGATTCTCTTCAAGAAACTTGAAAATCTATATCATCTCCCTGTTAGACGTATTCAAAGTGATAATGGCACGGAGTTCAAAAATACCAAGATGAAAGATTTTTGCAACGCCAAAGGAATTCTGCACGAATTCAGTGCACCTTACACTCCGCAACAAAATGGCGTAGCTGAGAGCAAGAACAGAACGTTAATCGAAAAAACAAGAACTATGCTTGCTGATTCCAAACTTCCCGCCAGCTTCTAGAGTGAGGCGGTTGCAGCGGCATGCTACACATTGAACAGGGTCTTAACAGTCAAACCGGCTAAAAAGACATGCTTCGAGATGATTAACCGAAGGAGACCAAATCTAAAGTATCTAGAACCGTTTGGTGCACTTTGTACAGTGATTGATTCGAATTGAAAATTCGATGCCAAAACGCTTGAAGGTTTCTTTGTTGGTTATGCTAGTCCGCTTAGGAGAGTTTACATTCCTACATTGAGAAGAGTGGTCGAAGCACAACATGTTGATTGCTTTCAGTACACATCTCCTATTCAGAGAAAATACGATGCGTGGTTGTTCAATTATCAAGATTTATGGAAGTCATTCGACTTGCCCGAAGAGCCATCTGAAGAAGAACTTGCAGCTCTTTGTTATATACAATAGTCGGCTAGTCAAGAACAGATTATAAGACCAATAGTGGTTAATCAACCTACTGTTGGTTCTACATCGTCTTCTGGTGCAGGTCCAAGTAATAGCGGTGTTCCAGTTGAACAAGTTTCTGAAGCAGAAGTAACACCTACTACAACTCCAGTAAATGTTTCCACTGAACCAGGAAATACTACTACAGAGCCCATTCTTTCTCATAATCAGAATTCCAACTCTGATGAAGCTCCAACTTTCGATAATGATGGAGTATCTTCCTCTGATGAAGAATCCGAGCAGATATCCAATATGTTAAACCATTCTACTAGCCCTAGCAATCAAAATGAAGCAACATCGAGTACTCCTAAAGTTGATTTGAAAGTTGATCTGAATATTACGAATCAGAATAGCACGGTTGATGTTCCTAGCGAGGAGATTCCGCGATCTTATTCATATCACCCTTCGAATAACATAATTGGAGACTTACAGACTGGTGTGAGAACGAGAAGCCAGATCAACCAAGCATTAAGTTGTTTCTATACTCGAGTGGCTCCGACTCAAGATGATTGCTATTATTCATGTTTCATATCTCAAATCGAGCCGAAGACTGTGAATGAAGCTTTGGGTGACGAGAATTGGGTAATTGTGTGCAGGAAGAGTTATTACAGTTTGAGAAACTAGGAGTTTGGAGACTTGTCGACTTACCACCAAAGAGAGAAAGCGATAGACACGAAGTGGGTCTTCAAGTGTAAGAGGCATGATCGAGGTGTGATCGTTAGAAACAAAGCTCGGTTGGTTGTCAAAGGTTTCCACCAGCAAGAAGAAATTGACTATACGGAAGTCTATGCACCGGTTGCACGTTTAGAGTCAATCCGCATTTTCCTTGCATTCGCTGCTTGGAAACGTTTTAAAGTGTACCAGTTAGATGTGAAATCTGCATTTCTCTAGTAAGCTACGTGAGCAAGTGTATGTCGGCCAACCACCAGGGTTCGTCGATCCGCTAAACAAGAACAAAACTTATCTCCTAGACAAAGCCTTATACGGATTACACCAAGCTCCGAGAGCTTGGTACGAGACGTTATCTCAACATCTCGTTGGATACGGCTTTACAAGAGGCATAGTGGACAATACATTGTTGACCAAAGAAGTCGAAAGTCATCTAATCATCGTACAAATCTATGTAGATAATGAAGAATAAGTTCGAAATGTCTTCTATGGGCGAAATGAAATTCTTCCTCGGGTTACAAGTTGATCAGTTACAAGACGGCATATTCATTCGTCAAACGAAATATGTTCATGATATTCTGAAGAAGTTTGAAATGGATAGCTCGAAGTTGCTTTCGACTCCTCTGGCTCTGAATCACGGAATTTGCATTGACAAAACAGGAACTAAAGTGGATGATACGCTCTATCGGTTGATGATAGGATCTATTATGTATCTGACGACATCTCGCCCAGATATCATGTATCCTAGCTGTCTTTGCGCGAGATATCAGTCCAGTCCCAGGGTATCGCACATGCAGATAGTGAAAATAATATTCCATTACCTGAAGGGATGTCCAAGCACCGGCTTGTGGTATCCAAAGAATGATAACTTTGATCTGACGGGATACGCTGATTCAGACTTTGGGGTGGACAAGCTGAATTCAAAGTCTACGAAGGCTGGTTGCCAGTTCTTTGGAACTCGATTAGTAACGTGGCAATGCAAGAAACAAACCACGGTCTCTCTTTCTACCTGTGATGCAGAATATATTTTTTGCTTACAACTGTTGTTCACAAATCCTATGGATTCAACAACAGATGAGGGACTTTCGATTGCAATTTCTTGATACGCCTTTTTATGTAGATAATAAGGCAGCTATCGACATTACTAAAAATTCAGTTCATCACTCTCGAACTAAACACATAGAAATTTGTATCACTTCATTCGTGACTGCTACGAAAAGATGTTGGTGTGAATTGAAAAAATCTACACTGATGAACAAAAAGCTGATTTTTATACCAAAGCTTTTCCTTAAACAAGATTTAAATATCTAATGAGGCTTAACGGTATTAAAAATTTGTTGACAGGTGTGGAGGCAGAGGTTGAATATGGATCGGACGATGAGTTCACGTGATCCACATTGGTTTGTTTTATCTTTTAGATTAGTATTTCTTAAAAAAACTAAAATACAAAAATATGTTTTTGATTTTAGGGGGGGAATATTTTGAGAAAATACAAAAACATATGAAAAATCAAAAAGTACAAAAACATGAAAAAGCCAAAAAGAATTTGGTGTCACAAAGGAAATGATAGTACATCAGTGGACTATCACAGTATGCTAAAGAATTGTAAAGTTTAAGAAGTGATAAACAAGTCTTACTGTGGATGTGTCGATAGCTTTACACGTTCAGTAAATTGTTTCTGGGATATACACTTAATTTTACAACTGCTTAAACTTGTGGATTAACATCTCTCAGATATATGGACTTAGTACTCCGAAATTTCATTTGAGAGATTGCCTGATTCTGAGATATGAGGTCTTTATAAATGATTGATATCTAGGGTATTATACAAGTTCTTCTGATTTTGTGGAAGCAATAGCCTAGAACTTCTATAATACTTTCGCTAAAAACCCCCAAAACTGCATGCAAAATTGAAAGAATCGAAAGATCTAATCATTTGCAGTGCTTAAAAGATTCCTTAAGTGGAACACACCTTAAAGTCGAGCCTTCATCTCTTTGTCGATACGGTGGTATTAACCTGAGCTCTCAAGGCTTCGCATTAACCCGGATACAGATATCAATTACACTAAACTCATCTGTAAGATGAAATCTAGGGAATCTTGATACGGGAGTATATTCTGAGATAGGAACCATAGTTGAGTCAAGTTTCATAATTCTAAACTAAGATATCTTGGAACAATTGAGAAATGTGTCAAAGTTTAAGAGGACAAACATATCGACAATTTAGGCAAACGAGTTTAAAACTTAAAGTCATCAAAAGGTCACCGGTACTGGTGATATGTCTCAATCAACTGATATGATCCTTAGAAACGAATTCACAAAAATATGTCTGTAAATATGTGTGTACACAGTTTACTTGCTTTACAGATTAAAACCAAAAAGATTTTTAGTGTGTTTTAGCATAAACTTTCAAAAATACAAAAATATTTTGTTTCTACATTAGTTTCTACAAGCCAATGTTGGAGAACAGATCTTCGAAGTCTGGTAAGGTGCTAAACTGGTGGAAATCTGATTGACAATGGGCTGGGAGCTAATCTGTAAAATATGATAAGCGAAAACGATTAAAAGTTCATTAATTTGAAACTTTAAAATTGAGAAAAACCAACAGTTTGTTCATAACGGGTCGAACAGAGGTCATTAACTTGGACTCGGCAGACGAATCGGTTAACCAAGGTCATTAACTTGGACTTGGTCAACTGAGTGGATTGTTAAAACTGGTAAAAGTTGGAAAATTAAAGGTTAAAATTGAAAATTTTGAAAAAGTTTGGTTTTGGTTTGATCAGGGCATAACTATATTGTTCTGATCACAAGTTCGCCAGGACATGTTCTAATACACTGATAGAAGGCAAGTTTGCCCGGACTTACACTGTTTTCAGTATTGTGTGTTGACAAGTTCGCCCGGACTTGTCACACTATATAAGAGACAAGTCCGCCCGAACTTCATTCATCTGTCACCAAAACACACAGAGCGAACTTGAGCGAATCTTGAGCGATTTCAAAATTGTCAATTTTGTGTTGAATTGTTGTCCAAATTGAACCTGACTCTTAGTGATTTGCACACTAAGGATCATGGCCCATGTATAAATTGAAGGATTGGACCGTAAATTGCTTGACTTTGAACGAAATGAATCTGAATCTGTTTAATCGACTTGATATAGGATGTTTTAGGATGAATTAAACCATAAAATATGTTAAACAAATATAATCGACCATAAACATGTCCTTAATTTGAATCAAAATGTCTTGAACAAGATTGTTGCAGGTTTAATTGAAAAAGATAACAAGTACGCCCAAACTTGTCAATTGGTTCTTTGAACCAAGTTCGGCCGAACTTGTCCTCAAATGTTTAATGATTGAATATCTCACAAGTTGTTGGGATTGAACCCAATGAAAGGAACAGATAATACAAAGCCAAATAACTCTATCCGAGCTTTGGTTAAACTATCAGAGGTTACAACCTTTGATGTACATACACTACTTTCCCTAAAGACTGCTCATCCTATCATCTGCCTTCACAAAGCTTCAAAGGTCTGCCAGAGTTACAAGGGTCAAAGGATAGAGATCAGAGTTTAGTCATTAGCTTAGTTAAATCAATGTAACAGTGCTAAGCACTGATAGTTAGTATTAGCAGTGTTTTCAGTTAGTTACAATTAGTTTCCTGTCAATATCAACCCTGACGTCATCAAAGATGCTCAGTGGTTAGATAGTTAGTATAAATAGGTCACTTCTGTAACAGTTTAATCTTGTCTATTAAAAGATCAACTTTCGCATATCATCTTCTCTGCGTTTTCTTATTACCAAACTGAAATTGTAAAGGCTGAGGGGAATTTTGTGAATCACATGCAAGTTTACCAACTTGAAAGCATGATGATGATGAAATCAAACAACCATTGCTTGTAGTAAAAGTTTTCCATCTTATTCCGCTGCAAATCTCTTTTCATTCAATCATTTTCCATTTTATTGAAACAAAACTACAAGTAATTTAAACTCAGATATTAACAATTGGTATCAGAGCTTGATTCATCAAATTCGATCTAACAATTGATTTGGTTCGAACATATCATCTCTCTTGCTAATCAGTTTGGTTGTTTTAGCTTGATATTCAGAGTTTTATTACGTTCAAAGTTTTTAAAACAAAATCTGTGAAAAATCAACTGAAAATGTCTCAAAACACACAGGATGCCAATTCTGGATCCTTATTCAAACCGCCGATGCTCAAAAGAAATGAATATTTCATTTGGCAACGACGGATGGGTCACATCCTTGCTCAGCAAAACACCGGTTGCTGGAGATCTGTTGCTTATGGACCACATGTTCCAATGGTTCCAAGCACAGAGGATCCAACTAAACAAGTGCCAAAAAATCCTGAAAACTTTTCAGAGCAGGATTTCCAGAAAATTAAATTGGATGCTAAGGCATTTAGCATAGTTGCTTCTGCCTTACCCAATGAAATTTATGCTGGTCTACTCCATTGCAATAGTGCAAAGGAGTTATGGGATGCACTGAAAGAGCAATTCGGTGGGACTGAGGAAGTGATTGAAAGTAACAGAGAAGTTCTAAATCAGCAGTATGAAACGTTTTTTCACTTGAAAGGAGAGTCTCTAACACAACAATTCGAACGTTACAGCTGTCTCATTAGTGAACTTAGACTGGTTAACGTGGTTTTTCCTAATTCGGCTGTCAATAGTCGTTTCCTTAGATCGTTACCAGATAAGTGGGAGACTGTAGCTTATGTAACGAGAAAATCTGTTGGGTTTAAAGAAATGTCGCTGACACAACTTCATGGGATACTCCTCACTTATGAGAGAGAGTTAAACCAGAAAAAGAAGTTGCAAGATTCTGGCAAAATGACTGATGATTACTCATTGGGTAATATAGCTCTTTTTGGCCAAGAAGAGGGATTTGGCAGCAGTAAGGACCAAAGCTATGATCATTATATAGATATTACACCTGGTGGAAACTTTGGATCTGAAACATATGCACCCAACTATGCTTTCACGGCTAGTGGGGAAAGCCAAACCTCTGACAATCTATCCTTTGAGCTGAATGATTTAGAACACATTGAACCTTCTGATCTTGAGGAAATGGATATTTTGCACCAACTGGCCCTATTGAGTGTTAGGGCTAGTATATTCTAGAAGAGAATTGATATAAAATTCCCAGGTTTGCATGGGGGGTTGAAAGTTGGGCTGGATAAATCAAAAGTCAAGTGTTATAAGTGTAATAGGCTAGGACAATTTGCCAGAGAATGCAGGTCTCAAAGTTCTGGACCAATAGTGACTCATCCTGGCCCTAGACCTCAGCACACACAAAACACTGCTCATTATTCCCAATATGCCCCTGCTCAACATGTTCAAAACACTACCCACTTTGCACATCCTGCTACCACTGTTCCAGTGCATTATGTTCAATCCAGTGCTTCACAAATTCAATATGTTCAGGCACCATCACATCCTCAAGTGCTTGTTCAACAAGCACCCATTGTTACACAACCTGCTCAAACCACTGCTTGTCCAGCAGAGGTTGGTCAACAAAGCTTTTTCACACAAAGTTATGTTGACTAGAGTAGCTTGCCTGAGGATTTGACTGATGAAAACTTTGCTTTAATGGCCAAAAAAGATGTTGAACAAGAATTTTGTTTAATCTGTGGAGATAGTGTCAAAAACTGATGAAGTTCAAGTTTGTGATGAAACAGTGGATTCAAGTGAAGAAAAAGAAAATGCTGCTGATAAGGAAAAAAACTCTCCTACTGACCCATGGAATGTTGATGTGTGTGAAGATGAGTGTGATTGTGCTCTCATGGCTGCTACAAAGGTATCACCTAAGATCCTTAAAGATCTATGTTCTGACAAATGCATCATTGCTTTTGCAAACATCAAGAAGGTGAATGAAAACCTGAGAAACAAAATTTTAGAAGATGAACTTAATTTTGAAAAACTGATTAAAGAGTTAAAATCAGAGTTAAGTGAAAAAGATTCTGAAATGAGTAGCCTAAGACATGAATCAAGCATAACCAAGGACCAACTCCAAACTATGGTTGAAAAATACCAAGTTTGTAAAAAGGAGTTAGAAGAAACCCAAATCAGTTGTGAAAAATGGGTTGAGTCCTGTAAAGGTTATGAGATTATACTTGATGCTCAGATCAAGAGCAACATTAAGTTTGGTGTAGGTTTTAGAACCTATGACCAAATTGAGAAAAATGCTGCTGAAATTGATTCTGAGTTGGTTGAAGTAGTCCCCAAAAATTTGGCTAGTGAAGAGATAAAAATCACAGATAAAGCTGGAAACAAAATTGTTTTGGAAAAACCAGAGGTTTCAGCAAAAGATAAAGAAATTGAAAAATATCAGTTTAAACCAACCTGATCAGATGAATGTGATATCTTAGAAAACTTTAAGCCAATGGACTTCACAACCTCTGATGGTACTAAAGCCCCAAAAGCACTGGTGATTCCTATCAAAGATGTGCCAGCAGAGGTTACAACCACTGCTGATAAAAAGTCTGATAGGAAAAGAAGAGTAAAAATAAAAAACCTGTTTTGTGAATTTTGTGAAAAAAAAATCATGTGGCTGCAGATTGTTTTCTTTTAAAAGCCTATGACATTAACAAAACATGTGTTATCAAAAACTCTTCAAAATGCACCATCTACAACAAAACAAATCACTCAACTCAACAGTGTGCCTATCTCAAAAACTATGAACAAAAGGTAAAAGAGATCAGGGCAAAAGCACTAGAAAGAGAAAGTTGAAGTTTTGCTGGAAATAAATCTAAGCAGATTTTAGAACAAATTGAAACATCTGTCACAAAAACCTTAAACAAAACCTTTGTTCAAAGAGAGGTGCAAGTGACAGATGCCCCACCATCAAACTCATTTCCAAGAGGGTATAGCCAACCTGCTTATAAAAAGGTTCCTCATGCTTATGAAGGTAACAAAAAGCCTTCAAAGCAAAGAGTAAACAGGCACCCTTATGGATACAATCATCTGATAGGAAATGGTCAAGAGCAGATGTTACAAGAAAATTTCAAAACCACTGACCATTGTCCTAGACTTGAGGCTGGACCATCTGTGACCCCATCCAAAGCCATTTTGGCTTTAGAGACCAATCTTAACTGATCTATTTACTTGATGTGCAGGGACCCTCTACTTGCCTTGATAGCTTATGGTATGTAGATAGTGGAGGTTCCAGACACATGACAGGATGTAGAGCCCTTCTCAAGGACTTCATGGCTCATGGGGGGTGATATATCTTTAGGTAATAACTCAAAGGGAAAGGTTTTAGGGTCTGGGTCGGTTCTGGCGGGTAAACTCAAGTTTGAAAATGTGAATTTAATTAACAATCTGAAATTTAACCTGCTCAGTGTCTCACTAATGAGTGATAGAGGATATGGATCCTTCTTCACTAAGAAAACTTGTCAAATTGTGGGACCAGAGGTTGTTAAAAAGATTGATCAAATCATTGCTGAGAGTAAAGCACAACTCACTGCACACAGAAATGGGAATGTGTATGTGGTAGAAATGCTAAAAGATAATCCTATGTCTGGAACATGCTTATTCTCATTTGCTTCTCGCAAAGAGACTGAGTTATGGCATAGAAGACTTGGACACACAAATCTTAAAACTATCACTACACTCTCAAAATAAAGTCTTGTAAGAGGTTTGCCTCACAAGCAATTTTCCTGTGATGAACATTGTGTTTCCTGTTTAAAAGGCAAACAACATAAAAGTTCTTTCAAATCAATTGAAGAGTCCAAAACAAGCCAGTGTTTACAATTGATTCACATGGACTTGTTTGGCCCAGTGCAAATCATGAGCTTAAAACACAAAAGGTATTGCCTAGTGATAGTTGATGATTTCTCTAGGTTTACATGGACCTTCTTTCGTCACTCTAAGCATGAAACTGCAGGCATTTTGCAAAACTTTGTTAAACAAGTAGAAAAGCAATTTGATCTTCCAGTAAAAATCTTTAGGAGTGACGATGGAACAGAGTTTAAAAATAGGGAGTTGGATGCTTTTTGTGAGTCAAAAGGAATTGTTAGACAATATAGCATTCCAAGAACTCCAGAACAAAATGGGGTGGTTGAAAGGAAAAATAGAACATGAATTGAATCAGCAAGAACTATGCTAGCAGATTCTGGTTTACCCTTTTCTTTCTTGGCAGAGGCTGTAAACACTGCTTACTATGTCCAAAACAGAGTTTTGATTAACCCCAGGCATCAAAAGACTGCCTATGAAATTTTGTACAAAATTAAACCTCTGATTTCATATTTTAGAGTTTTTGGTGTCCATGCTTCATTTTGAACTTAAAAGATTCCATAGCTAAAGTTACAGCAAAATTGATTGTGGTTATTTTCTGGGATACTCAAGCACTGCTAAAGCCTACAGAGTTTTTAACTCTGGGACCAAGTGTGTTGAAGAAACTTTGAATGTAAAGTTCAATGAACTTTCATCATTGAAAATCCCAGCAAATCCTGTAGAGCTTTTTGATTTAGATAAATTCACATTTGTTGATGTTTCTATCAAGCTCGACAATGCAGGTACACCACAACCATCTGAAGAAGATCAAGATCAAGGATATGACTGTATTCTTCCACAAACAAAAGTCTATTCTTCCAACAGAGGATCAGGTGCTACAAGCTCTTGTGTAAACTCTGCCACTTCTGGGTCAACTGTGGTTGATCCTCAAACCTCTGTCAGTTCACAAAATCAAACATCTGTTGATAAAAGTCCTACATTTGGGCACCAAAATCATCAGAATGTTACCTCTATACCCCCAATACCACCACCTCCATTCTCATCAGTGGCTGATACTTCAAATTCACCAACAGAGGTGAGCTCAGATGATACACATGTGCAACCATCACCTCAAAATGCTATTGTTCCTACCAAGGTGATTTGATTTATCTCAAAGCCATCCAGCAGATCAAGTTATTGGTAACATCAAATCTGGGGTGCTCACACGAAGCCAATCCCAAAATATATCTTTTTGCTGGTTTTCTATCACTCACACAGCCAGTCAAGTACCAAGAGGCACTGAAAGACAACAGCTGGGTAGAAGCCATGCAAGAAGAACTCCTTCAGTTCAAAAGACAACAAGTTTGGGAGCTTGTGCCACTGGCAAAGATGTAAGTCCAATTGGCACAAAGTGGGTCTTCAAAAAACAAAACTGATGAAAGGGGTATTGTTGTTAAAAACAAAGCAAGGCTCGTGGTTCAAGGCTACAGACAGGAAGAAGGTATAGACTATGATGAGACTTTTGCTCCTGTAGCAAGGTTGGAAGCTATTCGCCTGTTCTTAGCTTTTGCTGCTAACCACAACATAAAGGTGTATCAAATGGATAATAAGAGTGCATTTTTGTATGGAAAAATCAAAGAAGAAGTGTATGTCTGTCAACCTCCAGGTTTTGAAGTTGCATTCCATCCTGATCATGTCTACAAGCTCAACAAAGCATTGTATGGCTTGAAACAAGCACCAAGAGCCTGGTATGAAACTCTATCCATTTTTCTCTTATCCATAGGGTTTACTAGAGGTAAAATAGATAAAACCCTATTTTTAAAATAAAAAGGAAAAGATTTGATGCTTCTCCAAATTTAGGTGGATGACATCATTTTTGGATCCACAAGCACTACTATGTGTGAAGAGTTTCGAAAACTAATGGCAGCAGAGTTTGAGATGAGTGCAATGGGTGAGCTCCAATGTTTTCTTGGTCTTCAAGTTAAACAATTGCACAATGGTACATTTATCCATCAAAACAAGTATGTGAAAGAACTTCTTAAAAAGTTTGATATGTATGATTGTAAACCATGTAGCACACCCATGGCAACCGCCAAGCTAGTCACCATTGATGGTAAAGATGACCTTGTTGATCAAACTCTTTATAGAAGCATGATTGGGTCTTTATTGGACCTAACTGCATCAAGGCCAGACATCATGTTTGCAACATGTGTTTGTGCCAAATCACAGGCATTACCTAGAAAGTCTGATCTTATTGCTGTAAAAAGGATTTTCAGATACATAAAAGGTGCTCCCACACTTGGTATCTGGTATCCAGCTAATGGAAATATTGAGCTTTCAGGTTTTTCAAATAGTGACTTTGCTGGGTGCTAAACTACAAGGAAGTCCACATCAGGAGGATGTCAATTCCTAGGTGATTGTCTAGTGTCTTGGCAAAGCAAAAAGCAGGTTGCAGTTTCAACATCCATTGATGAGGCAGAGTATATTGCTGCTGCTAGCTGCACTGCTCAACTCTTGTGGCTTCAAAACCAGTTGTTGGATTTTGCTGTAACTGCACTAAAGACTCCACTCAAATTGGACAATCAAGCTGCTGAAAACATCATTAAAAATCCAGTTTCTCACTCAACTACAAAGCACATTGACATCAGACATCATTTTGTCAGAGATTGCTATGAAAAAGGTTTGATTTCTTTGCATCATGTCCATACTTCAGATTAATGGGCATATGTTTTAACCAAGGCGTTGGATACATCTACCTTTGAAAAATTGATCTCAAGAATTTGAATGCTAAACATGGATTAAAAACAAGGTTTCTTGTAAATCCATGTGTACATAGCATCAAAATGTTTTCAGAAAATTAAAAATTCCTTAAAAATAGTTAAATTGAAATTTTTCAATAAATCTTTAAAAGTCTGATCATAACATCTGATTGCTCAAAACCTCTGATAGGCTTCAAAATCTTATCCACTGTTAAAGTGTATCCTCTAACTTCTATTTTTACCACTTTTTTCAAAAACACTGATAGCTATCCACTGATAGTGTTAAAAATCAGTATTGTCCAATCCTCTATCCTAAAACAGTGGTTTGCCACCTCAACGGTTACTTTTCTTATCAAAGGTTACACGTGGACAGATGTTAGCCATCAGATCTTGCAAACAAATGCCACGTCATGTTCACTTTTTCAAAACCCCATTAAAACCTTGTTTTATCCTTCATCAGTGTTTACCCTAAACTGTGTCGATTACAAAAATCTCAAAACAGCTTTTCTCTCTAACACTATGGCTCCCAAATCAAAATCTTTAAAAAAATCAACTCAAGAACTTCTAGCTTACACTCTCATAATCAAAACTCCACACAATTACACCGCCATACTTGAAGAAAATGACGCAAATACACGCTACCATCCAATGATTTGAATTTTGCAAAAGTCGAAATTCAAGCACATGTTAACAGTCAAAACCCCAATTTACATTGATTCTCTTAGAGATTTTTGGAAAAATGCAAAGGTTCACTCATCTGCTGCTGGTGTTCCTTACACAATAATCTCAAGAGTAGGGGGAGTGTTGATGCAAATTAGCCCCCAATCGATCTCTCAAGTTTTCAAGTTAAATTATATACAACATCTTGTGTCATTTCCTCAAAATGAGATCCAAGCAGAGTTTTTGGAAAGAAGTTATGAAGGCCAGATGAAAGGTATGATCATTTTTAAACCTAACTTTCCTGCTGAGATGAGATTTTTCTTTCACACAATTCTTACTTGTCTCTCAGCAAAAACCACTGCTTTCAATGAAATTCCATTGAACATGCAATATCTGGGGTATGCAATTTTAACTGATACAGATTTTAACTACTCTCAGATACTGTTCAATGATCTTGTGACAAACTTTAAAATATTGAAAAAAGAAAAGCTTTTTTAATTTATCCATGTTTTCTGAGTGTTTACCTACAGGATCAAATCAAAGGTCCTGAAAGTAAACAAGGCGTTGTGACTAGCCCAGGCCGCCTTAATCATGAAACTTTCACAAGAATAACAAACCAAGATAAAGTTGTGAAAACACAAGTAGAGGAGGTTGAGCAAGTTTTACCTGAACAAAATGTTCAGACTCAACCTCTTGCTACTGAGCCCACTGCTCTTGGTGATCAGGGCACCACAACCGCTCACCTGAAGCCCACACCAAAAATCTCCAAAAAGAAAACCAAAACAATCTCCAAAAAGCCCACCAAACCCAAAAAGGGTCTTCTGGAAGATGAGATCCCGGAGGTTAACCCTGTGACAGCACCAAAGTCACAAAACACTGCTGCTACTTCTTCACAGCAGATGGTTCATAGATCTCAAACCGGCTTTGAAACTCCTCCTTCTTCCTCACAAAAGGAAAAGGTTGTAGACACAGGGACACCACTTTATGAAGCTCTAGATCCACTTGGTTCTATCTTCCACAGCCCCTCTCCCAGGGCACTATCGCTTTCTACACAGCCACCTTCACCAATACCTTCACTTCCACCTACTATTTTACCATTGATGAATGCAATTGAATTGGAGCAGACACAAACCAGCACTTCTCAACAACCTATTACCGAGAATATACTTCATCAAGAGGCTGGGTCTGACTCTTTGTTCATTGCTAGCCCATTAGAAAATGAAGAGGCTACATCCCTTGGGTTACATGTAACCCTTGGTGATAGTTCAACACAAGCAGCCACTACAATTGTTGAACTCCCAAGTTCTCAGTTGGACAGTGGTTTCATTAATAAGACTTGGTTGAAGGCAACCACTGTTGAGGCAACAACTGTTACCTCTATTGTGGGAAGTCCCCAGTACCAAGACAAAGGGGCATCTATGTTTAAAGTTGGTCCTAAAACCACTGCTCATGATGACATAGATATAACTACCACCACTGGTAGGAGTTTAGAAGATCCTATTAAATTAGGTGATGATCTAAAATATCAGGGTTTGACGGAGAGAGTTACTAAGATAGAAAGTTCTATTGATGAAATCAAAAGTTTACTGAAGCAGATGATAGCTACAAAAAGTCAACCCTCTGTTCTATCCATTGTTGATCTCAAAGAAGCTCTTAACCCTCTGTTTCAACATCAACAACATTATTTTGATCTACAACGCAAGCATCAGATGAATGTTAGAAACATGGTTGAATCAAGGTATCAAGACACTGCAGCAGACATTAAAGCCATCAAAGCTCATCTACTCACAACCACTGGCCATGCACCTCCTACGGTTATATTTGTTACAACAGATGAAGCCAAAAAGGGGGAGAAACCTTTGGGAAACAAAAAGCTGACAATAGATGATGACAAGGCCAGACCTACCTTAAATATTCCAAGGCCTAATGGTTCAAAGAAGAAAGATTTGACTGATGAAATTGTGGCCAAGGCAAGGGCTAGTCACAAGAAGAATGTGATTGAGGAGAGCAGAGTGTTGGTTGAGAAAAAGATTGATCAGCAAAAAGAAAAAGGAGAGGTTGGTACTTCATCAAAAAGAACACCTGCTAGAAAAGCCAGGCAACCAACATCCACACCTCCTAAAACTAAGCCTTCAACCAATTCAACCATCAAAATCTCTGCCTCTCAAAAACCTATCACATCTTCAAAACCACAACCCACATCCACACAAGCAGATGTTACAGCAACTGTTGTGTCAACATCTATTGATACAGAAGAGGTTGCAACAAATGCAACTCCATCCACTGCCATGATCACATTTCCCACATCAACTCAACCATTATCCACACCACCAAAAATCCCACAACCACCATCACCCACTCTAAGGTTTAAAAGGAGGAAATCACAAAAGTGATAAATGATGATGAGATATCTACACCTCTTCCACTATCATCAACACCAATGACCTCCACATCAGTGATTACAACATCTTCAACTCTTCAAGTTACTCCAGCATCAAAGTTATATCCTCTTGATTTACTAGCAGTCAAGGAAGAGATCCTAAGTTTCTTTTCAGAGGATGACCTTGACGAAAGAACAATCCTATCCCTTGATGGCTATCCAAGAACAGCAAATGTTGATGCTTACCTGGAACTAAAAAGGAAGCAAGCAGAGGATATTGCCAAAAGAGAATCAGCTGGTAAAGATGATAGAGAAATATAGATTGTCATGTCCTTTCAACGGAGCAAAGTCACCATTTTACAAAACTATGTCAAGAACCTGAGCAACCAGATTTCAGAAAGGGAAGATAAGCTGGACAAAAGTGAGCTCATTGAGTACATCATAGAAAACAAGAAGCATAAGGCAACAAGGCCACAGTTCAGGGATTGGAGCTTGGCTGAGCTAAGAGAAGAAATCAGTAGAATACAAGAAATGTCAAAAGATCCACTTAAAAGGCCAACTCCTCCTAACTGGGATTTATACAAGAAAGATGTGTCTGAAAGAGACCTGAAGTTGAAAAGAATGAAGAATGAACTGATTCAGAATCACTATGGTTCAAAGAACCAAGTGATGAGACGGGGTGAGGTCAGGGTGATAGACACTTACAAAAGTTTGGAAGAGAGGAGGAAAAAGGATCCATCCATGCCTCCTAAGCCTGATTATTCAAAAGAAGATTATATCCTCATAGCTCAACTCTCCAAAAAGTCCAGCTCAACATCTTCCTATTCCACACTTGCCCTGTTACACAGAAAAAGGCAAGGGGAGATGTCTGAAAAGACTGACAAAGATTTTGAGGATACATTTATCAAAGAAGGCATACAGAACATGATTGATTATCCAACAGATGATAGAAGTGCCAAGCTAGCCAAAGATCTATCACAAAAAGATCCTGCTCAAACCTCAACAATAAAAGCTCCTTCAAGAAAACCATCAGACCCAAAATTCTAAAATGGAAGGTCGATAAAGACACCCATTAATTGACACTGCTCAAGTCTGATGGTGCAGCCACTAAACTATCCGTGGAAGCTGCTTATGAGCTTACAATAGAAGACTTCCAAGAACTACTATGTTTAGAGCTGGAGAAGGATGTTGATGACATGGAATCTCTTAACTTTGAACGTCAATTCAAAGGTCAAATAAGAGAATTCCTTCTTATGAATAAAGACCAAGAATAAAGTGTTTTTGGCATCATCTGTTCCAGGGGAGATTGTTGGGATTGAACCCAATGAAAGGAACAGATGATACAAAGCCAGATTACTCTATCCGAGCTTTGGTTAAACTCTCAGAGGTTACAACCTCTGATGTACATACACTGCTTTCCCTAAAGACTGCTCATCCGATCATCTGCCTTCAAAAAGCTTCAAAGGTCTGCCAGAGTTACAAGGGTCAGAGGATAGAGATCAGAGTTTAGTCATTAGCTTAGTTAAATTAATGTAACAGTGCTAAGTACTGATAGTTAGTATTAGCAGTGTTTTCAGTTAGTTACAATTAGTTTCCTGTCACTATCAACCCTGACGTCATCAAAGATGCTCAGTGGTTAGATAGTTAGTATAAATAGGTAATTCTGTAACAGTTTAATCTTGTCTATTAAAAGATCAACTTTTGCATATCATCTTCTCTGCATTTTCTTATTACCAAACTGAAATTGCAAAGGCTGAGGGGGAGTTTGTGTAATCACATGCAAGTTTACCAACTTGAAAGCATGATGATGATGAAAACAAATGCCATTGCTTGTAGTAAAAGTTTTCCATCTTATTCCGCTGCAAATCTCTTTTCATTCAATCATTTTCCATTTTCTTGAAACAAAACTACAAGTAATTTAAACTCAGATCCTAACACAAGTTCGCCCGAACTTGTCTAATGTTTTCAAATTCATAATTTTTTAACAAGTTCGCCCGAACTTGTTTCAAAATCAATGAAATCTGTTCAAGACAAGTTCGCCCGGACTTGATAATTTCTGATGTTTAAATGTCTATCAAGTTCGCCCGAACTTGATGTAATGTTTTGTGAAAATTGTATAATTGCTAATTTTGTCTCGATTCTTGTGTTTGCAGAATATCCAGCTTTCGTTCAATAAATTTCACAACACTTGCGTCACACTCGACAAGACGGTTTGTCCATCATTGGAAGCATACGACAGTATTATTGATTTCATGACGCGTATTCCGATAAACAAGGCGATCACGGAGAAGACAGTGGTGTATAGATCTCACATTTACAGATTTTGGAGCTCAACATCACTAAAGGAAGATAACACAGTGATCGGATCAATTGTTCGCATTGGAAATGAAGATAAAGAGCTGACAGTGACTGAAGCAGATATCCGCAAAGTGTTAAATTTCAATGACGACAAAGATGATCCAATGTTACTCGATGAGAGGATGGTTCATGGATGTTTTTGCAGAATGGGATATAAAGGCAACGTGAATGAATCTACGTTGAAGAAAGGGGGAGTTCCTAATCCCTACAAGTTTTTGATGCATGCGATTATACATGCATTCAGCCATCGTAAAGCGGGTTTAGACGACGTTCAAGATTATATGGCGTGTATAGCTACAGCGCTAGTTCTAAACAAGAAGTTCCACTTCTCGAAGCTCTTATTTACTCACATGAAGAATAATATGGAAACGAGTAGGCTTGTTATGTATCTGAGATTTGTGCGGATGCTTATCGATGACAAATTCAAGAAGATTGCAAAGGATCCTAACGACATTTTATATCTTAGCCATATGGATGAAGTTACAGTCAAGAAGCTTATCACATTTCAAAAGCAAGCTTTAGCGCCGGTTGCAAAGCCACTATTTGGTGCTATTGTTTCTGCTGATTATATTGCACCGCCTGAATACAAGTGGCGTAGAGAAGGTAGTGGTGATGAGAAAGAGGTGAATGCTGAAGAAGAATGGCTATCAACGTTCAAAGAAAAGCACAGTGATTGGTTCTTGAAGAAATTAGTTTAAGAGAAAAAGAAAACTTCTAGAAAGTCAAAGAAAGTCGACACTATGCTGATTGATGAAGAAGAACCTGAGAATGTACAACCTGAAGCTGGTTCGAGTATTGTTGTTAATGTTGAGAGTCAAGAAACTGAAAAAGAGACTCAAGATGATGATGTTATTTCTGCGACGTCTGACAAAGACGAAGATAGTGATGATTCTCTCGAGAAAGTAACGAAGAAGGCTATCGCAGAAAAAAAATCAGAAAAGGTAAAAGAAGGTGATGCTGCCTATGAACCGGGTTCTGAGAAAGGTTCAGATGAGGAGAGACCAAAGAAAAAAGCTAAGCGTGTTAAGTCTTCTGCTAAAGATTCAACATTGAAAACTACAGGTTCTCCAAGCACAAAAGGAAGAAAAGCTGCACAAAAGCCAAAAAGCCTTCGTTATGTTTGTCAGAGAAAGAAAAGCACAGAAGTTACACAAGAACCTTCTAGTGCAAAAGAAACAGGAGCTACACAAGAACCTCCTGCGGCTAAAACAGTTCAAACATCTGATGTTCAAGAGACTAATGTGAAAACAGGAGTTACACAAGAACCTCATGAGTCTGATTTGCTTGAAATACCGATCATAGAGTCACAAGAACC
Source organism: Scalesia atractyloides (assembly GCA_947069175.1). Taxonomy (NCBI): domain Eukaryota; kingdom Viridiplantae; phylum Streptophyta; class Magnoliopsida; order Asterales; family Asteraceae; genus Scalesia; species Scalesia atractyloides. Next base: position 30,752,632 of record CAMTDV010000018.1, on the reverse strand, counting down.
TCCAACATCATCACTGCCTGAAAGTTCAATTCCATAAGAAGTTCCAGTTCATACACCAAAGAGTACTCCAAAGTCGACACCAAAGAATACTCCAAGGTCAAAGCTTTTTGGAAATATCCCTGATGAGCCAGTTGACATTCAAGATCTGAATGATTTCTTTCCAGACACAAATGTTGATGAACTTGAGAAAAGAGTCAAAGTTCTGGAAGATAAGGTATCGAAGAATGAAGCTGAAAAAGCTGATTTGGAACAGATGGTGAAACAAAGCAAAGTCGAGAAAGAAATTCTAAATGACAAAGTGAAATTTTTTGAAGGTGATCGTGGATACCTGAAAGCACTGATTGAAAGTCTGCAAGATGCGAATGAAAGATTGCAAAAAGAGATTGCTGAATTACGATCAGAGAGGGATTGAATGATAGAAGGTTTAATCAACTGCAGAAAGTGTTTTCGAATAGTCTGGGGATTGATTTTACTACTGAATATGAAAGATTGGATTTACAAGAGGCGAAAGAGAAAGCAGAGAAAGAACTCGCAGCACAAGGTAAAGGCAAGCATGTGATTGAAGGTATGCCTGAGACAACAAAGCCTGTGATTGAATATGCAAAAGCTTCCGAGTCTGAAATCATTCCTGAAAAAGAAACATAACAAAAGGACGATGAAGAAGCTGAGGACAATGATAATGATGATGAGCCTGAAGATAATCCGAAAGATGATTCCGATAACGATGATGGTAATAACGATGATCAAGGTGGAGTTGGTTTGAAAATTGTTGATGCAAAGGTAACTGATGAGTTTGATTTTTCCTCACTACTGAATGATGATGTTAATATGATGGAAGATCAAATTAAGGGGGAGCAAACAGGGCAAACAAATGATGATATGATAGATGCGATCGTTGCAATGCCTGTTGCTGCTATGCCTGCGAAGCCAATGGTTCTAATATTGGAACATAATGTTAAAGAAGGAGAATTTGTTCACAACATGACGAAGGAAGATCTTGCAAAGCTGCTGAACGTTAATGCTGAATCATTTGATTTTGATTTTGAAGAAGAAGTTGTAAATATTGATACATTCGAGCCAAATGAGTAATGCTATAAAAGAAGATCTGATGCTGATGATCACGACAGAGTCATTATTGAAGATAGATCAGATGATGAATAGGATGAAGCAGAAAAATATGTTGGTTTGAATACATATAGTTTTCCTACGTTTGAAGAGATGTACGAACAACTGAATGAGGATATGTTGAAAGAAAAAATAGCAGAGTCTGTTCATGAAGAAAAAGTTCTGAAGCCTATGACTAAAGAAGAGATTGCAAAAGCTAAGAAGTCCTTGTTTAAAGAGATGCCTAGAGAAAGAAAGTTTCGAACACCGTTTGCATTCTTTACCATAGATGCAGATAAGTCATTAGGTGATATCCTAAGTTGGGGGTGGTTGAAAGAGTTGAACGTATATACCATTAAACGAGAATTCGGAGTGCAATACTTTCGATACTTGCAGATTTCAGTATGCTACCTTACTGGGATGTGGAGGAGTTAGTGCAGACAAGGAATGTGAGTTATCACATGAAGTTTATTGATCAGTTATTGTTGAAGATGATAAAGTTTGAAGCAACGTAAGGATTCTAGTAATGGAAACCGTTTATACCAAAGCGCCGAATCAAAACAAACAAGAAAACGGGTAAGAAAAATATAACGTTTATTATGAACCGTCCGCGTGCGATGAAGAACATGCCCTTGATGCCAATTGAACAAGATTTCTATCCTTTGTTCAAGTGGTGGCAAGTTGATCCTACAACATGTGAAGCTGTTATAGTATTGAATTCGAAGATCATTTGGATATTACGAAGGAAAGATCAGCTGAAGTGTTACAGACAGGAAGATTTTGGGGGTTATGGAGAACGATACGCATACTAGACCCGATGTGGTTAGTGAATTGTTCTATGGAGGATATTTGATGTCTATTCTTCAACAAGATTTGTTATGAGAAGCGTGAAAAGGTACAAGCAATGCAGTATCAAAGGGTTGTTAATGTTTGGTACGCTCATGGCGTAAATTCAGGAAGGATGTGGGAGTCTAGCTGGATAGTGTTAGAACGCAAAGAGTTTCTAAAGGAAGAAAGGCGTCTAGAACGTTTTCAAGAAAAGACTAAGGAGGCAAGGCTTAGACGTTTTCAGTTCATGACAAAGACGCCACCTAAAGATCAAACGTTGATTCCTATGCAAGAAAGAAGAAAGAAACCGTACAAGAATTTCTTTGAGCGCTGCAGATAAATATAAGAATTTTAAAGACTGATAAAGACGAAGAAGATATCCAAGGGGGAGTCTGTTAATACAGTATGTCAATGTCTTAGTCTTTTATCTAGTCTGTTTAGATTAGATTAGATTATGTTAGAAAACGGAGTATTTATGTAAATAGTTAGTCAAGTTCGCCCAGAATTATGATGTTGGAACAAGTTCGACCGACCTTGTTCAACAAGTTCGCCCCAACTTGTGATATCCCCAGCGAACTTGTGCAACTATAAATAGGTGCCTCTAGGATCTCATTTTTAACTTTGGCTAACTTGAGGCGAAGCTCTGCCGGATCCGGAACTTGAATGTATTTGACTTTAAGATCAATAAACAGACAGTTTAACGAGTAATTCTTGCATATATGATTAACATGTCACTTAGTTTCCGCCTATTTGGACATTAGATACCAATTTAGGTTCCTGTGCTATCAAGGGGCGATCTAACACAAAGAAACCTCACATACACGTACCTGTCACAAGCCCACAGTGCGTGGTTGTGCCACCTACTTAGCATGGTGTAAAAATCTTGCCTAGGCTCCGAGTACTCTCCGAGCATCTTTGATGAAGTCAGGGTTTGATAGTGACTGCTAACAATAACTAACTAACTCTGACCTCTGATAAGCTAACCACTACTAATGCAAACACTGTTACATTAATATAAGAGAAACACTGATAACCCTAACATTGTTGGTCTTCATCAGCAGTTACACAACAGAGCTTGTAGTCAACAGATCTTGTAATGCAGTTATAGCTGGATCAGTGGCTTGCATCAGAGGTTGTAAACTATGTTATTCTAAATCAATCCTCTGATGTATTTTTGGCTTTATATCATCTGTTCCTTTGATAGGATTCAATCCCAACCGTTAATGATAGATAACATGCATAATAGGGTCCTAATATGTATAAATAAGTAGCATAACAAGTAGCATGTTTAAGGATTGAGTATTTGTATAAGATTGTTTGTATGCGTGGTTGTTAATTTAATATTGATACATGCTACAACCCAAAGTGATTCAAAGCGTAAAACGGGTCAAGTATACTCACGGTTTGCAAAGATATTTCCACAAATGTAGTGAGTTGATTTCGAGAAGATGGAATCACCAAGTTACCCTAAAAGGATAAACAAAGGTGTGTGAGTTCATGGAGTTTGATGACGGGATTGTATTCGGGAAGTTATAAATATGAAAATACATGAAATATACATTTCCTTAGATACTCATTTGTTCTGTGCTTTAGTAACAGATGTTTCAACAAGTTCAAAGGTCTACTTAGATTTATTTCTAGCAGAGCTTGAACTTTGATTTTCAAGAGCTTTTGATTTAATTTCTTTTACCTTATTGTCAAAGGTTTGAAGGTAAACACACTCTTGAGTTTTGTGGTTTGTTTTCCCACAGATGATACATTTTGAAGAATTAGGTATTATACATGTCTTGTTGATATCATATGCATTTAAAAGAAAACAGTTTTCAGTGACATGATTTCTTTTCTCACAAAAATCACAAAATAGGTTTTTGACCTTTTCTTTCTTCTTTCCATTCACAGACTTCTTTTCAGCAGATGATGTAACATTTGCTGGAAGATCTTTAATGGGAATCACTCTTGCTTTTGGTGTTTTGACACCTCAATGGTTGAAAAGTCCATTGGCTTGAAATTTTCGAGAATGTCACACTCATCAGACCATGTGAGTTTAAATTTATATTTCTCAACTTCCTCAAAAATTGAGGATCCCTCATGTTTTTCTAAAGTGATTTTGTTTCCATTTTTATCAATGACTTTAATCTCTTCTCCAGGCAAATTTGTTGGCACAATTTCAACCACCCCGGATTCATTTCTGGTAACACTTTCAGAAACTTGGTCATTTTTCCTAAAACCTATGCCAAATTTATGTTACTTTTGATTTGGTTTTCAAGCATGACCTCATAACCTTTGTAAGATTCTACCCACTTCTCACAAGTGATTTGGGTAGATTCCAACTCCTTTTTGCAAACTTGGTATTTTTCTATCATAGTTTGGAGTTGATCTTTGGTTATGCTTGCCTCATGTTTTAGACTGCTAATTTCAGAATATTTGTTTATCAATTTTGTTTTCAACTCTTTTGTGAGTTTTTCAAAATTTAACTCACCTTCTAAAATTTTGTTTCTAAGATTTTCATTCACCTTTATGATGTTAGCAGAAGCTATTATGCATTTTTCAGAACATAGATCTTTAAGGATCTGAGGTTATACCTTAGTAGCAGCCATCATGGCACAGTTACAATCACCTTCACACACCTTTGAATCCCATGGATCAGACAGAGAGTCATTTTCTTCATCAACATTCTCTTTTGTAACCAGTGTTTCCTCGTGAACTTCAGACTCATCATATTTAGACACTTCTTCCACAGATTCATCACCCTCAACTATTGTGTCTAGAGCCATAAAGCAAAAATCATTTTCAAAATCATTTTTGGTTACTAAAGCAAAGTTTTCATCAGTTAACTCCTCAGGCAAGCTACTCCAATCAACAAAACCTTGAGTGAAAAAGCTTTGTTGATTAACCTCTGCCGGAGTAGTGGTTTAAGTAGCTTGAGTAACATGAGGTGCAAGTTGCAAATGCACTTGAGGAGATGGTGCTTGAACATACTGAATCTGTGGAACAGTGGTTTGAACATAATGCACAGGAACAGTGGCAGCAAGGTGTGTAAAATGTGCAGTGTTTTGCATTTGAGAAGCAGGGGTATATTGGAATAATGGGCAGTGCTTTGTCTGTGTTGAGGTCAGGAACTAGGGTATGTCACAATGGGTCCAAAATTTTGAGATCTACATTCCCTATCAAAGTGTCCTAACCTGTTACACTTAACACTTAATCTTTGATTTCTCTATCCCAACCTTCAACCCCCCATGTAACCCTGGAAATTTTCTACCAGTTCTCTTGTAAAATATACTAGCTCTAACACTTAATAGAGCCAGTTGGTGCAAAATGTCCATTTCTTCAAAATCAGATGGTTCAAAGTGTTGAAGACCGTTCAACTGAAAGGAAAGGTTGTCAGAGGTTTGGATTTCCCACTTGCAGTAAACACATAGTTGGGTGAGTAAGAATCAGAGTTAAAATTTCCACCAGAAGTTGTGTCCATAAAATGATCATAACTCTGATCCTTTCCACTGCCAGAACCCTCTTCTTGGCCTAAAAGTTTTGTGTTACCAAAAGTATAACCATCAGCAACCTTGCCTGATTCTTGCAACTTCTTTTTCTGGTTTAACTCTCTCTCATACGTGAGAAGTCAACCATGAAGCTGTTTAAGATTCATTTCTTTAAACCCGACAGATATTCGTGTCACGAAAGCTATGGTATCCCACTTATCTGGTAACGATCTTAAGAAACGACTATTGACAGTCGAATTAGGAAGTTCAATATTAACTAACTTAAGCTCACTTATGAGACAGCTAAATTGCTCGAACTGTTGGGTTAGGGACTCTCCTTTGACATGACATAAAGTTTCACATTATTGATTCAGGACTTCTCTATTGTTTTCAATCACTTCCTCAGTACCACCGAATTGCTCTTTCAAGGCATCCCACAACTCCTTTGTACTATTGCAGTGGAGTAGGGCCAGCATAGATGTCGTATCCATATATCTGCGGCAGTATCCATATATCTGACTCAACCATGTTTCTAACCTATTGCATTTGATGTTTGTGCTGAAGATCAACATAATATTTTTGTTGTTGAAATAGAGGGTCTAAGGCTTGTTTGAGATCAGCAGTGGATAGGACAGAGGGTTGGCTCTTTGTAGCTAACAACTACTTCAGTAAATCCTTGATTTCCTCAACAGGGCTTTCAATTTTGGTAACTCTCTCTGTCAAATCCTGATATTTTAGATCATCACCTAACTTAATAGGATCATCTGAACTCCTACCAGAAATTGTAGTTTTATCTATGTCATCATAAATAAGAGTCTCAACCCCTGTTTCAAACATAGATGCTCATTTGTCTTGGTACTGGGGACTTCCCACATAATCAGAGGTCACCGTAGTAGCCTCCACAGTGGTTGCCTTCATCAGAGTCTTAGGAATGTAACCATTGTCCAAAGGTAAACATGGGAGTTTAGCAATTGTAGTGTCTGCTCTTGATGAACTATCACCTAAGGTTACATGTAACCAAAGGGATGTATCATCTTTAGTTGTTGATGGGTTAGCAAAGAATAAAGAAGTAGACCCAGTCACTTGTTGGAGTATATTCTCATTAATAGGTTGGTGAGAAGAACTGGTTAGTGTCTGTTCTAGTTCAATTGCATTCAGCAAAGGCACTATGGTAGGTGGCAGTGATTTTGTTGGTGAAGGTTGAGGTGCAGAAAGAGACATTGCCTTGGGAGATGAGCTATGGAAGATAGAACCAAGTGGATCCAGAGCTTCATAATTTGGTGTCCCTGTGTTTACAATCTTTTCCTTTTATGAGGAAGAAGGAGGAGTTTCAAAGCCAGATTGAGATTCTAACATCTGCTGTGAAGAAGTAGCAGCAGTGTTTGCAAGTGTTTTTTTGTGTTATCACTGTGTTAACCTCTGGGATCTCATCTTCTAGAGGGCCCTTTTTGGGTTTGATGGGTTTTTTGGAGATTTTCTTTGGTTTCTTTTTGGAAATTGCTGGTGTGGGTTTCAGGGCAGTGGTTGTAGTGCCCTGATCACCAGGAGTAGTCGGCTCAGCAGCAAGAGGTTGAGAGTGAACATTTTGTTCTTGTAAAGTTTGCTCATCTTCTTCTGCTTGTGTTTTGGAAACTTTATCCTTATTTGTTATTCGAGTAAAAGTTTCATGAGTTAGGCTGCATGGTTGTGTAACAGCGCCTTGTTTAACATCATTATCAGGTAACTGATTATGAAGATAAACACTTAAGAAACATGGATGTATCAGAAAAGCTTTCCTTTTTTCAATATTATTAAAATTTGCCACAAGATCATTGAACAGTATCTGAGAAAAGTTAAAATCTGATCCAGATAAAAATGGCATAGCCCAGATACTGAATGTTCAATGGTAATTTATTAAAAGTTGTGGTCTTTGCTGAGAGACAAGTTAAAAGATTGTGAAAGAAGAATCTCATTTCAGCAGGAAAATTGGGTTTGTAGATTGTCATACCTTTAAGTTGACCAATGTAACCCCTTTCCAGAAATTCGACATGCATCTCATTTGTAGAGAATGACATAGGATGTGCCATATCATTCAATTCGAACACTAGAGAAATAGATTGAGGGCTAATTTGCATCAATGTTTTGCCCACTCTTGATATAATAGCATAAGGAACATCTTTTTGAGAATGAACCTCTGCGTTTATCCAAAATTGTCGTTGTGCTTCTTGATAAATTGGGGCTTTGGCGGTTAATAATGCTCATATTTTGATTATTTCAAGAGTTTTATCATTGAATGATATCTTGTGTTTGAATCGGTTGCCTCAAGAATTGTTGTATAGCTGTGAGGAGTTTTGATTATGAGGGTGAATGGTGGTGGTTCTGGTGTGGATTTCGCTTTAGATTTAGCTTTGGGTGCCATGATTTAGGAGAAAACCGTTTTGAGAATTTTGAATTCAACACGGCAAAGTGAAACTGCTATTATGAATAAAACAGGGTTTTATAGGGTTTTAAAAAAGTGATGATGACGTGTCATCTGACGCAAACAAATGACGAATAACATCTGACCACGTGTAACCTCTGTTTGACAATGGAAAATAGTTGTTTGGATAAACACTGTTTGAGAACATGGGCAGTGGATGTGAACAGTGTTTTTAAAACTATCAGAGGATACACTTTTGATAGTGGATAGACTTTTCTAAACGACTAGTGTTTTGATGCTATCAGTGGTTTGAAACAGACTTTAAGGATTTATTGAAAAATTAAATTTTAAGTTATTTTTAAGGATGAAATTTTGATTTTCTAAAAACATTTTTATGCTATTTACACATGGATCACTAGAAAAACTGTTTTTAATCCATGTTGAGCATTCCAAACCTAGAGATCAAGCTTTCAAAAGTAGATGTATCCAATGCTTTTGTTAGAACATATGCTAGCTGGTCCTTAGTATGGACATGTTGTAAAGAAATCAAACCTTTTTCGTAGCAATCCCTCACAAAGTGATGTCTGATGTCAATGTGTTTTGTTGTTGAGTGAGAGACAGGATTTTTGATGATATTTTCTGCTGCTTGACTGTCAATTTTGAGAGGAGTCTTTAAAGCAGTGATACCAAAATCCAGAAGTTGATCTTGAAGCCACATGATTTGTACAGTGCAACTTGCAGCAGCAATGTATTCAGCCTCAGCAGTGGATGTGGAAATTGCAACTTGCTTTTTACTTTGCCAAGACACTAGGCAATCACCTAGTAATTGGACACCTCCTGATGTGGACTTCCATGTTGTCTTGCATCCAGCAAATCACTATCTTATTAACCTGAAAGCTCAATATTTCCATTAGCAGGATACCAGAGTCCAAGTGTGGGAGCACCTTTTATGTAACTGAATATCCTTTTGATAACAATAAGATCAGACTTTCTAGGTAGTGACTGGGATCTGGCACAAACACAAATTGCAAACATGATGTCTAGCCTAGAAGCAGTTAGGTACAATAAAGACCCAATCATACTTCTATAAAGTGTTTGACCAACCAAGTAATCTTTATCAACAACAGTGACCAGCTTTGAAGTTACCATGGGTGTGCTGCAAGGTTTACAATCAACCATATCAAACGTTTTAAGCAGTTCTTTGACATACTTATTTTGATGGATAAAAGTACCATTATGCATCTGTTTAACTTGTAAACCAAGGAAACATTGCAACTCACCCATTGCACTCATTTCAAACTCTGCTGCCATGAGTTTTCTGAACTCTTCACACATGGCAGTGCAAGTGGATCCAAAAATGATGTGATCCACATAAATTTGGACAAGCATCAAAGCTTTTCCTTTCCATTTTAAAAACAAAGTTTTATCAATTTTACCTCTTGAAAAACCTATGGATAAGAGAAAAGTGGATAGAGTTTCATACCAGGCTCTTGGTGCTTGTTTAAGACCATATAGTGCTTTGTTTAACCTGTGCACATGATCAGGATGAAATGCATCTTCAAATCTAGGAGGTTGGCACACATACACTTCTTCCTTGATCTTTCCATACAGGAATGCACTTTTGATGTCCCTTTGAAACACTTTGATGTTGTGGTTGGCAACAAAAGCTAAGAACAGTCTGATGGCTTCTAACCTTGCTACAGGAGCAAAGGTTTCATTATAGTCAATGCCCTCTTCCTGTCTGTAGCCTTGAACCACGAACCTTGCTTTGTTCTTGACAACAATACCCCTTTCATCTGTTTTGTTCTTAAAGATCAACTTTGTGCCAATTGGACTTACATCCTTAGGCAGTGATACAAGTTCCCGAACTTGTTGTCTTCTAAACTGAAGGAGATACTCTTGCATAGCTTCTACCCAACTATTGTCTTTCAGTGCCTCTTTGTACTTGACAGGTTGGATGAGTGATAAAAAGCCAGCAAAGAGGCAAATGTTTTGGGATTGGCTTCTTGTGAGCACTCCCTCATTTATGTTGCCAATAACTTGATCCAATGGATGGCTTTTGAGGAAGATCAAATCACCTTGATATGGGATAAGTGCATATTGAGGTGAAGCTTGCAAATGTGTATCATCTGAGCTATCCTCTGTTGGTGAATTTGATGGTCCAGCCTCTGATTGTAATGGAGGTGGTATGGGTGGTATGGTAGTGAATGTTTGTTGATTTTTATCCATATTTGATGGTTTTTTATCAACAGTGTTTTGGTTTTGAGAGCATGCAGAGGATTGAGAGTTAACCACTGTTGAACCAGCAGAGCTTTCACCATTGTTACTAACATCTGCTCCTTTGCTTGAAGGACAGATCTTGAAGTTTGGAAGAAGGCAATCATATCCTTGCTCTTGTGGTGATGATTGTGATGTACCTGCAGTTTTAGTCTTGACTGACACATCTTCAAATGTAAATTTATCTAGATCAAACAGTTCAGCAGGATTTGCTGGGATTTTCAAAGATGAAAGTTCATTGAACTTCACATTCAAAGTTTCTTCAACACACTTGGTCCTAGAGTTAAACACTCTGTAGGCTTTGGCAATGGTTGAGTATCCGAGAAAATAACCACAGTCAACTTTGGCTGCGAACTTAGAAATAGAATCTTTTAAGTTCAAAATGAAACAAGGACAACCAAAACTTTGAAATATGAGATCAGAGGTTTGATATTATAAAGTAGGTCATAGGCAGTCTTTTGATGCCTGGGGTTAATCTGTTTTGAACATAACAAGCAGTGTTTGCAGCCTCTGCCCAAAAAGACAAGGGTAAACCTGAGTCTGCTAGCATGGTTCTTGCATATTCAACTAGAGTTTGATTTTTCCATTCAACTACCCCATTTTGTTCTGGAGTTCTTGGAACACTAAATTGCCTAGCAATCCCTTTTGACTCATAGAAGGCATCTAACTCCTTATTTCTAAAATCTGTCCCATTATCACTCCTAAAAATTTTTACAGGAAGGTCATATTGCTTTACAACTTGTTTGATAAAATTTTGCAATATACCAGTTGTTTCATCTTTGGAGTGTAAAAAGAAAGTCCATGTAAACCTTGAAAAATCATCAACAATGACTAAACAAAATCTTTTCTTCATTAAACTCATGATTTTTACAGGGCCAAACAAATCCATGTGTAGCAGTTACAAACACTAGGTTGTTTTGGACTCTTCAATTGACTTGTAAGAACTTTTATGTTGTTTGCCTTTTAAACAGGAAACACAATGTTCTTCACAAGTAAATTGTTTATGTGGTAAACCTATGACAAGACAATTTTTAGAGAGTGTGGTGATTGTTTTCATATTTGTATGACCAAGTCTTCTATGCCATAACTCTGTCTCTTTGCTGGAAGCAACTGAGAACAAGCATGCATTAGACATAGGGTTATCTTTCAACATGTCAACCACATACCTATGAGCAACAAGTTGTGCTTCGCTCTCAACAATAATCTAATCAATCTTTTTAACAACATCTGGTCCTACAATTTGACAAGTTTTCTTTGTAAAGAAGGATCCATATCCTTTGTCACTCAATTGTGAGACACTCAGAAGATCGAATTTTAGATTGTCAATTAAATTAACATTTTCAAATTTGAGATTCCCAGCCTGGACACACCCTGAGCCCAACACCTTCTCTTTTGAATTGTTACCAAAAGATATATCACCCCTCCATGAGCCACCACTATCTACATACCATAAACTATCAAGGCAAGTAGAAGCTCCCTGCACACAAGTAAACAATTAGTTCAGATGAGATTCCAAAGCCAGAATGGCTTTAGATGGGTTCATAGATTGTCCACTCTCAAATCCAGGAGTATGGCCAGTGGTTTGAGTTTACCTTTGTATCCATCGTTGTGAACTATTTCCTGTCAGATGTTGGTAACCATGAGGATATATTCACTTTCGGCTGTGAAGGTTTTTTGTAACCTTCATAGCTCATAGGAACTTTTTGATAAGTTGGTTGTCCATGTCCTCTTGGATACCTGTTGGCAGGTGGAGCATCTGTCACTTGTACCTCTCTGGGAACAGAGGTTTTGATCAATGCTTTTGTGACAAATGTTTCAACAGGTTCAAAGGTCTGCTTAGATTTATTTCTAGCAGAGCTTGAACTTTCTTTCTCAAGAGCTTTTGCTTTGATCTATTTTACCTTTTGATCATAAGTTTGAAGATAAGCACACTCATGAGTTAGATGATTTGTTTTCCCACAGATAAAACATTTTGAATCATTTGGGATTACATGGATTTTTTTATGTCATATGCTTTTAAAGGAAAATAGTTTTCAGCTACATGGTTTCTTTTGTTGCAAAATTCACAAAACAGATGTTTGATCTTTTCTTTTTTCTTTTTATCTGATTTCTTCTCAGCAGATGTTGTAACCTCTGCTGGAAGATCTTTGATAGGAATGATTCTTGCCTTTGGTGCCTTGACACCTTCAAGAGTTAAGAAGTCCATTGGCTTGAAATTTTCAAGAATATCACATTCATCTGACCATGTGGGTTTGAATCGGTATTTCTCAATTTCTTTAAAAGTTGAAGACCCTTTCAAGAGAAATTTTGTTACCAGTTTTATCAGTGATTTTCATCTCATTTCCATCCAAATTTGTTGGAACTACTTCAACCTTTCCAGAATCAATTTTGTTAGTAACTGAGTTTAACATGATTGTGTTGTTTTAAACAAATTGATCATGAAATAAGATAAAACACATGATACCTTGCAGTGGAATGCGATTAAAAACTTTGTAACACAATGAAGGAGAGATTAGCTTTCATCATACAATGTTTTCATTGCTCAAAAGATTGAAAATATTACAAACAATTACATGCATGAATCACTAACTCCCCCTCAGCCCGAGCTCACACAGGTTAGATAGTACAAGATAAGTGTGTGTGTGTGTGTGTGTGAGGGAGCTAAATAGAACAGTACATGCACTGTCTATTTATAGTACTAATCCTAACCTCTGTGGCATCTTTGCTGACATCACCAAGACAATGACATCGAAAAAACCTAACAACCTCTAACCACTGCTAATGTTATCCTCTGATACATTTACAAAACACTGATAGCTAGCCAATTATGATGCTACCCACTGATGAGTTTAACCACTGATGAAGCTTTATCAGATGTTCTTTAAATGGTGATCAGACCTTTGACTTCCAGCAGACTTTTGACTTCAACAGAGGTTTGGTCTTCAACAGTCTTTACAACCAACAGAGCTTAGCACTGAGCAGATTTTAGAGCTATCAGATGTTAGATATCTTGCCATTGAAGGAAGTTGTGAGTCAAATCACTGTTTGTTCTGGATCATTTAGTACAGACCAGTTTTGGCATTTTATCATCTGTTCTTTTATAGGGGTCAATCCCAACAATCTCCCCCTAGAACAGATGATGCCAAAACTCTTCCTTATTCATGATCTTTATTCTCTCATCAGGTTTTCCCTAATTTGTCTCTTGAACTGTAGTTCAAAATTCTAGGAATTTTCATCATCTTCATCCATGCACAGTTGAAGTTCCAGAAGATCTTGAAGGTCAGCTACACCCAGGCTTAGTGCATCCTTCCTTGTTATATATTCAACTTTCCCATTGGACTTGAGCAAAGTCAATACATGGGTCTGTTTATCAGACATCCACTTTAGTATTTTTGAGTTCAATGGGCTTCTTGGGAGAAGTTTTATTTGTGATTAGTTTGAGATAGGTAAATTACTTGATAGGCCTTTTACACTTTCAGCAGGTTGAGCTTGAGGCTTTGATGAACCATCTTCCAATTCATACAGAGATTGATTTTTGTTAGCCTGTTTAATGATGTCAGCTTCTCTCTGTTTATCTTCCATATCCATCTGTAACTGTCTTTTTCTTTGATTTAAGGCTTGAATGGATGCTTCTAAGATAAGATCTGCACTTTTGTCTTTAAATCTGTTCCAGTCTGGTGCATTGTTTCTCATATGAGGATCATTCTTCATCCTTTCACATCTGTTGCCTCTTGTTTAAGAGCTATGATAGGCCAATCTTTAAACTGATGCTTATATGCTTGATATGGTTTGTCTCTCATGATAAGCCCTATGAGATCTTCCCTTAGCTTCTTTTGATGATCATTATCAGGTGATAAGTTTGACATCTTCTTGTTTAATTCTTTTGCATACTTTGCTAGTTTTCTAGACTTTACTTAGCTCATGCTGCTCAAGTTCTGACAGGTAGGCATTACCCTTCCCTTTTCCCTCTTCTTTTGCTATGTGGTTTTGCTTGTCTGGCTTTCAATTTCAGATATTCATCAACATTTTTAGGAATTCTGTATTCATGAAGAGATGGAAGGTTCTTTTGGATAGATCAGCCTTTGTATGAAATTGTAACATTTCTTTTTGAACTGTAGCCAGTTCCAGAGGGCATGTTGTTTCCAGGGTTATGTTTCTAGAAGGATTGTGACCAGTAGGTGATTGAGTGAGTATGATTGATGTTGGTGATGGTTGAGTGATGAAAGGTTCTGGATTTTTTTGGATAAATGGTGAAGATGATAAAGTATTATGTGTAGGTATATCATCGTCATTCACTGTGACCTTTCTTTTTCTTGTATACACTAGTTTTGGTGAAGGAGTTTTTGTAGGAGTTTGGGTTATAGGGGTGAATATTGATTCTGATAGAAATTTAGAAGTGTTTGTGGAAACTACTGTTGTCATAACATCTGTTGTGCCTTTTATAACATCAACATCTGTTGCAGTGTTCTTCAACTTCTTTTGCTCCCTTTTCAAACCATCTCCTTTGTCTCATTCTGAGATTGGATCATCCTCTTTGTTGCAACTTCATCATCAGCTTGAATTTCCAGGGTTTCATCACCTCCCTTTTTTCTTTCTTTGACAGATGTTTCAGCAGAAGTTACTGAGGACTCTTTTGCAGGCTCTGGCTTTTTCATAGATTCATTTTGCTCCCACCTTTTGGCATCATCAACTCTTTCGAAGATAGGTGCAGGGGTAGTGCCAGGCAATGTTGTGAGAGCTTCTTTGATAACGTTAAGCTCTGCCTGAGTGTTCTTGTATCTTGTCTCAACCTCATTTTTTAACATATCACACATATTTCATGTTGGTCAGCATGTTCACGTTGTTGTTGAAACAGAGGATATATCTGTTTGATTATATCAGAGGTTTGAAGAGTAGAGGATTGAGCAGTGTTTTGAGACTTTGAAGATTCTAACATCTGTTGCAGCATATTTTTGATATCTGCCACTGGTGTCTCAATTTTTGTAACTCTCTCCGTCAAATCTTTAGATTTTAGCTCATCACCTAACTTAATAGGATCATCTGAACTCCTACCAGAAGTGGCAGTTATATATATGTTATCATGAACAGAGGTTTCAACCCCTGTTTTAAACACAGATGCCCATTTTTCTTGGTACTGGAGACTTCTTTCTACAACAGAGGTTTCCTTAACAAACTCAACAATTGTTTTAATACCAGCAGTGGTTGCCATGGTAGCCTCAGTAGAAATTGCCTTCAAGGGAGACTTATTTATGAAACTACTGTCCAGATGTAAATCAGTGGATTCAACATATGTAGTAGTTGCTCCACTTGAACTACCAACAAGAATTTCATGAAATTCAGGTGGTGTAACCTCCTCAACTGTTTGTGGGTTAGTCAATAGAATTTTATCAGAGACAGCCATTGTGGAAGTTGTATTCTCAGTAATGTGTTGGTGAGAGAGGCTGTTTTGTGTCTGACTTTCAATGACCTCAAATAGAGACACCAGGGTTGATGTAATTTGAGATGTGGGGAGTGATGTGGAAGGAGAATTTGCCCCGGGAGAAGGACAGTTCAACATACTCTCAAATGAGGGTAATGTTTCAAGTTGTGGTGTCCCTGTGCTTACAACATGTTCCTTTTGTGAGGAATCATGAGGAGTTGTAGTTTTGGGTGGAGATCTTTCCAACTGTTGTGAGGAAGTAGAAATAATGGTTTCTTGTGACATTTGTGTTGCCACAGGGTTAACTTCTGGGATCTCATCTTCCAGAATACCCTTTTTGGTAGGTTTGGTGGGCTTGATGGATTTCTTTTTGGTTCTTTTGGTGATTTTTGGTGTGGGTTGCACAGCAGTGGTTAAGCTACTGTGGTAACCAAGAGCAGTGGGCTCAGCAGCTGAGGTCTGAGGAGTAGATATGGACTTATCCAAATTTTGCTCAGACTCCCCTGCTTGTGTTTGAGAAACTTTTGACTCTTTAGCCGTAAGGCGAGTAAATGTTTCAGGTGTTAAACTGTTTATTTGAAACGGTATGCCCTGCTTAAGAACATGTATACTCTCTTTTGGAATTTTCTGTTGTAAATAATAGGTTAAAATCTTGGAAATAACAAGAAAGAATTTGCTTTATTGTTTTTCACATTTTCCATATTTTTTACCAAATCATTAAACAATGCTTGGGAGTAATTGTAATCAGTTTTAGATATAATAGCATACCCCAAGTATTTATTTTCCAAAGGTATTTCGTTAAAACCAGTTGTTTTATTTGAAACATGGGTGAGCAGGGTATGAAACAAGAATTCATAGGAGGTGGAAATTTTCCTTTTTCCATAGTAGTTTTTGTTAACTCTCATGTATACCCTCTTTCGATCAAATCGATTTGATACTCATCCTTAGGAAATGAGATTTTACCTGCAAGATCGTCCATCTGAAAAACTACTGAGATAGTTTGGGGTTATTGGAACCATGATACCTCCTACTTTAGATGAGATTGCCCAAGGCTTTTTTGTAACACCCCAAAAACGACGCAGCGGAAATACAAACGTAATGGTAACGGAAGTTGGTGCCCATGAATGTCTTAGTGGACGATGCATCATTAATTTGGACATTTCACTTAATTAAAACATAGTTTAAGTTTAAACACAAGTCACAACCATAGCAAAGTTAAGTTGTCTCGACCCATATGGATCTTATTACAAACATGGTCCCATATTAGTTTTAAAAGTTGTCCAAAGTTTATTATTAAACAAAACATGCATCACAACCATAAGACACGCCAAAGATTCGCCGAAGCCATGCTCAAGTACCTGAAGAACACGTTAAAATCAAGTGTCAACACAAAGGAGGGTGAGCTAACATATTCAAATTTAAAACAATTTGATCCAAGGAAAAACTTTCTAATTATTTGTTTATTATCAAAACATCCAAATAATATTTTCGAAAGTCAATTTTATTTCCTTAATAAAAATCCATGAGTCAGCCGTCGCAAGCGTTTCCCCGAAACCTCCGAACTAAGCATCTTCCCAAGTTTCACATATTAAATTTATTTTACATCCATTTGTTCGGATTCATAAGTTTGCAAGACATTACAAGCTATATATTAACATTAAGGGTATTATCAACGCTAGACAATAACAGAATATAAATTCGTCGCTTGACATGACACGGAGCTACCGGTCGTGACGGGGTTGTCAACCCGATAGATCTATCAACAATTCCACGCAATCCATATTAATGATTAAATGGCTAAGTTCGCGCAAAGTGCCCGCAATGGGTCACCCAAGGTGCCAACCTTATGAACAATATATATATCCTACTAAAATGATAAAATTTAATATAACACGTTGTACGAATCCCCGACGTCCCCATCGAAACGTAAGCCTAATCCCGATACTTACTCTATTGAGACCGGGCCAATTCGTTACAACTTTAGATTTAAACATTTTAAATCCACACGGTCGTTCTATCCCATAACGCCGTAAAATCCCCGTTTCATCCCCGAAACGCATATATCATTATTTCAAAATCCGTTTCATCCCGAAACATATTTATATCTAAAACCATGTTTTTCTCCAAAAACATATCATATAATTTCCAAATCATATTTTCCACGAAAATATATTATAGTTTAATCAAAGGCATATTTTATACGAAAACGTATACTTATCCTTTTAAGGCGTGTTCTTCCCCCAAAACATATACTAAACAGTAAAAAGAGGGGTTTAGTGATACTTACCTTCAGGTGCGTAATTAAATTAGCGCAATCCCACAATTTGATTCTACATGTCCTAACATACGTAGGCATGATTTAATAATCAATATATTACAAAATTCCTAAGTTTCTCCAATACTTAGAATTTTCACATAACTTTGAGATTTTCTCGAAAAGTTATTATTTTTGGTTTTGTTGGCATATTAATATATATATGAGTTCATATATATATTTTAAGATTTTGTGACTTGAACGATTTTATTGGTGACCTTAATGTTTTATCCGTTACACTCTCTCGTTTATAAATACTATATATCTACGATTTGCATGTCGTAATATATATACATAAACGTGCATATATTCACAATATCATAACATGCGAAAACTCATTAACTTATTCATTTTATCATTTTTAAAGCATGTGTACATGAAATAACTAATTAAGTTAACCTATGTATCAATTTTCATGCTCGATAAATAAGTTACACATTTAACGCGATTTTTACTGTTTCTACCGTTTTAAACATACAAGCGTACATGCATAGTCTTAATTCCCGCTATCATGTCAACACTTAACATATTATCATATTCATATATTTAAACACATAACACATTTTAACACATAAGGTTCACCCATGAACAACCCATTCTAGTGTATGTTGAAAAATGTGTATTTTAGCGATTCGTTAACGTTTTTCGGGTGCCGAAAGTCACGTATGACTAACCAAACACCAAATAAACTAAATATAAGTTAATATACTTATATTTATACTAAAAATATCAGTTTATTTACTTATTTAAAACAGTTTCATAAAAACCTCTTAAAAAGGCGACTTTTATGGTTTTTACCGCATAGTTTTGCGTCAAACATTACCTTAACCATCCGAACTTGAAATGACTTCAAATTTAAACACAATACATGTTATATACTGAATAAAATTATGGTTATAATCAGATTAGTGCAGTTTTGTGTAAGGCACATAATTCATGCGATTTCACACATTTTACAACTTTTTAAGCACATAGTACTACATGCAAAGCTAGTATACTTTATATCAAAGTTCCATACCACTTTTATAAATTAGATAACCTTATTTTTAAGGTTTATTTACTGATCTAAAACCGTTTTATTATAACATGATTAAATTCTCATTTTATGTACATACATGCACACGCATGACTAGGTACAAGCACTTAATGCACATACATCATGTTTTTGATCATTTTGTGTGAACTAACATGCATCCAACATGTATTTATTTCATGTTCATACATTCAAGAACACCATCTTCATATAAACATCATCATCATCAAATCATTGGACATAAATGCATGTATCATGTTCTTGCATATTTAAGAACTAACAACAAAATTTTGTTTGTATGCATATACAGATATTATACACGGCTCACATACATATATACACAAGATTCCAAAGTTCAACTTTTCATCATATCCTTTTCAAATCACTAAAAACCTTTTAGAATATTCTCTTATGACAACATTTGATGCATGCATGAACTTTAAACTTTACAAGTATCATGTAAATCAAGAATCATTCAAGAACCAAAACTCAATCTCATATATACATATATACATACTCACGGCCACCTACATGTATATATACATGTCCATTTTTATTTATTTTAGAAACCCATTTATGGTTGTTTTCAAGTTAGTGTTTAAACCCAAGAACAAGAGAAACTTCTATCATCATCAACATTCATCAAGAATCAAGAACAAGTTTTTAAATATGAATGTTATACCTTCAAGATTCTTGTGAGTTTTGAACAAGAGTTGATGATATAAAGCTTGGATTTTGCTAGAAACACTTGGAAATCACCTCCAAACCTTCAAATAGACTTGAATCTTGTTTGAATGATTATGAATCTTCAAGAATGAAGTTTGAAAATGAAAATGGATGTGTGTGTGAGGGTGTTCGGCCGCAAGCTTTAGAGAGAGAAAGAGTAATTTGATTTGGTTTAATCTTGTAAGTGTTTAAATGGAGTGTGTATATGGTTTATATTATAGCAAAAATTCAAAAGGTGGGCAGCCATTAGGCCGCCACCTATGCCCCCATCTCTCATATATATTGTTTACATACACATATATATAGATTATACAGGTATTTAACTGGATACCGCGTATTTATCTAGCGTTTTAACTACGTTTTAACGCGTTTTAAATTATTTTCAGTGCTCTATAAAAATAAACACACCAAAATATTACTAATAAATATTTTATTTGCCAGGACCAGTTACGTTGTCGGTAATTGGCAGTATGCGCGTTGTGTTGCGCTGTACGCGCTTAAATTCGCAAAATAGGGATTTTAAGTGTTTTAATTTATATTTATCATTCTATAAAAATAAACTTGTCAAATTATTATTATAATAATTATTCATTGCCCTGAACTGGCTATGTTGACAGTATTTTGTAAGATATGCGCAGTATCGCGCAGTACGCGCTTAAACTCGAAAAATAGAGTTTCTTAGCGTTTTAAATTATTTTCCTCACGATTATGATTAAATATATTATTTAACTCATATCGGACTATTTTTAGAATTTTAACATTATTCGGCGGTCAACGACGTTCGTTTCGCATTTTATCCGTTACACGATAAGCGTTTATCCTAATATTGCCAACGAAATTTTTATCAAACTTTGGATTTACCAACACATCAAATACCATATATAAACATCATAAATAATCAAATACGGCCTTTTATCCATTCATGACACGTGTTACAATTGTACGGGACAACCTAAATAGCCGAGTGTCACAGTCTGCCCTTGTTTAAGGAATTTCATCCCCGAAATTCTTACACTACAAGTTTTGTTTTCGCACTAGACTTAAAAAGATGCGGATATTTTTGTTGCATTTGGTCCTTTCGTTCCCATGTGAACTTGGGTCCACGCTTGGAATTCCAGCGAACCTTGACCAACTTATTCTGAATCCTTCTAAGCTTCTGAATCTTCTCATCCAGAACTTCAATCCTCGATAAATCTCAATTTATCGTCTACTTGAACCTCATCAGGGGGTATGATTAGTATCTCATCCGACAGACACTTTCTCAGGTTGGAAAAATGAAACACATCATGAACTCCATTCAAATCCTGCGGCAGCTTAAGCCTATACGTGACTGATCCAACTCGAGATGCGATTTCGAAAGGACCTATATACCATGGGCTTAGCTTTCCCCCTTTTCCAAATCTAACAACACCTTTCCAAGGTGACACTTTCAGCAGAACACGATCTCCGACTTGAAACTGCAACGGTTTCCTTCGGTTGTCTACATAACTTTTATGTCGATCGGCGGCAGTCTTCAACCTTTCCTTGATCTGGACAACCTTGTCAGTGGTTTCCTGGATAAGCTCAGGTCCGGTTAGTTGCCTTTTGCCAACTTCAGCCCAGCACAAGGGCGATCGACATTTCCTTCCATACAAAGCTTCAAACGGAGCGGCTTTGATACTAGCGTGGTAACTATTGTTGTAAGAAAACTCTGCCAACGGCAAATGAATCCCAACTTCCACCAAAATCAATCACGCACGCTCTCAACATATCCTCTAACGTCTGAATGGTTCTCTCACTCTGACCATCCGTTTGAGGATGATATGCAGTACTCATGTCTAAACGAGAGCCTAGCGACTCCTGAAGAGATCGCCAAAATCTGGAGTCAAATCGTCCATATCTATCGAAGATAATTGACACAGGCACTCCATGTCGTGCTACAATCTCGTTAAGGTACAACTGCGATATCTTTTCCGTCTTGTATGTTTCCTTAATGGGCAAGAAATGAGCAGACTTCGATAATCGATCCACAATTAACCATATGGTGTCATGTCCACGTGACGTACGGGGTAATTTGGTGATAAAGTCCATTGCAAGATGCTCCCACTTCCATTTAGGAATCTCTGATTGCTGCAGAAGCCCAGGCGGCCTCTGATGTTCAGCCTTAACCTTTGAGCATGTCAGACATTTACTTACATACACCGCAATATCTCTCTTCATATTCGGCCACCAATATAACTCTTTAACATTCTGATACATTTTGGTAGAACCTGGGTGAATCGAATATCTGGACTTATGAGCCTCGTTCATAACCAGTTCACGTAGGTTACCTCTAAGCGGAACCGAAACTCGGTTCATGAGGTACATTAGTTCATCCACTTTTGGTATCAGGTCACATTCCAAACCTCCCAAACCTTCTCTACTCAGGTTCTCATCTTTCAAAGCTTCTCGCTGTGCATTACGAATTCGATCGGTCAAATTCGTTTGTATTGTCAAACCTAAAGCACGAACGCGCAGAGGCTTCTCCCGCTCCTTCCTACTGAGCGCGTCAGCAACAACATTCGCTTTTCCCGGGTGATAACGAATATCACATTCATAATCATTGAGTAACTCTACCCAACGTCATTGTCGCATGTTGAGTTCCTTCTTATCAAAGATATGTTGGAGGCTCTTATGGTCTGTGTAAATCGTACACTTCATGCCATACAAATAATGTCTCTAAATCTTCAAAGCGAATACAACAGCTCCCAACTCTAAATCATGAGTTGTGTAGTTCTTCTCATGCACTTTCAGTTGTCTGGATGCATAGGTTATCACTTTGTCCTTCTGCATAAGCACGCAACCAAGGCCCAAACGTGACACGTCACAGTATACAACAAAACCGTCATTTCCCTCTGGCAGGGATAGAATAGGTGCACTACACAACTTCTCCTTCAACATCCGAAAAGCTTCCTCCTGCTTTTCTGTCCAATTAAACTTCTTATCCTTCTGGGTCAATAGCGTTAATACCCAGCAAGTCCTAAGAATTGCCGCACCTCTGACGGAGTCTTTGGCGCTCCCAATTCTTAATAGCCTCAATCTTCGACGGGTCCACATGTATACCTTTCTCATTTATGACATGACCGAGGAAATGCACCTCTCGAATCCAAAATTCACATTTAGAGAACTTGGCTTACAACTTCTCTTTCTTCAACAGCTCCAGAGTCATCTTCAGATGTTGCTCATGATCTTCTTTGGTTCGCGAATAGATTAGTATATCGTCAATGAATACTATCGCGAATTTGTCCAAATAAGGTTTGCATACCCTGTTCATGAGATCCATGAACACTGTAGGCGCATTAGTTAAGCCAAAAGGCATGACTAAAAACTCATAATGGCCATAACGTATTCTAAAAGCAGTCTTCGGAACATCTTCCTCATCAATCTTCAACTGGTGATAACCTGAACGCAGGTCTATCTTTGAGTAGTAGTTTGATCCTTGAAGTTGGTCGAACAAATCATCGATTCTTGGCAACGGGTACCGATTCTTGATAGTCAGCTTGTTCAACTCTCTGTAAGCAATACACATTCTGAAGGAACCATCTTTCTTCTTCACGAACAAAACAGGTGCTCCCCAAGGCGAAAAGCTTGGTCGTATGAAACCTTTATCTAATAGCTCTTGAAGCTGATTTGACAACTCTTTCATTTCTGACGGTGCTAATCTATAAGGAGATTTTGCAATCGGTGCAGCACCAGGTACAAGATCAATCTTAAACTCGATCTGTCTCGCAGGGGGTAATCCAGGCAAGTCTTCAGGGAAAACTTCTGGATAATCGCGAACTACAGGAATTTCTTCAATCTTCCCACTTTCGGCCTTTGTATCCACTACGTTAACCAAGAACGCATGATAGCCCTTACGAAACATCTTGTGCATCTTCATAACACTAACCACTTTTGATACTCGACTCGATCTGTCTCCATGAATAACTAAAGCTTCACCACCACCAGGACGGGGTATCCGCACTTGTTTCTCTGAACAAATGATCTCAGCTCTGTTCTTGGATAGCCAATCCATCCCAATGACTACATCAAAACTACCCAGCTCCACTGGTAATAAATCGATACTAAAACTATGATCGCATAACCGAATTCTACAACCATGAATAACTTCGCTAGTCTCTATCAATTTACCATTTGCTAATTCTATCGAGTACTTTTTACTTAGCTTACTTTTTTGAGAACACAGAAACGGTTCAAAGTTTTTCGAAACAAACTCAAGTCAGCACCAGTATCAAATAGTACGAACGCAGAATGGTCATCGATTAGGAACGTACCAGTAACAACTGCAGGATCATCACGTGCCTTCCCAGCATTCAGCTCAAAAGCTCTGCCCCTGGCATTCTGACCCTTCACATTCGGACAGTTCCTCTTGTAGTGTCCCTGCTCTCCGCATTCAAAGCATCCCTCGAGCTTAACTCCCTCCGACGTACTCTTAGCATAGCACTCGCGAGTAATATGACCAGTTCGACCACATCTGGCACACTTTCCTGCTCATCACGTGAGTCTTTTTCGCTGAATCACTTCCGCCATCCCTGGCATTATCCTTCCTCGAACCACTCGATTTAGCCACATATGCTTTCCCCGAATTGTGTTTTTCTCACACTTCACATCAGAATCTTTTCTCGAGCTCTTAGACTTTCGCTTCCGCGAATCCTCAGATCTACGCTCAGAACGCACTGATCGGTCAGATTTCCCATCTTCCTTGACCTTTCCCGACGACTTCCCAGTCTCCTCTTTCCTGTTAAGGCTACTTTTGCGAGCAGCATCATCCGCTAATGACTTTGCTAGAGTAGTAGCTTCCAGATAGGTAGTGGGCTTCTCTGAAGTAACCATACTACGAATTTGTGGCGACAATCCCCAGATATACCTTTCTACCTTAACGTACTCAGGAGTGACCATTCGTGGAACCAATCTAGCCAAATCATTGAACCGAGACGTATAAGCTCTCACCTTCAGGCCTTCCATGGTCAAATTCCAGAAGTCAGTCTCAATCTTCTACATCTCACTACGCTGGCAGTATTCCTTAAGAAGCATCTCTTTTAGTTCATTCCAGGTAAGACCGTAAGCCGCATCTTCGCCCAAAATCTGAACTTGAGTGTTCCACCAGGATAAAGCTTCATCGAGAAACGAACACGAAGCATACCTAACCCTCTGATCAGCAGCACAACCGCTGATGGCCATCACAGATTCCATCTTCTCGATCCATCTAGTGATTTCAAGAGGCCCTTCTGCACCGGTAAATGATCGGGGGTTACAGCCCTGAAATGTTTTATACGTACATCCATGCACTGTTCACAAGGTTAATGAAAAATCAAGATTACTCACTGATTATATCATAACACAGGAACTACTAAAACTTTTCTGATCATTATATTACCTTGCGGGTTTCCAATCTGCACACCACCTTCACCATGCCCAGGAGCACCACGACCACGTCCTTGCCCGATATTCTGGTTAGCTTCACGCTGATCCAAGGCAGTATTAACGTGTTGGGCTATGAGTTGTGCCAACTCTTCTGGGGTGGTAGGTAGTCCAGTACCCTGTCTCGCTTTTGGCGGCATCTTGTCGTTTCTATCATTGCAATAATAATATCAACATAAGACAATGT
This sequence comes from Scalesia atractyloides, assembly GCA_947069175.1. Lineage (NCBI taxonomy): Eukaryota > Viridiplantae > Streptophyta > Magnoliopsida > Asterales > Asteraceae > Scalesia > Scalesia atractyloides. The sequence continues at coordinate 30,727,431 of CAMTDV010000018.1, read as the reverse complement.
TTAAATATTTCAATCATTAAATAATAGTGGACTAAACAATACACATGCATCCACATAATAATGAGAATAATTTAACCAAAAGAAACCCATAACATTGATATTTATCATGGAAATTACAAAGCTTGTTCATAGTACAACGACTAACCAAAATTTGGTGTGCCATAATCAACCACCAATAACAAGTCTAGATGATTTCCTCCTAAATATCCAAAATTTTGGCACGCAAGCCAATATAAGGGTTTATCAAAGAGGCATACAAAACAAACAAAACAAACAACCAACAATCACTTCTTCATTCCTGTAAACTCAAGAAGCCTCCTCACACGCTCCTCCAAGTCAGCTATCCTCCAGTGCATTTGATCCATCGCACTGTCATCCAAGTCCTTCAATTCATCAAAACAATCCATTTGCCCCTCAAGATCCTTCACTTTTTCCTTAGTCGCCTTCAGATCTTCGCGTATAGCCCCCAACTGACGGTCGCATGGAGAGCATTGGTCAATCCACACTCCCTTCTGCTTCTTCGAAGCAGGTGCAGTCTCAGATCGGGAAGCGATGTCTCCAACAGGTCGCATCCTCTTCCTACGTCGGAAATAAACTAGTGTAGGTGCAATGGAAACTCGCGACTCGGGCAACTGAACAGGCGACTCAGACGAAATAGGTGGAGGGATCTCAGGTACGGGCTCAACAATGACAGTGGGTGGAGCTACTATGGTCTCTAAAGGTAGAACCGTAACAGTAGTGGCATCCACCACTGGTGAAACCTCGAACGATCCTCCAATGAAAGGTGCATCTCTACTCAGCTCATTAGTAGTAGGCACGGTGCCGGATGACTGTCCGATCTCATAAATCGAGGGTGGAACAGTATCGGCATAGTCAATCCAACCGTTACTCGTATGCGCGTAACATGGGTCGACCTGGATGGCGAATGCAGCAGGGCCATCATAGAATGACAAGGCAAACTCGGCCATACTAACGATCTGAGGTGTAGTGACGGGTATCCCTGGCAAAACGGATCTGGGTGAAGTCTCGAATTCTGGCTCGCTCTTAGAGTCAGTAATCTCGATGACCTCGTGCTCGTGCGACATCTGTGACATATATAACCGTACAAAGTAAGTGTGTGTTCAAATGAAAAATAACACATAAGGCCCAAATAAACAGATTAACACGTATGCGTAATAACACCCAATGGTTCTTATACATGATCAAAATCCATGTTTATTTAAAAAATTTGGCTTCGCGAATTTTGGACTTTTATCTCAAAATTCTTTGGTTGAAGTCTAGAGTTTTCCCCTAAAAACATCTAGTTCGCTAACAACTGTTGGCTCTGATACCAACTTCTGTAACAGCCCAGCGTAACCGCACCATGATATTGTCCGCTTTGGCAGCCAGCACGCTGTTAGCGTCTGCACCTCACGGCTTTAAAACGCATCATGATGGTGAAGGTATCCAGCCCCTTATAAAGAAGCCTTTTTTCCCCTTCACAACCGATGTGGGATGTCACAATCCACCCCCCTTAAGGGGTCCAGCGTCTTCGCGGGACCTGGCACCACCGGTCCGGCACTGGCTCGATACCAACTTCTGTAACACCCCAAAAGCGTCGCAGTGGAAATACAAACGTAATGGTGACGGAAGTTGGTGCCCATGAATGTCTTAGTGGACGATGCATCGTTAATTTGGACATTTCACTTAATTAAAACATAGTTTAAGTTTAAACACAAGTCACAACCATAGCAAAGTTAAGTTGTCTCGACCCATATGGATCTTATTACAAACATGATCCCAGATTAGTTTTAAAAGTTGTCCAAAGTTTATTATTAAACAAAACATGCATCACAACCATAAGACACGCCAAAGATTCGCCGAAGCCATGCTCAAGTACCTGAAGAACACGTTAAAATCAAGTGTCAACACAAAGGAGGGTGAGCTCACATATTCAAATTTAAAATAATTTGATCCAAGGAAAAACTTTCTAATTATGTGTTTATTATCAAAACATCCAAATAATATTTTCGAAAGTCAATTTTATTTCCTTAATAAAAATCCATGAGTCAGCCGTCGCAAGCGTTTCCCCGAAACCTCCGAACTAAGCATCTTCCCAAGTTTCACATATTAAATTTATTTTACATCCATTTGTTCAGATTCGTAAGTTTGCAAGACATTACGAGCTATATATGAATATTAAGGGTATAATCAACGCTAGACAATAACAGAATATAAATTCGTCACTTGACATGACACGGAGCTACTGGTCGCGACGGGGTTGTCAACCCGATAGATCTATCAACAATTCCACGCAATCCATATTAATGATTAAATGGCTTCGCGCAAAGTGCCCGCAATGGGTCACCCAAGGTGCCAACCTTATGAACAATATATATATCCTACTAAAATGATAAAAATTTAATATAACACGTTGTACGAATCCCCGACGTCCCCACTGAAACGTTAGCCTAATCCCGATACTTACTCTCTTGAGACCGAGCCAATTCGTTACAAATTTAGATTTAAACATTTTAAATCCACACGGTCGTTCTATACCATAACACCGTAAAATCCCCATTTCATCCCCGAAACGCATATATCATTATTCCAAAATCCGTTTCATTCCGAAACATTTTATATCCAAAACCATGTTTTTCTCCAAAAACATATCATATAATTTCCAAATCATATTTTCCACGAAAATATACTTAGAGTTTAATCAAAGGCATATTTTATATGAAAACGTATACTTATCCTTTTAAGGCGTGTTCTTCCCCCAAAACATATACGAAAACAGTAAAAAGAGGGGTTTAATGACACTAACCTTCAGGTGCGTAATTAAATTAGCGCAATCCCACAATTTGATTCTACATGTCCTAACATACGTAGGCACGATTTAATAATCAATATATTAAAAATTCCTAAGTTTCTCCAATACTTAGAATTTCACATAATGTTGGCATATTAATATATATATGAGTTCATATATATATATTTTAAGATTTTAGGACTTGAACGATTTTATTGGTGACCTTAATGTTTTATCCGTTACACTCTCCCGTTTATAAATACTATATATCTACGATTTGCGCGTCGTAATATATATACATAAACGTGCATTATTCACAATATCATAACACGTGAAAACTCATTAACTTATTCACTTTATCATTTTTAAAGCATGCATACATGAAATAACTACTTAAGTTAACCTATGTATCAATTTTCATGCTCGATAACTAAGTTACACATTTAACGCGATTTTTACCGTTTCTACCGTTTTAAACATACAAGCGTACATGCATAGTCTTAATTCCCGCTATCATGTCAACACTTAACATATTATCATATTCACATATTTAAATCACATAACACATTTGAACACATAAGGTTCACCCATGAACAACTCATTCTAGTGTATTGAAAAATGTGTATTTTAGCGATTCGGTAACGTTTTCCGGGTGCCAAAAGTCACGTATGACTAACCAAACACCAAATAAACTAAATATAAGTTAATATACTTATACGCCATACTAAAAATATCAATTTATTTACTGATTTAAAACAGTTTCATAAAAACGTTTATCGTTTTTACCGCATAGTTTTGTGTCAAACGTTACCCTAACCATCCGAACTCGAAACGACTTCAAATTTTAACACAATACATGTTATATACTGAATAAAATTATGGTTATAATCAGATTAGTGCAATTTTGTGTAAGGCACATAATTCACGCGATTTCACACATTTTACAACTTTTTAAGCACATAGTACTACATGCAAAACTAGTATACTTTATATCAAAGTTTTTACAACTTTTTTTAAGCACATAGTACTACATGCAAAACTAGTACACTTTATATCAAAGTTCCATACCACTTTTATACATGAGATAACCTTATTTTTAAGGTTTATTTACTGATCTAAAACCATTTTATTATAACATGATTAAATTCTACTTTTATGTACATACATGCACATGCATGACTAGGTACAAGCACTTAATGCACATACATCATGTTTTCATCATTTTGTATGAACTAACATGCATCCAACATGTATTTATTTCATGTTCATACATTCAAGAACACCATCTTCATATAAACATCATCATCATCAAATCATTGTACATAAATGCATGTATCATGTTCTTGCATATTTAAGAACTAACAACAAAATTTTGTATGTATGCATATACATATATATATATATATACACGGCTCACATACATATATACAGAAGATTCCAAAGTTCAACTTTTCATCATATCCTTTTCAAATCACTAAAAACCTTTTAAAGCATTCTCTTATGACAACTTTTGATGCATACATGAACTTTAAACTTTACAAGTATCATGTAAATCAAGAATCATTCAAGAACCAAAACTCAATCTCATATATACATATATACATACTCACGGCCACCTACATGTATATATACATGTCCATTTTTATTTCTTTTAAAACCCATTTGTGGTTGTTTTCAAGTTAGTGTTTAAACCCAAGAACAAGAGAAACTTCTATCATCATCAACATTCATCAAGAATCAAGAACAAGTTTTTAAAGATGAATGTTATACCTTCAAGATTCTTGTGAGTTTTGAACAAGAGTTGATGATATAAAGCTTGGATTTTGCTTGAAACACTTGGAAATCACCTCCAAACCTTCAAATGGACTTGAATCTTGTTTGAATGATTATGAATCTTCAAGAATGAAGTCTGAAAATGAAAATGGATGTGTGTGTGAGGGTGTTCGGCCGCAAGCTTTAGAGAGAGAGAGAGAGAGTAATTTGATTTGGTTTGATCTTGTAAGTGTTTAAATGGACTGTGTATATGGTTTATATGATTACTTATCTTCCCAAGGCATGCACATGTCCAAATGGTAGCAAAAATTCAAAAGGTGGGCAGCCATTAGGCTGCAACCTATGCCCCCATCTCTCATATATATTGTTTACATACACATATATATAGATTATACAGGTATTTAACTGGATACCGGATATTTATATAGCGTTTTAACTACGTTTTAACGCGTTTTAAATTATTTTCAGTGCTCTATAAAAATAAACACACCAAAATATTACTAATCAATATTTTATTTTCTAGGACCAGTTACGGTGTCGGTAATTGGCAGTACGCGCTTAAATTCGCAAAATAGGGATTTTAAGCGTTTTAATTTATTTTTATCATTATATAAAAATAAACTTGTCAAATTATTATTATAATAATTATTCGTTGCCCTGATCTAGCTGTGTTGACAGTATTTTGTCAAATATGCGCCGTATCGCGCAGTACGCGCTTAAACTCGAAAAATAGAGTTTGTTAGTGTTTTAAATTATTTTTCGTCACGATTATGATTAAGTATATTATTTAACTCATATCAGACTATTTTTAGAATTTAACATTATTCGGCGGTCACCGACGTTCGTTTCGCATTTTATCCGTTACGCAATAAGCGTTTATCCTAATATTTCCAACGAAATTTTTATCAAAATTTGGATTTACCAACACATCAAATACCATATATAAACATCATAAATAATCAAATACGTCCTTTTATTCATTCATGACACGTGTTACAATTGTACGGGAAAACCTAAATAGCCGATCCCATTTTATTTTGAATTTCAAGTTCTGCCATAGCCCAGAAATCTCGTAGGGTCTCTTGATAGATTGGAGCATTACAAGAGAGCAAAGTTTTATACTTTTATGACGATGGGATATCGATGATATAGTGAAAAATCTGTGTTTTTCTCCGTCTTTTCGAAGGTACAGAGGTAATTGTGTGGATGTTTGATGATGAGAACCATGATCGGATTTGAGAAATTTGATCGTTTATAAGAAATTTTGATTTTGATGATAAAAACCTTGTTTGAGGGTTTTATCAGGGTTTTATCAATGGTTTCAAACATCGGACGGTTAACTTTAAACACGTGGCAAGATCTGATAACAATTGCCTTTCCACGTGTATCCTCTGACTATGAATGGATGACAGTTGTTTTGTAAAACCACTGATGTGTGTCATCAGTGTTTGTGAACTGTGTAAGCTTTACCTATGTCAGTGGTTTGGAAACAGTGGATAAGGTCAACACAGAGATTTGATGAGAAGACAGAGGATTCACTATGGCAGTGGATAGATATGCCAATCAGAGTTTTGAAGATAGAACAGTGGTTTCATCAGACTTTATAGATTTACTGAGAAAATTTCAATTTTAACTATATTTAAGGTTTTGTTTTGAGTTTTTGAAAACATATTTTTGCTATTTACAAATGGAACACCAGAAAACTATTTTTACTCCATGTTTAGCATTTCAAACCTAGAAATCAGACTTTTGAAGGTGGATGTTTCTAATGCTTGGATTTGAAACATCTGCCAGTTGATCTCTAGGTAGAACATGATGCAGAGAAATCAAACCTTTTCATAGTAATCCCTCACAAAGTGATGTCTTAGTTACACTGTATTTTATCGTGGAATGTTAGACTGTTTTGAAACTTCTGCTACTTTTGGTGGATGATTTGTTGAAATTTAAGATCCTTATAGCATATCCACAGTCTTGTTTTAAAACATCTTCTGCTCTTGTGATGAGAAATGTGAGTACCTGCAAATTTAGCCTAGACAAGCATATAATAAGATAACCTTGACCATCAACAGATTTCTTTTGATCCATTATCAAGGAAAAGTAACTCCCTTCTCTCTAAAAATAGAAAGGTTTTACTTCCTGGCAGGTTTTGAGCTTTATCCATCTAAAACAAGTAAAAGCTCAAGATGTACTACTTTCAAAAAAATACTGAAAGGAGTACTACATGTCCTGATATTTACATGAAATTTTTACTATTAAAATTAAGTAAAAATTTCTTGATAAATGAATCAATTTCACCTGATAGATGTCCAAAGTTCTCTTTGAAGCAATTGCTTACCTTGAGATACATCAGTTACCTGGACCTACCTGTAAACAGTGGTTGCACTCAACTTGTTTGGTAACTGATGTTTGAGCAGAGATGGAGATTCATTTAGGTTTTCCTTTTGTAGTACTAGCCTGTGAACTCTCAAGTGTTTTATATTTATACTCTTTTTTTTAACATCAAAAGTTTTGCGATGAACACACTTTTAAGTTTTGTGATTTTTCTTCTATTCCCCTTTTAACCTTTCCATAGGCAGATGTCGTAGCATTCACTGGAAGGCTTTTAAGGAAAGAATAATCAATCCAAAATCATTTACAGTAATGTTTTGAGAACCTTAGTCATTTTTGCAAAATACTTATGCTAAAATTCACATTACTTTTGATCTGGTTTTCTAAATATCAACCCATAACCTTTATAGGATTTTACGTTTTAAAATTTTCTCATAACTTTTGTTCCTCGTATAGATCTTGTTCCTAAGGTTTAGCTTCACCTTAGTCTTTTAAAGACATTAGATGAATCCTTAGCAACCGTCAATCATGGAATCATCACAAATTCCAACACAAACACTAAAATCGTATATAACGTGATTAGGCTCTACTCTGTTTTCCAACAAATACGAACAACACAGTATCACTGAAATTGAGCTAATCTTTTTACGTCTAATCGATTGTTAGATCGAATTTGACTGACCAAGCTCTGATACCAATTGTTAGGAACTGAGTTTGACCTGATTATGTTGTTTTAAACAAATTGATCATGAAATAAGATAAAACACATGATACCTTGCAGCGGAATTCGATTTAAAACTTTGTAACACAATCAAGGAGAGATTAGCTTTCATCATACAATGTTTTCATTGCTCAAAAGATTGAAAAGATTACAAAAAATTACATGCATGAATCACTAACTCCCCCTCAGCCTGAGCTCACACAGGTTAGATAGTACAAGATAATGTGTGTGTGTGAGCTAAATAGAACAGTACATGCACTGTCTATTTATATTACTAATCCTAACCTCTATGGCATCTTTGCTGACGTCACCAAGACAATGACATCTAACAAACCTAACAACCTCTAACCACTGCTAATGCTATCCTCTGATACATTTACAAAACACTGATAGCTAGCCAATTATGATGCTACCCACTGATGAGCTTAACCACTGATGAAGCTTCATCAGATGTTCTTTAAAGGGTGATCAGACCTTTGACTTCCAGCAGACTTTTGACTTCAACAGAGGTTTGGTCTTCAACAGTCTTTACAACCAATAGAGCTTAGCACTGAGCAGATGTTAGAGCCATCAGATGTTAGATATCTTGACATTGAAGGAAGTTGTGAGTCAAAACGCTATTTGTTCTGGATCATTTAGTACAGACCTGTTTTGGCATTTTATCATTTTTTCTTTTTTAGGGGTCAATCCCAACAAATTTTTGTAACATTTTCTTTAGCTTCTTCTTCAGTTACAAAACCAATGCCAAATTTTATGTTACTCTTGATTTGTTTGTCTAGCATAATTTCAAAACCTTTTGAAGATTCTACCCATTTTTCACATGTGATCTGGGTATCCTCTAACTCCTTTTTGCAAACTTGGTATTTATCTACCATAGTTTGGAGTTGGTCCTTGGTTAAGATAGCTTCATGCTTTAGGCTACTTATCTCAGAATCTTTTGAAAATAATTTTAATTGTAACTCTTTGACAAGTTTTTCAAAATTATGTTCATTTTCTAACATTTTGTTCCTAAGGTTTTCATTCACCTGTTTGATGTTAGCAAAAGCTATTATACATTTTTCAGAACAGAGATCCTTTAGGATCTGAGGTGATACCTTGGAAGCAGCCATAAGAGCACAATTACAATCATCTTCACACACATCAGTATCCCATGGGTCAGATAGAGAGTTCTTTTCTTCATCAACAGTGTTTTAATCAATCACTGGTGTAACCACTGCTTCATCACAACTTTAAACTTCATCAGATTTTGACCCTTGATCCTCAGACTCTACACCTTCAACTATAGTTTCTAAGGCCATTAAACAGATATTTTCATTTTCAAAATCATTTTTAGCCATTAGAGCAAAATTTTCATCACATAAATCCTCAGGCAAACTACTCCAATCAACAAAGCCTTATGTAAAGAAGCTCTGTTGATTTCCTTCTGCTGTAGCAGTGGTTTGAGTAGTTTGTGTGACATGTGGAGCTTGTTGCACATGCACTTGAGGTGGTGGTTGAACATATTGAATCTGTGGAGCGGGTGTTTGGATATAATGAACAGGGACATTAGTAGCAGGATGTGCAAAGTGTGCAGTATGTTGCATTTGTGGTGCAGGGGTATAATGGGAATAATGAGCAGTGCTTTGAGGTCTAGGGCCTGGGTGACTTTGAGGTCTGCATTCCCTAGAAAAAGTGTCCTAACCTATTGCACTTATAACATTTGATTTTGGATTTATCCAACCCCACTTTTAATCCCACATGCAATCCTGGAAACTTCCTACCAGTACTTTTGTAAAATTTACTTGCTCTAACACTTAAAAGTGCCAGCTGATGTAAAATGTCCATTTCTTCCAAATCAGTGGGTTCAAAATGTTGTAAGTCATTCATTTCAAAGGACATATTGTCAGAGTTTTGGCTTTCCCCATTTGCAGCAAAAGAAAAATTGGGTGAGTAAGGATCAGAGGTAAAATTGTTTCCTGATGTTATATCAATAAAATGATCATAACCTTGATCCTTCCCACTACAAGAACTCTCTTCATTACTATAAAGAGCAGTCTTACCCAAGGTATAGTCATCAGTTGTTTCCCAGACTCTTGTAACTTCTTTTTCTGATTCAACTCTCTCTCATAAGTGAGAAGTCGACCATGAAGTTGAGTGAGGGTCATCTCTATAAACCCAACAGATGTTCGAGTAACGTAAGCTACAGTCTCCCATTTTTCTGGTAATGATCTTTAGAAACGACTGTTGACAGTCAAATTTGAAAATTCTACATTAACCAGTTTCAGTTCACTAATGAGACAGCTAAAACGTTCGAACTGGTGTGTTAACGACGCACCTCTTACGTGACAAAACGTCTCATACTGTTGATTTAAAACTTCTCTATTATTCTCTATCACCTCCTCAGTCCCACCGAACTGTTCTTTTAGTGCATCCCATAACTCTTTTGCACTGTTGCAGTGAAGCAATCCAGCATAGATTTCGTTGGGTAGAGCGGAAGCAACAATGCTAAACGCTTTTGCATCCAACTCTATTTTCTAGAAGTCTTGCTCAGAGTAATTTTCAGGACTTTTTGACACTTGAGTATTGGGATCCTCTATGCTGGGAACCATTGGAATATGTGGTCCATACACAATAGATCGCCAACAGTCAATGTTTTGCTGAGCTAGGATGTGACCCATCCGACGTTGCCATATGAAATATTCATTTTGTTTCAACATCGGTGGTTTAAACATGGATCCAAGGTTGGAATCCTGTGTGTTTTGAGACATTTCTGCTTGTTTACAACAGATTTGTGTTTTAAACAACTTTGAACATAATAAAACTTTGTTTTCAAGTAAAACCATCAAATTGATTAGCAGGGAGGGCAGATCTTTCAAATCAAATTGATGTTAATCAAATTTGATTGACTAAGCTATGATACGAATTGTTAGGATCTGAGTTTGATTTACTTGTAGTTTTTGTTTCAAAAATGGAAATATGATTGAAATTGAGAGTAAATGCAGCGGAATAGAATGGAAAACTTTTACTACAAGTAAAGTTGTTTGTTTTCATCATCATCATGCTTTCAAGTTTGTAAACTTTGCATGTGATTCACAAACTCCCCCTCAGCCTATTGCAACACAATTTGATAGTACATAAATGGAAGAAGATGATTGGTGCAAGGATCTTTTTAGCAAGACAAAATGTACTGTTACATCGACTCAACTATTTATACTAACTATCTAACCTCTGAACATATTTTGATGATGTCAGGGTTGACAGTGGCATTTAACAATAAACTAACAAACTCAAAACACTGATGCCTAACATCTGATAGTGCAAATGCACTGTTACATTGAATTTAAAACTAATAAACTAAAACTCTGATGAACATCCTCTCCTTCTTTTCTTCGGTCAGACCTTTGGTATATTGTTGTAGCAGATGATGTAAAGGTATCAGACTTTAGAAGGCAGAGTTTAGGCGATCAGAGGATCTAAACTTTGATAGAAGGACCAAACCTCAGATAGCGTATTTTGGCTTTATATCATATGTTCCTTTGTAAGGGTTCAATCCCAACAGTTACATAGCAAAGCTTGTAGTCAACAGATCTTGTAATGCAGTTATAGCTGGATCATTGGCTTGCATCAGAGGTTGTAAACATGTTATTCTAGATCAATCCTCTGATGTATTTTTGGCTTTATATCATTTGTTCCTTTGATAAGGGTCAATCCCAACAGTTAATGATAGATAACATACATAATAGGGTCCTAATATGTATAAACAAGTAGCATAACAAGTAGCATGTTTAAGGATTGAGTATTTGCATAAGATTGTTTGTATGCGTGGTTGTGAATTTAATAATGATACATGTTACAACCCAAAGTGATGCAAAGTGTAAAACGGGTCAAGTATACTCACAGTTTGCAAAGATATTTCCACAAATGCAGTGAGTTGATTTCGGGAAGATGGAATCACCAAGTTACCCTAAAAGGATACACAAAGGTGTGTGAGCTCATAGAGTTTGATGACGGGAATGTATTCGGGAAGTTATAAATATGAAAATACATGAAATATATATTTCCTTAGACACTCATTTGGACACCATATTTAGCTAGTGTTTTTTTATGAGTGTTACACTCATTGGAAGTCCAAAATAAGGAATCCAAGACTAAGATAAGTTCCACTTTAACATATAACATTCAACCATGGTTTCGGTTGACGTCATAGCTCGGTTTTGGAAGTATTACATAGGTTTATTAATAAGTGTATTATAGTCATATGTTGTCATGTCTTAGAGGTAGGGTAATTCACTAACCTCATGATATTCACCATTGCACAAAATCACCACAAGGATGATTCAGAAGGTCATGAAGAATATGAAGAACATAAACTAAGGGGTTGTTGGGCAACTTCTGAATGGTTAAGTGCTGAACCTTAAGATGTCTGAATCATTAAGTGCTGAACTAGTAAGAGGTCTGAACGATTAAGAGCCAGTATAATGTTTAATCATTAAGAGGCAAATGTTTGATCAATTCAGATTAGAGGTCTTAACCATTCAGACTTAGTATAATGCTAAACCATTTAGAAGCAAATGTCTTAACCATTCAGACATTTGCTCGCAAAACAAACAATCTGAACCATTAAGTGTTGAACCAGTAAGAGGTCTGAACCATTCAAAGCCTCATTAAGAGGTAAACAAACAGCCCCTAACTATTCTAATTCACCATGTAACCAAGTGAGTTCAACTAGACGAGTGCTTCCAAACATGGTTATGAATAGAGACGTGGTGTAGTTTGTTCCTTTTGTTTACTTGAAAGTTACTTTGTGACTTGGATTGTATAAAAATGGAGGTATATGACCTCAAAGTTTCTGCGTTCATACCTCAACACAAGTCTTCCAACAATAGAACTTGTTGGTAACATGGTTTGGTGCAAAGAAATCCAAGAAACAAAGTACAAGATGAACAAGTATGAAAGTTTTAAGAAAAACACCCAACTTGAACCTTAAAATGGTGATGTACCAACTTGGTATACCTTGGTAATCTTGTGGTAACACTACTAGAGGTTGTCCAAGTATGAGAAAAGCAAGAAACAAAAAGAAAATCAGAGAAAATGAGTTCAAAACTTATTGTTTTGAACTTAAGAACCATCTGCCAACACTTGAATTCTTAAGAGATTGAGAGGATTTGAGAGTATTTTGGAGGTGTGTAAAGGGTTTAGGAGGTGTGGAGAAGGTGTATTTATAAGTGGGTATTAGGGTTTGGGTTTAAATGAATGTAGTTGGGAGTTGGAGTGGAAAGAAGGTTCAAAAATGAAAAAATTCACAAGCTGAAATGGAGTCTGCCAGACAAGGTCCGTAAGACCTAAAAAATAATTTTCAAAAATTTCACTTTTAGTCCCTGTAGTTGGGTTGTGTGTTATTTCATGCTATAGTTGCATAGTTAGGTATGTTTTAGGCATTTTATGGTGTATACAAGCATGTGTAATCTATGAATATGTTTGAATATAATTCCGAAAAAATATATTCTCAATGTATAACTTGGTTTTTAAATATAAATGTGTATTCATGATTGTTTGCGTATAATGCAAGATTAATTGTGCAAGTATGATATAAAACACGATTTCCATTATGATCAAAGTCTCGGAATTCCAAGGATTGAATTTGAAATACGAATTACAATAAATTGAAAATGAACTGAAAAATACGGAAAGTTACATTGACATTCTCAAACTTGAGTTTTCCATCATTTACCTCACCAGACCCTGGGATTTTTTTCATTAGAGTCATTTCCAAAAGATACATATGATCCTTCATGTGCTCTAAAATGGGAAAGAAGATTCTTACAGCCAGACATGTGTCTAGACCCTTCACTATCAACATACCACAAGCTATCAAAGTGAGAGAGTCTATTTTTTATACTCATTTGTGAAGACAGGTGTCAGATTGACATACATGATTTCTAGAGATTTAATGGTAGTTCTTTATGGAACCTCATAACTGAGTTTATCTTAAGAAGAGAATTCCTCAAGTACAATTGATTCATGGGTGGATACATGTTGCTTAATGTCTACAGCAAACATGGCGAGGTTGTTGTTTGGAACATCATCTGACATACTGCTCCAGACTACAAAGTTCTAAATAAAGAAGCTTTGATGACTTAAGTTTGATGCAGGCAACCAGCAGTTCCTCAGTGGTGGATGTGTCTGTAATATAGCTTGTGTAGATGTGGAAGCATGTGAAGGAATATGTGACATTATGGCTTGATAGAATTGATTTTGACCAAGTGAATAAGCATACTAAATAGATTTTGACAAGGGTGTGTGACAAACATGAGTTGTGGCCAGTGTGTTTGGATAAGGGGTATTTTGGGAAGAATCTTGCTGTGAGTTTTATCAATTTGATTGAATTGGTGGATGAGGGGTTCTAGGTGAAATTTCCACATTCCCTAGAAAAATGACTTAGTCTATGCCACTTGTAACACTCAACCCTAGATTTATCCTTCTCAAATTTACCCATTCCATTTAAACTAGGAAACTTCCTACCAGTTTTGTAATAGAATTGATTAGTTTTAAACTCAGTAGGGCAAACTGGTCAAGAATATCAAATTCTTATGATCAATGGGATCCATAGGTTGTGGATCATACATCACAAGGGCATGATTTTGGTTTCCAACACATGATGAGTTATTTTGAGAATAAAGTCCGGTAGGTATGTATATAAATTGGTCATTACTTTAATCACATGGTTAATTGATGATGACCCATCATGACTCATTAATGTTGTGTTACCAAAAGATTAATCATCAGCAACCTTTCCTAGTGACATCAATTTCTTTTTTTGGTCAATCTCTCTCTCTGATGTGAGGAGTCTTCCATTAAGTTGAGTCAAAGTCATTTCCTTTAATCCATCAGAGTTTCTTAAGACAATTATAATTTTATTCCATTTATCAAGGAGAGATCTCAAAAATCAGTGACTCGTACCAACATTAATGTAAGTTTGATCAGCCAGCATTAGCTCAATAATTAAGCAATTGAATCGCTCAAACTATTGAGTCAGAGATTCCACTTTGACATAAGTGAATGTCTCATACTGTGGATTTAGAATTTCCTTAATGTTCTCCTGAACTTCATTTGTCCCCCAAACTGTTCGTTTAAAGCATCCCACAATTCCTTGCATTCTCACAATGGAGCAATCCAGCATAGATTTCATTAGGTAAGGCCATGGCCAGTATCCCGAATGCCTTAGCATCGAGCTCCAATTTCTGAAAGTCTGGCTGAGAATAATCATTGGGTTTCTTAGGAATATTATCATTTGGTTGCTCAAAGCTTGGTATAGTTAGAACATATGGACCAAAAACCACATATCTCTAGCAACCAGTGTTCTACTGGGATAAGTGGTGACACATCCTTCGTTGCCATATCTTGAATTCATGACGAATAAGCATCAGAGGCTTGTTTCTGATTCAATATTGTGAGGATCATGAGTGGTTGACCTCTCTCTGAATCCTATTGAGTTTTCTGGAGAAAATAGAGTATCAGAAAAAAAATGTTTCGATTGGTCTAATTCTTCTAAAGTCCTTGATCACTCAATCAAATATCAATATGAGCTTAGTTTTTCTTCAGAATCAGAATCAATGGTGAGGTCAATTCAGTGTAACCTTGCTTTGATACCAATTATTGGATCTAAGAGTGTGTGTTTGTGTGTGTTTTTCATAAAAAAAATTAGAATTAAACCAAAATAGTAATAATAAACACATCAATTCAATACAGAACAAGATTTGGGAATGATTGGCAAATGATATCACAGATCCATCATGTTTACTACATATTACATTGTTTGCAAAACTACTACACAATTAGTGAAAATCCACTGTTACATAAACTATTGATAAAGCAAAGGAAATAGTTGGATTTCCAAAACTGCTGGAAGGATTCCAACACTTTTGGAATCCAATACTTCTGGTTTTTTTGTGTTGACTTATTGACTAGTCTTTGGCCTTTAACTTTGACTTGTTGGCCAGTACTTTATCAATCCAGCACTTGTACTTTGTCTTTCAACACTTTCGTTCAGAAGTTCTTGTTCCATCACTTTGGTTGGTTGGTTGAGAAGCTTTCAAGGGGGAACTTCTGGACAATTAATTAAACTTCAAACTTATTCCATCAGGCAGGGAAGATGGTTTCCTAGGGTTCTGGCTTTCATCAGCAGCAGATCTTATATGACCCAACAGATGGGTACTTCTCGGTCAAATCATCAAGAGATCTGTTGGAAAACATACATCCGGTCGAGGTGGGAAATGTATTTCCATGGAACAATTGGATGCCAAAAAGGTGAGTATCTTCGGTTGGTGTGTAACATTGGCTCGGTTGACAAGTAGGGCCGCTCTAGCTAGGAGAGGTATTGCAATCGACTCCTTACATTGTGTTCTATGTGGCGGGGTAGATGAATCTCTTGATCATATATTCACGGCTTGCCTTATACCGGCAGTTGTTTAGCAGCGGATATCCTCATGTTGCTTGATATCACCAATCTTTATATTCCGTTCAGTGATCTTTTAAGTATACACGACGGGATTGGTGGTCCCCCTATAAAACAGAAGGCGTTGCAAGCTAATATATAGATCTCATGTTGGGTCATATGGCGAGCAAGGAATAATATGGTCTTCCATTCCAAAAATATAGAGATCGGGCGGATATTGAAAGAAATGAAGACATTGGCCTTCCTTTGGAAAAAAAACAGATCTAAGCTGGAGACGTTGGATTGGTCGTCTTGCTCCGATTTTGAGTTATAGTATTACATTGTATTTTTTCATATTGTATATTCTGTTCTTTTTCTAATAAAAGTTGTCTTTAAAAAAATTACAGTTGTTTGTCTTCTGCTCATTTTCTATTTGAACTTGTCCTTAAAAAAATGCACTTGTCTGTCGTCATAACCTAAGAATTGTAAAATTTTAATTGCTCTACTAGCAAATTAATCCTAGCCACAAATAATTGAAACAAAGATTGCATAAGATCCGGTTTTCAGTTTGCATTAAAATCCATCTAGTCAAATTAATTACAGTAGTATTGTCAAGTTATGTCGGAACCAATATAATTGCTTAGTTTTACCAAAATTAACCAAATATGGCTTCTGAAAAGACCGCGACTTGGTTATCATCAAAACTTGGCTTCAAATGAAATAAGGACACGATGAAGCTGCCACATTTGGAAAGACATACACTAGGAAAAAGAACATCATTCAATCGATTCTAATTCTACCGTAGAATATGAGTAACATTTTCCGTTCAAAATAAACCACGCCAGATGAGCTTGTAGAAGAGCTTGTGGGAAAATAGAATTGGGTATATCTTATTTTGTAGCTCATTTGCTTTGTAATATGGCATGTAACGTTGTACTTCCTTGTAGATAAACAATGGGGATGTCCGACCTCGACCCGAACCTGAAAATCGTATCATACATATGAATCAGAACACGACTCGGAGTTTCCTTGGTTGACCCGAACACGACCCATTGAACCCGAATTTTTTTTTCTGAAATTAATATCTTAAAATTAAAATTTACTTAAAAACACAAATGTATATAATAATATCATATTTAAATTATTAAATCTATGGTAATTTCTCTTTTTAAGTTGTAATCATGGCATAAAATACACATCCTATTTAATTTATGACAAAATATATTGTAAAAAATATAATATAGTAATGACAAAATATATTGAAAAAAATATAATATAGTATAAATGTGTTAAACGGGTTAACCCGCCAACCCGACCAAGTTAACCCAAACCCGACCCGTTAACCTAAACGGGTTCGTGGGTTCAACCTGAAACTGACCCGAACCCGTTTAGACTAAACCTAAACCTCGGAATTTCTTGTTAGGTTCGTGTCGGGTATTCGGGTCGTGTCAGATATTCACACCCCTACGGTTTATGAACCGTTCGGCGAGAAATTCGTTTATTTTTTATCGATTAGCTTAACGAACGAACACGAACAAAAAAATTTGTTCGGTTAGCTTAGCGAATAAACATGAACAAATGTCTTGTTCGTACGACTGCGTTCGTGAACGTTCGGTAGTGTTCGGTTACGTTCATTCATGTTTGTTCGTTTACCTCCGCTCGTGTTCGTTTATTTTCATAAAAAAAAGTAATAAATAATAAACATTTTATCTAAACCAGGACCGACCCAAAGGAAGTGCATGGTAGGCCACTGCTCAGGGCCCAGCCTCTCCGAGGGCCCAAATTTTATTTTTAAATTATATATATTAAGTCTTTATATATAACTAGTTGGATGCCCCGCCCGAGTTGCAGGGCGCTAAGCCGAATATTTCTTAGTTTCATAAAATGTACGCATGTATTTTAGTTACTTGTATATACTACTTATAACACGATCTGGAAAAAAAATACATCGAGTCAATCTTAAACCAAAACACTACCATAGTTTTGCTAACAAAAAAACTAAAACAATGGCAAGTCTGTAATTTTTAGCTGTGGGCAAAATAGTAGTTTATCAGCAACAATGAGCGGGTGTTAGACACTTGCTTTACACAAAAGTTAAATTGAGTCAACCAATAAAAATAAATACTATTATAGTTTTGCCAAAAAAAAAACTACTGAAACGATGGCAAGACTACAAATTTTAAATGAGAGGAAACTCAAAATTTTAAAATGGGGCAAATTCGTAATTTTAAGCTGGGGGACAAAACAAAAATTTTGTTTTGAAGTGGGGCAAAATCATAGTTTTGAACTAAGGGCAACGTAATTTACAGCTGGAGATAAAAACATAATTTTATTTGGAACTCAGGGTAAAAGCGTAATTTTGAACTCAGGATGAAATCTTAATTTTTGAAAAGGGGGCAAAATCATATTTTTGAACTGGGAGCAAAAATCGTAATTTTGAGCTAGGAGAAAAACGATGGCAAACTACAAATTTTAACCGAGGCAAAATCGTATTTTTTTAAGTGAGGGCAAACCCGTAATTTTAAACTGAGAGCAAATTCATAAGTTTTAGCTGGGGGGGGGGGGGGAGGGAACCATAATTTATTTTGAACTGGGACAAAATCATAGTTTTGAACTAAGGGCAAAATCGTAATTTTTGGTTGCGGGCAAAATGGGCAAAATCATAATTCTAAACTCAGGGCGAAATCGTAATTTTGGAAATGGGGCAAAATAACATTTTTAAAGTAAGGGCAAATCATAACTTTGACCTAGGGGAAAAACATAATTTTATTTTGAACGGGAGGCAAAAACGTAATTTTAAACTAGAGATAAAACCGTAAAATGGTTGGACCAATGGCGTTGTCTATTGGATTTGTTTGATCATATAGATACATTAAATCCACTAAACCGTGTATTCTATTAATGGTGATCAAATATTACTAAACTAAACTTAAAAACACAAAACGTAAAAAAGAAAAGAAAGAGAAAAGATGGCAGCTGCCCTTTTCACCATTGGGGTGGCAGAACTATTACCAAAGCCTGTTTTTTTATATGTAAGTAAATTTGTTTCAAAATTGTTAATAAAAGAAACAAATGCTTTGGTGCTATTTGTTCCTGTCTTAGGGTGAAGGGAGTGGTTAAACACTTTAAATTGGCAAACTTCAAAATCAACCAATGAGAGCGTGCCACGTCAATCAACCTAAAGTATTTAAACTTTTGGTCAAAAGTGTTGGCAATGGTTAGACACTTGATGAATTTTTTTTTTCTTTTTTTAAATTATGTGTTAACATAAAACAACTAAAACATCTAAATTAATTAAAAAAAACATTACATTAAAATCTAACTTAATTATGTGTTAATTTATGTTTAGTTTAAAAAAAAACATGTTTTTTTTATTAATATGGACAGCAGCAGCAACAGCAATGGACAAACATGTTTTTTATTAAAATGGACAGCAGAAGCAGCAGCAATGGACAGACACAACACTTCACCAAAGCGGCACCTTTACCGCACTCATGAGTTACTCCCTTCCCCCTTAAAGAGTTTGCACAGAAACTGCTCAAGTTCGATTCCCCGTGTAAGTATTAGTTTTTCCGTTTTTTTCTTTCTTTTTTTTCTCTTCCCACTAAGTTTTCCTATATAAAACTGACCTTTTTATTTTGTTTATTATTTAAATTAAATACAACTAAACAATTTTAAAATGTTTTCTTCCTTCTGTTTTACAAAAACTAATGAGCGGACACATTATAACATATTACGACTATATTTTTTGGATTTTTTATTTCGTAGGTGATAGTGAGTGCATCAAAACAGACAAAGTTTTC
The DNA here is from genome assembly GCA_947069175.1 of Scalesia atractyloides. Taxonomy (NCBI): domain Eukaryota; kingdom Viridiplantae; phylum Streptophyta; class Magnoliopsida; order Asterales; family Asteraceae; genus Scalesia; species Scalesia atractyloides. The sequence continues at coordinate 30,707,602 of CAMTDV010000018.1, read as the reverse complement.
ACCCGACGTAACACGCAAGTTTTCATCCGACGTCACACATTCTAACATATTACGACTATATATTTCTAACTTATATATATATATATACACACACTTTGTAAAGAAAAATTAGCGGACCTTTTTTATTTATTCTTATGTTTTCTAATATATACATATGTAGTTATTTATCTTTTCTTTTTGAAATTGAGCTATTCACGTTATATTATAGGGGCCTGTTTCCTTATGCTCGCCCAGGGCTTAAAAAATTTCAAGAATTTTCAGAGACGGCCCTGATCTAAACATATTGAAAACTTGAAACTATGTGTTTTTCTAAGTTAGTTAAACGAGATTCATCGTTTAGTGGTTGTAATAGGATTGTATTTAACTACTTATATCGAATGTTTAAGGTTAATAATGTTTTATTTTTTATTTTCAAGTTAAACCTTCATTTATGTATGTTTGTGTTCGAGACCAGTGTTTAAGAACTGTTCGTGAACAACTTAATTTCCTTAAGAAACGAAAACTTGCAAAAACTTATGTTCGGTATGCATTCGTGATAACTGAATTTCCTTAGAAAACGACATGAACATAAACTTATGTTCGGTATGCATGCGTGAACAATTCGCAAACATGTTAGTTTCCTTAATGAATGAACACGAACATGACCTTGTTTGTGTTCGTTTGGTTCGATTACAGCCATACTGAGAACTAAGAGCATTCACATCCATTCCATTATATTTTTACCCTATATTACACTTAAAACACTACATTTTCTCTCTTATTTTTAATTAAATAATATTTTTTACACTTTTATCATCAACTTTTCTCTCTCCTCCACTTAAAACCAATTTCAAAATATATTAAAATTTTATAGGGGGTGAACAGTGTCCACTCAAATATACAGATTAACAATAACATTTTCTCTCTCCTCCACTCACAATCACTTTTTATACTCTTTATATTATAAAAATTCCACTCATACAATTTGATGGAGTGGATATGAATGCTCTAACAAGTTCAGTTATTTTCTTTTTTGCATTATCCTTTATAAAGTTGTCACATCTCGAGACAGGGATTGAGGCGTAAAGATTGGATCATAAACAACATTATACATGGTAAAAACTTATTTTCACATGGTGTATACGGGCAGTATAATGTTATACAGCCCGCATACACATTTAATTGATCGTATACAATGTATACGATTGTTTTATACGTGTCGTATAATGTTATACGACCCGTATAGATCGGGTTTCCAAAAATTTTTAAATTTTTTGGAGTTAATATTCACAAATTAAGGTTTCGATTTCCTACCTTTTAAGATTCACATGTACTAATTTGAATTATCCTTGCGGTTAAAAATCATATCCATTATCACGTTAAATTAATAAAGAACTACTTTATTAACTGTTCATTTGTTTCATGTTTTGATAGTTTGTAATGATGTGAGGAATTAAATGCATGTATGGACTCAAGATAAAGCAGTCAGTGGTTACAAAAGTTATCAATGCTCACCCTGTGTGAGCATTGAAAGCCCGACAAACAGTCTTGCAATTAGTCAACAGTCAAACTTCAAGCATTCTGAACCCTAGCTGCAAACAACCCAACAAACTATTGTAACGTTGATTACCGGTAATCACAATAAATGTATACAGTGAGTTTGATTTGAATTTTGAAAGGAGGAAGACACAGCCAGAGATAAATGGTAATACGGTGATTTTCAATAATGTAGGATTGTATTTGTATGGACATATTCGCTCTAAACACATACCGACTACAAAGTTACTAGTTAATCTTAAAAAGTTACAACCTTCCTTTTCCTTCAATTTCCAGAATATACTTGCACGACTGACGTCAGCAATCTTTTTACTTTGAAACAAATCCATTTGTTTCCCTTATACAGACACATGAAACCTCCAAGCTGCTTCCGAAGTAGTAAAGTTTACAAAGACCCTGGTTATATATACTTGATGTGTTCAAATGAAATTTACTGAACAATTTCCTGAATTCGAGTTCATTAAGAAGTAATGGCTGCTGACTAATTGCAAGACTGTTTGTCGGGCTTCCAACGCTCACCGTTTCCATAGCCACTGCTTCCGTAACCACCGTTCCCATAGCCACGGTTCCATATGAACACTTACTAAAACTTATTAAACGTTTCTTCGGTTTAACAAAAGTGTGTGTGTGTATATATATATACACACACACTATAACATTATACGACCTGTATACATGTGTTAAAACCCAAAATCTGACTAAACCTCACAAAATAAACCCATCTGGCCGTATAACGTTATATTGCTCGTATACATTTGTATACGGGTCGTATAAGGTTATACGGCCCGTATTCAAGAAAACAAAAAAAAACATTCCTCTGCGTATATCTTTGTGCAACAACATTCTATACGGACTGTATAAGGTTATGCGACCCGTATACACTAGGGACGTGAAAATACAATATAACGGGTGTGAAAATAGAAGGGTCCTAAACACACAGCATATTATATGTCTCAAATCAGTAAACATTAGGAGTTTTACATTTTTGTACCTTAGATTTTCAAAACATATCAAAAATTTGCTTAAATTAACACTTTGTGACCAAATTGCCAAAATAATTATACATATATGTTTATGAGGGTTTAACCCCAAAAACATACAAGTACAAAATTTAAAAAAAAAAGAGTTGTTTTGTCCGATTGACGAAAATCATGGTATTAATGGAAAAACATTTAAAAAATATTAAAATTCATATGTGTTATAATGACCTATGTGAAACCCGAATTCAACCAATATTATTATTTGGGTTAAGTTAATGGGTTATGGGTTCGTAGGTTGAAATTTCAACGCTAACCCGGACACACGTAAATTCGGGTTAGTCTGAACACTATCCGTTTAACCCATCTTTTTTAAATAAGTCATACATCTTCATGAATTATAAATGGGTTGTTGTGTTGTAAAATGAGTAATATGAATAGGTTTTATTTTAAATATTGAAAATCTTAAAAATAGATTGGAAATTGTAAGTGTATCTTCAAAAGAAAATGAAAAATGAAAAAAAAAGAAATAGAAAGATATTTTTTTAAACAATTAAACGGTTAATGGGTCAACCTGTTTTTTGTGAGTCAACCCAAATCTGACTTTTTTTAAAAAAACAGGTCAACCTAACCCCTACCCATTTAAAAAACATGTCATGTTAACTGACCAAAAAACCGGGTTTGTTTTTTCGTGTCGGGTAAGAGTTCGGGTTGGAATTTGGGTCGTGTTAAGAATTGCCAACCTTGTATCTGATGTAAACTTACTCTAAAAACATAAGATTTGTAGTTTTGGTTCAACACATTTGGCAGACCCATCGCTGAAGAAATCGTCCACAGCCCCCTAATGGAACCTCAAAGATATAAACAACTTTTTGTAATCATTTGTGTTGGCAGAACCAGTGGTTGCAGCGCACAAACAATATCAAAATGCAACACTTTTTGTTACCAACAATGTGGAAATACACAATTTTTATATTCGCCATGCCAGAGATGCACGTTATGTACATTTCTATGAGTAGATATATGTATGTGCACACACACATTTCACAGTAGCATATGTTAGAAATGCATCACTTATTATGTAACAGTTCGTATGTGAATGTCAATCTAATGGTATGGTATTTGTTAGGCTGCAAACAAATCGAACGAACACGAACAAGTCGTGTTCGTTTGTTAAAAAATTTATGTGTTCACGAACTGTTCATAAACGCTTAGGGAACGAGATTTTATATTTGTGTTTGTTTGTTAAGATATGAACTTGTTCTTGTTCGTGTTCGTTTATGTTTGTTTGTTAATTTTAGGCAACGAATGAAAACAAACGATGATGAACACAGATGAGCACAAATTAATGTTCATGAACAAAATGGTAACAAACGAACACAAACAAACGTTTATGAACAAACTATATAATACATTGACACTTATTAAATATTTTACTTGTCAGAAATTTGAAGTATTTAAATAAAATATAAAAGCTAAAACAATAATAAACTACCGAACACAAACGAACACGTTACCGAACGTTCACGAACATAAATGAACGGACGCGTCCTCTGTTCATGTTTATTCATTTAACTAAACGAACGAAATTTCTTGTTTGTGTTCGTTTGTTTAATAAACGAACGAACACAAACGAACTTCCCGCAGAACAGTTCACGAATTGTTTGCCGAACATTTGGTTCGTTTGCAACGTTAGTATTTGTATCTCAGTTCCACCTAATAAAACATCCACACAGTAGCTACGCAATAAAACCTCACATACACGTATCCGCCATAGGCCCACAGTGCGCGGTTGTGCCACCTACTTAGTATTAATTATAGCTTTTAATGCAAGAGAAAAACGTTAAGAGGTATGTATGCACCTGATGTTAGAAAGTTGATGGTTCAAATGAGAAGAAATTTTTTGTAAGAATAAAAAAGAAGAAATTTAACAAATAAGAATCTTTTATTTACTGCATTTAATTTTTGTATTTAATATTAGTGTAAGGGTATATTGATAAACTTACGTACATCATTAATTGACATATTTCCTTTTTAATAGCTAACTACATAAAATTGGTAATTTATTTTCAAAAAAATATATTTTTTTAAAGAAGAAAAAAAAATAATTTAAAGTGTATGATAAATTACGAGGTGTGTATATAAATTTCAATATCTGCAGTACAAATTTCAAAATATGTAGGATAAATTTTGATGTGTGAAAGAAAAAAAATTAAAGATAGATAGTCTTTATCACTAATTAATTAGTCAAAAAAATAATAATAAAATAGATTAGAGAAAAACTATTTAATTTTTACAATTATACTCTTTATTCTTTTTATTCTCAAATTAATTTTCTCAAATGAAACTCCCCATGTTAGAAATAGCTAAAAATTGGTTGTTGCTGACATAAACTTTTAACTTGGTACACAACATATTAAGGCTATGAAGTTTGGTAATGTTCCTAATGAGCATCATCACCTTCTATGTCAGCATCACATCACTACATGTCTCCATCCTCGTCCATCACCCTAACCCTATATGGTGTGATGATGTTCCACCACCATCCACTTCCTATTTTTTAATTAATCTTTATCTAAAATTTATGTGTTTAATTTATTTTGATAAAAACAAATAAAACTAAATAAATTTATATAATAACTAAAATAATAAAACTATTTAAACTACTAAATTAAAAATAATACAATGAAAACTACTTGTCGTTGTTGGTCCGACCGAATTGCCAAACATGATTAACCAAATCCGAATGAAGGTTGTTATGCATAGCCTCATTGTATAATGCCCATATATTAGACTCTTGTTGCCTTTCATCAACCAGTACAACGTTCTCATCAATGTCGTTTTCATCGTATACGCATATGGCGTTACCTTCGTCTTTGATAATCATGTTATGCATCCAGATACAAGCATACATACAATATCTCAATTTTTTAGGTGTAAATACTCGTGCAAGGTTTGCCACAATGTGTCATTTTGTTGTAGAACCCCAAATAGTCGTTCAACATCCTTTCTCGCAAATTCTTGGCATTTGGCAAATTTCTTTCTTTTATCATCTTTCTTTTAGTTACGGTATAGTTTTAACGATCGTTGCATAGGTTGGGTATATTACATCGGCTAGATAATACACGTGCTTGTATTCTACTCCTAAAATCGTAAACCAAGAATCAGGACCGGTACCGTTATTGAGGTCATTAAAAACATCCGACCGACCAAGAACGTTTAAGTCGTTATTCGAACCAGGAACACCAAAAAAGCATGCCAAACTAATAGATCCTTTGAAGCCACGGCTTCTAGAATTAAGGTGGGATGACCTTGATCACCTCGCGTAAATTAACCTCCTCATGCATTAGGAAAATTACACACGGCCAATGCGTACAATCAATGCTACCAAGCATTCTAGGAAATGCTATTACTTTCGTGAACATGATACAACTTTAGGACGTCATTCTTTGTTGGCTTTCGCAAATACCTCTTTTTGTATAGCTTGACCGCACCTTTGCAAAATTTGTACAAACTCTTTCGTAAATTTCTATTGGACATCTTCAAATATTCATATCACATATCGCTACTTGTGTCGTAAGCCAATTGCGAATTGCCGATTTATACTTTTTGTAAAGTGACAAATCCCCGTTTACGGTAGCATCACATCTTAATTTGAAAAATGGGTAAAATTTTGCCAAATCATTGGCTATTGTAGGAAAAGACAACGACTCATTAGAAACCAACGCCTAAACATTTCATCAGTGTATACCGGGTTTTCAGCAAAGTATTCGGCCACCAACTTATCGTAAGCACCTATATTTCGCACAAGAAAATAAATTACACTAAAAGATATAAATTACACAAATATATATATATATACACACTACACTACACTACACTAAAAATATAAACAACACTAGAAATTTTAGATTACACAAAAAATAAACTACTTTCCCGACCCCTATTTAATCACTTATTTCGTATTCTACGTCAGACGAGGCTTCTTCTTCCTCTAAATTATTTGTGTGGTTTCTATCACCATGTTCAAATAAAGGGCGTTCATTTCGTCAGAAGAAGATTGGTAACACCATGGGCTGGGATATGTAATTTAGGAGTTGTAGATTTTAGATAGTTAAGAGAATAAGAATAGGATTTTTTTTAAATCGACCGTTTTCTAATGGTCAGAATGTTTTGACTTTAGGAATTAAGGAGCGTGGTCGGCATGGAAATACCAATGCTCACCCACGCATGGATTGCGAAGGGGTGGTGTAGTAGTGTACCATGCCATTCACGTCCCACCTGGCCATATCCACAAGCCAAACCACGATCCCAATACTAGGGCTGTTCAAAAAGCTCGCGGCTCAGAGCTCGCTCGAAGCTCGCTCGGATTTAGCTCGGAAAAAGCTCGCTCGATATGGCTCGGTTTAAAAGTGAACCGAGCCGGCTCGGTTCGATTAGAAAGTGAGCCCACGAGCCGAGCTGGCTCGGTTTGGCTCGCTTTGTAGCTCGGCTCGATTTAGCTCGGATTATTTTACTTATAATAAATTTTAATTTTATATACATTATAATATATTACCAAAAAACTTATTACTATTTGCATGTATATAGGTTTGTAATTTGATATCTATGACATATTTGAAGGTTGATTACCATAGTAATGAACTAATATTGTATTTCATTGAAATTAAAACTTATTTTGCGTTGTTAAACTTGATTTTGGTTTATAATGTAGTAGGTTGAACTTATTTTGAATCTATTCTTTTAAAGTATTGAATAATATTTTAGCCTACTGAATTTAAGAGGTTTATATTAATTTTTCTTTATAAATCGAGCCAAACCAAGCCGAGCCAAGCCAGCTCGGTTTAAAACCAAGCCAAGCCCGAGCTTAGATTTTCAGCTCGGTTTCAAATCCGAGCCGAGCCAGCTCGGTTTATAATCGAGCCGAGCCCGAGCTTGGCCTAGCTCGGCTTGGCTCATGAACAGCCCTACCCAACACCCAGGGGTGGCCATAGGGGTGGGCAAGGAGGACCACCGGCCAGAGCCCGATATTTCGAATGGCACGTTATTTAAAAAAAACCTAATATGTGTATGTAAAAGATTAATTGGGTATACCCATACAAACACCAACATAGGCCCACTTACAAAACTATTCTTATAGTTTAGATTAGTTATTAGCTCATTCGTATTAGGTTAGACCTTTAGTGAGCCAAATACCCAATTTCATTAAGGCTTAAGAGCACACTTTTTCAAGCTCGAACGGGGTACACGAATTCTCAGGGTCGGCCCTTCTCACACCCCTTAGCTTAATAAGTTGCAATTGTCTATCATTTGGAGAGTTTTAATTACATTACTATCAACGAGAGATCCCTTAATCGGGCTCCTCGTCTTGGGCCTCTTAGTTGGGCTCCTTAATAGGCCCAGTTATTATACTCTCAACAAGCCACATGACCAAATAAACCTGCAGAGTCATTTAATGTCTGCAACATGAGAGAGAAGAAAGGCGCCGGAAAAAGTACGAGGTTGGTACTGGCTTCATTAATGGAGAAGGCCATCTCTCCGATAGGGACCAAACACGTGTACCGACGCTGCAAAGATCCTCTTTGCCCAACAGCGAACCATAAGATGATCTCGTCAGTGCCACCCGACTGATAAGTGGCTTTCTCTATATAAGGCCTTCTTGTTCTCTAACAAAGTAGGCATTGAACACCATAAGCATTTACTCCCACACTTGCACATTAACTCCGGACATTCTCCGGTATAAATACACCAAGAGATCCACACGATACGTTCCGGCAGGCTTATCACGCCAGAACTTCCTGTCTTCTCCGGTAAGTTTACTTATCCTCATGCCCGAGCTTGGTTACGGATCCCCCATCGGGGCCCTCCGTGACGAGGCTAATGTTTTTTTTGTGGCTCATCTAGAAGGCCCATCCAGACGCTGACGAATCACTCGGACCTTCCAACTGAAGCTTAGGGATTCGACATTACTAACAAATTAATCCTAGCCACATATAATTAAAACAAAGAATGCATAAGATCCGACTTTCAGTTGCATTAATATCCATCTAGTCAAATTATTTACTGTATTGTTAAGTTATATGGTCTTATAAGAAAAGATTGTCTTTAAAAAGGGCAATGAAGGAGTTTTACCAAAATTACTACCTGTCGAAGACTTGGCTTGAAATGAAACAAGGACTCGAACCTGGAGGTTGGAGCTGCTAAATTTTTGCAAGGCATACACCAAATGAGCTTTTAGAAGAGCTTGTAGGAAAATAGAACTCGGTGTACCTTATTTTAGGGGAGGAACCATCCCACATTTGTGGGTTCTTAGGAACCCATTACGTTTGAAAAAAATAGTGAGAACCTTATATAATTTAGAAGAAAAAAAATTAGTGAGAATTAAGTTGCCAAAAGGAATTCATTAGAATAAAATTATGAATCTGGCACTGTCTTATTTTGTAGCTCATTTGCTTCGTATTATGGCATGTAACGTTGTACTTTCTTGTAGATAAACAATAGGGATGACTCGTGTATATGAAGTACTAACCTTTGACTGTTACTTTTAATTGAAAAATGACACTGGACTGCTACTTTAACCGTCACTTACCTTGCAAGACTTGAAGCATGCAAGTACTCCAAATTTTACAACACAACAAAATATACATAAAGGATACTGCTCATGGTGCTTTTTAAACAAGAAGGTTGAACCTAATTGTATCAAATGCTTTTGTAAAAAGGTCAACGTATTGCTTAGTAGTGGGATTTCTCACAGGGTGCCCCTAATCACCCCATGGTTTTGGGGGTTTTGAGATAGGTGACTAAAAATGCCCTATTCACCTTACCCACCACACCGAGTAGCCTAATGTAACCTCAAAGATGCCAATGACATTTTGCAATCATTTGTGTTGGCAGAACCAATGATCACTAGACTCGCTACCTTTTTTTTGAATTTTCACATTTTGTAATCATTTGTGTTGGCAGAACTAACGACATTTTGTAATCATTTTTTGAATTTTCACTACCCACTTACCGCTAGCTATTTAGTTGTATACTCCCTGTTTTTGTGCTTTGACACATACGTTTCAAATGATCACTAGACTCACTACCCTTCTCCTCAACAGACTCATAACTAATCACCCAAGTCTGAACATCAAAGGATAACTTACAGTTCTTTTCGGTCATAGTAATGATCCCGTCTCTAAAATTGATTTGAGCATTAGCTGTGTATAGAAACGACCGACCAAAGATTACCCTTTGTTGTTCTACCACTTTGGTAGAAGTATAGTCTAAGACCCGAAAATCCACCGGATATTCAAATTCTCCTAATCGAATCATAACATTCCTTACCACTCCCCGTAGACGCCTCCAACTTTCATCCGCCAAGCTCACTATGGTGTCTATATCTTGCAATGACCAAAGTCATACGTGTCATATAAGCCACCTGGTAGCACACTCATGGTTTCATTAAATTCACTATTAAGAATGGTGCTTACCATATTAATGTTCATGCTTTTGAGGTTCTTTGGATTTGTCACTGTGTCACTTGGTAGTTGACCTTTGTTCTTTTTCAAAAGGGCCACCTCACTTGCAAGTTGACCCATTTGGGTAGTCAAGGATTCGATGGCTTTGTCTTGAATTTCATCTTTTTGTAACCGAGCCACATCCATTTAATTCTTCCTTTGCATATCCTGTTGCATCATTTTCAACATCTCCATGACTTCATTTCCACCCGAAGAGCCACTTTGACCACCACCCGACTATTGTAATTGCCCATGAAAACCTTAGTTGTTCCCACCTCTAAAGTTTCCTTGGTTATTGTATGATGGGCGAGGCACATAATTCCCTTGGTTTCCTTGGAAATTAGGATTGACTTGGTTAGCCGGGTTTCCATATCTAAAATTGGGTGGTTTCGCAAACCGGATTGGTAAGTGTTTAAATTCATGTTGTAACTTCTACCACCTCCCCCCTTGAATGGCATTCACTTCTTCCACTTGTTCTTGAACAACCCCCACCAAACACACATCCACCGTATGACCCAATTCACTACAGTTGGTACAAACATCATACACCTGATTCGTGGTTTGAACTCCTCCATCATCCACGGCATGAACTTGTGGTCGTGTGATAACATGTCTCGCTTTCCTTGATGCTTGTGCTTTCCGTTTGGAATTATACGACATCTGCTCCAAGACAGCCCAATCATCTTTCTCGTAGTTTGTACCAAAAGTACTATTGGTAACCGACATCAAGTCACGAGCATCCTCCTCACTTATCCCCTCATGGAAAGCATTTAACAACTCCTAAAGAGCAATACCATGATGCGGACGGTTTTAAAGCATCATGTTGTACCTTTCAAACACTTCATGGAACATCTCTCCCGGTTGTTGTTGAAAGCTTCTCAAATTCCTTCTCGCATCATTAGTCTTTTGGGATGCGAAAAAGTCTTCCAAAAATCGTTGTTGCATTTCGGCCCAAGTATAAACCGAAGCGGAAGGCAATGTGTAGAACCATCTATTAGCCTTATCTTCCAATGAAAACTAAAACAAAACCAACTTGACATCGTCTGATGTAAAACCTTGCCCGCCAATAGTGTTACAAATAGAAGTGTATGCCTCCAAGTGAAAATAAGGTTCTTCCGTTGCTAACCCCTTAAACTTTGGTAGACTTTGGAGAGAATTGGTCTTAACTTCAAATGTTCTTCCATCTGGGCGATGAGGAATTACTATCAGAGAAGGGTTATTAGTGATAACCAGACGGAAATAAGCTTCAACCCCTCTTACCACTTCTCTATGATGCCTTCGAGGAACACCCAAGGGTACTCTCGGTTGACTCGGTTGCCTTTGAATTTGCCTTTGAGGTGCAACTTTTGAAGTTGTGGTGCAGGCATTTGTTGTTGCGGCATTGGTCTTTGAATTTTCGGTCCTTGTGGTGGGAGTTGTTGTGGTACAGTTTGTTGTTGCATGATTTGTTGTTGAGGTCTACCAAATCCTTGCATTTCTTGACCTTGCACATATGTGTAATCCCCTTGAGCTCCACTACCCCTCAAAACATAACCTTCCTCACCGTATCCCGAAAAATCTTCCTCATACCCATCATCATATCCATCTCTTCTCGCTCCCACAGTTTGCAAAAATTGAGGTTGTTGATATTGCAAACCCGGTTGGAATGGTGGTTGGTAAGTAGAAGTAGTATGGACTATGGATGAATTCGGTTGAAACTGCTGTGATGGTGGTATTTGGTGAGAAGAAGATGCTAGGCCAGAAGTTGGAAAGAAAGATGAAAGGGGTCGCACAATTGATGCAGGGGTATAGCTAAAGGAATGTTCGGTTTAGGTACTCGCAGGTAATGTGGTGTTGGTTGGTCTAGTCTCATGTATTGGTGAAGGATTGGTAGGTTTTGATGTAGGTGTAGGTGTGGATGGTGTTGTTTGACCTGTAGTGGGAGGTGATGGTTCCATTGTATTTCTTGGTGTAATAGGTGTAGTAGGTGAACCAGTGATTTTGTTTTCTCGTAGTAGGACTCGGTTTCGTCGCAAAGTTCGCTCAATTTCCGGATCAAATACTAGTGATGATAGCTTGTGAGAGCCACACATTGCGCACTACTCCCCGGTAACGACGCAAAATTTGACCTGAAGTCGTTGTCTCACACAAATTTAATCCAAATACTACTAAACAGTTAGCGGTAAGTGGGTATCGAACACAGGGAGTTTGTGGAATATGCGTTCACTAAGTAGCTTTGTTAATTAAACAAATTTAAACTAAATGCAGAAAGTAATTTCAATGATTGGATTGGTTTAAGTAACTAAAATTAACTAAAAATGCTTATCAAAGGTTGTAATTCAGAAATGAGAGAATATGTCTTCCCCCGGTTTCAGGTTTCCATGAACGATAATGTTGATATTTAATTAGGAAGAACTACACAGACATTGTTCATGAAAATGGGTTTGATTGTGATAAAAGGGGACCAAGTGCTTGGATTACAAGAACGCAAGATTGTCGCCCGATGATCAGTTACATATAGCCAACCCCGAATCCCTCCCAATAAATCTCGATTGCCAATGGCACCAAGAACTGATGGTTTAGAAAACGATGTTCAACAACATAAAAAATTACAATAAAACTCATAAACACTACAATAACATAACCAAAATGATCAAATTATTGCCCTACAAATAACATAAACATCAACAATCATTCAAAGGAAAACCTTACAATCCGGAAGAAAACATATGAAAACTTAGCCACACATAACTTGGTTCGTCATCACTTCAACCCTAATGTTCATACGAATCAAACAAAGAAACCAAATGATTAAAAAAACCCAAATATTGTCTTGAAACCTAATTTTCACCCTGGAACTGCTCCCAAGCGAATACCAATGATTAGATCATGAAAAGACACCCCCAACCTCTATTTTATTTTATTGGCAGTTACACTTTTCACGCCAGGGTCCATTGTAAGCTACGGTTGCCACATTAGCCTACGGTAGCTTTAAGTGGCCTACGATGGCTTAGAACTGTCTTACGACACATTTTTTGTCAGGGTCCACCGTAGCTTATGGTGGCCACCGGAAGCTACGGTGGGCTGCAGCTAGGAAAATTTGTTTTCTTCATAACTATCTCGTTTAAACTCCGTTTTCTTCGCCGTTTTCGCCCACGTTCTCGTAATTTCATCCTCTATCATGTTATCTTATTAACTCTTTAATTCCAATAAGTTATTTTTTCATTTGTATTCCTTCCATTTTAAGCTCCCGTTTGTTCCATGCTTCTTCTAACACTTCCTTTACGCTTCCTGTTGGGATTCAACCCTATGAAAGGAACAGATGATATAAAACCAAATAACACTATCCGAGCTTTGGTTCAACTATCAGAGGTTACAACCTCTGATGTACTTACACTGCTTTCCATAAAGACTGCTCATCCTATCATTTGCCTTCATAAAGCTTCAAGGTCTGCCAGAGTTAACAAGGGACAGAGAATAGTGATCAGAGTTTATTCATTAGCTTAGTTAATCAATGTAACAGTGCCAAGCACTGATAGTTAGTATATGAAGTGTTTAGAGTTAGTTACATATTAGCTTCCTATCACTATCAACCCTGACGTCATCAAAGATGCTCAGAGGTTAGATAGTTAGTATAAATAGGCAACTCATGTAACCTTTAAACTTGTCTCTTAAAAGATCAACTTTCGCATATCATCTTCTCTGCATTTTCTCATTACCAAACTGTAATTGCAAAGGCTGAGGGGGAGTTTGTGAATCACATGCAAGTTAATCAACTTGAAAGCATGATGATGATGATGAAAACAAATGACCATTGCTTGTAGTAAAAGTTTTCCATCTTATTCCGCTGCAAATCTCTTTTAATTCAATCATTTTCCATTTTTGAAACAAAAACTACAAGTAATTCAAACTCAGATCCTAACAATTGGTATCAGAGCTTGATTCATCAAATTCGATCTAACAATCGTTTTGGTTCAAACAGATCAGTTCTTTTGCTATTCAGTTTGATTGTTTTTAGCTTGATATTCAGAGTTTTGTTACGTTCAAAGTTTTTAAAACAAAATCTGTGAAAAATCAACTGAAAATGTCCCAAACACACAAGATGCCAATTATGGTTCCTTGTTCAAACCGCCGATGCTCAAAAGAAATGAATATTTCATTTGGCAACGACGGATGGGTTACATCCTTGCTCAACAAAACACCGGTTGCTGCTTATGGACCTCACGTTCCAGTGGTTCCAAGCACAAAGGATCCAACCAAACAAGTGCCAAAAAATCCTGAAAACTTTTCGGAGCAGGATTTCCAGAAAATTGAATTGGATGCTAAGGCATTTAGCATAGTTGCTTCGGCCTTACCCAATGAAATATATGCTAGTCTACTCCATTGCAATAGTGCAAAGGAGTTATGGGATGCACTTAAGGAGCAATTCGGTGGGACTGAGGAAGTGATAGAAAGTAATAGAGAAGTTGTAAATCAGCAGTATGAAACGTTTTGTCACTTGAAAGGAGAGTCTCTAACACAACAATTTGAATGTTACAGCTGTGACATCCCGGCTTTTCAGGTATCTTAAACGCGCTACTTCACGGTTATTCATTTCTACGCTAATTTGATTTTGGAGAATTAAATTACACGCTCGCAATAACTACGCTAACTTTGTGAATGCATTAGGTGAATCACGTGCTATGTGTTACTAGACGTTTGTAAATTTTGTAAATTATTATATCACGTTTTGATTTCGCGATTATTAGTTAAAAAAAATAATAATAAATAAATAGCCGAATCGAACCGAGCCGCGAAACGTGTCGACCTCACTTCCTTGCAGCCCAAGGAACTAACCTAAACTTGAGGCCCAAGCTACTTACCCAAACCCCCCCCCCTTTCCCCTTCTTTTCCCTTGTGCTATATATTTGCATGTATACATGAGTTGTGGTTTAAAAAAAAACAAGAAACCCTAGTCCTAAGAAAACCGACGGCAGCCCCCCCCCCCCTCTCTCATGATCGCAAGCCTCCAACCTTCCGGATTGATTCCAATCTTGTCCCGGTTCGCTAATCATCATCGTTTCAAGGTTAGGGTTTAATTGTTTTGCAAATCACATTAGGGTTTGTGTAATCTTGATCATGATTATGTGTAATGGTAGGATCATTGGTATGAAAAGTGTTGTGATTTATGATTTGTTCGGATAATTGGGCGAGTTTTTGCGATTGTGATGTTATGTTGAATACTAAAATCATAAGCTGCGTTTTGGTGATAAAGATCATGTTATATAATTAGGGTTTGCATGAATATTGATATACATGATGATATTTGATAAATAAACCTATTCTTGATCATTATTATTAAGAGTCTTGATCGTTAAAGCATGTTCTAATGCGATAAAAGTCGAAAACAGGTTGCTGAATGGCATTTACAGCCAACTTCAGTTGGCTGTAACCTGATCATTATTTATCGAAAAGTGGATTTTCTGAAGCCTAAAATGTGTATTTTTGAAAAACGCTTCTAATGGCGCCAGATTCATATTTCCCTGAGGTCGTTTGCTTTTTTTAAGTGGTCATTGAGTGCAGCAGCTGAAGCTGCGTAAATTCTGAAAAATTTGCTAGTTGTTTATCGAGTCGAATCTCATAGTCTATAGAGGTTTGGGTCACGAAATTTGTACAATAACTGGAGACGGGAATTTCCGGAAAACCCCCACTGGAATTTTGTTAATTGGATGAATGATGATTTTTAAATAATTTTTCCCGTGGACTGCAGTCAGAAAGCAACGAATCTGAATGCAGCCTAGTATATAAATGTTTATAAATAATTGGTAAAGTTTTAGGACTTGAAAAGTTTACATAAAATTCTACAGTTTAGTTGACATCTCCTGTAAAGAAATTGGAATTTTTAGAACGTTGGAACTATTATATAAAAATCCTCGAAAACAGCCTAGTTATGAGCGTACAAGCTGAAACATGATAACTTGCGTATGTGTGTACCAAAGTGTTGTATGAGTTGATTTGTGTTTATGACAAGTTGGTTTGATCACTATTTTGGTATGATGATACTTTGCATGCATGATTGTGTTTTCAAATTTGTTATTATGTGTGCCGCATTGTGTGTTAGTTATGCGTAGGGTTTGTATCAGTGTGTTCACACACTAACTTTAAATCGATTGACATGTTAGGACGCAATTAGCGGTCCCATCATTTGCTACTTCTGTGTTACACTAACCGAGCAATTAAAGGTGAGTTCACGGCCCCCATTTTATCCAGTTTTAAACAACAGGGGGAGAAACGTGTATACATTCTATAACTCTATCTTTTCACGTTATGCGAAAATTAACGTCGTTAAACTACTCGGTAACTAAGTTAATGTTAATGTACATTATGGTCACTAAGCAGCTATATCACGGAAGTCCTCGACAAAATCTCGGATCGTTAGTGTTGGGTTAGATAGCGGGGAAATTATAAGTAGTACTACTGAGCCCGCCAAGCACCACCCGAGCTAGTTGCGCTAGCCGACCGGGTATGGTCAACGGGTGATTAATTTGGCCTAACTTTCGCCATGGTCAGTGATAGGCCTGGCAACACGGAGGCACAACAGTCAGCTTCGATCGTGAACACTTATGTGACGTAACTTTAGGCTCGCTACCTACATGTTAACATTGAACTTAATTACGAACCAACATCATTATTATTCTGGGTTAGGAATAATTGAACCAACATTATTATTCCGGGTTAGGAATAAAGGAACTAAATCGTTATCTCGGGTTAGGGATAACGGGGGAAACAAACTTTTAACCGAACTTATGAACTTATAAAAACCTGCGAACTCACTCTTCTTTAATGTTGACACTTGTTTCTTTACATGTTTCTCAGGACGGTAGGAGCGCTAGGTGCACTCACTTGCATTGACCAAGACATATTTTTATCGAGTCTCATTTACGAATATTGTTTGGGATTTTTGGTTTTTGCGTTTATGTTAGCGCCCGTTACTTTACTTTACTTTACTTTAATGCTTCCGCCCAATTTTGAAACTAATGCTTCCGCGAAACTTTGAAACTAAACTAAGACAACTTAAAAATAACTATGAGCGGTTAAACAAATGTTTTTGGAAAACGTTCAAATAAATCATATAGAGTCGTTCGATATTACTAGTGTCTCAGATTTTGGTTTGATCACACGCCTCGCGGTACAACTCCGCAAGTGGAAAATTGAGGGTGTGACAGATTGGTACCAGAGCCTCTAGCTATAGAGAACCAGGTTTGCATTAAAAGTAGACCTAAACTATAGCTGTTACACGACACTAGACTTAGTTGGCACCGAACTGTGATATCTTGTTATGTGTTATACTACAACTATTTTATGTAAGATATAAATGTATATTGTGATGCACGCAACTCGTAACTGACTACACAACCCAACAGGCAATGCCATCATCATCATCCGGCAAACCTCTACAACCAAGGGCGCCGGGGAAGGCACCCATGGTCGAACCCTCACCACCTCATGGCGTGGAGACACGCTCAGCTGCTAGGAAAAGACTCGCTCTAGGAGAGGAGTCGTCCTCCCGTCCGACCATCGCTATGCCGGTCGAACCGGTCAACTCGTTAGAAGTAGGGGACGACCTACTTAGGGATATGTTAAGAAAACAACAGGAACAACTAGAGAGAATGCAGGAGACGATCGAAGCACAAGGATGGATGATACGTCAACAAACTGGTAAAACTGGAAGGCTCGAGTAAGAGCAACATGAGAATAGGAAAGCTCCAAACATTTTAGCTAAGGATCTTCGTGCAGAGCAGCTGAGGGCTGACTGGCTCGAAGACAGAGTTCTTGAGTCCAGTTGGAGGATTCCAGAACTGGAGCAGAACCAAGCACCTGTCCCAGTACCCGCCCCAGCACCGGACCCTCCAGCGTCAGTAGAGGAAGAAGAGGAGGACCCAGAGGAAGACCCGGAGGAGGATCCGAAGGAAGAGGAGCCGGAACAGGAACCGGCTGTTGAAGCTGAAAACGCCGTAGAGGATGACGGCAACGATAGCGACTTGGGAGATGGAGACGTAGAAGACTGACTCGTCTCGCCAATTCCCGCTTTGTTTTCTTTAGTTTGTTCATTTTCCACTTATGTTTGAACCTGAAACTTTATAATTAAACTGAGATGTTTGGTTGGTAATTTGTGAGACATTGCAATTTATTTAATCGAATGTTCCTTTTATTGTTTAATTTGTTGGGTTGACATAACTTGTGTGATGATTGAAGTTTTGATTATGATAACTATATTGGATCTATATACTTATCGGTGTGTGTTTGTGTTGACTTGCGAAGATCTGAAATGGCAACTGGACGTCACAGAAACCTCAACATGACACCTGAAGAATTAGCCGCAATGATCCAAGAACACGTGAATGCTGCCCTGGCAGGTGTTCAAAACCCACCAGCAGGTAACCATTATTAAATTTTCATGGGAAAATCTAATAGTTGGGCTAGTAGACTTTCTCACTGACTACCTATCCTCTGTCTTCAGGAGGGGGTCGTAACCCCTACAAGATGTTCCTCGATGCGAAACCGAGCAAGTTCACGGGTGTTGAAGGACCCATAGGACTGGTCCGTTGGATTGAAAAGTCTTAATCGGTGTTCGAGATGTGAAATTGCCTTGAAGCCAATAAGGTCAAGTATGCTGCCTCAACGTTGGAAGATGGGGCAATAACCTGGTGGAACGCACAAGTCCAAACGCGTGGACTTGTTGCGGCGAACGCAATGGCCTGGACCGAGTTTAAGGCCCTAATCAAAGAGGAGTACTGTCCGCGGGACAGAGTTCAGCAGTTGGAGCAAGCGTTATGGAACCACAAGATGGTAGGATCTGAAATTGAAGCGTACACGGCGAAACATCATGATCTGGTGTTCATATGTCCCGATCTGGCTAACACCGTTGAAAAACGACTTGAGTTTTATCTTGGGGGTCTGGTCCCTGAGATTCAGGGCATGGTAATGTCTAGCAACCCTGCGACGGAACATCAAGCGATCAGGTTGGCGCACAAACTCACCGATAAGGTGCTGGAACAAAGGAAGTTGCCATCTCGGGGTGCAACTGAAGTTGTCCCTGATAACAAAAGAAAATTTGAAGACTCACCTGCTTGACAGTCTTCGTCAGCCCAGCCACAACAAGGAAACCATAAACGGTTCAACAATTTCAACAACAATCGGGGTCACAATAATCAGTCCGCCAACAACACCCAGAATACAAGCGGCTATGTGGGTCGAAAGCCGCAATGTAATCGTTGTAACATCCGTCAAAAAACAGATTTACCAAACCCGCTCCGTTTATCAACCGAACAGTCAGTCAAAAATTTCGTTGCGAATTAAATGCCCAAAATAATTTTAAACGATACATAATCAATTATTATACGGGAATATATATTTAGTTTTTGAAAAACTGTTGAAAATCGCAAAATAAAAATAAAATGTTCCAGCCGGGTTTCGAACCCGGGTCAGTCGCCGAATCGGTTCAAAGACTTATCACTTAACACACAAACCACTGCGCCACTTGTATTGTTTGATAAATATTGGAATCATTTAAATTATAAAGTGACGTTACGAATTCAAAACCGGCGCCCAACAGTTCAGTCGTCGGAATCCCGGAAATCTCGCGAGTATTTAACGACAACTTACGTTATAACGTAAACCATTACTAAGACATCGGTTATAACCGACGTCTGAGTCCGCGACCAAAGTTATAACCGCCGGAGTTTTTATAATTTACGAATACAGTCGGAAATCAGACCAGGTTCTTCGACGATTTGCCCTATAAATTCACCCACAACCCACTGCAAACCTTTTCGCTCAAAACCACACCTTTTCTCGGCGTAATTCCACTCGCCGGAATTTCTCTGCTCATCGCCGGAAAACCGGTTTCCTCAATTCCAAGCCTTATTGAACCTCCTAAGCTTATACCGAAGTCACCCACACCCTTTGTAAGTTTTCTGAAGTTTCCCTGCTGCAAGATACCTGACGCCGGAGTTAATTTCTGTCGCCGGAGTTCTGCCGGAAAACAGAGG
Organism: Scalesia atractyloides; assembly: GCA_947069175.1. Lineage (NCBI taxonomy): Eukaryota > Viridiplantae > Streptophyta > Magnoliopsida > Asterales > Asteraceae > Scalesia > Scalesia atractyloides. The sequence continues at coordinate 30,687,577 of CAMTDV010000018.1, read as the reverse complement.
AAAACTAGTCGGTATACCTCACGCTTATTTTCTTTTCTTTATACTCATATCTCACCTTAATGGACTGTAAGACGCTAAGAAACCGATTAAAAACTTCGAACCAGTCTGTTACCGATTCTGGTTAAAACTCGACGAGGAAGATGAAGTTCTGTATCGTATATGTATAATTAAAATCAGGATATTACTCGGGTTAGACACACAGTCCAGCGGTGGACTGTGTGCACATTAAACATACAAACGTCTCGAGTTCGAATCCGGTTTCACACACGCTGCCTTAATAAAAATCATTTTTTTGTTAAACTGAACCGGAGTCGCCACTGGTATATGTTAAGTATATTAATAACCGGAATAATAACCAAGTTAGACACACAGTCCAGCGGTGGACTGTGTGTATGTTTATATCACAGGTCACGCGTTCGAGTCCGGGCTACTGCACCGACTCGGACAATTATCTATTCTTTTTAATTAAGACAGAAAAGGAAATAACAAATTTGTGTTTAAGTATAATAAAAATCAGTAAAGTGAACAAGTTGCACACACAGTCCAGCGGTGGACTGTGTGTTATTTTAAGCCACAGGTCCCGGGTTCGAGACCTGTGGAGCGCACCGTTTCGTTGATTAAACTGTTTTTAAAATAAAATGATTTTCGGTTTAAACTAATTAATATATATATGTAATTAAAATCAGATATATAACGGGTTAGACACGTAGCTCAGTTGGTAGAGCTGCGTGCACGCGTACGGGAGGTCTCGGGTTCGAGCCTCACTCAGCGCACTTGTATACATGAATCGAACCGGTCAACGGTCAGGTCAACGGTCAACGGTCAGAAAAAAAAATCAAATTTTTTTTATTATTTTTATTTAATTATTTTAATTAAAAATCAATTAAAAATACTTAAAAATAACATTTTTAAGGTTAGAAAATAGCCTTAAACTCACAAAAATACACCCAACAATCCTACTAAAATAGATTAATGAAATCCGTTTACTTACAAAACCATAATGCGATTTATCTAGGTTAATCTCACTCGTGGTTAAAACCACTTCGCGTGCATTTCAACATCATCAACCGAACGCACCCACTGTGAGTGAATCTTACAACTTCCCCTTTTAAATTACACGTTTTGGGGTGTGTCATGTGTTATGAAAATAATTAATTTATTTATTTAAACTTGTGCCATACCACATCATGACCTAAACTTAGATTGTTTATATTGTTGTGATTTACTTATTTCCTTTTGTCAAATTGTATGAAACTCATTCATTAAGCCCATCAGTTCCTCGTGGGAGACGAGTTGAACAACGCGTGCTTCAAATCAAACTCATTATTGTTCATGTGTGTATCATTGAGTTTATATTGGTTGTAGTTGTGTCATTCATATTATCATGTTATGCAATTCATTCATTAGGCCCCTCAGTTCCTCGTGAGAGACGAGTTGAGCATCGCGTGCCTCTAAATGTTCCATTATTGTTCATGTGTGTTTTCATTTAATAGCTTATGATTGTTGATTAAGTTTACATCTATTTTTACTCATGTTTGGTTGTGCACATATTTCATAATCAATTTAAATAAACTTGTCCAAATGTTTTCCATAGGATTCACTCGCCAACATTATGTTGATCCAAAAAAAACCCTTTTACACATGATACAGGTGAACAGGTTGAAGCAAGGAAAACATAGGATATGCCTTAGAAGAGAACAAAGGAGTTTAGATTGTTAGTTAGAACATGTTGTAACATTTATTGTAATTTTCCATTTAATTTGTATTAATGAATATGAAACGCATAATAAATGTCATGAGCTTTGATGATAACCCAATCATGCCCCGATCACCTTTTCCGCTGCGGGTCGGGGTGTGACAGATTGGTATCAGAGCCATGACTATAGGGATATAGGATAGGTTATTAGACCCTTAGAGCCTATACTATAGTCTGCCTAAATTTTAATTGATTAGGTGGTTACATACAAACTTGTGATATTTATTTGTTTCATATTTGTTTACATTTACAGTCAAACATACATGCTTATATACATATTCATTATACATATATACATATTCATTATACATATATCGATGTTCAGGTATTCAATTTATTTTCATACCCTCATTATCCAAAGATTTTGTGCAATTTTCAAATCTCATCAAAGTAAGTTCTGCGACGGGCATGTAGTAACTGGAAGGGTACAAGTACCGGTAGTCGGAACGTCCTGTCTAGGCTGGCATTCGTATAAATCCAATATAACGGACCAGTTTGCCTACCTGGGGACCAACGATGAGAGTACGAAGGACCTATTAGGCCAAAGCATGCCACACCAAACGTCGTTCGAACTAACCCTACTTTGAGGTGTCACCGTGTCTACACCTGGACACATTCCGAATATCACACGTTGTATACATATTTCTCGATTTTCTCCGGGTTTTTGTGTACGCAACCTGGCAAACCCGTGCGAACCATATGAAAAACCGGTATTCATGGGGGCCCACATGATTACACAGGTAAAGTATGACGGCATGTAGGGCCTAACAGCGAGCAAACCCAAGACATCCTATGGATGTAGTAGATTTATTTATCTATAATTATTTTATGAATGTTCATTCCTAATGCGACCCATGAACCCAAAAGCAACCAACTCATACTCTTGTCATGTATTCCTTGTAGATGTCTTCTAACCTCGCCCGTAGGAAGACGAGAGCAAGAAAAGCCCGCGAACGTATGGCTGCCTTAATCGCTCAACAAATGGCTGCCGTAATACCCAACATTGTAATCCAAGTCCAACAAGCACTTACCGCTAATCCTGTCAATCAAGCAAACCAAAATATTATCAACTTTCCCCCAAATACCACTAAATGCACCTACAAGCACTTCAAATTGTGCGATCCTCCGAAATACAAAGGAACTGAAGGCGTCACCGCACTCCTCCATTGGTTTGAAGAAATGGAGAATACTTTTCTAAATTGTTATTGCCCTGATGATCGCAAAGTGCGTTATGCTACCGGTCGACTATATGGGATAGCACTTACTTGGTGGAATACAGAGAATGCCAAACGAGGCGTCGACGATGCTATGACCTTAACTTGGAACGAATTGAAGGAAATCATGACCAGACGATTTTGCCCAAGGAGCGAAATCAAGAAATTAGAAGATGAATTTTATTCGTTAAAGCAAATGGAAGGAGATCACACCACATACAACAAAAGGTTCCTCGAATTACATCAAATGGTTCCCAACATGTTCACTCCCCTCTACCGTTTGATCGAGCACTACATTCGTGGTCTTCCGTCAAAGATTCAAGACCCTGTATTAAGTGCCAAGCCTGCAACTTTGGAAGCAGCAATGGAGCTAGCAACAGAGCTCACCGAGAACCGAATCCGAAACAAAGACTTCAAGGAGGAGAAGAAGAAGGATAAAGAATCGACTGAAATCTCCGACTCCACTCAAACCGAATTCCCTTCTCAACCCAATCCTAAGAGAAGAAGAGTCGGGCGACTTTTCGCTGCTACCCAACGAAATCAACCAGTTTTACACGCTATACCCATCCGAGCTATCCCAATCACCCAAGTGGCACCCGACTCAGTTTACCCAAATAAGAAACCATATCTTGGACCTCACCCTCGATGCAACAACTGTTTTTATCACCATCCTCATACCCTACCTTGTCGTCTATGTGCAACTTGTGGACGCTATGGTCATTTGAGCAATGTTTGTCGCACCTTTCAAGACCAAACCTTTTCCCCTACTCAAACCATAAACCAAACCTATCAACAACCCCAATACCCCATGTTCCCATATGCTCGAGCTTGTTTCAATTGTGGCGACCCTACCCACTTTAGAAACACATGCCCTCAATTGGTTAACGTCATCAACACTCAAGCCCAATCAAACCCAGTTAACCAAGTAAACCAAGAAAATCCAAACACTAGGCCACCAACAAGAGGAAGAGTCTTCAATATCAACGCCAATCCTGTCGAAGATAATGACGGCCCAAGCGAAGATACTCAACTAGTCCTCTTCGCCGAAGATCCAGATTCAACTCCTATCGTTTAGTTTTATGTTTTTCCATGTGTAGACTGTTAGAGTAATTATTGTATATTATATATTATATATTGTTTTCAGTATATGCTTTTGCCGAGGCCGCAGCTCCCCATCCATCGAGGTTGAGCTTGATCCCCATTTTATTATGCGGTTGATCTTGGCGTTCCCGCACGATCGGCTCCGTTTGTTTGAGCCTTGATCGGTCATTTCATTTTACATTTCAATACATGCAATACGCTCGGCACCGTTTGATTGAGCCTTGAGCGCACAGTTCAATTTACATTTCCAGTTCATGCAATACGTTCGGCTCCGTTTGATTGAGCCTTGAGCGCACATACATTTTCATTATCAGTATCTTGTGGTTATGGTGTTTGTTGTAGAGTCGCATAGAACTAATCATAACTGGCGGATAAAGTCAATGAGAATTTAACAAGAATATGGTGGATACGCCGCTGGTACTTCCTATATATAAGTATTCTTGTCAAATGATCGGAGGCATTATCAGGCGGTTATGAGAGGTTCCATGCATAGGCTGTTTGTGTGATTGTTGTTTAGATTAAGTTGTTCAATTTCAGTACATTCAATACGTTCGGCTCCGTTTGATTGAGCCTTGAGCGCACAGTTCAATTTACATTTCCAGTTTATGCAATACGTTCGGCTCCGTTTGATTGAGCCTTGAGCGCACATACAATTTCATTATCAGTATCTTGTGGTTGATGTGTTTGTTGTAGAGTCGCATAGAACTAATCTTAACTTGCGGATAAAGTCAATGAGAATTTGACAAGAATATGGTGGATACGCCGCTGGTACTTCCTATATATAAGTATTCTTGTCAAATGATCGGAGGCATTATCAGGCGGTTATGAGAGGTTCCATGCATAGGCTGTTTGTGTGGTAAGTTATTCATTTTCAGTACATGCAATACGCTCGGCTCCGTTTGATTGAGCCTTGAGCATACAGACAATTTCATTTTCAGTACATTCAATACGTTCGGCTCCGTTTGATTGAGCCTTGAGCGCACAGACATTTCATTTTCAGTACATGCAATACGATCGGCTCCGTTTGATTGAGCCTTGATCGCACAGATATATTTCATTTCAGTATTTTATGTTTGTTGTATTGGTTGTAGAGTTATAGGACTAATCATAATTCACTGATAAAACCAATGAAAATTTGACAAGAATATGGTGGATACGCCGCTGGTACTTCCTATATATAAGTATTCTTGTCAAAGGATCAGAGGCATTATCGGGCGGTTATGGGAAGTTCTATGTAGGATTTATTAGTTTCTTGGTAACTAATCATAACTTGTGGATAAAACTAATGAAAATTTGGTAAGAATATGGTGGATACGCCGCTGGTACTTCCTATATATAAGTATTCTTGCCAAAGGATCAGAGGCATTATCAGGCGGTTATGAGAGGTTCCATGTAGGATTTAGTATTGCCTTGGTTGGAATTTATATCATCTTGCTATTTAAAGAGTTTTGGATTGTGTTCCATTACTACATAAACTAACCTCTCCATCATAACAAACGAGAGAGGAACTCCCACCATTCAAACATATATGCTATCAGAATGTGAATTCAAATATTTGCTGTTGTGTTTATTCATGTTCAAATATTAGCTGTTGTGTTTATTTATGTTCAAACATCAGCTGTTGTCTTTTTATTTATGTTCCATGTAGGTTGTAGTGTTAGAAGTTTTGCCTTAGGATATAACCATACTTTCCCAAACGTATCTAAACTCTTATGCATGATATCATTTTTAGCGAATTATTCCTGTTTATCAATACTCATACAGTAGGCAACAAAAAGCGATTCCTGTAATAGGGTACTTAACCCTTACAAGGAACGTTACCGCCTCGAACAGAAAACTTAAACCCTTACTTTTTCTAAAGCAAGCAACTGTCAAACTAAACACCATCATTCTTTTAGTCAAATATATCACAATTTAAATTTCAGGACGAAATTTCTAAAAAGCAGGGGATACTGTAACATCAGTCAAAAAACGGATTTACCAAACCCGCTCCGTTTATCAACCGAACAGTCAGTCAAAAATTTCGTTGCGAATTAAATGCCCAAAATAATTTTAAACGATACATAATCAATTATTATACGGGAATATATATTTAGTTTTTGAAAAACTGTTGAAAATCGCAAAATAAAAATAAAATGTTCCAGCCGGGTTTCGAACCCGGGTCAGTCGCCGAATCGGTTCAAAGACTTATCACTTAACACACAAACCACTGCGCCACTTGTATTGTTTGATAAATATTGGAATCATTTAAATTATAAAGTGACGTTACGAATTCAAAACCGGCGCCCAACAGTTTAGTCGTCGGAATCCCGGAAATCTCGCGAGTATTTAACGACAACTTACGTTATAACGTAAACCATTACTAAGACATCGGTTATAACCGACGTCTGAGTCCGCGACCAAAGTTATAACCGCCGGAGTTTTTATAATTTACGAATACAGTCGGAAATCAGACCAGGTTCTTCGACGATTTGCCCTATAAATTCACCCACAACCCACTGCAAACCTTTTCGCTCAAAACCACACCTTTTCTCGGCGTAATTCCACTCGCCGGAATTTCTCTGCTCATCGCCGGAAAACCGGTTTCCTCAATTCCGAGCCTTATTGAACCTCCTAAGCTTATACCGAAGTCACCCACACCCTTTGTAAGTTTTCTGAAGTTTCCCTGCTGCAAGATACCTGACGCCGGAGTTAATTTCTGTCGCCGGAGTTCTGCCGGAAAACAGAGGAAAACTAGTCGGTATACCTCACGCTTATTTTCTTTTCTTTATACTCATATCTCACCTTAATGGACTGTAAGACGCTAAGAAACCGATTAAAAACTTCGAACCAGTCTGTTACCGATTCTGGTTAAAACTCGACGAGGAAGATGAAGTTCTGTATCGTATATGTATAATTAAAATCAGGATATTACTCGGGTTAGACACACAGTCCAGCGGTGGACTGTGTGCACATTAAACATACAAACGTCTCGAGTTCGAATCCGGTTTCACACACGCTGCCTTAATAAAAATCATTTTTTTGTTAAACTGAACCGGAGTCGCCACTGGTATATGTTAAGTATATTAATAACCGGAATAATAACCAAGTTAGACACACAGTCCAGCGGTGGACTGTGTGTATGTTTATATCACAGGTCACGCGTTCGAGTCCAGGCTACTGCACCGACTCGGACAATTATCTATTCTTTTTAATTAAGACAGAAAAGGAAATAACAAATTTGTGTTTAAGTATAATAAAAATCAGTAAAGTGAACAAGTTGCACACACAGTCCAGCGGTGGACTGTGTGTTATTTTAAGCCACAGGTCCCGGGTTCGAGACCTGTGGAGCGCACCGTTTCGTTGATTAAACTGTTTTTAAAATAAAATGATTTTCGGTTTAAACTAATTAATATATATATGTAATTAAAATCAGATATATAACGGGTTAGACACGTAGCTCAGTTGGTAGAGCTGCGTGCACGCGTACGGGAGGTCTCGGGTTCGAGCCTCACTCAGCGCACTTGTATACATGAATCGAACCGGTCAACGGTCAGGTCAACGGTCAACGGTCAGAAAAAAAAAATCAAATTTTTTTTATTATTTTTATTTAATTATTTTAATTAAAAATCAATTAAAAATACTTAAAAATAACATTTTTAAGGTTAGAAAATAGCCTTAAACTCACAAAAATACACCCAACAATCCTACTAAAATAGATTAATGAAATCCGTTTACTTACAAAACCATAATGCGATTTATCTAGGTTAATCTCACTCGTGGTTAAAACCACTTCGCGTGCATTTCAACATCATCAACCGAACGCACCCACTGTGAGTGAATCTTACAACTTCCCCTTTTAAATTACACATTTTGGGGTGTGTCATGTGTTATGAAAATAATTAATTTATTTATTTAAACTTGTGCCATACCACATCATGACCTAAACTTAGATTGTTTATATTGTTGTGATTTACTTATTTCCTTTTGTCAAATTGTATGAAACTCATTCATTAAGCCCATCAGTTCCTCGTGGGAGACGAGTTGAACAACGCGTGCTTCAAATCAAACTCATTATTGTTCATGTGTGTATCATTGAGTTTATATTGGTTGTAGTTGTGTCATTCATATTATCATGTTATGCAATTCATTCATTAGGCCCCTCAGTTCCTCGTTAGAGACGAGTTGAGCATCGCGTGCCTCTAAATGTTCCATTATTGTTCATGTGTGTTTTCATTTAATAGCTTATGATTGTTGATTAAGTTTACATCTATTTTTACTCATGTTTGGTTGTGCACATATTTCATAATCAATTTAAATAAACTTGTCCAAATGTTTTCCATAGGATTCACTCGCCAACATTATGTTGATCCAAAAAAAACCCTTTTACACATGATACAGGTGAACAGGTTGAAGCAAGGAAAACATAGGATATGCCTTAGAAGAGAACAAAGGAGTTTAGATTGTTAGTTAGAACATGTTGTAACATTTATTGTAATTTTCCATTTAATTTGTATTAATGAATATGAAACGCATAATAAATGTCATGAGCTTTGATGATAACCCAATCATGCCCCGATCACCTTTTCCGCTGCGGGTCGGGGTGTGACAATCGTTGTAACCTCCATCATCACGGCCCTTGTGCCGAAAATCGCTGCCAACGATGTGGCAAAACGGGACATGCGGCAAAGGATTGTCGCGGGGAAATCGTGTCTCGACAAAATCAAAATCAGCACCAGGTTCAACAGCAAGGTATTAACCGGGGGTGCTATCAGTGCGGTAGCACTACCCATTTCAAGCGAGACTGCCCGCAACTTCGCAACAACAATGGTAGGAACAACAACACTAACAACCACAACAACCACAACAACAACAACAACAATAACAACAATGGAAATGGTGGCACAGGAGGTGCCAAGGGTCGTGCATTCACGCTAGGCAGTGGAGAGGCCAGAAACGACTCGAACGTGGTCACCGGTAAGTTTCCCCTTAACGATCATTTTGCTACTGTACTTTTTGATACGGGTGCGGATAGGAGTTTTATATCTGAGTCTTTTAGGAAGAACCTAAATCTCATGCCTAAACCCCTAAGACCCCTTACGTCATAGAACTAGCCGATGGTAAATCTGTAGATGTGACCCATTTAGTAACCGGCTGTCAACTTAAACTCTCGGGCCACACCTTTACCATTGATCTGATGACAACTACCCTGGGTAGTTTTGACGTGGTAGCCGGAATGGACTGGCTATCCGACGTCCGAGCTGAAGTTCTCTGTTTCGAGAAAGCTATCCGTATTCCGCTCTCTAACGATGAAGTCTTGATGGTGCAAGGTGAGAAGGCAGGCGCCGTCATAAACATCATCTCTTACATGCATGCTCAGAAGTATCTTCGGAGAAAGAACTCCTTCGCTTTGCTCGCACTAGTCACCGAGCAGCCTAAGGACGAGAAGCGGATTGAAGATATCCCCGTCGTCCGTGACTTTTCCGATGTGTTTCCAGAGGAGTTACCTGGTCTTCCACCACATCGACAAGTGGAGTTTGAAATCGAATTGGCGAACCATGCAACTCCTATCGCCAAGGCCCCGTACCGCCTAGCTCCAGCAGAGCTGCAAGAGCTGTCTACCCAACTTCAGGAATTGTTGGAAAAAGGATACACCGACCCAGTACTTCGCCATGGGGAGCTCCGGTCCTTTTGTCAAGAAGAAGGACGGGACCTTCCGCATGTGCATCGACTACAGGGAACTCAATAAGGTTACCGTCAAGAACCGATACCCATTACCTCACATCGACGATCTCTTCGACCAACTTCAAGGGTCAAGCTACTACTCCAAGATTGATCTACAGTCCGGTTATCACCAGTTACGCGTCAGATAGGAGGATATCTTCAAGACGGCATTTTGTACTCGGTATGGCCATTATGAGTTCTTGGTCATGCCCTTCGGTCTCACCAACGCACCCGCGGTGTTCATGGACCTCATGAACCGCGTGTGTTAGCCGTATCTCGACAAGTTTGTCATCGTGTTCATCGATGATATACTCATCTACTCTAAGGGTGAAGAAGAACATGCTGAACATCTACGATTATTGCTGGAATTACTTCAACAGGAGAAACTATATGCCAAGCTTTCAAAGTGTGATTTCTGGATTCGGGAAGTTCAATTCCTCGGGCATATCGTGAATGAAAAGGGTATACACGTTGATCCCGCCAAGATCGATGCTATCAAGAACTGGGAAGCACCCAGGACACCGACAGAGATCCGCCAATTTTTAGGTTTGGCTGGTTACTACAGACGTTTCATCGAGAGATTTTCAAAGATCGCGCAACCGCTTACCACTCTCACCCAGAAAGGCACTAAGTATGCTTGGGGTGACAAGCAGGAAGCAGCATTTCAATTGCTGAAGCAGAAACTTTGCAGTGCACCCATTTTGTCCTTGCCGGAAGGGACAGATGACTTTGTGGTATATTGTGACGCTTCCATTCAGGGATTGGGATGCGTACTCATGCAACGTGATAAGGTCATCGCGTATGCGTCCCGACAGTTGAAGGTTCACGAGAAAAACTACACAACACATGACCTGGAATTGGGAGCAGTTGTGTTTGCACTTAAGATTTGGAGACACTATCTATATGGAACAAAGTGCACAATCTACACGGATCACAAGAGCCTCCAGCATATCTTTGACCAGAAGGAGTTGAACATGCGACAGCGTCGCTGGGTCGAACTCCTGAACGATTATGAATGTGCCATTCGGTATCACCCAGGTAAAGCTAACGTGGTAGCTGATGCCCTCAGTAGGAAGGAGCACTTGAAACCTCGTCGGGTACGAGCACTACAGTTCACCATTCATTCGGGGTTACCCGAACAGATACGCGATGCGCAGCTAGAAGCCGTTAAGGAAGAAAACATTAAGGCCGAATCTGTGGGAAAGATGGAACGCGATTGGGAAGTAAAACCCAATGGTGCCCGGTATTTCATGAATCGTATATGGGTACCTCTCTGCGGAGACCTCAGAAAGCTAGTTATGGACGAAGCTCACAAATCCCGATACTCTGTCCATCCCGGTTCGGACAAGATGTATCAAGACCTTAAAGCCGCGTACTGGTGGCCCAACATGAAAGCGGATATAGCCACCTACGTGAGTAAGTGTTTGACTTGTGCGAAAGTCAAGGTGGAATACCAGAAGCCATCAGGGCTACTTCAACAACCTGAGATCCCAGTGTGGAAATGGGATCCGATCTCGATGGACTTTATCACTAAACTCCCACGAACTCCGGGTGGTTGCGATACCATCTGGGTAATCGTGGATCGTTTAACTAAGTCCGCACACTTCCTAGCGATCAAAGAAACAGATAAGATGGATAAGTTGACTCGCATCTACATTAAGGAAGTAGTTTCTCGGCACGGAGTGCCAACGTCCATCATCTCAGACAGAGATGCTCGTTTCACGTCCAACTTTTGGCAGTCACTTCAGAAAGCGTTGGGCACACGCTTAGATATGAGTACAGCTTATCACCCTCAGACGGATGGTCAAAGTGAAAGGACTATTCAGACCTTGGAAGACATGCTTAGGGCATGTGTGGTAGACTTTGGGAACAGTTGGGAAATCCATCTGCCTTTAGTGGAATTCTCGTATAACAACAGTTACCATACGAGTATTCAAGCGGCACCGTTTGAAGCATTATACGCTTGCAAATGTAGATCACCGATCTGTTGGGCAGAAGTCGGTGACAGTCAACTCACAGGTCCTGAGTTGATACTTGAGGCTACTGAAAAGATTGTGCAAATCAGAAGCCGCATGGCAGCGGCACGAGATCGACAGAAAAACTACCCTGATCAACGACGCAAACCGCTCGAATTTCAAGTAGGCGACCGCGTCCTACTGAAGGTGTCACCCTGGAAGGGTGTAATTCTTTTTGGGAAACGAGGCAAACTAAACCCACGCTACGTAGGCCCATTTGTGATCTCGAAGCGTATCGGGCCCGTAGCTTATCAATTAGACCTTCCTGCCGAACTCAGTGGAGTTCACAATGTTTTTCAGTGTCAAATCTGAAGAAGTGTCTATCAGATAAGACCCTAGTCATTCCATTGGATGAGATTCAAGTGGATGAACAACTGTATTTTGTGGAACAACCTATCGAGATCATGGATCGTGAGATCAAGACTCGAAGGCACAGCAAGATACCGATCGTCAAGGTTCGTTGGGACTCTAAATGTGGACCGGAGTTCACGTGGGAAAGAGAGGACCATATGAAAAGCAAATACCCACACCTTTTTGCAGCTGAGCAGCAGTCTAACGTTACCACCAACTAAATTTCGGGACGAAATTCTTTCAACATGGAGATGATGTGACAGCCTGGGAATTTCTTGTACCATTGCTAACAAACTGAATCTTTGTGCGTTGCATTCTAAACCGCGTTTACTCAATTTTCGGGACGAAAATTCTTTCAACATGGGGATAATGTGACATCCCGGCTTTTCAGGTATCTTAAACGCGCTACTTCACGGTTATTCATTTCTACGCTAATTTGATTTCGGAGAATTAAATTACACGCTCGCAATAACTACGCTAACTTTGTGAATGCATTGGGTGAATTACGTGCTATGTGTTATTAGACGTTTTTAAATTTTGTGAATTATTATATCACGTTTTGATTTCGCGATTATTAGTTAAAAAAATAATAATAAATAAATAGCCGAATCGAACCGAGCCGTGAAACGTGTCGACCTCACTTCCTTGCGGCCCAAGGAACTAACCTAAACTTGAGGCCCAAGCTACTTACCCAACCCCCCCCCCTTTGCGGTCGCCCCCCCCCCCCCCTCCCCTTCTTTTCCCTTGTGCTATATATTTGCATGTATACATGAGTTGTGTTTTAAAAAAAAAAACAAGAAACCCTAGTCCTAAGAGAACCGACGGCAGCCCCCCCCCCCCCCCTCTCTCTCACGATCGCAAGCCTCCAACCTTCCGGATTGATTCCAATCTTGTCCCGGTTCGCTAATCATCATCGTTTCAAGGTTTGGGTTTAATTGTTTTGCAAATCACATTAGGGTTTGTGTAATATTGATCATGATTATGTGTAATGGTAGGATCGTTGGTATGAAAAGTGTTGTGATTTATGATTTGTTCGGATAATTGTGCGAGTTTTTGCGATTGTGATATTATGTTGAATACTAAAATCATAAGCTGCGTTTTGGCGATAAAGATCATGTTATATAATTAAGGTTTGCATGAATATTGATATACATGATGATATTTGATAAATAAACCTGTTCTTGATCATTATTATTAAGAGTTTTGATCGTTTAAGCATGTTCTAATGCGATAAAAGTCGAAAACAGGTTGGTGAATGGCATTTACAGCCAACTTCAGTTGGCTGTAACCTGATCATTATTTATCGAAAAGTGGATTTTCTGAAGCCTAAAACGTGTATTTTTGAAAAACGCTTCTAATGGCACCAGATTCAAATTTTTCTGAGGTTGTTTGCTATTTTTAAGTGGTCATTGAGTGCAGCAGCTGAAGCTGCATAAATTCTGCAAAATTTGCTAGTTGTTTATCGAGTCGGATCTCATAGTTTGTAGAGGGTTGGGTCATGAAATTTGTACAGTAACTGGAGACGGGAGTTCCCGGAAAACTCCCACTGGAATTTTGTTAATTGGATGAACGATGATTTTTAAATAATTTTTCCCGTGGACTGCAGTCAGAAAGCGACGAATCTGACTGAAGCCTAGTATATAAATGTTTATAAATAATTGGTAAAGTTTTAGGACTTAAAAAGTTTACATAAAATTCTACAATTTAGTTGACATCTCCTGTAAATAAATTGGAATTTTTAGAACATTGGAACTATTTTATAAAAATCCTCGAAAACAGCCTAGTTATGAGCGTACAAGCTGAAACATGATAACTTGCGTATGTGTGTACCAAAGTGTTGTATGAGTTGATTTGTGTTTATGAGAAGTTGGTTTGATCACTATTTTGGTATGATGATACTTTGCATGCATGATTGTGTTTTCGAATTTGTTATTATGTGTGCCGCATTGTGTGTTAGTTATGCGTAGGGTTTGTATCAGTGTGTTCACACACTAACTTTAAATCGATTGACATGTTAGGACGCAATTAGCGGTCCCATCATTTGCTACTTCTGTGTTACACTAACCGAGCAATTAAAGGTGAGTTCACGGCCCCTATTTTATTCGGTTTTAAACAACAGGGGGAGAAACGTGTATACATTCTACAACTCTATCTTTTTACGTTATGCGAAAATTAACGTCGTTAAACTACTCGGTAACTAAGTTAATGTTAATGTACGTTATGGTCACTAAGCAGCTATATCACGGAAGTCCTCGACAAACTCTCGGATCGTTAGTATTGGGTTAGATAGCGGGGAAATTATAAGTAGTACTACGGGCCCGACAAGCCCCACCCGAGCTAGTCGCGCTAGCCGACCGAGTATGGTCAACGGGTGATTAATTTGGCCTAACTTTCGCCATGGTCAGTGATAGGCCTGGCAACACGGAGGCACAACAGTCAGCTTCGATCGCGAACACTTATGTGACGTAACTTTAGGCTCGCTACCTACATGTTAACATTGAACTTAATTACGAACCAACATCATTATTATTCCAGGTTAGGAATAATGGAACCAACATTATTATTCCGGGTTAGGAATAATTGAACTAAATCGTTATCCCGGGTTAGGGATAACGGGGGAAACAAACTTTTAACCGAACTTATGAACTTATAAAAACCTGCGAACTCACTCTTCTTTAATGTTGACACTTGTTTCTTTACATGTTTCTCAGGACGCTAGGAGCGCAAAGGTGCACTCACTTGCATTGACCAAGACATATTTTTATCGAGTCTCATTTACGATTATTGTTTGGGATTTTTGGTTTTGGTGTTTATGTTGGCGCCCGTTACTTTACTTTACTTTACTTTAATGCTTCCGCCCAACTTTGAAACTAATGCTTCCGCTAAACTTTGAAACTAAACTAAGACAACTTAAAAATAACTATGAATGGTTAAACAAATGTTTTTGGAAAACGTTCAAATAAATCATATAGAGTCTTTCGATATTACTAGTGTCTCAGATTCTGGTTTGATCACACGCCTCGCGGTACAACTCCGCAAGTGGAAAATTGAGGGTGTGACAACAGCTATCTCATCAGTGAACTTAGACTGGTTAACGTGGTTTTTCCTAATTCGACTGTCAACAGTCGTTTCCTTAGATCGTCACCAGATAAGTGGGAGACGGTAGCTTATGTAACGCGAAAATCTGTTGGGTTTAAAGAAATGTCGTTGACACAACTTCATGGGATACTCCTCACTTATGAGAGAGGGTTAAACCAGAAAAAGAAGTTGCAAGATTCTGGCAAAATGACAGATGATTACTCATTGGGTAATACAGCTCTTTTTGGCCAAGAAGAGGGTTCTGGCAGCAGAAAGGACCAAAGTTATGATCACTATATAGATATTACATCTTGTGGGAACTTTGGATCTGAAACATATGCATCCAACTATGCTTTTATTGCTAGTGGGGAAAGCTAAACCTCTGACAATCTATCCTTTGAGCTGAATGATTTACAACACACTGAACCTTCTGATCTTGAGGAAATGGATATTTTGCACCAACTGGCCGTATTGAGTGTTAGGTAGTAAATTTTATAAGATAACTGGTAGAAAATTCCCAGGTTTGCATGGGGGTTGAAGGTTGGGCTGAATAAATCAAAAGTCAAGTGTTATAAGTGTAATAGGCTAGGACACTTTGCCAGAGAATGCAGGTCTCAAAGTTCTGGACCAATAGTGACTCATCATGGCCCTAGACCTCAGCTCACACAAAACACTGCTCATTATTCTAATATGCCCCTGCTCAACATGTTCAAAACACTGCCCACTTTGCACATCCTGCTACCACTGTTCCAGTGCATTATGTTCAATCCACTGCCCCACAAATTCAATATGTTCAGGCACCATCTCATCCTCAAGTGCTTGTTCAACAAGCACCCATTGTTACATAACCTGCTCAAACCACTGCTAGTCCAGCAGAGGTTGGTCAACAAAGTTTTTCACACAAAGTTATATTGACTGGAGCAGTTTGCCTGAGGATTTGGCTGATGAAAACTTTGCTTTAATGGCAAAAAATGATGTTGAACAAGAATTTTGTTTAATGGCCTCAGAGACAATTGTTGAAGGTGTTGAATCTGTGGAGATAGTGTCAAAAACTGATGAAGTTCAAGTTTGTGATGAAACAGTGGTTTCAAATGAATAAAGAGAAAATGTTGTTGATAAGGAAAAGAATTCTCCTATTGACCCATGGAACATTGATGTGTGTGAAGATGAGTGTGATTGTGCTCTCATGGCTGCTACAAAGGTATCACCTCAGATCCTTAAAGATCTATGTTCTGACAAATGCATCATTGCTTTTGCAAACATCAAAAAGGTGAATGAAAACCTGAGAAACATAATTTTAGAAGATGAACTTAATTTTGAAAAACTGATTAAAGAGTTAAAATCAAAGTTAAGTGAAAAATATTCTGAAATGAGTGGCCTAAGACATGAATCAAGCATAACCAAGGACCAACTCCGAACTATGGTAGAAAAATACCAAGTTTGTAAAAAGGATTTAGAAGAAACCCAAATCACTTGTGAAAAATGGGTTGAGTCCTGCAAAGGTTATGAAATTATGCTTGATGCTCAGATCAAGAGCAACATCAAGTTTGGTGTAGGTTTTAGAGCCTATGACCAAAATGAGAAAAATGTTGCTGAAATTGATTCTGAGTTGGTTGAAGTTGTCCCTACAAATTTGGCGGGTGAAGAGATAAAAATCACAGTTAAAGCTGGAAACAAAATTGTTTTGGAAAAACCAGAGGTTTCAACAAAAGATAAAGAAATTGAAAAATATCAGTTTAAACCAACTTGGTCTTACGAATGTGATATCTTAGAGAACTTTAAGCCAATGGACTTCACAACCACTGATGGTATTAAAGCCCCAAAAACACTGGTGATCCCTATCAAAGATGTGCCAGCAGAGGTTACAACCACTGCTGAGAAAAAGTCTGATAGGAAAAGAAGAGTAAGATTAAAAACTTGTTTTGTGAATTTTGTGAAAAAAGAAATCATGTGGCTGCAGATTGTTTCTTTTAAAAGCCTATGACATTAACAAAACTTGTGTTATCAAAAACTCTTCAAAATGCACCATCTGCAGCAAAACAAATCACTCAACTCAACAGTGTGCCTATCTCAAAAACTATAAACAAAAGGTAAAAGAGATCAAGGCAAAATCACTTGAAAGAGAAAATTCAAGTTCTGTTGGAAATAAATCCAAGCAGAGCTTTGAACCAACTAAAACATCTGTTACAAAAGCCTTAAACAAAACCTCTATTCAAATAGAGGTGCAAGTGACAGATGCCCTACCTTCAAACTCATTTCCAAGAGGGTATGGCCAACCTTCTTATAAAAAGGTTCCTCATGCTTATGAAGGTTACAAAAAGCCTTCAAAGCAAAGAGTAAACATGCACCCTTATGGATACAATCATCTGATAGGAAATGGTCAAGACCAGATGTTACAAGAAAAATTCAAAACCACTGACCATTGTCCTAGACTTGAGGCTGGATCATCTGTGACCCCATCCAAAGCCATTTTGGCTTTGGAGACCAATTTTAACTGATCTATTTACTTAAATGTGCAGGGACCTTCTACTTGCCTTGATAGCTTATGGTATGTAGATAGTGGAGGTTCCAGGCACATGACAGGATGTAGAGCCCTTCTCAAGGACTTCATGGCTCATGGGGGGTGATATATCTTTTGGTAATAACTCAAAGGGAAAGGTTTTAGGGTCTGGGTCGGTTCAGGATGGTAAATTCAAGTTTGAAAATGTGAATTTGATTGACAATCTGAAATTCAACCTGCTGAGTGTCTCACAAATGAGTGACAGAGGATATGGATCCTTCTTCACTAAGAAAACTTGTCAAATTATAGGACCAGAGGTTGTTAAAAGGATTGATCAAATCATTGCTGAGAGCAAAGCACAACTCACTGCACATAGAAGTGGGAATGTGTATGTGGTAGATATGCTAAAAGATAATCCTATGTCTGGGACATGTCTATTCTCAGTTGCTTCTAGCAAAGAGACTGAGTTATGGCATAGAAGACTTGGACACACAAATCTTAAAACTATCACCACACTCTCAAAACAAAGTCATGTAAGAGGTTTTCCTCACAAGCAATTTTTCTGTGATGAACATTGTGTTTCCTGTTTAAAAGGCAAGCAACATAAAAGTTCTTTCAAATCAATTGAAGAGTCCAAAACAAGCCAGTGTTTACAACTGTTGCATATGGACTTGTTTGGCCCAGTGCAAATCATGAGCTTAAAACACAAAAG
This sequence comes from Scalesia atractyloides, assembly GCA_947069175.1. NCBI lineage: Eukaryota > Viridiplantae > Streptophyta > Magnoliopsida > Asterales > Asteraceae > Scalesia > Scalesia atractyloides. Next base: position 30,669,147 of record CAMTDV010000018.1, on the reverse strand, counting down.
ATATTGATGATTTCTCTAGGTTTACATGGACCTTCTTTCTTCATTCTAAGGATGAAACTGCAAGCACTTTGCAAAACTTTGTCAAACAAGTAGAAAAGCAATTTGATCTTCCAGTAAAAATCTTTACAAGTGACAATGGAACAGAGTTTAAAAATAGGGAGTTGGATGCTTTTTGTGAGTCAAAAGGAATTGTTAGACAATATAGCATTCCAAGAACTCCATAGCAAAATGGGGTGGTTGAAAGGAAAAACAGAACTTTAATTGAATCAGCAAGAACTATGCTAGCAGATTCTGGTTTACCCTTGTCCTTTTGGGCAGAGGCTGTAAGCACTGCTTGCTATGTTCAAAACAGAGTTTTGATTAACCCCAGGCATCAAAAGACTGCCTATGAGATTTTATATAAAATCAAACCTCTGAGTTCATATTTTAAAGTTTTTGGCTGTCCAAGCTTCATTTTGAACTTAAAATATTCTATATCTAAGTTTGCAGCCAAAATTGATAGTGGTTATTTTCTGGGATACTCAACCACTGCCAAATCCTACAGAGTTTTTAACTCTAGGACAAAGTGGGTTGAAGAAACTTTGAATGTGAAGTTCAATGAACTGTCATCACTGAAAATCCCAGCAAATCCTGCAGTGCTTTTTGATTTAGATGAATTCACATTTGGTGATGTTTCTATCAAGCTAGACAATGCAGGTACACCACAATCATCTGAAGAAGATCAAGATCAAGGATATGACTGTGTGCTTCCACAAACAAAAGTCTATTCTTCAAACAGAGGATCAAATGCTACAAGCTCTTGTGTAAACTCTGCCACTTCTGGGTCAACAGTGGTTGATCTTCAAACCTCTGCCAGTTCACAAAATCAAAGATCTGTTGATAAAAGTCCTACATCTGGGCTCCAAAATCATCAGAATGTTACCTCTATACCCCTAATACCACCACCACCATTCTCATCAGTGGCTGATACTTCAAATTCACCAGCAGAGGTTAGCTCAGATGATACACATTTGCAGCCATCACCTCAAAATGCTATTGTTCCATACCAAGGTGATTTGATTTATCTCAAAAGCCATCCAGCAGATCAAGTTATTGGCAACGTCAAATCTGGGGTTCTCACACAAAGCCAATCCCAAAATATTTGTCTTTTTGCTAGTTTTCTATCACTCGTACAGCCAGCTAAGTACCAAGAGGCACTGAAAGACAACAGCTGGGTAGAAGCCATGCAAGAAGAACTCCTTCAGTTCAAAAGACAACAAGTTTGGGAGCTTGTGCCACTGCCAAAAGATGTAAGTCCAATTGGCACAAAGTGGATCTTCAAAAACAAAACTGATGAAAGGGGTATTGTTGTAAAAAACAAAGCAAGGCTCGTGGTTCAAGGCTACAGACAGGAAGAAGGTATAGACTATGATGAGACTTTTGCTCCTGTAGCAAGGTTGGAAGCTATTCCCCTGTTCTTAGCTTTTGCTGCTAACCACAACATAAAGGTGTTTCAAATGGATATAAAGAGGGCATTTTTGTATGGAAAAATTATAAAAAAAGAGGTGTGTGTTTGTCAACCTCCAAGTTTTGAAGATGCATTCCATCTTGATCATGTCTACAAGCTCAACAAAGCATTGTATGGCTTGAAACAAGCACCAAGAGCCTGGTATGAAACTCTATCCACTTTTCTCTTATCCATAGGGTTTACTAGAGGCAAAATAGATAAAACCCTGTTTTTAAAATGGAAAGGAAAAGATTTGATGTTTGTCCAAATTTATGTGGATGACATCATCTTTGGTTCCACAAGCACTACTATGTGTGAAGAGTTTCGAAAACTCATGGCAGCAAAGTTTGAGATGAGTGCAATGGGTGAGCTCCAATGTTTCTTGGTCTTCAAGTTAAAAATTGCACAATGGTACATTTATCCATCAAACAAGTATGTGAAAGAACTGCTTCACAAGTTTGATATGGATGATTGTATACCATGTAACACACCTATGGCAACCTCCAAGATAGTTACCATTGATGGTAAAGATGACCTTGTTAATCAAACTCTTTATAGAAGCATGATTGGGTCTTTATTATACCTAACTGCATCCAGGCCAGACATCATGTTTGCAACATGTGTTTGTGCCAGATCACAGCCATTACCTAGAAAGTCTGACCTTATTGCTGTAAAAAGGATATTCAGATACATAAAAGGTGCTCCCACACTTGGTATCTGGTATCCAGCTAATGGGAATATTGAGCTTTCAGGTTTTCAGATAGTGATTTTGTTGGGTGTAAAACTACAAGGAAGTCCACATCAGGAGGATGTCAATTCCTAGGTGATTGTCTAGTGTCTTGGCAAAGCAAAAAGCAGGTTGTAGTTTCAACATCCACTGCTGAGGCAGAGTATATTGATGCTGCTAGCTGCACTGCTCAACTCTTGTGGCTTCAAAACAGTTGCTGGATTTTGGTATCACTGCACTAAAGACTCCACTCAAATTGGATAGTCAAGCTGCTGAAAATATCATTAAAAATCCAGTTTCTCATTCAACTACAACACACATTGACATCAGACATCACTTTGTGAGAGATTGCTATGAAAAAGGTTTGATTTCTTTGCATCATGTCCATACTTCAGATCAATGGGTAGATGTTTTAACAAAGGCATTGGATACATCTGCCTTTGAAAAATTGATCTCAAGGCTTGGTATGCTAAACATGGATCAAAAACAAGTTTTCTTGTACATCCATGTGTACATAGCATCAAAATGTTTTCCGAAATTCAAAAATTCCTTAAAAATAGTTTAAAATTGAAATTTTCCATAAATCTTTAAAAGTCTGATCACAACATCTGTTTGCTCAAAACCTCTGATAGGCTTTAAAATCTTATCCACTGATAACGTGTATCCTCTGACTTCTATTTTTCACCTCTTCAAAACCACTGATGGCTATCCTCTGATAGTGTTAACAAAATCAGTATTGTCCAAACCACTGTCCTAAAACAGTGGTTTGCCACATCAACGGTTACTTTTCCCCTCAGAGGTTACATGTGGCCAGATGTTAGCCATCAGATCTTGCAACAGATGCCACGTCATGTTCACTTTTTCAAAACCCCTATAAAACCCATGTTTTACCTCACCAGTGGTTACCCTAAACTGTGTCGATTTCAAAATCTCAAAACAGTTTTTCTCTCAAACATCATGGCTCCCAAATCAAAATCTTCAAAATCCAAAGCAAAATCGCAACAAGAACCTCCACCTTTCACTCTCATAATCAAAACCCCACACAATTACACTACCATACTTGAAGAAAACGACGCAAATACTCGCTATCATCCAATGATTCGAATTTTGCAAAAGTCTAAATTCTTGCACATGTTAACCATCAAAGCCCCTATTTATATTGATGCTCTTCATAATTTCTGAAAAAATGCAAAGGTTCACTCATCTGCTGATGGTGTTCCTTATACAATAATTTCAAGAGTAGGGGGAGCGTTGATGCAAATTAGCCCCCAATCGATCTCTCAAGTTTTCAAGTTAAATGACATACAACACCCTGTGTCATTTCCCATTAATGAGATCGTCTGACCATTTTTAAACCTAACTTCCTGCTGAAATGAGATTTTCTTTCACACAATTCTTACTTGTCTCTCAGCAAAATCCACTGCTTTCAATGAAATCCCATTGAACATGCAATATCTGGGGTATGCAATTTTAACTGACACCGATTTAAACTACTCCCAGATACTGTTCAATGATCTTGTGAATAATTTTAAAAATATTGAAAAAAGAAAAGCTTTTTTGATGCATCCATGGTTCTTGAGTGTTTACTTACAAGATCAAATTAAAGGTCCTGAAAGTATAATTAGCGTTGTGGTTAATCCAGGCCCCCTTAATCATGAAACTTTCACCATAATAAAAAACCAAGATAAAGTTGAGAAAACACAAGTAGAGGAGGATGAGCAAGTTTTACCAGAACAAAATGTTCAAACTCAACCTCTTGCTACTGAGCCCACTGCTCTTGATGATCAGGGCAACACAACCGCTGCCCTCAAAACCCAACCAAAAATTTCCAAAAAGAAAACCAAAACAACTTCCAAAAAGCCCACCAAACCCAAAAAGGGTCCTCTGGAAGATGAGATCCCAGAGGTTAACCTTGTGACAGCACCAAAGTCACAAACCACTGCTGCTACTTCTTCACAGTAGATGGTTCAAAGATCTCCCACCGGCTTTGAAACTCCTCCTTCTTCCTCACAACAGGAAAAGGTTGTAGACAAAGGTACACCAAATTATGAAGCTCTAGATCCACTTGGGTCTATCTTCCACAGCCCCTTTCCCAGGGCAATGTCGCTTTCTACTCAACCACCTCCACCAATACCTTCACTTCCACCCACAATTGTACCATTGCTGAATGCAATTGAATTAGTTCAGACACAAACCAGCACTTCTCAACAACTTATTACTGAGAATATACTTCATCCAGTGGCTGGGTCTGATTCTTTATTCATTGCTAGCCCATCAGCAAATGAAGAGGCCACATCCCTTGGGTTACATGTAACCCTTGGTGATAGTTCAACACAAGCAGCCACTACAATTGCTGAACTCCCTAGTTCTCAGGTGGACAATGGTTTCATTAATAAGACTTGGTTGAAGCCAACCACTGCTGAGGCAACAACTGTTACCTCTATTGTGGGAAGTCCCCTAACATAGATATAACTACCACCACTGGTAGGAGTTCAGATGATCCTATTAAATTAGGTGATGATCTAAAATACCAGGATTTGACGGAGAGAGTGACCAGAATAGAAAACTCTGTTGGTGAAATCAAAGATTTACTAAAGCAGATGATAGCTACAAAAAGTCAACCCTCTGTTCTATCCACTGCTGATCTCAAAGAAGCTCTTAACCCTGTGTTTCAACATCAACAAGATTATTTGGATTTACAACATAAGCACCAGATGAATGATGTTTGAAAAATGGTTGATTCAAGGTATCAAGACACTGCAGCAACATTAAAGCCATCAAAGCACATCTACTCACAACCACTGGCCATGCACCTCCGACGGTTATATTTATTACAACAGATGAAGCCAAAAAGGGGAGAAACCTTTGGGTCCAAAGAAGCTAACAATAGATGATGATAAGGCCAGACCTACATTGAACATTCCAAGGCCTGATGGTTCAAAGAAGAAAGATTTAACTGAAGAAAATGTGGCCAAGGCCAGGGCTAGTCACAAGAAGAATGTGATTGAGGAGAGCAGAGTGTTGGTTGAGAAAAAGATTGATCAGCAAAAAGAAAAAGGAGAGGTTGGTACTTCATCAAAAAGAGCTCCTGCTAGAAAAGCCAGGCAAACAACATCCACACCTCCTAAAACTAATCCTGAAACCAATCCAACCATGAAAACCTCTTCCTCTCAAAAACCTATGACATCTTCAAAACCACAACCCACATCCACACAAGCAGATGTTACAGCAACTGTTGTGTCAACATCTGTTGATACAGCAGTGGTTGCAACAGATGCAACTCCATCCACTGCCATGATCACATTTCCCACATCAACTCAACCATTATCCACACCACCAAAAATCCCACAACCACCATCGCCTACTATAAGGTTTAAAAGGAGGAAAATCACAAAAGTGATAAATGATGATGAGATCTCTGCACCTCTTTCACTATCATCAACACCAGTAATCCCCACATCAGTGCTTACAACTTCTTCAACTCTTAAAGTCATTCCTGCATCAAAGTTGTATCCTCTTGATTTACTAGCAGTCAGGGAAGAGATCCTAAGTTTCTTTTCATAGGATGACCCTGACAAAAGAACAATTCTATCCCTTGATGGCTATCCAAGACCAGCAGATGTTGATGCCTATCTAGAATTGAAAAAGACGCAAGCAGAGGATATTGCAGAGAATCAGCTGGTAAAAATGATAGAGAGATACAGATTGTCATGTCCTTTCAACTGAGTAAAGTCACCATTCTACAAAATTTTATCAAGGAGCAACCAGTTGTCAGTAAGGGAAGATAAGTTGCTCAAGAGTGAACACATTGAGTATATCATGGAAAAGAAGATGTATAAGGCAACAAGGCCACAGTTCAGGGATTGGAGCATAGATGAACTGAGGGAGGAAATCAACAGAATGCAAGAAATGTTGAAAGACCCTCTTAAAAAGCCAACTCCTCCCAACTGGGATTTATACAAGAAAGATATCACTGAAAATGCCTTGAAGTTGAAGAGAATGAAGCAAGAACTGATTCAAAATCATTATGGTTCCAAAAACCAAGTGATGAGATGTGGTGATGTGAAGGTGATAGACACTTACAAAAGTTTGGAAGAGAGAAGGAAAAAGGATCCATCCATGTCTCCCAAGCCTGACTATTCAAAAGAAGATGCAATCCTCAGAGCTCAACTCTCTAAAAAGTCCAGCTCAACATCTGCCCACTCACACTTGCCCTGCAACACAGGAAAAAGCAAGGGGAGATGAATGAAAAGACTGACAAAGAATTTGAGGATACATTTATCAAAGAAGAGATTCAGAATATGATTGATTATCACACAGATGATAAAAGTGCTAAGCTGGCTAAAGATTTATCAAAGATAGCTCATTTACAAACCTCTGCAATATAAGCTCCTTCAAGAAAACCATCAGACCCAAAAATTCTAAAATGGAAGGTCGACAAAGACACCCATGAATTGACATTGCTCAAGTCTGATGGTGCAGCCACTAAACTATCCATGGAAGATGCTTATGAGCTTAAAGTAGAAGACTTCCAAGAACTACTATGTTTAGAGCTGGTGAAGGATGCTGATGACATGGAATCTCTTAACTTTGAACTTCAATTCAAAGGTCAAATAAGAGAATTCCTTCTAAGGAATAAAAACCAAGAATAAAGTGTTTTTTGGCATCATCTGTTCCAGGGGGAGATTGTTAGGATTGAACCATATGAAAGGAACAGATGATATAAAGCCAAATAACACTATCCGAGCTTTGGTTCAACTATCAGAGGTTACAACCTCTGATGTACTTACACTTCTTTCCATAAAGACTGCTCATCCTATCATCTGCCTTCACAAAACTTCAAGGTCTGCCAGAGTTAACAAGGGACAGAGGATAGTGATCAGAATTTAGTCATTAGCTTAGTTAATCAATGTAACAGTGCCAAGCACTGATAGTTAGTATAAGCAGTGTTTAGAGTTAGTTACATATTAGTTTCCTGTCACTATCAACCCTGACGTCATCAAAGATGCTCAGAGGTTAGATAGTTAGTATAAATAGGCAACTCATGTAACCTTTAAACTTGTCTCTTAAAAGATCAACTTTCGCATATCATCTTCTCTGCATTTTCTCATTACCACACTGTAATTACAAAGGCTGAGGGGGAGTTTGTGAATCACATGCAAGTTAATCAACTTGAAAGCATGATGATGATGAAAACAAACGACCATTGCTTGTAGTAAAAGTTTTCCATCTTATTCCGCTGCAAATCTCTTTTAATTCAATCATTTTCTATTTTTGAAACAAAAACTACAAGTAATTCAAACTCAGATCCTAACACTTCCTATTAAACCTTTTACACCTGAAATGACAAGTAAACCGTAGTTATCTAATTTGAAACAATAACCCACTAAAATATATAATTTTAATACCAATTATTCCACTTAAGGGTTGTCCTACGGTCCACCCGTCCCATCCCCACACTTACACGTTGCTTGCCCCCAAGCAACTCGTTCAACACAACTTCACAAACTGTCTTCCTCAACACGCGATCCCATTCAAACCAAGAAAGTAACCGTTACCTTTTACTAACTTACCATCATACCACATGACACACCCCTCACAATGACTCTCCTCTCGGTGACAAAAGGTTACTAGCAAGATTGTGCTAGAAACGCTCAATGCAAATGTGTGATATTGTGACAATAAGCTTGTATACAAATCGAATCTCCGCCTACAAAATGCTAAAACATGCTTATGAATCAAAAGGACTTAGGGGTTGTAACAAGGCTATGTGTAAAGGTAGGGAATGATGGGATATATATGCAAGTAGCTCATAGAACTGACCCGGTCTTATTGTTACAACTAAGCAAAAACAACTACTAACTATTTACACAACTTTGCACCTCTTTTTCGTTTTCTTTCAACTATTATCACATTTATTTCCTTCTTTTTTTATTTTCTCAATTTTTTTACTAAGAATACATAACTCAAACACAAAACACTACATACTTAAGCTACTAAATCGGGTCGTCTCAATAGGTAGATTTTTTTAGAAGGTAGGCACGGGTTATAAATGAATGGCACTATGCTCAAATATGGCTACTAAATACTAAACCCCTGCCCCTCGCGCTACCAAGCTCATATATATATCGTATGAGGTCCAACCCTCCAATCCCACACTCTTACACATCCTGACGAAGCTACCTAAATGCCCTTATCATCTTCACAAGCACACAAGCTAAGGCCTCAAAATAAATTTATTACACAAGTTCTATTAACACAAATCACACACCGCCACTCAAACCAAAGAAAGAATGTTTAACAATTAAGTGTGTGGCCCAAGAACTCATCATGAAAGGATAAAAGGGTTGTCGATGTGTCATGTGGGACAAATGCTAAGTTTTCAATTTGAATGGTATTTACTTTATTTTGAAAATTTTCCCTCATCACCACACATGGGATACATTGTCCCCAATGTATGGATTTGGAAGGAACAATCGCTTACAAAACACAAACCACAATTTTTTTTTCTCAATTTTCCTTTTAAATTGGAAAAAAATTCCCCATCCCCACACTTGGGATACATTGTCCCCAATGTATGGTTTTGGAAGATGCAAAAACTACAAAACTACAAAACAATTTTTTTTCAACGAAATAAAAGCACACAAACTACCTACCAACATTTCTGTTGGGATTGAACCTGTACAAAGGAACAGATGATATAAAGCCAAAATACTCTATCCGGGGATTGGTCCCTCTATTAGTGCTTTAGAACCTCTGATCGTATAAACTCTGCCTTCTAAAGACTGATATCTTTACATTGTCAGCTATGCTACACCAAAAGTCTGATAGAAGAAAAGGAGCAGAGCTTAGCCATCTGAGTTTTGTTTATTAGTATTTATAATCAATGTAACAGTGCTTTTGCACTAACAGTAGTTAGGGGACAGTGTTTAGAGTTTGTTATTACTATTAGATGTCACTATCAACCCTGACGTCATCAAAAGATGCTCAGTGGTTAGATAGTTAGTATAAATAGCTGTGTCAATGTAACAGTACAATTCGTCTTCTTAAAAAGATCCTTGTGCCAATCATCTTCTTCCATTTCTGTACTATCTATCTGTGTTATAATAGGCTGAGGGGGAGTTTGTGAATCACATGCAAAGTTTATAAACTTGAAAGCATGATGATGATGAAAACAAACGACCTTTACTTGTAATAAAAGTTTTCCATTCTATTCCGCTGCATTTACATTAAAATTCAATCATATTTCCATTTTTGAAACAAAAACTACAAGTAAATCAAACTCAGATCCTAACAAGTGGTATCAGAGCTTGGTCAATCAAAATTTGATTAACATCAATTTGATTTGAAAGATCAGCTCTCCTGCTACTCAGATTGATAGTTTTATTACATTCAAAGTTTTTAAAACACAAATCTGTTGTAAACAAGCAGAAATGGCACAAAACACACAAGATTCCAACATTGGATCATGTTTAAACCACCAATGTTGAAACGAAATGAATATTTCATATGGCAACGCCGAATGGGTCACATCCTGGCTCAGCAAAACACAAGTTGTTGGCGATCTGTTGTGTATGGACCACATATTCCAATGGTTCCCAGCACAGAGGATCCCAATACTCAAGTTCCAAAAAGTCCCGATAATTACTCTGAGCAAGACTTCCAGAAAATAGAGTTGGATGCAAAAGCGTTTAGCATCATTGCTTTCGCGCTGCCCAACGAAATCTATGTTGGATTGTTCCACTAAAACAGTGCAAAAGAGTTATGGGATGCACTAAAAGAACAGTTCGGTGGGACTGAGGAGGTGATAGAGAATAATAGAGAAGTTTTAAATCAACAGTATGAGACGTTTTGTCACGTAAAAGGTTGGTAGTTAACAGAACAGCTTGAACGTTTTAGCTGTCTCATTAGTGAATTGAAACGGGTTAATGTAGAATTTACAAATTCGACTGTCAATAGTCGCTTTTTGAGATCATTACCAGAATAATGGGAGACTGTAGCTTGCGTTACTCGAACATCTATTGGTTTTAAAGAGATGACCCTCACTCAACTTCATGATTGACTTCTCACTTATAAGAGAGAGTTGAATCAGAAAAAGAAGTTACAAGAGTCTGGGAAAACAAATGACGATTATACCTTCGGTAACACTGCTCTTTATAGTCAAGAAGAGAGTTCTGGTAATGGGAAGGATCAAGGTTATGATCATTATATTGATATAACTTCTGGAAACAACTTTACCTCTGATCCTTACACACCCAATTTGCTTCTGCAGCAAATGGGGGAAAGCCAAAACTCTGACAATTTGTCCTTTGAAATGAATGACTTACAACACTTTGAACCCACTGATTTGGAAGAAATGGGCATCTTACATCAGCTGGCACTGTTGAGTGTTAGAGTAAGTAAATTTTACAAAAGGACTTGTAGGAAATTTTCGGGTTTGTATGGGGGTTGAAAGTGGGGTTGGATAAATCCAAAATTAAATGGTATAAGTGCAATAGGTTAGGACACTTTGCCAGGGAATGCAGATCTCAAACAGAAGGTCCAATTGTGACTCACCCAGGCCCTAGACCTCAAAGCGCTGCTCATTATTCCTATTATACCCCTACACCACAACGCAACATACTGCACATTTTTCACATCCTGCTACTAATGTCCCTGTCCATTATATCCAAAAACCTGCTCTACAGATTCAGTATGTTCAAGCACCATCTCAAGTGCATGTGCAACAAGCACCACATGTCACACAAACTACTCAAACCACTGCTCTGGCAGAAGGAAACCAACAAAGCTTCTTTACACAAGGTTTTGTTGATTGGAGTAGTTTGCCTGAGGATTTATCTGATGAAAACTTTGCTCAAATGGCTAAAAATGATTTTGATAATGAAAATATGTGTTTAATGGCCTTAGAAACTATAGTTGAAGGTGTAGAATCTGTGGAACAAGGGTCAAAATCTGATGAAGTTCAAAGTTGTGATGAAGCAGTGGTTACACCAGTGATTGATCAAAACACTGTTAATGAAGAAAAGATCTCTCTATCTGACCCATTGGATACTGATGTGTGTGAAGATGATTGTGACTGTACTCTTATGGCTGCTTCCAAGGTATCACCTCAGATTCTAAAGGATCTCTGTATAGAAAAATGTATAATAGCTTTTGCTAACATCAAACAGGTGAAAGAAACCCTTAGGAACAAAATGTTAGAAAATGAACATAATTTTGAAAACCTTGTCAAATTTTCAAAAGATTCTGAGATAAGTAGCCTAAAGCATGAAGCTAGCATCACCAAGGATCAGCTCCAAACTATGGTAGATAAATACCAAGTTTGCAAAAAGGAGTTAGAGGATACTCAAATCACATGTGACAAATGGGTAGAATCTTCAAAAGGTTTTGAAATTATGCTAGACAAACAGATCAAGAGTAACATAAAATTTGGCATTGGTTTTGTAACTGAAGAAGATGCCAAAGAAAATGTTACAAAAATTGATTCTGGAAAGGTTGAAGTAGTTCTAACAAATTTGGCTGGAAATGAGATAAAAATCACTGATAAAAAGGGTAACAAAATTTCTCTTGAAAAACATGAAAGGTCTTCAACTTTTAAAGAAATTTACCAATTCAAACCCACATGGTCAGACTAATGTGATATTCTTGAAACTTTTAAGCCAATGGACTTCTCAACTCTTGAAGGTGTCAAGGCACCAAAGGCAATAATTATTCCTATCAAAGATCTTCCAGCAGAGGTTACAACATCTGCTGAGAAGAAATCTGATAAAAAGAAAAAAGAAAAAATCAAACATCTGTTTTGTGAATTTTGCAACAAAAGAAACCATGTATCTGAAAATTGTTTTCTTTTAAAAGCATATGACATAAACAAAACACATGTAATCCCAAATGATTCAATATGCTTTATATGTGGGAAAACAAAGCATCTGACTCATGAGTGTGCTTCTCTTCAAACCTATGATCAAAAGGTAAAAGAAATCTAAGCAAAAGCTCTTGAGAAAGAAAGTTCAAGCTCTGCTAGAAATAAATCCAAGCAAACCTTTGAACCTGTTGAAACATCTGTCACAAAAGAATTGATCAAACCTCCGTTCCCAGAGAGGTACAAGTGACAAATGCTCCACCTGCCAACAGGTATCCAAGAGGACATGGACAACCAGTTTATCAAAAGGTTCCTATGAGCTATGAAGGTTACAAAAAACCTTCAAAGCCCAAAGTGAATAGATACCCTCATGGTTACCAACATCTTACAAGAAATGGTTCACAACAGTGGATGCAAAGACAAACTCAAACCACTGACCATACTCCTGGATTTGAGAATGGACAATTTGTGAACCCATCCAAAGCCATTCTGGCTTTGGAATCTCATTTGAACTAATTGTTTACTTGTGTGCAGGGAGCTTCTACTTACCTTGATAGTTTATGGTATGTAGATAGTGGTGGCTCCAGGCACATGACAGGATGTAGAGTCCTTCTCAAAGATTTCTTGGCTCATGGAGGGGGTGATATATCTTTTGGTAACAATTAAAAAGGAAAGGTGTTGGGTTCAGGGTGTGTCCAGGCTGGGAATCTCAAATTTGAAAATGTTAATTTAATTGATAATCTAAAATTCAATCTTCTGAGTGTCTCACAAATGAGTGACAAAGGATATGGATCCTTCTTTACAAAGAAAACTTGTCAAATTGTAGGACCAGAGGTTGTTAAAAAGATTGATCAGATTATTGTTGATAGAAAAGCACAACTTGTTGCTCATAGGAGTGGCAATGTGTATGTGGTTGATATGTTGAAAGATAACCCTATGTCTAATGCATGCTTGTTCTCAGTTGCTTCCAGCAAAGAGACAGAGTTATGGCATAGAAGACTTGGGCATACAAATCTGAAAACAATCACCACACTCTCTAAAAATTGTCTTGTCATAGGTTTACCACATAAACAATTTACTTGTGAAGAACATTGTGTTTCCTGTTTAAAAGGCAAACAACATAAAAGTGTTTCAAATGGACATCAAAAGTTCATTCCTATATGGAAAGATCAAGGAAGAAGTGTAGGTGTGCCAACCTCCTGGATTTGAAGATGCATTTCATCTTGATTATGTGTACAGGTTAAACAAAGCACTGTATGGTCTTAAACAAGCACCAAGAGCCTGGTATGAAACTCTATCCACTTTTCTTTTATCCATAGGTTTTTCAAGAGGTAAAATTGATAAGACCTTATTTTTAAAATGTAAAGGAAAAGATTCGATGTTTGTCCAAATTTATGTGGATGACATCATCTTTGGATCCACATGCACTGCCATGTGTAAAGAGTTCAGAAAACTCATGGCAGCAGAGTTTGAAATGAGTGCTATGGGTGAGTTGCAATGTTTCCTTGGTCTACAAGTCAAACAAATGCACAATGGCACTTTCATCCATCAAAATAAGTATGTCAAAGAACTGCTTAAAAATTGATATGGATGATTGTAAACCTTGCAGCACACCCATGGCAACTTCAAAGCTGTTCACTATTGTTGATGAAGATGACTTGGTTGATTAAACACTTTATAGAAGTATGATTGGATCTTTATTATATCTAACTGCTTCCAGGCCAGACATCATGTTTGCAACATGTGTTTGTGCCAGATCCCAGTCACTGTCTAGAAAGTCTGATCTTTTTGCTGTCAAAAGGATATTCAGGTACATAAAAGGTGCTCCCACACTTGGTTACTCAGATAGTGATTTTGCGGGATGCAAAACAACAAGGAAGTCCACATCAGGAGGTGTCCAATTCCTAGGTGATTGCCTAGTGCCTTGGCAAAGTAAAAAGTAAGTTGCAGTTTTCACATCCACTCTGAGGCAGAATACATTGCTGCTGCAAGTTGCACTGCACAAATCCTGTGGCTTCAAAACCAACTTCTGGATTTTAGTATCACTACTTTAAAGACTCCTCTCAAAATTGACAGTCAAGTAGCAGAAAATATCATCAAAAATCATGTCTCTCACTCCACAACAACACACATTGACGTCAGACATCACTTTGTGAGGGATTGCTATGAAAAAGGTTTGATTTCTTTACAACATGTCCATACTAAGGATCAACTAGCAGATGTTCTAACAAAAGCATTGGATACATCTAGTTTTGAAAGCTTGATTTCTAGGCTTAGAATGCTAAACATGGATTAAAAACAGTTTTTATGGTGTTCCATGTGTAAATAGCATAAAAATATTTTCAGAAAATCAAAACAAAAACCTTAAAAATAGTTAAAATTGAATTTTTTTCAATAAATCCTTAAAGTCTGTTTCAAACCACTTATAGCATCAAAACACGGGTCATTTAGAAAGTCTATCCACTGTCAAAAGTGTATCCTCTGATAAGTTCAAAAACACTGTTCACATCCATTGCCCATGATCGCAAACAGTGTTTATCCAAACAACTGTCTTCCATTGTCAAACAGAGGTTACACGTGGTCAGACGTTATTCGTCAGTCGTTTGCGTCAGATGACACATCATCATCACTTTTTCAAAACCGTATAAAAACCCTGTTTTATCCATAACAGAGGTTTCACTTTGCCCTGTTGAATCCAAAATTTCTCAAAACGGTTTTCTCTTCAATCATGGCACCCAAAGAAAAATCTAAAGCGAAATCCAATCAAGAACCACCACCATTCACCCTCACAATCAAAACTCCTCGCAACTATACCGCAATTCTTGAAGCAACTGATTCAAACACAAGATATCATTCAAAGATAAAAATCTTGAAAGAATCAAAATTTTTGAAAATGTTAACCATCAAAGCCCATATCTATTAAGACTCACTACGGCAATTTTGGGCAAACGTAAAGGTTCATGCACAAAAGGATCTTCCTTATGCCATCACATCAAAGGTGGGCAAAACACTGATGCAAATTAGCCCTCAATCAATTTCTCAAGTTTTTGAACTGAATGATATGGCACATCCTGTGTCATTCTCTACGAATGAGATGCATGCCGAATTTGTGGAAAGAGGTTACATTGGGCAACTTAAAGGTATGACCATCTATAAACCCAATTTTCCTGCTGAGATGAGATTTTTCTTTCATATTCTTTTATCATGTCTCTCAGAAAATACCACAGCTATTAATGAAATACCATTGAACATTCAGTATCTGGGTTATGCCATTTTAACTGGATTAGATTTTAATTTTTCTCAAGTAATGTTCAACGATCTTATGGCAAATTTTAATAACATTGAAAAAGGGAAAGCTTTTCTGATACATCCATGATTCATGAGTGTTTATCTTCATAATCAGTTACCTGAGGCTGATGTTAAAGAAGGCGCTGTTACAAATTTGAGCGGCCTAACTCATGAAACTGTTACTAGAATAACAAATCAGGATAAAGTTTCCAAAACAAAAGTAGAGGAGGCTGAGCAAGCTTTACAAAAACAAAATGTTCAAGCTCAACCCCCTGCTACTGACTCCACTGCTCCTGGTGATCAGGGCATTACAACCACTGCCTTGAAACCCACACCAGAAATCTCCAAAAAGAAACCAAAGAAAATATCCAGAAAACCCACCAAACCCAAAAAGGGCCCTCTGGAAGATGAGATCCAGAGGTTAACCCAGTGATAACACAAAAATCACATGAAAACACTGCTGCTACTTCTTCAAAACAGATGTTAGAATCTCAACCTGGCTTTGAAACTCCTCTTTCTTCCTCACAAAAGGAAAAGGTTGTAAACACAGGGACACCAAACTATGAAGCTCTAGGATCACTTGGTTCTATCTTCCATAGCCCCTCTCCCAGGGCAATGTCTCTTTCTGCAACTCAACCTTCACCAACAAAATCATTGCCACCTACCATATTGCCTTTGCTGAATGCAATTGACTTAGAACAGACATTAACTAGTTCTTCTCAACAACCCATCAATGAGAATGTACTCCAACAAGTGACTGGGTCTGTTTCTGTACTCATTGCTAGCCCATCAGCAAACGAAGAGGATACATCCCTTGGGTTACATGTAACCCTTGGTGATAGTTCAACAAGAGCAGCTACTACAATTGCTAAACTACCCAGTTTTCAATTGGACAGTGGTTACATATATAAGACTCTTTTGAAGGCAACCATTGCTGAGGCTACCAAGGTAACCTCTGATCCAGTGGGAAGTCCCAGTTCCAAGATCAAGGGGCATCTATGTTTGAAACAGGGGTTGAGACTCTTGTTCATGCTAACATGGATACAACTACCATTTCTGGTAGGAGTTCAGATGATCCTATTAAATTAGTTGATGATCTAAAATACAAGGACTTGACAGAGAGAATTACCAAAATTGAAAGCTCTATGGATGAAATCAAGGATTTACTGAAGCGGTTGTTAGCTACAAAGAGCCAATCCTCTGTTTCAACAACAAAAGTATTATATTGATCTCCAACAAGCCTTAGACCCTCTGTTTCAACAACAAAAGTATTATGTTGATCTTCAACACAAGCATCAGATGTAAGAGATTTGAAACATGGTTGATGACAGATATATGGACAATGCTGCAGATATTAAGGCAATCAAGGCTCATCTCCTTCAAACCACTGGTACTCCTACTCCTACAGTGATCTTGGTCAACACTGATGATGCCAAAAAGGGGGAGATACCTTTAAAGAAAGAAGTGCTAAAGGACAATGACAAAGATGCACGTCCAACAACGGTTATCCCTAAGCCAGATGGTTCTAAAAAGATTGATGAAACAGCTAACATCTTTGCAAGGGAAAAGGAGAATACAAAGAAGAGGTAATGGTTGAGAGCAGAGCATTGGTGGAGAAAAAGATAGCCCTGCAAAAAGAAGAAGAAAATGTTGGGTCTTCAACAAAGAATATGCCTGTTAGAAAAACAAGGCAATCAACATCAACATCCATTCCTTCTAAAACATCTTCTATCCCAACCATATCTTCTGATCCCTCAAAAACACTTACACCTCCTTTTCAAAAGCAGTTAATAAACAAGTCCCAACAGATGTTACAACAACGGTTGTGTCAACATCTGTTGTGTCAACATCTGTTGTGTCAACATCTGTTGTGTCAACATCTGTTGATACAGCAGAGGTTATAACAAATGTTAATCCAACTACTTCTATGGTAATCTTTCCAACCTCCACCATATCTCTACCCACACCCACAAGAATACCACAACCACAATCACCTGATCTCAAGTTTAAGAGGAGAAAAACCACAAATGTTATACTTGATGACAAGATCATCCCTTCTCCTATACCTGTGTCATCAAAACCACTGTCCACCACAACAGTTATTCTCAAATCACTAAAGTGCCCATTGCCACTCAATTCCCTCTGGAATTACAAGCTATCAAATTAGAAATCAAATCCTTCTTTTCAGAAGAAGATCCAGATAAAAGGGAATTCCCATCTCTGAAAGGTTATCCCAAACCAATAAACTTGGAAGAATACAAGAAGCTTAAAGTCAAACAAGCAGAAGATATCACCAAGAGGGATACTCAGGAAAGTCTGACAGAGTAATACAAAATTACTGGCAATATCAAGCCTATGCAAGAGACTTATCCAAAAATCTACCAGAGAGAGAAGACAAAAGCCTTAAAGAAGACTATATCAGTCACATCTTGGAAACAAAGTTATACAAGGCTACAAGGGCACAATTCAAGGATTGGTTTGTGAGAGAGTTGGAAGAAGAAGTGCAAAGAATGCAAGAAATGCTGAAAGATTCTCTCAAAAAACCAACTCCTCCAGATTGGAATAAACACAAGAAGTTGCCTAAAAAGAACTTGAAGTTAAGAAGAATGAAGGAAGAGTTGATTGCTTCAAATTATGGGTCGAAGAACCAAATCATGAGGTGGACAGAGGTTAAGGTTGTGGAAACATACAAATGGCTTGAGAAAAGAAGAAAAACTGATCCATCATTGCCAAAGAAGCCAGAGTATCCAGAAGAGGATACAGCTCAACAGACCCAACACTCTTCAAAACCATATGAAACATCTTCTCTAAATATTCATGCCTTGAATCAAAGAAAAAGGCAAAAGGATATGGAAGAAGAAGACAAGAGAGTGTATGAGCATATAAAGGAAGGAATCCAAAACATGATTGATTTCCATACTGATGATGTCAGTCAAAAGCTTGCAGAAGATCTTACTCAGATGGCAAATCAATCAATTCTACCCACCTCAACAATAACTTTCCATCCTATAAAGCCATCAGACCCAAAAATTCTAAAGTGGAAAGTTGATAAAACTCCCATGAATTGACTCTGCTCAAGTCTGATGGAAAAGCTACCAAGATGAGAATGGAGGATGCATATGGGCTGTGTGTAGAAGACCTCCAAGAATTTATGGATCCGGTGCTTGAAAAGGATGATGATGATGAGGAATCTCTGTGTTTTGAATTACAGTTTAAAGGCCAAATCAAAGATCTCCTGTTGAGGAATAAAGACCAAGAATAAAAGGTGTTTTTGGCATCATCTGTTCCAGGGGTGATTGTTGGGATTGAACCTGTACAAAGGAACAGATGATATAAAGCCAAAATACTATATCCGCGGATTAGTCCCTCTATCAGTGCTTTAGAACCTTTGATCGTATAAACTCTGCCTTGTAAAGACGGATATCTTTACATCACCTGCTATGCTACACCAAAGGTCTGATAGAAGAAAAGGAGCAGAGCTTAGCCATCAGAGTTTTAGTTTATTAGTATTATAATCAATGTAATAGTGCTTTTGCACTAACAGTTGTTAGGGGTCAGTGTTTAGAGTTTGTTATTACTGTTAAATGTCACTATCAACCCTGACATCATCAAAAGATGCTTAGTGGTTAGATAGTTAGTATAAAGTTGTGTCAATGTAACAGTACAATTCGTCTTCTTAAAAAGATCATTGCACCAATCATCTTCTTCCATTTCTGTACTATCTATCTATGTTATAATAGGCTGAGGGGGGTTTGTGAATCACATACAAAGTTTATAAACTTGAAAGCATGATGATGATGAAAACAAACGACCTTTACTTGTAGTAAAAGTTTTCCATTCTAATTCGCTGCATTTACTCTAAACTTCAATCATGTTTCCATTTTTTAAACAAAAACTACAAGTAAATCAAACTCAGATCCTAGCAATTTCAAAGCTAATAAAACATAAAAAGACTAAGGAATGAGTACATGGACCTGGTGAAGTTGGTACAACAGATGTTGTGGATGTTCAGAATCCCTACCACCACCTTCACACAAATATCCGCACATCGTCCCCACACTTAAGTGTTTCCATGGCCTTGAAACACATAAAAACAAAGGAATAGAAAAAATTAGTGCAAAATCTCGGGTTACCTCCCGAGCAGCGCTAAGTTTTCAGGTCTTCAGCCAGACCGTGCCACCCCATTTATAGTGGCTCAAAGAAACGGTTCCTGCCATCTCCGTCACTGCATTGTGCCATTGGGTAAAATGCATCCATCACATGTCCAATCGGTGGGTAGTCAAATACACACCTGCTTGAACCCTCTTGTTTTTCTTCACAATCCGGTAATTTATTTGTTTTCGTGCTTTGACACACACGTTTCAAATGATCAATAGACTCACTACCCTTCTCCTCAACAGACTCATAACTAATCACCCTAGTCTAAACATCAAAGGATAACTTACAATTCTTTCGGTCATAGTAATGATCCCATCTCTAAAATTGATTTGAGCATTAGTTGTGAATAGAAACGGCCGACCTAAGATTACCCTTTGTTGTTCTACCACTTTGGTAGAAGCATAGTCTAAGACCCAAAAATCCACCGGATATTCAAATTCTCCTAATCAAATCATAACATTCCTTACCACTCCCCGTGGACGCCTCAAACTTTCATCCGCCAAGCTCACTATGGCGTCTATATATTGCAATGGGCCAAACTCATACATGTCATATATGCCACCTGGTAGCCCACTCATGGCTGCCCCGTAGTCCAATAATGCCTGAGGAATTTTTTATTTTCGAACTCGGATAGGCACGATTGGTGCTCCATGCTCTTTGTCGTCTTTTACCTTGGCATCTTTTCCTATACATGCACTCACTTGACACGAAGAGGTTAGAAATGTTTCATTAAATTTGCTATTCGGAACGATGCTTACCATATTAATGTTCATGCTTTTGATGTTCTTGGATTTGTCACCATGTCACTTGGTAGTCGTGTTGGTGCATATGTCTGTTGCCTATGTCATTGTATATCGAGTCTGAGTGATTAGAGCTTAATCTGTTAGAAACAAGGCGTATTTATGTACAAAATGGATCAAGTTCGCCCGGAATTGAGTATGTGAACAAGTTCGGCCGAACTTGTTCAAGAAAAGTGCCCGAACTTTTAGTCATCCCAAGCGAACTTGATACATTATAAATAGGTGCCTTGGGATTTCATTTGTAACAATAAGAGATTTTGGCACACAGACGGCAAAGCTCTGTCGGATCCGGAACTTGAATGTATTGAACAATATTGATCAATAAACAAACAGTTAAATGAGTAATTCTTGTTGTTTGGTTAACACGTCATTAGTTTCCGCCTAGTTGGACGTTAGATACAAATCTAGGTTCCTAAGCTAAGGAGGACGGTCCTTCAAGTGGTATCAGAGCCTGGATACCAAGATTTGATGGAATCACTTCAAGAATCACTCTTATCCTACCTCTTTCTACCATTTTTCTTAACTTTTTCACACATTTGAAGTATTCATGGTTAAAAATGGCTAAGAATTGAATATGTCATGTAAAATACACTTGTGGTAAACCCCTGAGAGTTTGAACATCAAATTCACACGAATTGATATCAAAATGTTGAAAAAACCATGTTTCTAAAACTTGATTTGGTCGAACTTAACATCAAGTTCGCCCGGACTTGATTAAAATTCATTGATTTTAATCAAGTTCGCCTGAACTTGATTGATATTTCAAGGTTTTTAAGCATAAGACCGCTCGAACTTGCTGATTCTTCTTCAGTTTTTATCATGTTCGACCGAACTTGATAAAACTTTGTTGAAAATCCACACAAGTTCGCCCGAACTTGCTTATTTTCTTAACAAGTCCGACCGAACTTGTATCAGGGTGAAATTTTTCAAATTGTCAACACAAATTTGCCCGAACTTGTGTATAAACAAAATATGATTTTTCAATACTACAAGTTCGCCCAAACTTGTGTTAAAACAAAACCTGATTCTCTCAAAACTGCAAGTTCGCCCGAACTTGTCAGTGTACTGATTATTTTTCGAAGTTTGTGAACGTGTGTTTTCAGGTAAAATTCGTCATTTTTTCATGATGGAAGACTTTCATAATGCATTTGCTTCACAAGTGGCTTCTTTGTCAAGCCAATAATATTGCAGTTAACCAGATGAACCTTGACAACGTGATGGGGACTACTACTAAACCACCCAAGCTAATGAGTATGGATAACTTTGAGGGATGGAAAGAGAAATTAGTAAACTGGGTACAAGCTAATCAGTTACATAGCTGGGTTGCAATAGAAAATGGTTACAAGTGGCCAAAAGATGAACGTGAACATGATCTACCTTTGGTTAAATTTACACCTGCTGATAAAGAGGCATATGTGGCCGAAAAGGAAATGATTAGTCTTATTCAACAATCTATGATGGAAGATATTTTGATATTGTTACCAGAATGTGAAACCTCACAAGATTTGTGGCATGCTCTTTGTGACAAATTCAAAGGAAGCGATGAGATGATAAAGAGCAAAAAGGCGTTAATCAAGAAAGAATTCGAAATCTTCACAATGATCAAAGGAGAGACAATGAAACAGATGATCGACATATACTGTCATCTAATGGTCCAGATGCGAAGACATGATATTAGGAGAACTACTGAAGAGCAAATAGAAAAGTTGGCTGATGCACTTCCCGAGGGAGAATGGTCAACTAATCTGTTGATATTGAAGAACAGTCCAGGATTGAGGCATTTAAAGTTGTCATCGTTCATAGATAAATTAGAGGGTCATGAGATGGAATTGTTAAAAATTGCAAAATCAAAGAACGCCAACGTTGTTCAAGATGTTGGAGTCTATTACAAAGGAGGTGTTCATGATACTCAGATCCAGAGCCGAAAATTTAGACAGCTTTTAGTGCTAACATGAGTTCCACTCAAAATTCTCCAAGTACTGGATATTCAAACACTTCTTCAGGATCTTCATTTCAAAATCAGAACCATTAGTCACATCAGACACACCAATCCAGTTCTGATCCGAATGTTTTCTAGTGCAACATTGTTGTTAACTTGAAGAATGTATTTCCTGAGAAAGTGGCTAAACAGCACATAGCACTTCTTGCTACGGATCTAGAGTCTTATGAATGCTTAGTTGCTGGAAAGATTGGAAATCCTGAAATGACTGCTAAGGATTACGATCAGGTGGATGAAGAAGAGCTGGAATTGATGGACATTAAGTGGAGTCTGGCTTCGATCATCAGAAGAGTTACCAAATTTGTAGCGCTAACCGGAAGAGACGTTGGTAATTCAAGTAACAAACTTGGTTTTGACAAGACAAAAGTCATATGCTTTAAGTGCTGACAAAAAGGGCATTTCAAACAAGAGTGTCCAAACCAAGAAGTAAGCGGCAATCAAAATCCTTTCGGAGGAGGCAATGATTATTACAAGAAGGCGCTGCAATACAAGCCGCATCCAAAAAGAACACAAGTCGAAGTTCAAGATCAATCTTCAAACACCACAGAGAAAGCTATGGTTGTTACAAACGAAAATGAAGGTTTTGATTAGAACAAGTATATTACCAAAAAGACTGGAGTTGCTCTTATGGCTGAGATTGTGGAAGAGCAAGATATGTCTTCCGAGAATGCAGCTCTGGAGAACGCATTCCTAGAACAGTACATGCAACAAAGAGAAGAAGAGGAGATTTATCATCACACGATGATGCAGAATGCTACTTCTTCTAATAGTGTTTCTAGTTTTGCAGGTTGTTCTGATGCAACATCTTCTAAGCAAGTGGTTGAAGAGAAATTGATGAGTGAAGAAAAGAAATCAGAAGAGGAGAAGGTAAGTTCTGAGGTAAGAATTATTTGAATGTTTTAGAACTTTGAAACAGAAGTAAAGTTTTAGGGGGAGCAGGATAAAACGTTGAATGAAGATACCAGAAAGCTCAAAGCAAGGGGGAGCATGGTGATTAAAATTTTATCAAGACTAGCTAAATAAACTGAGAAAGAATTGAAGATGAAAGACGTTTAAGTTATTCAAGAATAAAGATCAAGAGTATTTTAAATACTCAGGAGCTTATTTGAAGACAAATGACTACGGCAACATCCAAGGGGGAGTCTGTAGGTGCATATGTCTGTTGCCTATGTCATTGTATATCGAGTCTGAGTGATTAGAGCTTAATCTGTTAGAAACGAGGCGTATTTATGTACGAAATGGATCAAGTTCGAGCGAAATTGATATGTGAACAAATTCGCCCGAACTTGTTCAAGACAAGTTCGCCCGAACTTGTAGTCATCCCAAGCGAACTTGATACATTATAAATAGGTGCCTTGGGATTTCATTTGCAACAATCAGATATTTTGGCACACAGACGGCGAAGCTCTGTCGGATCCGGAACTTGAATGTATTGAACAATATTGATCAATAAACAAATAGTTAAATGAGTAATTCTTGTCATTTGGTTAACACGTCATTAGTTTCCGCCTAATTGGACGTTAGATACAAATCTAGGTTCCTAAGCTAAGGAGGACGGTCCTTCAAGTGGTATCAGAGCCTGGATACCTAGATTTGGTGGAATCACTTCAAGAATCACTCTTATTCTACCTTTTTTTACCATTTTTCTTAACTTTTTCACACATTTGAAGTATTCACGGTTAAAAATGGCGAAGAATTGAATATGTCATGTAAAATACACTTGTGGTAACCTTGAGAGTTTGAACATCAAATGCACACGAATTGATATCAAAAAGTTGAAAAAACCATGTTTCTAAAACTTGATTTGGTCGAACTTAACATCAAGTTCGCCCAGAAATGATTAAAGTTCATTGATTTTAATCAAGTTCGCCCGAACTTGATTGATATTTCAAGGTTTTTAAGCAAAAGTACGCTCGAAGTTGAAAATCATAAGCGAAATGACTGTGCATAACGAGAATTTTTGTTATGTTTACAGAACAAAGAAAGAAGCTTATGAAAAAATGAAAGGTACTTATTGTAATGTTGAAAAAGCTAATCGAGAAATTAGTGCTAATGTAACAATGTTAAGTGCAACTGTCATTGAGAAACAAAAAGCAATTAACACGTTTATTAACACAATCGCTGAAACAAGACAATAGTTGCAAGACATGAAGATAGAAACTGAGAGGGTGAGGCAATTGCTATAAAGTTACACCATAAACGCGTATGTCATTGATCATATTCTTCCTACGATTAAGTCGGAGGAAAATAATGATAAATCAAAAGGTACAAAACGTAAAGAGTACGAAAATGTTCCACCGCCACTACTTGCGAGTTACTGCCGCAACAAAAAGGATGATGTTGAAAAGGCAATAAGCATAAAACTTTTATCTGAAATTAAAGATCAATTGCCTGAGAACATTGATGTAGTCTATACGAAATCAAACAATGACAGTGTAGTGGTTGTGAACAATGTGGTAAAGAATGTCTTAGGAAATGATTCTGACGACGGCAGCTCTGAAAGCGCCAACTCGAGTTCGAACAATTCAGAATCACAATCCGAAGATGACGATACATCATAGGAAAGTGATCTAAGTGATGATCCTAATGTTGTCATGTACAAGGTTAAGGAATCTGATAGATTATATTTCGATGATAGCTTTCCGATTCGGAATGTGAAAGAAGATCAAATTGATAAATTGTTCAAATTTGTAGAAGTTTTTTCAGATGATCTTGAGAAAAATGAGAAATGATTTTACTCGAAACCCAAAAGGAACTTTAACAACTATCGAAAGAATGGTGGTGATTTTCCTGAGAATAGGAGAGCTGGTTTAGGTTTGGAGGAAAGTGAAGAAGAATCGAAAAGAACCAGAAGTCGTCATTTAACGAATACAAAGGTAAATACATGAAGTCTGTGTATGGGACAAACATGGTTAAGGAAGAAAGTTTGATCGGTAAGCAATCTGATAATGAGTTCAAGAAGGAAAAAGAACTTCGGGACAAGGCTAAGTCCACAAGTGGAGTGAAACCCACTAGTGGACATGTTCATGATAATCGGACTTGCTTTAAATGCAATGAAGTTGGTCATATTGCTCGCAAGTATCCGAAGTCAAAGCCTGTGTATCCACTAAGAAAAACAGTTTCAAAAGATGAAAAACAAAAGCAACCAGAGATTGTGAAATCAACCACAATGTTAAATAGAATCAAAGAATCTAAAATCGAAGTGAAACCTAAGTGTGAATCAAAGTTTGAAAACTCAACTTTTGAAAAAGGTGAAACTTCCAAAATGAATAAAAACATAGATTCTAGATTCTATATCAAAAAGCCAAGAAGTAAGTCACAATCCTGGGTTGCCAAGAAGAAAACATCATCTGAAAATGAAAAAAAATTCTGATAAAAATAACAATGTTAAATCAAAAGAGTCATAAATAAAAAATGATCTTTCAAAGTCAAATTTTTCAAAACAAACAAAGAAAGAAAAGCTCGAAAAGTTTTCAAAGTCAACATCGGACGAAATGTTTGATGATGATTTTGATAGTGATTACGATGATCTTTATCAAGTTCAACCCAAAACCAAAAAGGTTTGGGTTTCACTATTCAAGTAGTTACTTTTATGTGCAGGGGCTCTAAAGATCCACGTTGTCAATGTATTATCTGGATAGCGGAGCTTCATGTTGCTTAACTTATTCCGAAAATGTCATAATCTTTGTCATTTTGAGGGGGAGTAGTTGAAAAGAAAATTCGTAAAGAATCAAATTGTGCAAATCCACACCGTGAAACAGAAAACTGATTTTATATCAAAACAGTTTATTCTTTGACGTAAATGAATTTAATGGTTTATTTGTTGAAATGGTGCAGATGCAGATGCAGATGTTGAAAAAGGATCGGACGACGAGTTCTCGTGATCCATATTGGTTTGTTATCTTTTTAGATTAGTATTTCTTAAAAACTAAAATACAAAAAATATGTTTTTGATTTTAGGGGGAGAAAATTTTGAGAAAATATAAAAACATATGAAAAATCAAAAAGTACAAAAAAAATTGAAAAAGACAAAAAGAATTATGTGTCACAAAAAGGAAATGATAGTACATCAGTGGACTATCACAGTATGCTAAAGAAATGTAAAGTTTAAAAGTGATAAACAAGTCTTACTGTGGATGTGTCGATAGGCTTTACACGTTCAGTAAATTGTTTCTGAGATATAAACTAAATTTTACAACTGCTTAATCTTGTGGATTAACATCTCTCGGATATATGGACCTAGTACTCCGAAATTTTGTTTGAGGGATTTCCTGATTCTGAGATACGAGGTCTTTATAGATGATTGATATCTAGGGTATTATACAAGTTCTTCTGATTTTGTGGAAGCAATAGCCTAGAACTTCTATAATACTTTTGCTAAAAATCCCTAAACTGCAAGCAAAACTGAAAAGTATCGAAAGATCTAATCATTTGCAGTGCTGAAAAGATTCCTTAAATGGAACACACCTTAAAGACGAGCCTTCATCTCTTTGTCTGTACGGTAGTACTAACCTGAGCTCTCAAGCTCTCGCACAACCCAAATACAGATATCAGTTATGCTATATGCACTTGTAAGATGAAATCTAGGGAA
Source organism: Scalesia atractyloides (assembly GCA_947069175.1). NCBI lineage: Eukaryota > Viridiplantae > Streptophyta > Magnoliopsida > Asterales > Asteraceae > Scalesia > Scalesia atractyloides. Next base: position 30,642,239 of record CAMTDV010000018.1, on the reverse strand, counting down.
TCTTGATATGGGAGTATATTCTGAGATGGGAACCATAGTTAAGCCAAGTTTCATAATTCATACCTAACATATCTTGGAACAATTGAAAAATGTGTCGAGGTTTAAGTGGACAAACATATCGACAATCTAAGTAAACGAGTTTAAAACTTAAAGTCATCAAAAAGTCAACGGTACTGGTGATATGTCTAACTCAATTGATATGATCCTTAGACACGAATTCACAAAAATATGTCTGTAAATATGTTTGTACATAGTTTATTTTCTTTACGTGCTTTACAGATCAAAATCAAAAATATTTTCAGTATGTTTTAGCATAAACTTTCTAAAAACAATAAGTTTTTGTTTCTTCATTAGTTTCTACGAGCCAATGATGGAGAACGGTCCTTCGAAGTCTGGTAAGATGCTATAATGGTGAAAATTTTGATGACATCTGTTAAAAACCAAAAATGATCAAAAGTGTTGAAAAGTTCATTAAATTGAAACTTTAAAATTGAAGAAAACATTAGTTTGTTTTCAACATGTCGAATCAAGGTCATTAACTTGGACTTGATAAACGAAATTGGTTAATCAAGGTCATTAACTTGGGCTTAGTCAACTAAGTGGATTTCATAATTGATAAACATGTGAATGGTCAAGGTCTTAAATGTAAAAATGTTCAAGGTCATTAATTTGAACGTGAATAACTAAAAAGTTTAAAGTGGAGATTAAAATTTGAAATGTTGGTGTTATAAAATTTCAAAGTTTGATTCTGAAATGTTTATTTGAATGTTTTAGAACTTTGAAACAGAAGTAAAGTTTTAGGGGGGGCATGATAAAACGTTGAATGAATATACCAGAAAGCTCAATGAGGTAAATAATTGATGTTTTATATATGATTGAATATTTTCGCAAAAAAAACGAGTAAGTTGTTAAAAAAATATAATAAAATAAATCTTTAAATTTGTAATTAGTTTCATATTTAATGTTACTTATCAAAAACACTGATTGTAGTTAAAATCAAATAATGGAAATTAACTGTAATTTAACGTGTTCGTAAATTCAAAGATCAAATTAGAGTGGTCAACTGTTGAAAATTATTTTCTAACTGTCTAACTAGGTAATTTTCTATAAAAAAAAATTCAATACTTAGTAAAATGTTAAGACTATTTAAGGTTAATTATAAGGTTATCATTAATTAATTTTAATTAAAGATAGATGTTGCTGATTTAAAAAAAAACTAATACCAAGATTAATGTAATCCGAGATTAATGTAATTTGAAAAATTTTCAAATACAGTTTTCTGAATATATATATATATATATATATATATATATATAATACCAGAATTATCGTTTCCTTGAATTAAGTAATCATCATCACCATATCTAACATATATTTTACTAATGCTATTGTCATTTATGATTCTTTATAATATTCTCAAATATTACAGTTGATCTAAGGTTCTAGCAGGCTCATGTTCTTTATAATATCTTCTTACTTTTTGGTTTTTGTTGGTTCTTTTTGTAGAATGGAGTCATTTACAATGGGAAAAGTTTTGGCAACTCGAAGTATATGCATATTCAAAGGGACTCGACTATCTTTAAACTGTATTTCCTCTTTATCACTAATTTATGTAACATGACACTTTGTTTGTATCTTATATTGGTGTAACATGACACTGTTAGTTATAACGGCATCAAAACATCACTGCGCCAAAGGTTGGCGGTTCTATTTTTCTTCTTTAAAAATCTTTCCCCCTTTTAGCCTTAAAGTGACACAAGGTTATATCTATATAAAATATTACTTGCAAATTCATCTGTTATATTTGTTAAGGGGCATTGTTTGATGGGCATAATTGGAACTCTTAGGCGTAGCAATGATGGTCACATAATACATGCCAACATTGATTCAGATGTTATAATATGGGTGCCCCTTATAGATTGATTGCACACTATTGGATCGTGACAGGTAATTTGTTTTTTATAATATTCTGTTTAGTTGTTTTTAGTCTTTTTATAATACAAAATAACCATTTTTTTTATTTTCAATAGGTTGAAGAGTTGAAGAAGCTAATCAGTCTTCATGCTTAGATCGAGTGTAGCTCAAAAATACAGAAGGTGACATTTCATACAATCATATTAAATCCTTATAAGTCGAATGAAACAGGCTTCAAACCAGTTTATAAACGCACGGGTTCGTCTATATGCCAAGAAGAATATGCATATGTTGCTATAGACTCCAATTATTCGGTAGAAATCGCACCTAAAAGGACTTCATTTGATGGCAAGCTCGAGTTTACAGTGTCAAGTTTGTAATTGTTAATGATCTAACATAACTCCAATTAACTTGTTTATAAGTAGATGGTTTGGTGCTATTCGATATGTGGTAGTTAATGAAAAGCTAAGAACTCAAGATAGAATTGCCTTATTGGTTGGTGTTCTTAGTTGTGGTTTTTGTAACCAGCAATTAGATAGTCATTGTCACTTTGTTTATGATTTATGAAGTGACTTCATGGATATCAAATTTCAGGTGTTTGTTAAATCAAAGAGGACTTGCATCTACAACGTTGAATGCGGCGGGGCGTGCTATACCAACCGGAGCGAGCTCATGTTACTTTCAGTAAATTAAATTGTAAATGTAATATTATTTGTCTTATTTCTTGATTTTTTGTAAGCATCTTATAAAGAAAACTTCATACCTAATGATACAATCCATTTTGTTAGCAATTTATGTAATATGTCACTTTATTTGCATTAATTTTATATATACACTTATGATTAATGTAATTTAAATTTTCTTGCCTGGAAAACAATCTCAAGTGATAACCTAGTATAGTAACTATAAATGAACATCAATATCATGTTGACTTTTCATTTTCTACAATCTGTAAAACTAGAATTCCTTTAGGAAAAAAACAAATCTATGAGCTAATGGAGGCTTAGATTGCATGTTGGTGTCAACTTTCTGGTATTTAATAATTTTCTATTGAATTAGATAGACTTTCTGGTATTTAATAATTTTCTATTGAATTAGATAGATTTTGAAGCATATACATAAAAGTTATATATACATACTTCTATTTATTATCCAAATAAGTTTGAATTAAGAATCAAAATTTTTAAAAATTTAACATCTGAATTTAAATCAGTTACCAACCTGATTCGAAATTCGCAAAGCGAATTTAAATTATGCTAGAATCGTGATTTTCAACTCACCCCTATCTAAAAAGACAAACCTGTAACATTCATCAAACATAAACAAGATTTTGAATAAACAACTAGATATCTTGCCGAAATCAAGAACAAAGAAATGTGTTTGCACCTATATATGCATCATCTAACGGTAAACACAATGAGCACCACAATGACGATTAAAAACTGGTTATCGTAACATCAAACTAGCCAAAAATTTCCTAACGAACACGAAAAGGAATATCAACATAATCATAAAACGGTTTGCCGCGATCTTGATCTACTTGGCCCAGTCTTTCTGGATCTCAAAAGTGTAGTTAAGCTCCAAGTAACACTTATTATCATCATCAACAAACTAGAGACAATGAGGTTAAACACCCCATTAAAAACAAATATAAGAGCATAAATATTTAAAAACTAAAAAAATAGCTTTAAAGGAAAAGGGTCGAATGTCACAACTTAATAAAAAAGTATACTTCTTAACAAAAGTGTTTCAGGTCAACACAACACATTTTGGCCCATTCAAGAAATTACCTTGGTTTTTGCAGAATAATTTCCTCTAGCTAAAAACCCCGAAGGGGTAACCTCTTCAGGCATTACATGTGTGTATGGTTCTGGTTGCGGACTGAAGGTCCCGAGCATTTCTTTTGAGTTATCAACTACATCAACAAACATCCATCAAGTTACATGCGATTTCTTGATTAAAAAATTATTAAAAAACAACATTTGAGATGAAGAGATTAAGGACAAATAATAGATACCCTTAAGGCCAGTTGTCCAGACGTTGTTGGTGTACTTTAGACCGCAAACTATGTCATTGCTAACCTTAATCAAAAATTTCAAATTGTATTTGCTTCCTTCTTTTAGAGTAAACCAAGGGCTTTCGGGTTCGCGGAGTTGGGGATTTCAAGAACAATATCGGGTCTATCAGCAGATATTATAGTAAGACTCAGTATCTTCATATCTGGTTCTTGTACTTCTGCCATGCATATTAATGGTAACAAAAATTATCAAAAAGAAATTTACATATATTTTTAGTGTTTAAATGGTAAATTTAATAGTAAAATTTAGCTAGAAAGAAACTGGTCGAACGGCTGAAAAGTCACTCACAACGTACTATAAGTGTTTACAACCTCCTAAATTGTTTTATTAAAAAAATATTGGATCGCACGATTATATAAGAAAATGAATAAATAAGAAATACAATCTACAAACCCAATTATATAAGAAAAATAAATAAAATTAAACAAATACCTTTAGCGACATCAACACTTCCAAGTAGCTGCTCTTTCCACCTCCTTAAGCTCTCATCATCCTAAACCAACGACACATAATCAAGAAAGTTGACAACACACCCTTTATCCCAAATTAGTTGATTCGAAAAGGACACAAAGCTTGTTGAAATGGTTGGACTTTTGAGTATAACCCAGAGATTCTAAGTTCAAACAAGTAAATGTGGCGTGAATTGGAACATGTCGGGTTAGGTTGACCCATCCTATGTATTATTTTAATGTTATAACTAACATAAACAAATTTATATAAATAAAATGATTTAGGATGTTTTATGTATTAAATATACACTTTCTATACCACCCCCCCCCCTCTCTCTCTCTCTCTTCAACCCGTTTTCTTTTTAGCAATTTTTTAAATTCTTACCCCAACCCATTAGAGATAAAATATAATCCACATTATTCATAAGCAAATGGATCAAAATTACCACCTCTACATTTCGGCATTGCCTATCAAACTAACATAAAAACTTGTGGTTTTAATCGTGTTCCAACTATATGATTTTGAGATTATGAAACTGTAATAGGAAAATAAGAACCTTGTCTTTCTCAAGATGCTCTTTGATACTAATTTTGGGACCCAGATTATTTGGTTGTCTTCTTACAAGAGGATTCAGATGCAGCATCATCATGAGCTACAGATCCAGACGCCGGTGTTTCTTTATCATCAATACCACCCATGTTGCCTCAGAATCTAACAAGAAAAACAAAAATATTTAAGGGTGACACCCTCCAAGATGCTACAATATCATTAAGTTTATGAGTAATGTGATGTCATGAACAATGAAAACTATAAATGCACCGTACGCACTGCCACAAAACTGGACCAAGGATGAGAATAAATATAGAGATAACAGGTTCAACCAATTTACTTAAAAGTTAATGAATTCGGGATATAGAGATGACAGTTTCAACCAATTTACTTAAAAGTTAATGAATTCGGGTTACATCTTATTGATATGGGTTAGATATAATCCTGAAAAAAAGGATAAAAAACAGATTGAAAATATTCAAAGTATCTTCTTTCTTATAAATGTTAGCATAGCATGTCAATCTTCTTATGTTTATTGTGTGTATGGTGGAAGAATTGTCTAGATAGCTCTCATCTTAAAAAAAATAAATAAATAATGAAAGGGGGACCCAAAAAGTGATGGTGGGTGTACCAAAGAACCCTTTTTCAAACTTTAAAAAAGCAAGGGGAATGATCAAAAGGTTGAAAACTATATACAAATGAAATGAATTGAAGCTTCCACAGAGTAAAATTAGCCAAAAAGAGAGAAATTTAAATCCATGTGAGTAAATGAACGTCATAACAAGAAAAAAAATTGCAAACAAAGGTTGAGTTATGGTTGTGTAACTTTTATTTAGGACCTAAATGAAATAAATTGTTTTATATATTTACTTTTTCTTTTTTTGGTAAAAGTAAAAAAAAGTATGGCTAAAAATGAAATAGCTCATAGAATAGTCAATGGATCCTAAATTGTTTTACTTGAAAAAGATATTCTATTTTTATTCAATATACTAATATAGTAATTGTGTAGGAAATTAAGAAAAAAATGATAGGTCAGCAAGACTGTACTTAAGGATCCGAAAGAACACCAATCTTTAAAATACCTATAACATTTTATCTACTAAGTACCCTATGCAATCTAGCAATAGGCATAAATGTTTATGCGGTTCTCACATATCTATAGTTAAAATTGATTGTGTGTTGAATATCCATCTATACATACATACATACACACATATAGAGAACACATTCACATAATGGAAAAGGTATAAATATTAATGCACTACTCACAGTTCCGTTATGAACGCGCGCCTATATACATAGATGTATATATTGCAAAGACGGAGCAGAATCTGCAATACCATTAATTAATTATTAATTAAATCTATGAATTATGTATGTCATGAACAGTGAAAAAACTACAAATTATCTGCAATTCCATGAAATTTATGAATAATGCAAGTTGTGAACAGTGAAAAACATTGATTGAAAGGTAATCAAGAAGTAGGACCAATATGAGAGATAATTTTTCAAGACAAAACACACAATTAAATTGGTGGTTGGTGAAAGAATTATCAAGCAATGATAGGTGATAAGAAAGAGCCCTTAAGGCCTTAACCAGCCAAGAAAACAAGAACAGTTAGTGGGAAATTCAAGCAACAATCCAAAACACATAAAATCCTTCAATAACCCTTACAAAAAATTGGGTAGTAGAGCAAACAATTGATGGAATGTAAACGAGTTGAGCCGATTCCCACTTGGCATAAGGTCAGCTTATTTAACTTATGAGATACAAAGCTTAAGACTAGTTTTTCAAGCTCCGGTCTCAGTATTAACTAATTAATTTATATTTCTTATACATGTATTTCAGGAAGAATTATTATATATAACATAATATATATTATTTAGTTATATTTATGGATTTTTAATAAAATATATATAATTAATATATTATATAAAAAATATGTTCCTTCAGCTCAAGCTCATAAGTGAAACTTGGCTCAGCCTTATTTATTAAACCAGCCAGGCTTGATTTGAGCCGATCTCGTGCGGGTAGCCAGCGGCTTGGCTCGTTTACACCCCGATAATCGAATAAATCAATTACAAGCTAAAGATCAAGCCAATAATCTGCAATCCCATGAGATTTAATGTTCAAACCAACAAACGAAGCAAGAATTATGGCATACCTCTTTAGGATAAAAAGAAGCCTTGACTACCTAAGAACAATCATCATAATAATATTATTCAGAAGATAGCATCCGGTGAAAATAATGGGGACAAAAATTGGGAGAAAATATTGTTTGATTGATTGTAGAGAGAAAAAAATATGAGTCAAAATTGGTTGATTTAGTGGAACGGGAATATGGGAAGTGGTCGTGTGGTGGTCCGAATATGGTGATCAAAATGTGTCCCCAAAAAAAATATATATACCACACCTCTTCCTTAATTAGAAAGTCCAAAAGTATTCGATGTTGACCTCGTTTATAATCTAGGCTAAATCTTAGTTGTCTCGGACAGTGAAGCATTTTTCAGCATTTTTCAAATTAGTCTCACCGTCTCGCAAAAAGTGTATGCTAAATCTTAGTTGTCTCATACAGTGGACCTGATGTGGCAGCTTCTGTAAACAAGTTCAGTTTACAATGGGTCGTATTTAGAATGTCAAAACGAACAACCATGATTTTACAGATAACTAAAGACCTTATAAATGATTAAAAGTGGGTTTATTACAATGGTGGTCTATATATTTGATTAAACGTATTTAGGAGGTTGTTTACATTTAAATTAGAGGTGTCAGTTGTGGGGTGTGTAACAGGTTTCAGTTGACGGGTTGGAAGTGCAGCTTTGTTACATTTGTGTTCCAAAACTGTAGCACCATTAACAGCTTGGACGGAACTTCAAAACTGCAACACCATTAACTACACCGTTTTAGCTCTTTCGCCACCATTAACAATGCAAAAATTGTTCAACAAATGGCTGCAAAAATTGTTCAACAAACTGCAACACCAGTAATCAAACAATGAGTGAAACCAAACCATAACTAAGGATTAATTGAACCTAACCATAACGAATGGTTGGTTTAGGTTAAGATTTAGGCTTCCATAACCATTGGTTATGGAGTTTTTTTTCCTAAAATGATTTTGGTGTTAAAAGTATTTACTAAAACTGTGTTATTTCAAAAATATTTATTAAAATAGTGTTTTAGTCAATGTTTTAAAAACCGGTTCAAACCAGCCGGTAGTACCAGTTGAAGCGCCGGTTATACCATCCGATTGAACCAGCCGATACACCCGGTTAAACCGTTTCTGAGCTCAATCTGGTACGGTATAAACACCGGATTTTAAAACATTGGTTTTAATTAACACATCTAAAGAAAATCTCAGTTTCTCACTCCTAATCTTACTAGTTAACTTCAATTTATTAAATAATCTCAATCTGGTACGGTATAAACACCGGATTTTAAAACATTGGTTTTAATTAACACATCTAAAGAAAATCTCAGTTTCTCACTCCTAATATTATTTGTTAACTTCAATTTATTAAATAACTAGGTTAGTTCCCAGTGTATTACACGGGTTGAACAATTTAAACTACATAATAAATATTTCCTGAAGACATTTACATGCTGGATTGACATAAATGAGTTAATATAAACGTATTATATGATTAATAATAAAAAAATAATGTTTTAAAAAATACATGCCTTGCATGGTTGAATAATAATTGAATAAAGTATAATGTAATTTGTTAACATATAGAATTGTCCATGTATATAAGAAAATGAACATTTATGTGACAACTATAAATTTTGTTAAGTTTATTTTTTAAACATTTACCACCTATTTTTTTAATACTATAAGTAACAATCAAGGTAAAAAGAAACCTAAAAATATTTTTTAATACCGTTATTGTTATACGATAGATTTGCTTCCAGTTAAATGTAATGCCACAAGAGGACAAGACCCAATAACTGATTATTCGAATATTTTGAAGTCATCATCTTGCTCCTCCTTCAAGTGCATAACCAGAAGTGGGATAGAGTCGTTGCAGCTTACCAGAAAATTCTAGTATCTGCTCTTTACTCAGAGATACAAACAAAAGTGGATAAACATGGAAAAATAATAATAATTGTCATTGGGGGTGAGTTAAAGGTACCCCCTTGTTACTTGTCATACCCTTTTCCAAAAATCATTTTAAAAGTTATCAAATTTCCGTCTCCTATCATTTAAAAGTTATCAAATTTCCCTCTAAAAGATCTTAATTTTTTAATAGGTTTTGTTAAAATGAAAATAAAAATCTTTGAAAATATGACATAACTTTGGTGATAAAAATAGGATCAACCTATATTTATGTAAATAGAGAAAATAATTTGCATAACTTTGTCTATAAAATTAAGATTATCATATAATGAATATAGAATTATAAATTACGTAATTTTCGAAATAAAAAAGAGTCCCTATCAACTCATACATGTTAATTATTATGAGTTCGGTAATAGTTTAATATATAACTAATAAAGCAAAAGTGGTTAAACGTAAAAAAGTAATTTGAACTAATAAAAAATAAATTATAAGATATAAACTTCGTAGCCAACTTAAAAGAAAGAAAATTAAATATAGTTAAGATTAAAAAAAATCATCATCATTTTTCTCTCTTTAACCACGCGCGTTCTTTAGTTTTGGGTTTGAGCCAATTAAGATTAAATAAAACATATTATTAGTAGATAGTATTTTTATTAACCGATTCATATTTTATTTAATATGTTTCTTGATTTTTCTTATTAAGAAAACTGTTTCCTTATCAATTTAGAAAAGGCAAAGAAGGCAAATAAATTAAATATACTTGAGATAAAATAATAAATCAATATCATCATTTTTCTCTCTATTTTTTATCCTTATCGCCACTAACAAACTCATCAAATTAGTAGATTGATTTAAGCGGAAAAACAATTAGAGAGTGCATGAGGAAGTGACATGTGTCCACAATATGTTTAAATATTTTTAATATAAAATATTTAGTTATTAAATCTAAAGAAAATCTCATTTTCTCACTCCTAATCTTATTGGTTAACTTCAATATATTAAATAATTATTTGTTTAAATATTTTTAATATAAAAAAATATTGTTAACCTTGCCATCCTCGTTCCAAAACAAAAATCACTTTTAACGATGATTATGAACTCACGAACTAATTCTCGTTCCAAAACAAAATTCACTATTACCATGATTGTGAACTCACAAATTCATTTGTGATTATCAATCTTATTTTTTATTATACATATAAAAACAAAAATTGTGTATTTTGATTTCCAATAATTGAGCCGGTTCGAAACTTCGAATCTGATTAAAAACTATATTGGGATTCGATTTGGATAATAAACCCATTATACTTCTTTATTTTATTTTTTAACTAACTCATTATACTTTTTCGCTTATATATTTTTCATACTCAAGACATTACAATCCTTTCTTTTCAAACGTTAACGAAAGCCACCTATTAGTCAAATTGGGTTGTTCATTATTCAAATCGGACTAAATAACAAATTTGAATTCGGGTTATTAATCTAACATACAAACTTGTGTGATCATGAGAAATGCAATAGCAAAAGATTGTAATGAATGAGAGAAAAAAAAAGTTTGTGTTGAGTTGGTTAAAAAAACAAAAAGAACTATGTGGGTTGTTTATATGAATCGAGTTTAGAATTCGGCTTTTAAATCGAATACGAACCTATGGATTTTGAATCGACCCCGTTCTTCAGATTCGAAATACATAGTTTTTATATTTTTTATAAAAAAAATACATGTATATATTCTTATTACTTATATTATTACTTTGTTTATCGTTTTTCATTGATTTTGTATGAATAAAACAATTACAATTACTCATTAGTTTATAGTTTTAAGGTAAGATCCGAATGAGGTTTACGATTATTACTATTATACATTATACATGTCACACCCCAACCGATGGCGGAAACATCGGGATAAGACGAAAACGAGATTACTCATTCTCACAACATTAATAAGTGACAATAATTAACTAAATCATATTTCATTTCATAAGAATTGTCAAATACATCAATGTAACAAAACAAAGAAACAACATAACATTTGCAAAGTCATAACAAAATTGATACATCGACACTAAACCTAACGTCTAATTTGTGTGTATCTAGTCCTTGCTATATTGTTTTCATAGGATTATCTCCTTCAACCTGTAACATATTTTAAAATAATATCAATGCGAAAGCAAAGGCGAATACACAAGTTTAGGCATAGCATACGTATACGAATAAGTTTAAACAATCCTCATGGCAACCAAATCTATACAAGAGCAATATCAAGGCATGCAATACTAATAATCAAACCCTTAACGCAATTACGATATTTTAACATGACCTCACGAATAACACGATGGAGGTGGATGCGTGAATTCCTATACCGCTAAGCATGTCAAACAAAGGCTAAAAATAGTTAATGACTAAAGCATAGCATAACGAATATCCAAGACAAGCATCAAGTATAAGATTCAAGTTTTCATGTATATGGGATCGTTTGTGTGTTTCATAAAGTTTAAGTGTTCGTGATTTTGTATATGGAAACACGTTACACCCGAAAAGTGTTATAAACAAAAGTGGGTCGAATGTACTCACGGTTTTGCTAAGTCTTTTCTACACTTGACAATCCGTGAAGACGTTGGTTCGAGGATGACGCCGAATTATCCTGCAAGAGGAAACGAGGCGTATGAGTATAGAGTTTCAACGGGAGATTAGGAGTATTCGAGCATGATTAAAAATAAGTTTGATAAAGTATTATGATACAAAAGTATTCACTAAGATGTAACACTCGTTCTTGACACTATAGTAACTCTTACGAGTTGGATGTGATTTCATTGGCTCGGGACCTATTAGAATCGTGACAAGGAATTACATACTTTAGTATTAAACTTAATAACTTGATAGTTGATTACAAGGTCATTATCAAGGTTCTGGTTTTAGGATTATAATATAGTTCCATATAGTTATATAATCATGTAGGAGGTGGGAGGATGAACCATCCACTTTGGAACCTCTTAGTATCATGTAAGTCAAGTAGGAGGTGGGAGGATAAACCATCCACTTTGAACCTCGGATTGTGTTCACCACTACACAAGTTACCATTGGTAACAAGGAGGGTTCAAGAACATGATATACAAGAATATAAATGACAAGAATAATAAGGTGACATCTAGATACCAAGTAGCCAAGTGTAGAACAACCCGGTGAGCACACGAGGACAATCGTCAACGGCTAGCCGGGGTTGTGACACTTTAAGTCTAGCAAACTATCTTGGGATCTTGATGAAAATCATCAAGTGAAGTGTGGTCTCAAGTTAGGATAGCCCAAGCTTCCTTGGTGGACACACATGAACAAGTTTAAGAACTTGCATCACTTGTGAGCTCAATGCTCTTCAAAAACAGAAAGTTTGGAGTGATTAAACACTCTTATTTACAAGTTTAACAACCTAGGTTAGTCCCCATAATCATACATGTGATTAGGAGTTCAAGAACACTAGGATGAATGAGAAAAGTATGAGATTAAACAAGTTTATAAGAACATAAAGTAAACAGTCCACTTTGGAACCTTTTTCTGGTCATTCCAGAGCTTGGTTTTCCATGGGAAACCAATGGAAATGATCCTTAGGTTAATCCAAGCAAGTGGGAAAAAGAATGGAAGGATTTCGTTAAGAAATGAGTGAGTCACACTCACTTTTGTGAAGATGGGTAATTCTGCTCGAAAATCTGATGTTGCAAGGATCTTGAGGTGATTTGAGAAGGATTAGATGGAGTTTAGAAAGTGTAAAATGTGTGGAAACACTTGGGTTTTATAGGAGAAGGATTAGGGTTAGTTAGATGAAGTTTAGGTGGGTAATTAATGGTTAAAAGTGTTTAAAATACAAAAAAAAGCCATAAAACCCGCCCAAAACGAGCTGCTACCCGCCCCCTTGTTGCACCCAGCTCGACCGGAAACAGGGTTTAAATGAATTATTGTCCGGGTTCCTTCAGATGTGGGGCGGTTGGCAGGGTGGTTGGGTCGTTGTTTTGTTGAACCGGGGATTCCGAGTTCGAGTCTCACGGATCCCGGTTTGTTTTGTTTATTATTATTTTTTGTTATTTTAATCAAAAACTCAATAATTTAGTTTCACAATTGGGCAGGAAACGCCCCTGTAGTTCAAGAATTCAGTAATTACACATTAGACCTTGGACTTATTTAAAGAAAGATATATATGTATATGTAGTCCTAAATGTTAATATAAAAATAGCATTTTAATTTTTGTAAAAAGTAAATTAATTAATTTTGTTAACTAATTTATTTAATTAATTAATTAATTTGAATTAATTAACTTAATAAATGAATAGGTAATTGTATTTTTTTTTTGCAACGAATTAAGTTTAACGATTAAAAGTTTCACGTTTGAGTCTCGTTTACGCAATACAAACCAAGTTTGCGAGTTATCAGACGTTTACGAATAAGAGTATCACGAGTATGTTTATATGTTTAAGGTATGAACAAGTATAAGTGTAACAAGATTATGATTAACACAACATGAATAAAATACGAGTTTCTCATTACGATCCAAGTCTCGGTTTACAACGTTTACAACAAAAGACGAATACAAGATACAACGATTACAGAAAATAGAAGTACGGTACAAGGTTTCCAAATATAGAAAGTATAGAAACGCGGGGCGTTACAGTCTCCCCTCCTTTAGGAAATTTCGTCCCGAAATTTAGGAAGATGTAACGAAGAGATATGGATACTTAGTCTTCATATCACTTTCAAGTTCCCAAGTGAATTCGGCGCCACGTTTACCTTCCCATCGAACCTTGACAATAGGAATATGATTGCGCCTCAGTTGCTTGGTTCCTCGGTCCATGATTTCGACCGGTTTCTCCACGAAGTGCAAAGTATCATTGATTTGAAGATCTTCGAGTGGAACTTGGTGTCCTTCTTCAGCTAGACACTTTTTCAAATTTGAAACATGAAACACAGGATGCAAATTGCTGAGCGCTTGAGGTAGATCCAGTCGATACGCTACCTTGCTAATCCTTTCGAGAATCTTGAAAGGACCCACATAGCAAGGAGCGAGTTTTCCTTTCTTACCAAAACGAACAACACCTTTCCAAGGTGCAACCTTGAGAAGTACGTGGTCACCTATGTCGAATTCCAAAGGTTTGTGTCTTCTATCAGCATAGCTCTTTTGTCGGCTTCGAGCTTTGAGCAAGTTGTCACGAATCTGTAGGATCTTGTCCGTCGTCTCTTGTATAAGTTCGGGACCGGTGAGTTGTACATCTCCGATCTCGTGCCAACAAATAGGCGAACGGCACTTGCGACCATACAGTGCTTCAAATGGAGCCATTTGAATACTTGCGTGATAGCTGTTGTTGTACGAGAATTCTACCAAGGGTAAGTACAAATCCCAGTTGCCGCCAAAATCGATTACGCATGATCGAAGCATATCCTCTAGAGTTTGAATAGTACGCTCGGTCTGACAGTCAGATTCAGGATGAAAAGCGGTGCTAAGATTCAAACGAGTGCCAAGGGCGGATTGGAAAGTTTGCCAAAGGCGAGAAGTGAAACAAGCATCGCGATCAGAAATAATATCAAGAGGAGTACCGTGACGACTAATGATTTCACTCGTGTAGATACGAGCCAATTTCTCGACTTTGTAATTTTCACGAATGGCGAGGAAGTGTGCGGATTTGGTCAAACGATCGATGATAACCCAAATGCCGTCGTGACCAGACGAGGTAGGAGGCAATTTCGTGATGAAATCCATGGCTATGCTCTCCCATTTCCAGACAGGAATTTCTGGTTGTTCGAGCAAACCGGAGGGACATTGATGTTCTGCCTTGACTTTGGAACACGTAAGGCATTTGGAGACGTAGAGAGCGATATCACGTTTCATTCCAGGCCACTAATAGGATGTGCGCAAGTCATGGTACATCTTATCAGCTCCAGGATGAACGGAGTATCGGGATTTGTGAGCTTCGTCCATCAAAGTAGTCCGAAGATTGAGACGATCGGGAATCCAAATGCGACTATGGTAGTAAAGAATGCCATCAGGCTTAGCTTCGAGTGGGTTTTCGACTCCACAATTCAACTCGTTATCGAGGTTACCCTCGTTAACGACGGCAAATTGTGCTTGTCGAATCAACTCGTTGAGTTTTCCCACGATTTGGTAGCAACGAGCACTCTTGACATTAGTATTACGACTAAGTGCATCGGCCACGACATTCGCCTTACCAGGGTGGTAGCGGATATCACAGTCTTAGTCGTTTAACAATTCTACCCAATGACGTTGACGCATGTTGAGTTCCTTTTGATCAAAGATGTGTTGGAGGCTCTTATGGTCGGTAAAGACCGTACACTTTGTACCATAAAGGTAGTGTCGCCAAATCTTTAAAGCAAAAACAACTGCACCAAGTTCAAGGTCGTGAGTAGTATAGTTTTTCTCATGAATTTTGAGTTGTCTCGACGCGTAACCGATTACTTTGTCCCGTTGCATGAGAACGCTACCAAGACCCTGGTTAGAGGCATCGCAATACACGACGAAATCGTCGTTCCCATCGGGGAGAGTGAGGATAGGAGCATTACAAAGCATGTCCTTGAGCGTTTGGAAAGATTCCTCTTGTTCGGGACCCCAAACAAAAGGTTTATCTTTTTGAGTCAACGAAGTCAAAGGAACGGCAATCTTCGAGAAGTTCGAGATGAAACGGCGATAATACCCAGCTAGGCCAAGAAACGAACGAATTTCAGAGGGCGACTTAGGTGCAATCCAATTCTTCACAGCTTCTATCTTTGCAGGGTCAACATGAATACCAAGTTCATTGACGGTGTAACCTAAGAATTGAACCTCTTTTAGCCAAAATTCACACTTGGAGAATTTGGCATAAAGACGTTCGGTTTGCAAAAGCTGAAGAATAAGACACAAATGTTGTCCATGTTCTTCTTTCGTCTTGGAGTAGATTAGGATATCGTCGATGAATACAATGACGAAATGATCGAGAAAAGGCTTACACACACGGTTCATGAGATCCATAAACGCTGCAGGAGCGTTGGTCAAACCAAAAGGCATGACCACGAACTCGTAGTGTCCATAACGTGTGCGAAATGCGGTTTTGGGTACATCTTCCTCGGAAACCCGAAGTTGATGATAGCCAGAACGGAGGTCAACCTTTGAAAAGCACTTCGCGCCTTGCAATTGATCGAAGAGATCGTCAATACGAGGAAGTGGGTATCGGTTTTTTACTGTAAATTTATTGAGCTCACGATAATCAATGCACATCCGAAAAGACCCATCTTTCTTCTTGACGAACAACACGGGAGCGCCCCAAGGGGAAGTACTAGGGCGTATAAAGCCTTTATAAAGAAGCTCTTGAAGTTGGCTTGATAGCTCTTGCATCTCCGAGGGTGCTAAACGACAGGGAGCTTTCGCAACAGGAGTTGCGCTAGGGATCAGATCAATACGAAAATTGACAGCTCGAGGAGGCGGAGGACCAGGGAGATCCTCGGGGAAAACAGAAGGAAACTCACAAACGACAGGAACATCACTTATGCTAGGACCTTTGTCTTTCTTTTCCACAACGTGGGCGAGAAAGGCAAAGTACTCCTTACGCAAGTACTTATTCGCTTCGATGCACGACATAAACTTGAGACCCTTAGAAGGTTTATTACCATAGACGTGTAAAGAGTCACCTTGAGGTAGGGGAAGACGAATGAATTTCTCAGAACAAACGACGTCAGCACGAACTCGCTTAAACCAGTCCATGCCTACTCTGACGTCAAAGCTACCCATTTGCATAGGTATGAGGTCCCCCGAAAACTTATGATCGTTTAAGATTAGGGAGCAACCAGAAAGAACAGAGTCAACGTAGATGGTTCTTACCATTAGCGACTTCGACAACAAAAGGATTAGGCATTTTAGTTCGTTCGCACTTAAGCAAGGGTTCAAATTCAACGGATACAAAACTTCTATCCGCGACAGTATCAAACAGACAAGTAGCATAGATATGGTTCACAAGGAACGTACCAGTGATGACATCATTCGAACTTTGGGCTTGAGCTGAGGTGAGAACGAAAGCTCGTCCTTTCGTAGGTTTGGTTTATTATTGCTGCTGGTTGTTGGTGCGTTTCGGGAAAACGTTGGCGAAATGGTTAGGATCGCCACAATTGTAGCAGGTTCGACCAGGTGTAGCTTGGGTTTGGCGGTTGGGGTTAGGATTGGGTAAAAGGGCTTGGGTTTGCTGGTTCTGGGGTAGGCGACAGTAGTTGGAGAGGTGTCCCAACCTATTACAGTTGGCACATTTTCGGCATGAGGTGCCAACAGGGTGATGGTAGTTGCAAGTGGTACACTTGGGGTGAGAGCCAATGTAACCTTGTCTAGGTTGGTTGGTGTTTTGGGTAGTGGCGACGGCGTTTAGTGGTGCAGGGGTAGGCGGAGTGACGACCGCATTGTTTTGAGAAGAAGCCTTCCGCTTCTTGTTCTTGTTGTGGGGCTTTTTGGCTAGAGGGGTAGGTGATTCGGTGGTGTTGTCAATGGCTTGGTGCGCATGCTTCATAGGGACCTTGTCGTAGGCCCCCTGAAGGATGCAGTTATGGTTGAGTTGGAGGGTTATGGCATAGGCTTCCTCGAGGGTTTTCAGGTTGGCTGCGGCTACATGGTTCATGATCACCGGTGAGAGGCAACGGATGAGCTTGGCGATTGACTTGGGAACAGTATCGACTTGCCCAGGGCAAATGATACTTAACTTTTTGAAGCGCGCGATCAATCCTTCAGCGTCGCTCCCCTGTTGTGTAAGATTCTAGAACTCGTTTTCAAGTTTCTGGGTATCATGGGAAGGACAGAATTGCTCCTTCATGAGCTCCTTAAGCTCTTCCCAAGTCATTGCGTGGGCTGCTTCGTTGCCACGCGTGTTTCGTTCGGTGGTCCACCACTCGAGGGCTCTCTTGCGAAAGACCCCGGTGGCATTAAGGGTTCGGAGTTCCCAGGGCAGCCGCCCTGAAGGAAGATAAGCTCCATTGAATCAACCAATTGATCATGGCGGTAACACCGTCCATGCCAGTGAATTCCACTGGTTTACAAGCCATGAAATGCTTGAATTGGTAAGATGGTTTGGGGTTATCGGCTTTGGAATCAGCGGATGATTTAGGTGTGGCTTCGGCGTGTATGGTGTGGATTTGGCTAACAATGCCGGGTATGATCTTAGCTATTTGCCCGGCCATTTGCTCCGAAACGAGCCCAATCAGTTCTTGCTTCGATATCGAGTCCTCGTTGTTGGATTCCTTCTTGGAACCCGACTTCTTGGACTTTTTGGGATGGTTCAACGACTTACGGAAAGGAGATGTAACATTCGTCGAAAAACGGGTTTTCAAAACCCGCTTCGTTTATTAATCAAATATCCAATTATAATTTTGCGTTGCGTATTTATTGCTCAAATTAATTTTTAACGATACATAATTAATAAATATATTAGAATTTAAGAACCATAATGTATAAATAATAGTAAATGGTGTGAAAAAAAATAAAATGCGGACGCCGGGTTTCGAACCCGGGTCACCCACAAACCTAAACACACAACACACCGCTCCGCCACACGCCTTCTTTATGAAAATACCGAAATAAATAATACTTAAAATAAAACCCGAATTCAAAACCGGAGAATCACCGCGCGCTCAGAACTCGCAATCACCGGAAAATACGGCAATCTGCGATTTTGGCGATTTCTCTCTTGACTAAAACGCGATAACCGATCAGCGACACAAATCATAACCGTTGTCGGCCCTCAATTTCAGTCGTAACCGCCGGAAAAAACTTTGACCGCGAATCAAGACCAAAATTCGAACCCAATACATCCTGTTCTTCCCTATAAATACCCACCCAAACCTCTGGTAACCTTTTCGCTCAAAATCGCACAATCTCTCGAAGCTTTAGCACGACGCCGGAAAGTTCAATTTCGCCGGAATCACTGAACGGAAAACCGCGATTTTCTTCAGACGATACAATCATCTAAATTTCTCTGCTATCTTTCGATTTATAATCTAATTGCTCAATTCAGTAATCAAAACTGTTAAACAGTTTCCCTCAGCCGAAATCCGCAGATCGGAGACGACGAGTCTTTGCCGGAAAACCTGAAGCAAACTCGCCGTTCTGGTATACCATGTCATCTCATTTCTCTTTTCAAATTCAATCAAATATAAGTTAAGATCGATTAAACAGAACAGTCGGAATTCACTGTTCTGAAATGTTAAGCGAAGAAGACGAAGTTGAACATGTGTATAAGTATAATTAAAAACGGATATTCGAACGGGTTAGACACACAGTCCAGCGGTGGACTGTGTGCACAAACAATGCACACGTCCCGGGTTCGAATCGCACACGTTACCGACTTTCAGAATTAAAACCAACATTTTTAAAACTTAATCAGATCAGGTCACTGAATGTTAATAAGAGTAATAAAATCCATAAGTTAAACAGATTAGACACACAGCCCAACTGGTTAGGCTGTGCGCACTCGAACCGAAGGACCCGAGTTCGACTCCGGGTCCCTGCAACCGGTTCGGCCATATAAATCGTTTTAATAAAAAACCCAAATAAGTTAAAAATTAATTAGTATATAAATATAATTAAAACAGAGAATATTTCGGGTTAGACACGTAGCTCAGTTGGTAGAGCTGCGTGCACGTATACGAGAGGTCCCGAGTTCGAACCTCACTCAGCGCATACAAACACACCGTTGAACAAAAAACTGATTTTATATCAAAACAGTTTATTCTTTCACGTAAATGAGTTTAATGGTTTGTTTGTTGAACAGGTGCAGATGCAGATGTTGAAAAAGGATCGAACGACGAGTTCTCGTGATCCATATTGGTTTGTTATCTTTTTAGATTAGTATTTCTTAAAAACTAAAATACAAAAATATGTTCTTGATTTTAGGGGGAGAAAATTTTGAGAAAATACAAAAACATATGAAAAATCAAAAAGTACAAAAACATTGAAAAGACAAAAAGAATTATGTGTCACAAAAAGGAAATGATAGTACATCAGTGGACTATCACAGTATGCTAAAGAAATGTAAAGTTTAAAAGTGATAAACAAGTCTTACTGTGGATGTGTCGATAGGCTTTACACGTTCAGTAAATTGTTTATGAGATATAAACTAAATTTTACAACTGCTTAATCTTGTGGATTAACATCTCTAGGATATATGGACTTAGTACTCCGAAATTTTGTTTGAGAGATTGCCTGATTCTGAGATACGAGGTCTTTATAGATGATTGATATCTGGGGTATTATACAAGTTCTTCTGATTTTGTGGAAGCAATAGCCTAGAACTTCTATAATACTTTTGCTAAAAATCCCTAAACTGCAAGCAAAACTGAAAAGTATCGAAAGATACTTTCATTTGCAGTGCTGAAAAGATTCCTTATATGGAACACACCTTAAAGACGAGCCTTCATCTCTTTGTCTGTACGGTAGTACTAACCTGAGCTCTCAAGCTCTCGCACAACCCAAATACAGATATCAGTTATGCTATATGCACTTGTAAGATGAAATCTAGGGAATCTTGATATGGGGGTATATTCTGAGATGGGAACCATAGTTAAGTCAAGTTTCATAATTCATACCTAACATATCTTGGAACAATTGAAAAATGTGTCGAGGTTTAAGTGGACAAACATATCGACAATCTAAGTAAACGAGTTTAAAACTTAAAGTCATCAAAAAGTCAACGGTACTGGTGATATGTCTAACTCAATTGATATGATCCTTATACACGAATTCACAAAAATATGTCTGTAAATATGTTTGTACATAGTTTATTTTCTTTACGTGCTTTACAGATCAAAATCAAAAATATTTTCAGTATGTTTTAGCATAAACTTTCTAAAAACAATAAGATTTTGTTTCTTCATTAGTTTCTACGAGCCAATGATGGAGAACGGCCCTTCGAAGTCTGGTAAGATGCTATAATGGTGAAAAAATTTTATGACATCTGTTAAAAACAAAAAATGATCAAAAGTGTTGAAAAGTTCATTAAATTGAAACTTTAAAATTGAAGAAAACATCAGTTTGTTTTCAACAGGTCGAATCAAGGTCATTAACTTGGACTTGATAAACGAAATTGGTTAATAAAGGTCATTAACTTGGACTTGGTCAACTAAGTGGATTTCATAATTGATAAACATGTGAATGGTCAAGGTCTTAAATGTAAAAATGTTCAAGGTCATTAATTTTAACGTAAATAACTAAAAAGTTTAAAGTGGAGATTAAAATTTGAAATGTTGGTGTTATAAAATTTCAAAGTTTGATTCTGAAATGTTTATTTGAATGTTTTAGAACTTTGAAACAGAAGTAAAGTTTTAGGGGGGCAGGATAAAACGTTGAATGAATATACCAGAAAGCTCAATGAGGTAAATGATTGATGTTTTATATATGATTGAATATTTTCGCAAAAAAACGAGTAAGTTGTTAAAAAATATAATAAAATAAATCTTTAAATTTGTAATTAGTTTCATATTTAATGTTACTTATCAAAAACACTGATTGTAGTTAAAATCAAATAATGGAAATTAACTGTAATTTAACGTGTTCGTAAATTCAAAGATCAAATTAGAGTGGTAAACTGTTGAAAATTATTTTCTAACTGTCTAACTAGGTAATTTTCTATAAAAAAAATTCAATACTTAGTAAAATGTTAAGACTATTTAAGGTTAATTATAAGGTTATCATTAATTAATTTTAATTAAAGATAGATGTTGCTGATTTAAAAAAAAAACTAATACCAAGATTAATGTAATCCGAGATTAATGTAATTTGAAAAATTTTCAAATACAGTTTTTTGAATATATATATATATATATATATATAGAAACAATACTAGAATTATCGTTTCCTTGAATTAAGTAATCATCATCACCATATCTAACATATATTTTATTAATGCTATTGTCATTTATGATTCTTTATAATATTCTCAAATATTACAGTTGATCTAAGGTTCTAGCAGGCTCATGTTCTTTATAATATCTTCATACTTTTTGGTTTTTGTTGGTTCTTTTTGTAGAATGGAGTCATTTACAATGGGAAAAGTTTTGGCAACTCAAAGTATATGCATATTCCAAGGGACTCGACTATCTTTAAACTGTATTTCCTCTTTATCACTAATTTATGTAACATGACACTTTGTTTGTATCTTATATTGGTGTAACATGACACTGTTAGTTATAACGGCATCAAAACATCATTGCGCCAAAGGTTGGCGGTTCTATTTTTCTTCTTTAAAAATCTTTCCCCCTTTTAGCCTTAAAGTGACACAAGGTTATATCTATATAAATATTAATTGCAAATTCATCTGTTATATTTGTTAAGGGGCATTGTTTGATGGGCATAATTGGAACTCTTAGGCGTAGCAATGATGGTCACATAATACATGCCAACATTGATTCAGATGTTATAATATGGGTGCCCCTTATAGATTGATTGCACACTATTGGATCGTGACAGGTAATTTGTTTTTTATAATATTCTGTTTAGGTGTTTTTAGTCTTTTTATAATACAAAATAACCATTTTTTTTATTTTCAATAGGTTGAAGAGTTGAAGAAGCTAATCAGGCTTCATGCTTAGATCGAGTGTAGCTCAAAAATACAGAAGGTGACATTTCATATAATCATATTAAATCCTTATAAGTCGAATGAAACAGGCTTCAAACCAGTTTATAAACGCACGGGTTCGTCTATATGCCAAGAAGAATATGCATATGTTGCTATAGACTCCAATTATTCGGTAGAAATCACACCTAAAAGGACTTCATTGGATGGCAAGCTCGAGTTGACAGTGTCAAGTTTGTAATTGATGGTAATTGTTAATGATCTAACATAACTCCAATTAACTTGTTTATAAGTAGATGGTTTGGTGCTATTCGATATGTGGTAGTTAATGAAAAGCTAAGAACTCAAGATAGAATTGCCTTATTGGTTGGTGTTCTTAGTTGTGGTTTTTGTAACCAGCAATTAGATAGTCATTGTCACTTTGTTTATGATTTATGAAGTGACTTCATGGATATCAAATTTCAGGTGTTTGTTAAATCAAAGAGGACCTGCATCTACAACGTTGAATGCGGCGGGGCGTGCTATACCAACCGGACCAAGCTCATATTACTTTCAGTAAATTAAATTGTAAATGTAACATTATTTGTCTTATTTCTTGATTTTTTATAAGCATCTTATAAAGAAAACTTCATACCTAATGATACAATCCATTTTGTTAGCAATTTATGTAATATGTCACTTTATTTGCATTAATTTTATATATACACTTATGATTAATGTAATTTAAATTTTCTTGCCTGAAAAACAATCCCAGGTGATAACCTAGTATAGTAACTATAAATGAACATCAATATCATGTTGACTTTTCATTTTCTACAATCTGTAAAACTAGAATTCCTTTAGGAAAAAAAACAAATCTATGAACTAATGGAGGCTTAGATTGCATGTTGGTGTCAACTTTCTGGTATTTAATAATTTTCTATTGAATTAGATAGATTTTGAAGCATATACATAAAAGTTATATATACATACTTCTATTTATTATCCAAATAAGTTTGAATTAAGAATCAAAATTTTTAAAAATTTAACATCTGAATTTAAATCAGTTACCAACCTGATTCGAAATTCGCAAAGCGAATTTAAATTATGCTAGAATCGTGATTTTCAACTCACCCCTATCTAAAAAGACAAACCTGTAACATTCATCAAACATAAACAAGATTTTGAATAAACAACTAGATATCTTGCCGAAATCAAGAACAAAGAAATGTGTTTGCACCTATATATGCATCATCTAACGGTAAACACAATGAGCACCACAATGACGATTAAAAACTGGTGATCGTAACATCAAACTAGCCAAAAATTTCCTAACGAACACAAAAAGGAATATCAACATAATCATAAAACGGTTTGCCGCGATCTTGATCTACTTGGCCCAGTCTTTCTGGATCTCAAAAGTGTAGTTAAGCTCCAAGTAACACTTATTATCATCATCAACAAACTAGAGACAATGAGGTTAAACACCCCAGTAAAAACAAATATAAGAGCATAAATATTTAAAAACTAAAAAAATAGCTTTAAAGGAAAAGGGTCGAATGTCACAACTTAATAAAAAAGTATACTTCTTAACAAAAGTGTTTCAGGTCAACACAACACATTTTGGCCCATTCAAGAAATTACCTTGGTTTTTGCAGAATAATTTCCTCTAGCTAAAAACCCCGAAGGGGTAACCTCTTCAGGCATTACATGTGTGTATGGTTCTGGTTGCGGACTGAAGGTCCCGAGCATTTCTTTTGAGTTATCAACTACATCAACAAACATCCATCAAGTTACATGCGATTTCTTGATTAAAAAATTATTAAAAAAACAACATTTGAGATGAAGAGATTAAGGACAAATAATAGATACCCTTAAGGCCAGTTTTCCAGACGTTGTTGGTGTACTTTAGACCGCAAACTATGTCATCGCTAACCTTAATCAAAAATTTCAAATTGTATTTGCTTCCTTCTTTTAGAGTAAACCAAGGGGCTTTCGGGTTCGCGGAGTTGGGGATTTCAAGAACAATATCGGGTCTATCAGCAGATATTATAGTAAGACTCAGTATCTTCATATCTGGTTCTTGTACTTCTGCCATGCATATTAATGGCAACAAAAATTATCAAAAAGAAATTTACATATATTTTTAGTGTTTAAATGGTAAATTTAATAGTAAAATTTAGCTAGAAAGAAACTGGTCGAACGGCTGAAAAGTCACTCACAACGTACTATAAGTGTTTACAACCTCCTAAATTGTTTAAGAAAATGAATAAATAAGAAATACAATCTACAAACCCAATTATATAAGAAAAATAAATAAAATTAAACAAATACCTTCAGCGACATCAACACTTCCAAGTAGCTGCTCTTTCCACCTCCTTAAGCTCTCATCATCCTAAACCAACGACACATAATCAAGAAAGTTGACAACACACCCTTTATCCCAAATTAGTTGATTCGAAAAGGACACAAAGCTTGTTGAAATGGTTGGACTTTTGAGTATAACCCAGAGATTCTAAGTTCAAACAAGTAAATGTGGCGTGAATTGGAACATGTCGGGTTAGGTTGACCCATCCTATGTATTATTTTAGTGTTATAAGTAACATAATCAAATTTTTTAAATAAAATGATTTAGGATGTTTTATGTATTAAATATACACTTTCTAGACCCCCCCCCCCCCCCCCCCCCTCTCTCTCTCTCTCTTCAACCCGTTTTCTTTTTAGCAATTTTTTAAATTCTTACCCCAACCCATTAGAGATAAAATATAATCCACATTATTCATAAGCAAATGGATCAAAATTACCACCTCTACATTTCGGCATTGCCTATCAAACTAACATAAAAACTTGTGGTTTTAATCGTGTTCCAACTATATGATTTTGAGATTATGAAACTGTAATAGGAAAATAAGAACCTTGTCTTTCTCAAGATGCTCTTTGATACTAATTTTGGGACCCAGATGTATTTGGTTGTCTTCTTACAAGAGGATTCAGATGCAGCATCATCATGAGCTACAGATCCAGACGCCGGTGTTTCTTTATCATCAATACCACCCATGTTGCCTCAGAATCTAACAAGAAAAACAAAAATATTTAAGGGTGACTCCCTCCAAGATGCTACAATATCATTAAGTTTATGAGTAATGTGATGTCATGAACAATGAAAACTATAAATGCACCGTACGCACTGCCACAAAACTGGACCAAGGATGAGAATAAATATAGAGATAACAGGTTCAACCAATTTACTTAAAAGTTAATGAATTCGGGATATAGAGATGACAGTTTCAACCAATTTACTTAAAAGTTAATGAATTCGGGTTACATCTTATTGATATGGGTTAGATATAATCCTGAAAAAAAGGATAAAAAACAGATTGAAAATATTCAAAGTATCTTCTTTCTTATAAATGTTAGCATAGCATGTCAATCTTCTTATG
This sequence comes from Scalesia atractyloides, assembly GCA_947069175.1. Taxonomy (NCBI): domain Eukaryota; kingdom Viridiplantae; phylum Streptophyta; class Magnoliopsida; order Asterales; family Asteraceae; genus Scalesia; species Scalesia atractyloides. The sequence goes on along the minus strand of CAMTDV010000018.1, from coordinate 30,616,200 downwards.
TTTATTGTGTGTATGGTGGAAGAATTGTCTAGATAGCTCTCATCTTAAAAAAAATAAATAAATAATGAAAGGGGGACCCAAAAAGTGATGGTGGGTGTACCAAAGAACCCTTTTTCAAACTTTAAAAAAGCAAGGGGAATGATCAAAAGGTTGAAAACTATATACAAATGAAATGAATTGAAGCTTCCACAGAGTAAAATTAGCCAAAAAGAGAGAAATTTAAATCCATGTGAGTAAATGAACGTCATAACAAGAAAAAAAATTGCAAACAAAGGTTGAGTTATGGTTGTGTAACTTTTATTTAGGACCTAAATGAAATAAATTGTTTTATATATTTACTTTTTCTTTTTATGGTAAAAGTAAAAAAAAGTATGGCTAAAAATGAAATAGCTCATAGAATAGTCAATGGATCCTAAATTGTTTTACTTGAAAAAGATATTCTATTTTTATTCAATATACTAATTGTGTAGGAAATTAAAAAAAATGATAGGTCAGCAAGACTGTACTTAAGGATCCGAAAGAACACCAATCTTTAAAATACCCATAACATTTTATCTATTAAGTACCCTATGCAATCTAGCAATAGGCATAAATGTTTATGCGGTTCTCACGTATCTATAGTTAAAATTGATTGTGTGTTGAATATCCATCTATACATACATACATACATACACACATATAGAGAACACATTCACATAATGGAAAAGGTATAAATATTAATGCACTACTCACAGTTCCGTTATGAACGCGCGCCTATATACATAGATGTATATATTGCAAAGACGGAGCAGAATCTGCAATACCATTAATTAATTATTAATTATTAATTAAATCTATTGATTATGCATGTCATGAACAGTGAAAAAACTACAAATTATCTGCAATTCCATGAAATTTATGAATAATGCAAGTTGTGAACAGTGAAAAACATTGATTGAAAGGTAATGAAGAAGTAGGACCATAATTGAGAGATAATTTTTCAAGAGAAAACACAATTAAATTGGTGGTTGGTGAAAGAATTATCAAGCAATGATAGGTGATAAGAAAGAGCCCTTAAGGCCTTAACCAGCCAAGAAAACAAGAACAGTTAGTGGGAAATTCAAGCAACAATCCAAAACACATAAAATCCTTCAATAACCCTTACAAAAAATTGGGTAGTAGAGCAAACAATTGATGGAATGTAAACGAGTTGAGCCGATTCCCACCTGGCATAAGGTCAGCTTATTTAACTTATGAGATACAAAGCTTAAGACTAGTTTTTCAAGCTCCGGTCTCAGTATTAACTAATTAATTTATATTTCTTATACATGTATTTCAGGAAGAATTATTATATATAACATAATATATATTATTTAGTTATATTTATGGATTTTTAATAAAATATATATAATTAATATATTATATAAAAAATATGTTCCTTCAGCTCAAGCTCATAAGTGAAACTTGGCTCAGCCTTATTTATTAAACCAGCCAGGCTTGATTTGAGCCGATCTCGTGCGGGTAGCCAGCGGCTTGGCTCGTTTACACCCCGATAATCGAATAAATCAATTACAAGCTAAAGATCAAGCCAATAATCTGCAATCCCATGAGATTTAATGTTCAAACCAACAAACGAAGCAAGAATTATGGCATACCTCTTTAGGATAAAAAGAAGCCTTGACTACCTAAGAACAATCATCATAATAATATTATTCAGAAGATAGCATCCGGTGAAAATAATGGGGACAAAAATTGGGAGAAAATATTGTTTGATTGATTGTAGAGAGAAAAAAATATGAGTCAAAATTGGTTGATTTAGTGGAACGGGAATATGGGAAGTGGTCGTGTGGTGGTCCGAATATGGTGATCAAAATGTGTCCCCAAAAAAAATATATACCACACCTCTTCCTTAATTAGAAAGTCCAAAAGTATTCGATGTTGACCTCGTTTATAATCTAGGCTAAATCTTAGTTGTCTCGGACAGTGAAGCATTTTTCAGCATTTTTCAAATTAGTCTCACCGTCTCGCAAAAAGGGTATGCTAAATCTTAGTTGTCTCATACACTGGACCTGATGTGGCAACTTCTGTAAACAAGTTCAGTTTACAATGGGTCGTATTTAGAATGTCAAAACGAACAACCATGATTTTACAGATAACTAAAGACCTTATAAATGATTAAAAGTGGGTTTATTACAATGGTGGTCTATATATTTGATTAAACGTATTTAGGTGGTTGTTTACATTTAAATTAGAGGTGTCAGTTGTGGGGTGTGTAACAGGTTTCAGTTGACGGGTTGGAAGTGCAGCTTTGTTCCATTTGTGTTCCAAAACTGTAGCACCATTAACAGCTTGGACGGAGCTTCAAAACTGCAACACCATTAACTACACCGTTTTTAGCTCTTTCGCCACCATTAACAATGCAAAAATTGTTCAACAAATGGCTGCAAAAATTGTTCAACAAACTGCAACACCATAACTAAGGATTAATTGAACCTAACCATAACGAATGGTTGGTTTAGGTTAAGATTTAGGCTTCCATAACCATTGGTTATGGAGTTTTTTTTTCCTAAAATGATTTTGGTGTTAAAAGTATTTACTAAAACTGTGTTATTTCAAAAATATTTATTAAAATAGTGTTTTAGTCAATGTTTTAAAAACCGGTTCAAACCAGCCGGTAGTACCAGTTGAAGCGCCGGTTATACCATCCGATTGAACCGGCCGATACACCCGGTTAAACCGTTTCTCTTTAACAACGCGCGTTCTTTAGTTTTGGGTTTGAGCCAATTAAGATTAAATAAAACATATTATTAGTAGATAGTATTTTTATTAACCGATTCATATTTTATTTAATATGTTTCTGTTTCCTTATCAATTTAGAAAAGGCAAAGAAGGCAAATAAATTAAATATACTTGAGATAAAATAATAAATCAATATCATCATTTTTCTCTCTATTTTTTATCCTTATCGCCACTAACAAACTCATCAAATTAGTAGATTGATTTAAGCGGGAAAACAATTAGAGAGTGCATGAGGAAGTGACATGTGTCCCAAAAGAGATTTCTTTTATTATATAAAATATAGATATAGATTATATGTTTAAATATTTTTAATATAAAAATATTTAGTTATTAAATCTAAAGAAAATCTCATTTTCTCACTCCTAATCTTATTGGTTAACTTCAATATATTAAATAATTATTTGTTTAAATATTTTTAATATAAAAAAATATTGTTAACCTTGCCATCCTTGTTCCAAAACAAAAATCGCTTTTAACGATGATTGTGAACTCGCGAACTAATTCTCGTTCCAAAACAAAATTCACTATTACCATGATTGTGAACTCACAAATTCATTTGTGATTATCAATCTTATTTTTTATTATACATATAAAAACAAAAATTGTGTATTTTGATTTCCAATAATTGAGCCGGTTCGAAACTTCGAATCTGATTAAAAACTATATTCGGATTCGATTTGGATAATAAACCCATTATACTTCTTTATTTTATTTTTTAACTAACTCATTATACTTTTTCGCTTATATATTTTTCATACTCAAGACATTACAATCCTTTCTTTTCAAACGTTAACGAAAGCCACCTATTAGTCAAATTGGGTTGTTCATTATTCAAATCGGACTAAATAACAAATTTGAATTCGGGTTGTTAATCTAACATACAAACTTGTGTAATCATGCGAAATGCAATAGCAAAAGATTGTAATGAATGAGAAAAAAAAAAGTTGTGTTGAGTTGGTTAAAAAACCAAAAAGAACTATGTGGGTTGTTTATACGAATCGAGTTTAGAATTCGGCTTTTAAATCGAATACGAACCTATGGATTTTGAATCGACCCCGTTCTTCAGATTCGAAATACATAGTTTTTATATTTTTTATAAAAAAAATACATGTATATATTTCTTATTACTTATATTATTACTTTGTTTATCGTTTTTCATTGATTTTGTATGAATAAAACAATTACAATTACTCATTAGTTTATAGTTTTAAGGTAAGATCCGAATGAGGATTACGATTATTACTATTATACATTATACATGTTACACCCCAACCGATGGCGGAAACATCGGGATAAGATGAAAACGAGATTACTCATTGCTCACAACATTAATAAGTGACAATAATTAATTAAACCATATTCCATTTCATAAGAATTGTCAAATACATCAATGTAACAAAACAAAGAAACAACATAACATTTGCAAAGTCATAACAAAATTGATACATCGACATTAAACCTAACGTCTAATTTGTGTGTATCTAGTCCTTGCTATATTGTTTTCATAGGATCATCTCCTTCAACCTGTAACATGTTTTAAAATAATATCAATGCGAAAGCAAAGGCGAGTACACAAGTTTAGGCATGGCATACGTATACGAATAAGTTTAAACAATCCTCATGGCAACCAAATCTATACAAGAGCAATATCAAGGCATGCAATACTAATAATCAAACCCTTAACGCAATTACGATATTTTAACATGACCTCACGAAAAACACGATGGAGGTGGATGCGTGAATTCCTATAGCGCTAAGCATGTCAAACAAAGACTAAAAATAGTTAATGACTAAAGCATAGCATAACGAATATCCAAGACAAGCATCAAGTATAAGATTCAAGTTTTCATGTATATGGGATCGTTTGTTTGTTTCATAAAGTTTCAGTGTTCGTAATTTTGTATATGGAAACACGTTACACCCGCAAAGTGTTATAAACAAAAGTGGGTCGAATGTACTCACGGTTTTGCTAAGTCTTTTCTACACTTGACAATCCGTGAAGACGTTGGTTCGAGGATGACGCCGAATTATCCTGCAAGAGGAAACGAGGCGTATGAGTATAGAGTTTCAACGGGAGATTAGTAGTATTCGAGCATGATTAAAAATAAGTTTGATAAAGTATTATGATATAAAAGTATTCACTAAGATGTAACACTCGTTCTTGACACTATAGTAACTCTTACGAGTTGGATGTGATTTCATTGGCTCGGGACCTATTAGAATCGTGACAAGGAATTACATACTTTAGTATTAAACTTAATAACTTGATAGTTGATTACAAGGTCATTATCAAGGTTTCGGTTTTAGGATTATAATATAGTTCCATATAGTTATATAATCATGTAGGAGGTGGGAGGATGAACCATCCACTTTGGAACCTCTTAGTATCATGTAAGTCAAGTAGGAGGTGGGAGGATAAACTATCCACTTTGAACCTCGGATTGTGTTCACCTACACAAGTTACCATTGGTAACAAGGAGGGTTCAAGAACATGATATACAAGAATATAAATGACAAGAATAATAAGGTGACATCTAGATACCAAGTAGCCAAGTGTAGAACAACCCGGTGAGCACACGAGGACAATCGTCAACGGCTAGGCGGGGTTGTGACACTTTAAGTCTAGCAAACTATCTTGGGATCTTGATGAAAATCATCAAGTGATGTGTGGTCTCAAGTTAGGATAGCCCAAGCTTCCTTGGTGGACACACATGAACAAGTTTAAGAACTTGCATCACTTGTGAGCTCAATGCTCTTCAAAAACAGAAAGTTTGGAGTGATTAAACACTCCTATTTACAAGTTTAACAACCTAAGTTAGTCCCCATAATCATACATGTGATTAGGAGTTCAAGAACACCAGGATGAATGAGAAAAGTATGAGATTAAACAAGTTTATAAGAACATAAAGTAAAACAGTTCACTTTGGAACCTTTTTCTAGTCATTCCATAGCTTGGTTTTCCATGGGAACGCAACCAAGACCCTGGATAGAGGCATGAATTTTGAGTTGTCTCGACGCGTAAGCGATTACTTTGTCCCGTTGCATGAGAACGCAACCAAGACCCTGGATAGAGGCATCGCAATATACGACGAAATCGTCGTTCCCATCGGGGAGAGTGAGGATAGGAGCATTACAAAGCATATCCTTGAGCGTTTGGAAAGATTCCTCTTGTTCGAGACCCCAAACAAAAGGTTTATCTTTTTGAGTCAACGAAGTCAAAGGAACGGCAATCTTCGAGAAGTTCGAGATGAAACGGCGATAATACCCAGCTAGGCCAAGAAACGAACGAATTTCAGAGGGCGACTTAGGTGCAATCCAATTCTTCACAGCTTCTATCTTTGCAGGGTCAACATGAATACCAAGTTCATTGACGGTGTGACCTAAGAATTGAACCTCTTTTAGCCAAAATTCACACTTGGAGAATTTGGCATAAAGACGTTCGGTTTGCAAAAGCTGAAGAATAAGACGCAAATGTCGTCCATGTTCTTCTTTCGTCTTGGAGTAGAGTAGGATATCGTCGATGAATACAATGACGAAATGATCGAGAAAAGGCTTACACACATGGTTCATGAGATCCATAAACGCTGCAGGAGCGTTGGTCAAACCAAAAGGCATGACCACGAACTCGTAGTGTCCATAACGTGTGCGAAATGCGGTTTTGGGTACATCTTCCTCGGAAACCTGAAGTTGATGATAGCCAGAACGGAGGTCAACCTTTGAAAAGCACTTCGCGCCTTGCAATTGATCGAAGAGATCGTCAATACGAGGAAGTGGGTATCGGTTTTTTACTGTAAATTTATTGAGCTCACGATAATCAATGCACATCCGAAAAGACCCATTTTTCTTCTTGACGAACAACACGGGAGCGCCCCAAGGGGAAGTACTAGGGCGTATAAAGCCTTTATCAAGAAGCTCTTGAAGTTGGCTTGATAGCTCTTGCATCTCCGAGGGTGCTAAACGATAGGCAGCTTTCGCAACAGGAGTTGCGCTAGGGATCAGATCAATACGAAAATCGACAGCTCGAGGAGGCGGAGGACCAGGGAGATCCTCGGGGAAAACAGAAGGAAACTCACAAACGACAGGAACATCACTTATGCTAGGACCTTTGTCTTTCTTTTCCACAATGTGGACGAGAAAGGCAAAGTACTCCTTACGCAAGTACTTGTTCGCTTCGATGCACGACATAAACTTGAGACCCTTAGAAGGTTTCTCACCATAGACGTGTAAAGAGTCACCTTGAGGTAGGGGAAGACGAATGAATTTCTCAGAACAAACGACTTTAGCATGAACTCGCTTAAGCCAGTCCATGCCTACTATGACGTCAAAGCTACCCATTTGCATAGGTATGAGGTCGATGGAAAACTTATGATCGTTTAAGATTAGGGAGCAACCAGAAAGAACAGAGTCAACGTAGATGGTCTTACCATTAGCGACTTTGACAGCAAAAGGATTAGGCATTTTAGTTCGTTCAGCAAGGGTTCAAATTCAACGGATACAAAACTTCTATCCTCGACAGTATCAAACAGACAAGTAGCATAGATATGGTTCACAAGGAACGTACCAGAGATGACATCATTCGAACTTTGGGCTTGAGCTGAGGTGAGAACGAAAGCTTGTCCTTTCGCAGGTTCGGTTTATTATTGCTGCTGGTTGTTGGTGCGTTTCGGGAAAACGTTGGCGAAATGGTTAGGATCGCCACAATTGTAGCAGGTTCGACCAGGTGTAGCTTGGGTTTGGCGGTTGCGGTTAGGATTGGGTAAAAGGGCTTGGGTTTGCTGGTTCTGGGTAGGCGACAGTAGTTGGAGAGGTGTCCCAACCTATTACAGTTGGCACATTTTCGGCATGAGGTGCCAACAGGGTGATGGTAGTTGCAAGTGGTACACTTGGGGTGAGAGCCAATGTAACCTTGTCCAGGTTGGTTGGTGTTTTGGGTAGTGGCGACGGCGTTTAGTGGTGCAGGGGTAGGCGGAGTGACGACCGCATTGTTTTGAGAAGAAGCCTTCCGCTTCTTATTCTTGTTGTGGGGCTTTTTGGCTAGAGGGGTAGGTGATTCGGTGGTGTTGTCAATGGCTTGGTGCGCATGCTTCATAGGGACCTTGTCGTAGGCCCCCTGAAGGATGCAGTTATGGTTGAGTTGGAGGGTTATGGCATAGGCTTCCTCGAGGGTTTTCAGGTTGGCTGCGGCTACATAGTTCATGATCACCGGTGAGAGGCAACGGATGAGCTTGGCGATTGACTTGGGAACAGTATCGACTTGCCCAGGGCAAATGATACTTAACTGTTTGAAGCGCGCGATCAATCCTTCAGCATCGCTCCCCTGTTGTGTGAGATTCTAAAACTCGTTTTCAAGTTTCTGGGTATTATGGGGAGGACAGAATTGCTCCTTCATGAGCGCCTTAAGCTCTTCCCAAGTTATTGCGTGGGCTGCTTCGTTGCCACGCGTGTTTCGTTCGGTGGTCCACCACTCGAGGGCTCTCTTGCGAAAGACCCCGGTGGCATTAAGGGTTCGGAGTTCCTCAGGGCAGCCGCCGTGAAGGAAGATAAGCTCCATTGAATCAACCAATTAATCATGGCGGTAACACCGTCCATGCCAGTGAATTCCACTGGTTTACAAGCCATGAAATGCTTGAATTGGTAAGATGGTTTGGGGTTATCGGCTTTGGAATCAGCGGATGATTTAGGTGTGGCTTCGGCGTGTATGGTGTGGATTTGGCTAACAATGCCGGGTATGATCTTAGCCATTTGCCCGGCCATTTGCTCCAAAACGAGCCCAATCAGTTCTTGCTTCGATATCGAGTCCTCGTTGTTGGATTCCTTCTTGGAACCCGACTTCTTGGACTTTTTGGGACGGTTCAACGACTTACGGAAAGGAGGCATCTAGAGGTTGTAAACAAGAAAAAGCATGAGACTTGATCGTAATAAGAGAAAATAGGTTTTGCATGCATGAGTAAGAATAAAGTTCACATAAGAAGCATGTGTTCATCAAGTATGGTTCACATAGTTTGCATGAGTTCAACAAGTATAACACGTATACTCAAGTATGAATACAAATAAAGAGTATAAATTTAGTTTGTTCACGAGGATTAGTATTGTTTTTATTGCGATAAACGTGCGAGTGTGTAACAGTTTGAAATGAACAAGGTAACAAGTATTAAAACACATAAAATTTGAGTCACATAAAAAGAATAGGCTCATAAAACATGGGAATGATTCGGGTAGAGAATCGTCGACAATTCCAAAGTGAATCGAAGATCTTTTCGAATTAGAAAAACGTGCTTTGGCCTATAGATAAAATGCTTTCATCGAGAAGCGACTAATGACATTTTACCCTTCCAGTTACTACACGTCTCTAACCGATCGGAAAATCGAGACTTTGGCGAGAGTGAAAATCAAGGAATGGGACTTAATCGACAAGGTGCGGGTTTCACCCCTAACTTGACGATTTCGTACCCTAAGTGTGGTTAGTACTTACCAAATGAAGAGCAAATTCCGATTCGTTGGTAAGGGTCCATCAGAGTTTTGAGTTGGAAATTTTCCATCAAGGTTTGGATTTCACTCCTAACTTGATGGCATAATTGCGTGCAAAAAGAATAAGTATAGCGGATTGAGAGTCGTTCACCAAATTGCGGTTTTCACACCTATTTTAGTGAAGTCGTCTCGTTTATATTACGAGTGTCTTCAAGCGTCCAAACGTGTATTGTGTAAAAGTGTCTTAGGAAGACACCATGTATATGTATTAAGACCAAAAGGAAAGAGAGAAGCAAAGTAGGAAGCATAAAGTTTTAGGCATAATCAAGAATGGTCACAACGGGTACTTAGAACTATAGACTAGGTCGAACATGGCAATTCTACCTAATTCCTTATAGTTATGGCTCTGATACCAATCTGTCACACCCCAACCGATGGCGGAAACATCAGGATGAGACGAAAACGAGATTGCTCATTTCTCACAACATTAATAAGTGACAATAATTAATTAAACCATATTTCATTTCATAAGAATAGTCAAATACATCAATGTAACAAAAAAAGAAACAACATAACATTTGCAAAGTCATAACAAAATTGATACATCGACATTAAACCTAACGTCTAATTTGTGTGTATCTAGTCCTTGCTATATTGTTTTCATAGGATCATCTCCTTCAACCTGTAACATGTTTTAAAATAATGTCAATGCGAAAGCAAAGGCGAGTACACAAGTTTAGGCATAGCTTACGTATACGAATAAGTTTAAACAATCCTCATGGTAACCAAATCTATACAAGAGCAATATCAAGGCATGCAATACTAATAATCAAACCCTTAACGCAATTGATGTTTTAACATGACCTCACAAATAACACGATGGAGGTGTATGCGTGAATTCCTATAGCGCTAAGCATGTCAAACAAAGGCTAAAAATAGTTAATGACTAAAGCATAGCATAACGAATATCCAAGCCAAGCATCAAGTATAAGATTCAAGTTTTCATGTATATGGGATCGTTTGTGTGTTTCATAAAGTTTGTTCGTGATTTTGTATATGGAAACATGTTACACCCGAAAAGTGTTATAAACAAAAGTGGGTCGAGTGTACTCACGGTTTTGCTAAGTCTTTTCTACACTTGACAATCCGTGAAGACGTTGGTTCGAGGATGACGCCGAATTATCCTACAAGAGGAATCGAGGCGTATGAGTATAGAGTTTCAACGGGAGATTAGGAGTATTCGAGCATGATTAAAAATAAGTTTGATAAAGTATTATGATACAAAAGTATTCACTAAAATGTAACACTCGTTCTTGACACTATAGTAACTCTTACGAGTTGGATGTGATTTCATAGGCTCGGGACCTATTAGAATCGTGACAAGGAATTACATACTTTAGTGTTAAACTTAATAACTTGATAGTTGATTATAAGGTCATTATCAAGGTTTCGGTTTTAGGATTATAATATAGTTCCATATAGTTATATAATCATGTAGGAGGTGGGAGGATGAACCATCCACTTTGAACCTCGGATTGTGTTCACCACTACACAAGTTACCATTGGTAACAAGGAGGGTTCAAGAACATGATATACAAGAATATAAATGACAAGAATAATAAGGTGACATCTAGATACCAAGTATCCAAGTGTAGAACAACCCGGTGAGCACACGAGGACAATCGTCAACGGCTAGGCGGGGTTGTGACACTTTAAGTCTAGCAAACTATCTTGGGATCTTGATGAAAATCATTAAGTGATGTGTGGTCTCAAGTTAGGATAGCCCAAGCTTCCTTGCTGGACACACATGAACAAGTTTAAGAACTTGCATCACTTGTGAGCTCAATGCTCTTCAAAAACAGAAAGTTTGGAGTGATTAAACACTCCTATTTACAAGTTTAACAACCTAGGTTAGTCCCCATAATCATACATGTGATTAGGAGTTCAAGAACACTAGGATGAATGAGAAAAGTATGAGATTAAAAAAGTTTATAAGAACATAAAGTAAAACAGTTCACTTTGGAACCTTTTTCTAGTCATTCCATAGCTTGGTTTTCCATGGGAAACCAATGGAAATGATCCTTAGGTTAATCCAAGCAAGTGGGAAAAGAATGGAAGGATTTCGTTAAGAAATGAGTGAGTTACCACTCACTTTTGTGAAGATGGGTAATTCTGCTCGAAAATCTGATGTTGCAAGGATCTTGAGGTGACTTGAGAGGGATTAGATGGAGTTTAGAAAGTGTAAAATGTGTGAAAACACTTGGGTTTTATAGGAGAAGGATTAGGGTTAGTTAGGTGAAGTTTAGGTGGATAATTAATGGTTAAAAGTGTTTAAAATACAAAAAAAAGACATATTGTCCGGGTTCCTTCAGATGTGTATGCGTGAATTCCTATAGCGCTAAGCATGTCAAACAAAGGCTAAAAATAGTTAATCACCCAGCTCAACCGGAAACAGGGTTTAAAAGAATTATTGTCCGGGTTCCTTCAGATGTGGGGCGGTTGGCGGGGTTGTTGGGTCGTTGTTTGTTGAACCGGGATTCCGAGTTCGAGTCTCGCGGATCCCGGTATGTTTTGTTTATTATTATTATTTTTTTATTTTAATCAAAAACTCAATAATTTAGTTTCACAATTGGCAGGAAAGGCCCTTGTAGTTCAAGAATTCAGTAATTACACATTAGACCTTGGACTTATTTAAAGAAAGATATATATGTATTAACAGGTAGTCCTGAATGTTAATATAAAAATAGCATTTTAATTTTTGTAAAACGTAAATTAATTAATTTTATTAACTAATTTAATTAATTAATTAATTAATTTGAATTGATTAACTTAATAAATGAATAGGTAATTGTATTTTTTTTTTGCAACGAATTAAGTTTAACGATTAAAAGTTTCACGTTTGAGTCTTGTTTACGCAATACAAACCAAGTTTGCGAGTTATCACACGTTTACGAATAAGAGTATCACGAGTATGTTTATATGTTTAAGGTATGAACAAGTATAAGTGTAACAAGATTATGATTAACACAACATGAATAAAATATGAGTTTCTCATTACGATCCAAGTCTTGGTTTACAACGTTTACAACGAAAGACGAATACAAGATACAACGATTACAAAAAATAGAAGTACGGTACAAGGTTTCCAAATATAGAAAGTATAGAAACGCGGGGCGTTACAATACATATGAATTTAAAGTTGGCATGAGCAATAAATATGTTTTTTATTGATATTTAATTTTTAAATAATATATAATTCTTTATCTGTCACACCCCAACCCGCAGCGGAATAAGAATCGGGGTATGATTGGGTTATCACCAAAGCTCTTGATATTTACTACGAAGTTTCATATTTATTAAATTCAAATTACAATTTCAAATATCCAATAAACAAAATTAATACAAATACAAAAAAAAAATCAAATCTAAATGTTTATCCCAACGCAATAACTTTTTTATTCTTCTAGGCCATCCTAAGTGTTTCTTTCCTCAACTGGATCACCTGTATCATGTGTAAAACAGGGGAGATTTTGGGTCAACAAAAGTTGGCGAGTGAACCTTGATAAAACATTTTAAATAATTGCTTGTTTTATTTATTAAAGAAAATTCGTGCATAAATCACAGGTGAGCAAATATGTATGTAAACAATCACAAACCACATTGAATGAATATATGACATGAATGATGATGTATTTGAGATCAAGGCTCAATCAAACCGAGCCGATCTAATGAGGCACCTGATGCTCAACCCGTATCCCACGAGGAACTGATGGGCCTAATGAAATGAGTGCACTGAAATGATAAATGTAATCCACATAATAATCACACAACAACCATTACACATTTGGTCACAAGATGATATAAGCACAAATGTTTAAATAAAATAAAGGAATTGTACGACACATGATACACCCCAAAACGTGATTAAAACGGGGAATTTGTAAAGATTCACTCACCTTGGGTGCGTATTCTTGAGTGGTAAAGAGAGCGCAAGAGTTGGGAATTTATCCGATGAAGGAGTACTAACCTAGAAATAACAACGTGGTAATTCAGTAAATAAATAAATTATATTTAGGTTAAAAATCCTTTGTTTAGGTTTTTAGGTTATTTTTATGGCTTGTGTTGATATTCTAGACCCTTGAAAATGTAAATTCTTAAACCTTTTATTTGATTTTTCTTTTAATAAAACCTTAGAATTAAAATATTAATATAAAATAAATAAAAAAAATAAAATAATATAAAAAAAATCTTGTCAGTCTGACAAGCCTGTCAGACCGGTTCGATGGGAGCATGTATGCGCGTATGCAGAGTCAAACCCGGGACCTCAAGTTCACGTGCACGCAGCTCTTCCAACTGAGCTACGTGTCTAACCCGTCATATTCTGGATTTTAATTATATTTATACACACTTTAGATTATTTATAATTTAGTTAAATTTACAAAAAGGGTTTCAGTAATCCGACCGGTGCGTGCCACAGTGCTCGAACCCGTGACCTTGGCGATGTGATGCACCCAGCCCAACCAACGGGGCTGGGTGTCTAACCCAATGAAACTTGATTTTATATTACATTTATATACATGCTGCTAAATGTTATAATTCATCAAAAATAAAAAGTGTTATATAACAGTTATACGGTCATGAACCAGACTCGAACGGGGACGTGAGTGTCGTGTTTGCACACAGTCCACCACTGGACTGTGTGTCTAACCCGGTTAAAACTTAGGATTTAATTTCATAAAAACACTTAAGCCACTTCGTCTTCTCCATTTTAAATTGATTCCATAATACGTTCTTGGTTTCAAAACTCGATTAACTTGCTTGCTGTACATTTGAAGTTACCGAAATGAAATGAAATAATATACGAACTGAATTCGAAAGTAAAGAACAGTTACCGGTCGGCAGTGAGTTTTCCAGCGAGTTAATTTCCGGCGACAGGCTGCGGTTTCCGGTGAAACAGGTTTGAGCAGAGTAAACTTATGATTAGAAGGGAAAGAATTGAGCGAGTTGGGTAGTGGGATTGGGTCAGTATTTATAGATTGAACAAGGGGGGGGGGCTAGATTTCAGTTTTAGAAACCGAATTGGGTGATTGCAATTAGGATGGATTGAATCAAACTCGGAAATGATTAACGCGGATTGACAGCTGGTGCTTACCAGATTTCAGAAACAGGGACGAATTCGGCGGTTTATTTTTGCTGATTTGAACTTGCAGGAAACATTCGTTTTCGTATATTTATGTAAGATGATTTCAAAATCTTACCAAATGGTGCGTGTGTCCCGGTGGTGTTTGTGTTGTGCGGTTACTCGGGTGACCCGGGTTCGATTCCCGGTTTACCCCCTTTTTTTTGTGTTTTTAATTTATTTATTTAATTTGCTAAATATATATTTAATCATATGATATTATTAATTATAAATTTATTAATTATTTTGTTATATCATTAGATTAATTATGTATGTATAAATTTACCATTTTAAACAAAATAAAATAAAAAAAATCAGAAATAATACACTTGATTAATGGAAATGGTGGGGATTTTTGAGACCCGTTTTACACAGATGTTACAGTATCCCCTACTTTTAGAAATTTCGTCCCGAACTTTAAGTAGTAGTTGTAAATGGAAAAAGATGCGGGTACTTTTCGCGCATTGAGTCTTCACGTTCCCAAGTAAACTCAGGTCCTTGTTTTGACTCCCAACGTACCCTGACGATTGGAATACGACTTCAACTTAAGCGCTTCTCACCGAAATCCATGATTTCTACTGGACTTTCGACGAAGTGCATTGATTCATCGATTTGAATGTCTTCTAGGGGGATATGGAGGTTTTCTGTCGGCGAGGCACTTTTTCAAGTTTGATACGTGGAACGTGGGATGAATTCTGTTGAGCCCTTCTGGTAGGTCAAGCTTGTATGCTACAGGACCTACTCTTTCGAGTATCTTGAAAGGTCCTACATAGCGTGGTGCTAGCTTGCCATTTTGGCCAAAACGAACCACTCCCTTCCACGGTGATACTTTTAAAAGTACTTGATCACCAATGTCAAACTCCAAGGGCTTTCGTCGTTTGTCAGCATAGCTCTTTTGACGACTTTGAGCCGCTAGAAGATTGTTTCGAATTTGAAGAATTTTGTCGGTTGTTTCTTGAATTATTTCAGGTCCGGTGATTTGTGCTTCACCAATTTCATGCCAACATACTGGAGATCGACACTTACGACCATATAAAGCTTCGAAATGAGCCATGCCGATACTTGAATGATAGCTATTGTTGTACGAAAACTCGACTAACGGTAGGTGAGCGTCCAAGTTCCCTTTGAAGTCTATGACACATGCTCGAAGCATGTCCTCAAGGGTTTGGATGGTGCGTTCAGATTGACCATCAGTTTGAAGGTGAAAGGCGGTGCTAAGGTCTAAGTGTGTACCCAAAGCAGTTTGTACGGCTCGCCATGTGCGTGAAGTGAAACGGCCATCACGGTCTGAAATGATGCTTAACAGTACACCATGACGGCTTACGATCTCGCTGATGTAGATACAAGCTAACTTCTCGTTCTTCAAGTCCTCGCGAATCGGAATGAAATGAGATGATTTTGTAAGACGATCGATTATTACCCATATGGTGTCATACCCACTGGAGGTGCGAGCTAACCCGGTAATGAAGTCCATGGTTATGTTTTCCCACTTCCATACAGGTATTTCGGGTTGGACTAGGAGTCTTGAAGGTCTTTGGTGTTCAGCTTTCACCTTGGAACAGGTAAGGCACTTGGAAACAAAAATAGCGATGTCCTTTTTCATGCCAGGCCACCAGTAGGTGTATCGTAGGTCTTGATACATCTTATCGGCTCCTGGGTGTATAGAGTATCGTGTTTTGTGTGCCTCATTCATGAGGAAATCACGAAGGTTATCGCGATCAAGAATCCATATGCGGTTTAAATAGTATTGAATACCGTCGGATTTGGTTTCAATTTTGAGTTCAGCTCCACATGACAGCTCATCGCGTACGTCATTTTCTGTTACAGAAACATGTTGAGCTGCCCGGATTCGATCTTTGATGTCGGTTATGATTTGCGAACATAGAAGACGAATAGAGTTCGCATAACCTTTTCGACTGAGCGCATCGGCCACCACGTTTGCCTTGCCAGGATGATACCGAATTTCACAGTCGTAGTCGTTGAAAAGTTCGACCCATCTTCGTTGCCTCATATTCAACAATTTCTGGTTGAAGATATGTTGGAGACTCTTGTGGTCAGTGTATATTTCACACTTGGTACCGTAGAGGTAATGTCTCCATATCTTGAGAGCGAACACAACGGCTCCAAGTTCTAGGTCGTGGGTGGTGTAATTCTTCTCATGAACTTTGAGTTGCCTAGAGGCATAGGCTATCACTTTTCCTCTTTGCATCAATACACAGCCTAGTCCTTGCTCTGACGCGTCGCAATAAACCACGAAGTCATCGCAACCCTCAGGGAGTGTAAGGATAGGTGCATCACAAAGTCTTTGCTTTAAAGTTTGGAAGGCCTCCGCTTGCTTAGGTCCCCAAATGAAGGGTTTTCCTTTGTGAGTCAAGGCTGTGAGCGGTACGGCGATACGGGAAAAATTGGCAATGAAGCGTCGGTAGTAACCAGCCAAGCCGAGAAAAGACCTAACTTCGGTAGGGGTACGTGGCGCTTGCCATTCTTGTATTGCCTTGATTTTTGAAGGATCGACATGAATCCCCTTGTCATTGACGACATGACCAAGGAATTGTACTTCTCCTAACCAGAATTCGCATTTTGAGAACTTAGCGTAAAGCCTTTCAGTTCTTAAGAGTGTAAGAATGAGCCGAAGGTGTCGCTCATGATCGGATTTTGACTTGGAGTAGATAAGGATGTCGTCGATGAAGACTATGACGAAACGGTCGAGGTAGGGTTTGCATACTCTATTCATAAAATCCATGAAAACAGCGGGGGCGTTGGTTAAACCGAAGGGCATAACCATGAACTCGTAATGACCATAACGAGTTCGGAAGGTGGTTTTTGGGATATCTTCCTCACGCACTCTAAGCTGATGATAACCAGAACGAAGGTCGATTTTGGAAAAACAGGTGGCGCCTTGAAGTTGGTCCAGGAGGTCATCAATACGAGGCAGTGGATAGTGATTCTTAACCGTCAACTTGTTGAGTTCTCTATAATCAATGCACATGCGAAACGTTCCATCTTTCTTCTTCATAAAAAGAACAAGCGCACCCCAAGGCGATGAGCTAGGACGTATGAATCCTTTGTCAGTCAACTCTTGCAGTTGACTGGCCAATTCTTGCATCTCGGATGGGGCTAACCTATAAGGAGATTTTGCGACCGGTGTAGCGCCAGGCACAAGATCGATGCGAAATTCGACTTCTCTCACAGGAGGAAGTCCTGAAACGTCGTCGGGAAAAACTTGTGGGAATTCCTTCACAATTGGAATATCTTCGAGCTTCCTCTCCTTGCCTCCCTTCTTGACGATGTGAGCTAGAAATGCGACGTAGTTCTTGCGGAGATAACTTCGGGCTTGAAGGCAGGACATCAATTTGAGTCCTTTCGAATGGGTTTCCCCAAAAATACGTAGTGTCTGACCGTCTGCGAGAGGAATACGAATGAATTTTTCGTGGCACACCACTTCAGCGTGATGCTGGCTGAGCCAGTCCATACCGATTATAACATCGAAACTTCCCAACTTCATAGGAATGAGGTCAATTGGGAAATCGTGATTGTTTAGGGTGAGAGTACAATCGCGTATAATAGAATTTAATGAAGTGGGTTTTCCGTCAGCAACTTCCACCGTTAGAGATTCAATGAGATTAACACGAGGTTGGTCGAGGATAGATTCGAATTCTAAGGACACAAAGCTCTTATCCGCACCAGTATCGAAAATATGGATGCATAACTACCATTGATGAGAAACGTACCGTTGACCACATTGTTGTCAGCCCTGGCTTGGTTGGCATTGATATTGAAAGCTCTTCATCTGGCAGGTGGAGGAGCTTGGTTAGCTTGGTTTACCGGGTTCGCTTGAGCTTGGGCATGGATGATGTTCACTAGGCGTGGACAAGTGTTCCTGAAGTGGTTTGGGTCCCCACAATTGAAACAGGCTCGCATGGGTTGCATCATGGGGTAGTTGGGTTGGTAGTAAGGTTGGGTTGCGTGTTGTGCAGGTGGTAGGAGTAAGGGTTGTTGGGCTTGGCCCACCATTTGATTTTGGGTTTGGGTTGGAGGTTGACTGCGGTTTAATCGCTGAAGGGTACGGCAGGTTTGGATGGTGTGACCCGCACGACCACAACTGGTGCAATGTTGGCAGGGGGTTTTCAGGAGGGTGATGGTATTGACAACGGTTACACTTTGGGTGTGGGCCAGTGTATGGCCTTTTGAATGGTGCGGCTGGAGGGGCAACTTGGGTGATTGGTGCAGCAGGGATGGGAGGGTTGGTTTGGGTGACAGCAAAATTCTAGCCATTTCGCTTCCTCTTACCAGCAAACTTCGAGGATGAGACTGGTTGGTTTGGAGTTGGGGTCTCAATGGGTGTTTTCTTCTTCTCATCCTTGAATTTTCCGTTTCGAATGTGATTTTCAGTGAGTTCCGTAACTAACTCCATTGCGGCTTCAAGTGTTGCAGGCGAAGTGCTTAAAACCGAATCTTGGATTTTCGAGGGGAGGCCTCGAATGTAGTGTTCGACTAGACGGTATAATGGGGTGAACAGATTGGGGATCATCTGATTCAACTCGAGAAATCTCTTATTGTATGAAATGTGGTCTCCTTCCTTTTGTTTTAATGCGTGAAACTCGTCTTCTAGCTTTTTGATTTCGCTTCTTGGACAGAAGCGTCTCGTCATGATTTCCCTTAACTCTTCCCAGGTTAAGGCCATGGCATCTTCAACACCTCGCTTACCCTTTTCCGTGTTCCACCAGGTAAGGGCTACCCCAAACAACCTTCCCGTCGCGTAACGTACCTTACGGTCCTCGGGACAGTCGCAATTGAGAAAGGTGTTTTCCATCTCCTCAAACCAGTGAAGGAGGGCGGTGACACCTTCAGTCCCTTCATATTTTGGGGGATCGCAGGACTTGAAGTGTTTATAGGTGCATTTGGGGGTTTTGGGAGGAGGGTTGGCGATGCTTTGGTCTTCTTGGTTGGGAGGGTTGATGGGATTAGCGGTGAGGGCTTGTTGAACTTGTAGCACGATGTCAGGAAGCACTGCGGCCATTTGTTTAGCAATTTGTGTGGCCAAGCTTTCGTTTGACTTTCCTGTCTTTCTACCTCCACGTAATTGCCTAGCCGACATCTACAGGAACATATGTAGGAAGATTGTGAGTTCGAGAATTTCCTAGGTGTCATGTGTCGTAAAAAGAATGAAAACAACATAACTGAAAATAATTTAACTACATCCATAGGACGTCTTGGGTTTGCTCATGTTTGGGCCTCCAAATGTCCCCCATACCATTGCCTGTGTAGTCATGTAGGCCCCCATGACTATTGGGCTTGGTAGGATTCACATTGGTGTCGGCGGGTTAACACTCGCACCACCTGAATGAAAATCGTAAAACATGATTGCGAGATATATGGTAGGAGGGTGGCCAGGTGTAGACACAACGACAGCTCAAAGTGGGGTTAGCTCACACGACGTTTGGTATAGCATGCTTTGGCCTAATAGGTCCTTCGTACTCTCATCGTTAGTCCCCAGGTAGGCAAACTGGTCCTTTATTTTGGATTTATACAAATGCCAAGCCTAGACAGGACGTTCCGACTACCGGTACTCGTACCCTTCCAGTTACTACATGCCCGTCGTGAAAACTCACTTTGATGTGATTTGAAAAATACGAAATCATTGCAAAAATCATGGAAATCGTGAGGTGTGTGCTTTCATAGATATGGCATGTTATGAGGATATGAACTATGATGAGCATTGCATATTGACATGTACTTGTGAGTGTGCTTGCATAATATTGGGTGTGAACATGAAACATATAAACATCATGAATTTTGCATGTAACACATAAACAATTAAAATTTAATCGACTATAGTATAGGATCTAAGGGTCTAATAACCTATCCTATATCCCTATAGCCACAAGCTCTGATACCAATCTGTCACACCCCGACCCGCAGCGGAATAAGAGTCGGGGTATGATTGGGTTATCACCAAAGCTCATGATATTTACTACGAAGTTTCATATTTATTAAATTCAAATTACAATTTCAAATATCCAATAAACAAAATTCATACAAATACAAAAAAAACAAATCTAAATGTTTATCCCAACGCAATAACTTGTTTATTCTTCCAGGGCATCCTAAGTGTTTCTTTCCTCAACTGGATCACCTGTATCATGTGTAAAACAGGGGAGATTTTGGGTCAACAAAAGTTGGCGAGTGAACCTTGATAAAACATTTTAAATAATTGCTTGTTTTATTTATTAAAGAAAATTCGTGCATAAATCACATGTGAGAAAATATGTATGTAAACAATCACAAACCACATTGAGTGAATATATGACATGAATGATGATGTATTTGAGATCAAAGCTCAATCAAACCGAGCCGATCTAATGAGGCACCTGATGCTCAACCCGTATCCCACGAGGAACTGATGGGCCTAATGAAATGAGTGCACTGAAATGATAAATGTAATCCACATAATAATCACACAACAACCATTACACATTTGGTCACAAGATGATATAAGCACAAATGTTTAAATAAAATAAAGGAATTGTACGACACATGATACACCCCAAAACGTAATTAAAACGGGAAATTTGTAGAGATTCACTCACCTTGGGTGCGTATTCTTGAGTGGTAAAGAGAGCGCACGAGTTGGGAATTTATCCGATGAAGGAGTACTAACCTAGAAATAACAACGTGGTAATTCGGTAAATAAATAAATTATTATTTAGGTTAAAATCCTTTGTTTAGGTTTTTAGGTTATTTTTGTGGCTTGTGTTGATATTCTAGACCCTTGAAAATGTATATTCTTAAACCTTTAATTTGATTTTTCTTTTAATAAAACCTTAGAATTAAAATATTAATATAAAATAAATAAAAAAATAAAATAATATAAAAAAAATCTTGTCAGTCTGACAAGCCTGTCAGATCGGTTCGATGGGAGCATGTATGCGCGTATGCAGAGTCGAACCCGGGACCTCACGTTCACGTGCACGCAGCTCTTCCAACTGAGCTACGTGTCTAACCCGTCATATTCTGGATTTTAGTTATATTTATACACACTTTAGATTATTTATAATTTAGTTAAATTTACAAAAAGGGTTTCAGTAATCCGACCGGTGCGTGCCACAGTGCTCGAACCCGTGACCTTGGCGATGTGATGCACCCAGCCCAACCAACGGGGCTGGGTGTCTAACCCAATGAAACTTGATTTTATATTACATTTATATACATGCTGCTAAATGTTATAATTCATCAAAAATAAAAAGTGTTATATAACAGTTATACGGTCATGAACCAGACTCGAACCGGGGACGTGAGTGCCGTGTTTGCACACAGTCCACCACTGGACTGTGTGTCTAACCCGGTTAAAACTTAGGATTTAATTTCATAAAAACACTTAAGCCACTTCGTCTTCTCCATTTTAAATTGATTCCATAATACGTTCTTGGTTTCAAAACTCGATTAACTTGCTTGCTGTACTTTTGAAGTTACCGAAATGAAATGAAATAATATACGAACTGAATTCGAAAGTAAAGAACAGTTACCGGTCGGCAGTGAGTTTTCCAGCGAGTTAATTTCCGGCGACAGGCTGCGGTTTCCGGTGAAACAGGTTTGAGCAGAGTAAACTTATGATTAGAAGGGAAAGAATTGAGCGAGTTGGTTAGTGGGATTGGGTCAGTATTTATAGATTGAACAAGGGGGGGGCTAGATTTCAGTTTTAGAAACCGAATTGGGTGATTGCAATTAGGATGGATTGAATCAAACTCGGAAACGATTAACGCGGATTGACAGCTGGTGCTTACCAGATTTCAGAAACAGGGACGAATTCGGCGGTTTATTTTTGCTGATTTGAACTTGCAGGAAACATTCGTTTTCGTATATTTATGTAAGATGATTTCAAAATCTTACCAAATGGTGCGTGTGTCCCGGTGGTGTTTGTGTTGTGCGGTTACTCGGGTGACCCGGGTTCGATTCCCGGTTTACCCCCTTTTTTTTGTGTTTTTAATTTATTTATTTAATTTGCTAAATATAAATTTAATCATATGATATTATTAATTATAAATTTATTAATTATTTTGTTATATCATTAGATTAATTATGTATGTATAAATTTACCATTTTAAACAAAATAAAATAAAAAAAATTAGAAATAATACACTTGATTAATGGAAATGGTGCGGATTTTTGAGACCCGTTTTACACAGATGTTACATTATCTTTCTAATAATATTTTAATTTTTTTAACAATAGTTATATCATAGGTTTTTTTTTCATTTTCTTTTATCACTGTATTATGTATGATATACATTTTCAACCTGTTTATCTTTTTTACTAATTTGTCTTTTATTTGATGACTTGCCTTTCGTTGGCTTAATAAAAACTAAAAATGTAGTTGTACTTGATTATATATATTTTATTGAAAACAAGATGTCTTCGAAATACAATCTTTTTGGTATCGAAGGGTTGATCAAGCGCTAGTACCGTGACGAACAAAACAAATACCGACAAGGTAGATACTGGTATTGATATTTTTGGAACCGGTATCGGTATATACTTTAAAAGATATGCGCCTTTAACCCAATTAGTTTTTATTTAACTTAATTTTCCTTCGACAACTTGCGTTCATTATCTTTTTCTATGAAGTTGAATGCGCGGCTGCGTTTAATATATGTTTTCACCGTTCTTGTATAAACATTCTTGAAAAAAGAGTTATTCAAAATAGTACCATGATAGACTACTAGTATTCATTTTTAATCTAAAATGCGTATGGACATATCATGAGTTTAAACCGAGTAAAAATCTAATACCGATACCGAATCGTTACCACCCAAATTTATTCTAATGATTTTAAAAAGGAATGCTTACAATTATTTAATAAATTTAAGTTAACCAATAACATTAGAATTGAGAAACTATAAAGTGAGATTTTCTTTGAATTTGATAATTAAAACACTATTTTGGTAAATATTTTTGAAATAACAGCCTTTTGGTAAATACTTACACTATTTAAAAAAAACACTCATTGGTTATGCTTAAGGGTATGAGAAAAAATCAAACCGTATTTTATAAAATCTAATGACTAAACTCAAATTAACACTTTTTTGAATTGGTTTATTTCTCTCTCAATCTCAACTATGAAACATTTTACATAATTAGCTGAAAACTAGAAGAACCCGACAAACAAGACTGGAATGAGGAAGTAAAAATGAATAGTTAAAACTTTAAAGTAAAAATAGAATGAAGACTGAACAGCTAAAAAAACAGAAACCAATTCCATTAATAATACATGTGATAGTGTAGCAAGGAAAAATTAGAGTTCAAAAAAATTAAGTATTAACTTTTAAACGAGACCACTTTTAAGAAAATAAAAATATTTATAACATTTTGATACATTTGGTTCCCTAGCTCCGGAGGCTGTGAAATTCCTAAACAGAGTTCAGCGGGTAGCGAATAGTAATCTCTCGACCCCTAAGAGTCAATTCGTCTTTAGTAGGATCGGTTTTGCAATTCAAAAGGGGGTTGTGGCACAATTCGTTGCCCGTTTACTTGTCATTTGCTTGTAATTTGTTGATTTGGTGTTTTAATGATAAAAACGTTTAAACTTTAAAAAAAAAGAGGATTTATTTTAATTTTAATCTAAAAAAAATAAACACGTTGCCTATAAATTAACAGGTTATGATTAGTTTGATAAACTTCTCATGTTTTAAACGATGTCAGCAATTCTTGTATCTCTTTTTCGAGCTTTTTTTTGTAAAGTGATGTGATCGGTTTTTCTATGTTAAGACAACAATTTTGCATAAATTTGTAAAACACAAAGAAAAAAATTGTCTAAAAAGTCACCATTTTAACAAACAAAACACATCAAAATTTGCATAATAAAAAGAAAATACAAATCTAAAGATGGAAACTGAAGAAGCCTTAAAAAGCTTTAAGCAGCACCCTTTCCTTTCTTTTTCTGGAGCTTCTTCATGTAGAATTCAAGCTCCTTACCCTCCAAAATATATCTGCAACAATAAAAAATAAATAAAAATTTTCACTAGATTTATGAAAAACATAAATCATATTTTTTCATCATGTTATGTATTATCTCAAACTAGTCTGATTTACAAAGTTATTTTGGAAATGTAATGAAACTTGAATTCTAATTTGGATAAAAAACACTGTTAACTATTTTCAAAACTTGTAAGTATGGTTATGTTTGATGTATGACATGGCATTCGTTGTTAATTATTATTAGTTCATATGATTGGATGCAATGATTACCTCATAGTCACACGTTTAGACTTCGGCTACGACCAGGGTGTGACAGGCAAAACTGTCGTTTTATCATTTTCTATATGAAATTTTATAGAATAAATTGTCATTTTCGTCCTTGAGGTTTGGGCACGTTTGCCATTTTCGTCCTAAATGACACTTTGGTAACATTTTGCCCCCACGTTTGTAACTTTTTGTCATTTTCGTCCAAATGCCTAACCTAGTTACTTTATAACGTCAAATTTGGGTGTTTTTGAAATTTGTTAATGATAAGAGGGTAACTTGTGATTATGTGTTATAGATATATCACAACACATACATACTCCACTCTCTCATCTCTCACCCTCAACCATCAACATCCGAGCCACCACCACCATCCGTCACCGTCTACGTCACCACCACCTGCTACCACCACAACTCTCTCTCTCTCTCTCTCTCAACCTCTCTCTACATCTGCCACCACCACCACTCTCTCTCTCTCTCTCTTTCTCAGCGTTTTTCTCTCTCACTACGGCAGCCGGATGTTTCTAATCTAGGGTTTCGCTCAGAATCAACCATTACCATTAAACAAACACGACCACCCAAATCAGAAACTAAAAGATTCATCAAACACATATATATTATACCTTCTACGAGTATTAGCAGTAACACGACGAACATCATCAGCAGACGAAGAACAAGGCAACACCCCCAAATCCGTCCGCCACTGCACCCCTCGAAGCTCCCAAAACCCTCGATTCCCACCCAAATCACCTCTCTCCGGTGACCATTCCATCGATAACGAACCTTCCAGTAACATATTCAAATTTTAGCAAAAACGAACAACAGAGCAGCAAAATCCCAACCCTAATCAAACAATATCGTGAAATTTGAGCAAAAACAAAGAACAAAGTATCAAAATCGTCTTCGTATGCTATTAGAATCAACCACTACCATTGCAAGAGAGACACCATTGCAAATCCGACCCATCTCTCTCATTCTAGATCCGGTGGTGGTTGCCGGATGGTGGGGTGGTGGCGGTGTGGGTAATGTTGAAGATGAAGTCGGTAAAGAGAGAATAAGAGATATGAAGGTGGTTGTGGATGTGAAGGTGGTGGGGATTGGTGGCGGAGGTGGTGGGGAATGGTGGTGGCGGTGATAGTGGATGAGAGAAGAGAGAGAAAGATGAGAGAGAGGGGGACAGTCTGTATATATATATAAGATTTATTAGTATTTTGTTATATACATTTAATTTAAAGAAATTATAAAAATACCTCAATTTGACGTTAAAGTAACTAGGTTAGGCATTTGGACGAAAATGACAAAAAGTTACAAACGTGGAGGACAAAATGGTACCAAAGTGTCATTTTGGACGAAAATGACAAACGTGCCCAAACCTCAGGGACGTAAATGGCAATTTACTCAATTTTATAATTACACATATGTAAACTAGTTTTTTTTACATATATGTAATTACTTATAGTGTGTATATATAATTTGGTTATTATACATATGTAAATCACTCTTAAGATGTATCTAATCATAA
Organism: Scalesia atractyloides; assembly: GCA_947069175.1. Taxonomy (NCBI): domain Eukaryota; kingdom Viridiplantae; phylum Streptophyta; class Magnoliopsida; order Asterales; family Asteraceae; genus Scalesia; species Scalesia atractyloides. The sequence goes on along the minus strand of CAMTDV010000018.1, from coordinate 30,590,014 downwards.
AATGTATATAATGATTGTTTATTGGGAGTTCTGAAAGTTCTACAATTATTTAGAGTTCTCAAATAAATCCAGTAATATATATATATATATATATATATATATATATATGTATATATATATATATATGGAATAGATTATTAGAAAATTTGTTTAAATGAGAAAACTAAAAAACTATAAAAAATAGCCTAAAAACATACCAATTTTATTTTACATTTTTTACTAATATTTCGCTATCTTTGGTAGATAGAAAAATAACTACTACACCAATGGCGGAACTAGCCCAAAAAATCAGGGGTATCCCTAAAAAAAGATTACCGTCAGTGGTGGACCCATAAATTTTTTTCACGAGGGTGGGAATTTTTAGAGTGTTTGTGTACAGGGTATAATAGTTTATTTCGGGTTGGGTTTGTATATCGTTGCAACGTGTTTGTATATAGTTTTCAAAATCGACATGTCTCAACTTTATGCGCTTCTCTTCACGTGCCATCTAGATGTTTATGCAAATTTTTTTCAAAACCAAGTCTGGTCAAATATGATATATTTTTACTTCTTTTTTGAACACTTTCGTATTTCTTATTGTTGACTTTTATAATACCGTAGTTTTTCAGTTATTTCCTAACTCTCAATCACTAAGGTGGTGTTTATTTTTTAGATGTAAATGCGGATCACATCTACAAACATCTGCACGTAAAGAGGTGGACTAAATGCGAGTGTAATAAAAAAAAATGTTTGTTTAAAAAGGTCTGCAAACCCCTTTCACTTTCAAAAAAAAACCACTTTCAGATCTTTTGCATCATCACCGCCCAATCCAACAGATGAAAACCCACAGAATCAAGAATAAAAATCAACAGAAATCAAGAACACACATCAACCCCCAATCCTCTTTTTCGTTTCTCTGCAGATGTTATCTTCAACAAATATAAACACAGAAGATGTCATCTCCTCCAAACCATATCCACACCCTAAACCATCTACTCCTTCCTCTTTCACCCTTTCTGTTCAGATCTCCTTAGATCCACTTCCTTTCTCCGGGTGTGCCGTTGTTTCAGGTGAGGAAGAAGATGATTGTGAAGATAATGGTGACGACGGAGGACATACGGCAGTCGTAGTGGTTGTTGTGGTTCGAGTTTAGCTTCGGGTGGTGGAGGTGATGCAGAGAGAAGAGGAGGTGATGGTCTTGTTTTGAATGGTAGAGAGAAGAGGTGAGAAGAGGTTACAAGACTTGGGTTCATGTCTGCTTGGAGAAGAGGTCTCGTTAACCTTTTTTTAATGAATGGACTGCGAGAAACAAACAAGCTGCAGATCCAAAGGTCTCCGAGTAGTCTGCGCGGTGCAGACATAAGAGATTCTGAAGTACTTCTAGGAAAAAACAAACACCCCCTAAGTGATTTTTTATCTACATCTCCATGCTCATGCTCGTAATCGAGCTACCAAAACTTGCATTAATAATCTAGTTTTATCAATGTACAACTAAAAAACGCAATGTATAATCATATACAACCTCTAAAAAACTATATATATATATATATACACACATATTTCGAATGTTATATTTACATCTAAGCTTTTAATAATGTAATAACTAAAAAAGGATTAAAAAAGATTAAATAAACAGAAAGTTTAAATATAATAATGAACGTTTTTCTTTAGAAAAGAACAGAAAAATTAAATAAAATAAAAATAAAAAGGTTATCAATTTTTTTTTGAACGAGTAACAAATTTATATATAAACATAACAGCTAACAGGATGCTACCATGCAATACAAAGCCTACATCACACCCAACAGGAGTCTAAAAACATAACACAAAACATAGACTACCACCCCACTTTGTGTACAGTAAACCCAACCCATACATCCCAGTTTAACTCCACCTGTTTTGAGCGTGCTTTGACCCAAAAATAACTCAAGGTTTTTATACCTCCTATAACCTAAACCTAAAAGACTAAATTGCATATTTAATATATACATATAATGCACATGTGTAGTGCTAATTTTTGTATTTATTTAAAAATAAAGCTTTTGATACATTAAATAGCGATTTTGAATAAAAAAACTGTAAAAAAAACAAAATTTGGTGTGTTTTTTAGGCTTTTTTGGTTGTTTTTTAGTTTTTTTATTTATATCTAATTTTTTCATTATCCTCCTATATATATAAACTTTAGATGTTTATTAAGGATAATACACGTAAATGAAATAAAAATGACAAAAAGACAGTTTTGCCCCTCATATGAGGGCACAGTGCACATGATCCGTATTTCGGTATTAACCATTAAAATTAATGCAGTTTAGTATAAAGAACATGTGGTGTACAAAAGTTTCAAATAAAGGATACTCGATGCAATTTCTAAAGATAAAGGAGACACGATGCAAGCTGACGTAAAAACCCTATACTTTACTCTTAATCTATAAAAAATAAACACGTGGCCTGTAACTAGTTAATCGTTTGTTAAACAGATTATGTCCAGTTTGATTAACTTTGTCATGTTTTGAACGGTGTCAGTAATTCTTATATCCCTTGTTCGTGCTTTTTTTGGAGAGTGATGTGATCGGTTTTTCTATGTTAAGACAACAATTTTGCATAAATTTGTAAAATACAAAGAAAACAGTTGTCTAAAAAGTCACCATTTTAACAAACAAAACACATCAAAATTTGCAAATTAAAATGGAAAATACAAATCTAAAGATGGAAACTGAAAAAGCCTTAAAAAGGTTTAAGCAGCACCCTTTCCTTTCTTTTTCTGGAGCTTCTTCATGTAGAATTCAAGCTCCTTACCCTCCAAAATATATCTGCAACAAAAAAAAAAAATTAAAAAATTCACTAGATTTATGAAAAACATAAATCATATTTTTTCATCATGTTATGTATTATCTCAAAACTAGTCTGGTTTACAAAAAAAAACTACATGAATATGAACCAGACCTATAAAAAATAACTACACAAAAGTTCGGCAACATGAAAACACATACCCATCAGCACGACCACATTGGCCAGGACGTGATGAAATAGCCGCCAAAAGACGACCACTTGAAAACTGTTCTTCAACATGAGGGTCAAGTTTGCGCTCTTCTTGACGTTTCTCCAACTTTCTCACCACGTGGTTGCTCTTCTTTGCCTCCTCGGTAGCAGCTTCTGCTTCCTAAAAACAACACAGATAATCAAAACTGTTGTTCATTGATGCCAAACAAACGGCGATAATGTTACCCAGACTAAAAATCAAGTATCGAAAATAAATGATTGACAAAAGTCAAAGAACTTTTAATGCAATAAGACCATTAAAAAAACACATACCTCTCCCTCTTTCTTGGTAGCAGTAGCGGGTGCTTTCTTCTTGCGACCAATATCAACACCATAGTGTTGCAAATACCATTGTTTAAATGGCGCAGCATCAACTTGAACAATGGCACTTTTCACTAGGGTTTGAGTCCTGACCAACTCATTGTTTGATGCATTGTAAACCACATCCAAAATACGGGTCTTTCGGGTGACAGCCTCACTACCCCAAGAGTAGTTTCCGGTATCTAACCTTAATGCACGCCATTTCACATTACCACCTCGAACTCTAACCCTTCTAACAGTCTTGTTGCTAGAGATTTTGGTGTTTGCTGGTTGACGACCAAGCTCATACCTATCAAATTAAAAAGAACATAAGTATTGATAATATTGTACATAACATGGTTAATAGTGCTTAATGACTACATTTTGAAGACTAAAACCCAATTGGAGTTTTAAAAAATTGTTTGGATCCAATATCCAAATCCAAATTAGGTATAAAGAAAAATCAACTTATCGAAATTAGATTCACAAAGATGAACATACCATGATAACATATATTTTTAGTAGGGTGTTGATATACAGCCAAACCAACTAACCCACCCAACTCAAAGCAAGTTGACCCGTTTTCCAGTTTGAAATCTATATGATCAAGTTCACGGTTCGTTTAACATTTTGACTATTTAAGATTCAGTTTCAAATTAAAAACTTAACATCAACAGTGAAAACCAAACAAGCCATTTAACAGTAACTATTTATTTTTTTATTTTTTTTAAATATACAGTTACGCACATATAAATTATATAAATTAACATTTATCATCACCTTATTAACATTTACAACAAAATTAAGCATTTGAAAAAAAAACAACTTTTTGTCATAAACTGCAAAGGCAAGAAAATCCAAACCGTCTACCCGTAAAATTGTATAAACTCGTTTGGTTCAATTCAGTTTAAAGTTTTCGTCAAAACCAACTGAAGCCGACCGTAAATAGTAAACACACCTAACTTTTACACTCTAAATTAAAATAGAAACTAATAGTTCTTTCAAATATCATGTATAAATTTTAATGCACTCTTCATGAATTGAATCTAACTTCAATATGTTATTCTAAAGTTAGTTCATACATTAAACATCTATAACCACCAAAAAAATTGTTCTACTTATGACCCAACCTAAGCCATCACAAATTAAAAGATCTAGCAGAATGTTAAAATCAGAAAATATACAAACACATAAAAAAACATATTATTACCAATAGATGATACAGTCACATTCATCATAACATGTAACGAGCTGCAATTATGATATTTTGAATCCAAACGGAAATCTTATAATCGTAAGTAACGCATGTAAATCAAGCATAAATGAAGTGAATTACAGTCTAATTTCATTCTACAATTGAAAATTTACAAAATCAAAGAGTAATTAGGTTAAAAACAAACATACTTTCGCTTCTTCCTCCAGGCCTTCTTCTTGCCACCAGTGGCACGCCTCTTGTGCATCGAGTCTCTCGAAATACCTGCAAATTGTCGCCATTTGTTAGCAGATTGTTCGTAACCATTGGATCAATAAGATGAAAATGAAAGATTATTGTAGCAAATTGATGATGAAACATACCCATGGTTGCAGATGAAGATGCGCCTCTGAGAGAAGAGAAGACTAGGGTTTGGCAATGGGTATATGGCTTAAATTCGTTTAAAACCCTAGTCCCATTGTTGTAAATGGGCTTGTAAGATATATAGGCCCAACTCACTTAGCCAAACGAAAGTAGTTAGTCCAAGTTTTTATATATTCACAGAAAATAGAACCTTAGGAAGTCAACCCATGTTAAATCTTGTGAACTAGTAAATTAAGTTTGAGCTTGACGGTTTTTTTTTAACATCACTTTTCTTATATTCAAATATCACCTAATCTAAGACTATGTGTACTTGCTTGGTGTCATTAGCCAATGGCGTAGCTTAGTTGGGGGCGCCCCGGCCCCCGACCTCCTAAACTTTTCGCTCAGTAGTGTTCGGTGTATAGTTTTCGTATAGAATTTTTTAGATATACACGTTTTCGACCCCAAGTTTTATAATTTTATAGGTATAATTTTAGGTTCGGTGACTTCCGACCCCCAGTCGGAAATCTCAAGCTTCACCTACATCACCACAAAGAAGCCCAAACATTGCGTCAAATGAATGGATGTCAAAGGGTTGATAGGGGTGTGTTGATGGATGTGAAGGGGGGCATAATAGGGGTGTGTTATTTCTTTTGAAGCCAGTGAAAAGTGAAAACCTTTTATTTTGGTGAGGGCGTGACTCCACTACATTTAGTCTTATAAATTAAATAAAAGTTATAAACAACATACCCGTTCAGCATGCTCGTTTAAGCATGCACCCTACTCAACCATGGCATGTGAAACTCGAACCCATGTATTATAAGAGCTTTACTCTTAGTTCAAACTTCGGTCTTAGGCTGTTTAAGTTCATCCATTTTTTGTTGGAAATCAGGACTTTTTCAATATAATCAACAAAAGATTTAACAATAAAGAACTCTTTGATTAATTTAAAAGTTGAAGGTACATAAATCCTAACCTATAACTTCTATTTATAATACTCCTAAACTTGGAGAGCAAGTAACCTAAAACTAAAAAAAGAAACTGTTCTCCTAATTAAAACTCCTTACCAAATATACAAGAGTAAACTACAGTTTTACCCCCTGGGGTTAGATGCGATTGACAACCTTACCCCCTAAAACGAAAATCTTGCTGGTAAAAAACTTACTGAAAAACGAAAATCTTACCCCCTTAACTATTGAAAAACGCTACAATATTAACCCCCCCCCCCCCCCGGTGTTAAAAAACTTAACAGTTATGTTAACTGTGATGTTAAATAACTCTATTACCCTTTCTTATTACCCCATATGCTTTGTTGTAAGAAAACGTATTACCCCCGGTGTTAGAAAACCATTCCCGCTAAATGTTTTTGACTTTTGATAGTCAACGTTATCAATTTGTTGACTAATCGAAGGTCAAAGCCTGCTTAATTAGAGGTTTCAACATAAAAATGTTAGCACTCTGCAGTTGTTAAATGTTATGACTAAGACAAAGTTCCCTACGTAGTTGGAACCGATTATGCTTATGCATTCCGACAACATATCCAATTATTTAAATGTTCTTCAACTTCTAATAAGGTATCACTGATGTTATACCTCGTTAAGCTTCAGACTCCCCCCAAAAGAAGGACACAATGTACTAGATTCCCACTTGTTATACATCGTTAGTCCTTACACCGTCTTTAGAATCTTCCACCACATCGAACGACAAATAATATGAATCCAGAAACTTCTTCACATAATCAAACAGTTTTCCAATTAAATCACGAACCTAAGAGTATACCTTATTAGGATACCTAGCAACAAGTCCGGCTGCTTCTTCTCCGATGAGCCGATCGTTCGCGTGAAACTGGCGATTTCCATTTGCTCACCCCTTAACACATTTGGCACGTTTAGATATCTAAATGAGTTAAATGGTAGTGTGCAATATACATTAACTGTTTCCGAATTATGGTTCATGTTATTTACAGATATAAAATATGTGTCGGTCCAGGTAAAACAATTCAATCTGTCAACCTGACACAATTATCGGCCATAGCTACAACTGTACCAAATGCCAACAACAATGTTAAATAATAGGATTCAAATCTCATTTTCCTTGAATTTGAATAACCAAATATATTATTTAGATGTTAATTTTAGTTTTATATATATGTATATATAGATTGAGGATCTCGTAAAGAAGTGTGAGAAATAATCTGGTGTTGACTAGTGTCCTTCAATTAAATTAATGTAAAAGGGCAATAATGTAAGTTACCCCAAATTTTAATTAAATGATGAAACAAATCTGTAACAACCACTGACTTATTTTAGGATATTCATATACTTTTTTTACAAAGATGCTATACGAATTCACAAAGTGATAAATCATAATAGTATGATTATTTTGAGAGCACAAGATATTTACAATCGAATTTTTTGAATCAGTGTTTTTCTGCATAGTTCGAAATCAATTCAATGGAATCAGGTCATGTAGGTACGTACGTGGTGTTTTATCTAATTAGACTTTTTAACGCTCATTCATGATATTTTTATATTCGATAATTTTACTACGATCGGTTGTTATGAGTATGATGACGTTAGGAAAACAGGGGTTCGAGTGTTTTACGTTATATGGTCTTGTATTTATCAGAACGTTAATATTTTACATTATCATAAAATGATTGCCCTTTTTTATAAATTGTGTGGTGTTTTAATATATATGGTTAACCGAACTGTGTTTTTTATAGTGGTGGAATAAGCGGTTAAATTCGTGGTGTTTTATGACATAGTAAATACGTATGTGCAAGGTTAAACAAGCTATTTTTTCATATTGTTTTTTATGTTAGTGTTCGAATAAGGTTCCAATTTGTGGTTTCTATATCATAGCCGTTGATGTAGTAAATGGGTCTATAAAAACTAACATAATCTAGACACTCTAGTTTTAAATTTATAAGCTAAGACTCTCTAAATGTAGACCACTGACATGCAAGTGTACATATCGTACGTAGTAAGGTATAATGAAATCCGAGTATCAAACCCACGAGACACTAGCGACACGAACTAGACTCTGACTCAACTAACTACTTAATTGGTTGTTTGGATTATGAGTGTTTTAATTAACTACTATCTTAATATTAACTAAGACGAACTAGACTACCTAGACGTAAGCTGAAGTCTACTAATGTGAAATCAAAGATGACATGAAAGAAGATTACCTAGGCAAGAATCCCTAGACTCGTGAATAAATCTTAACCTTGGTTTTTAATGAAGACTTTGTCTAACCCATAGACCCCCGAAAGGTAAACCGAACCTAACAGTATGACAAGTGAAGAAGTGCTAAAATGGACTGACTCGAGTTATCGACCACCAAGTCTCACAACTATCAGGTATAGAGTAATTTTTGTACTAAACCCTCAAGTTATGAAGCTGAAATAACTAAGAACATCGAACCCCTAGGAAACTCTAGACGCGAATAAATAGATGAATCCGAGCTATCGGCCACCAAACTATCAAACAAAGCCTAGCTAATAACCTAGCAATTTTCTATTAGATTTCTCACCTCTAGAAAAAATTGCACGTTTTAATCTATTGGTTTTAATAATTATTAAACTTGAATTAGATTTCTCACCTTTGAAAGATTAACAACCTAGACTGATTCCCGGCTCTAAAGTATATTTCTAAGTATCTAGAGCAATGAAACCAACAAATATATTATCAAACCAATCAATACCAATACGCAAATAATTAGAATCGGTTTTCAAAATTATACCATGTAAATCAACACATTCATTCAGAACCAAAGTTAACCATTCAAACAATCTGTCTAGTTCATCAATCCTAAGCAACCTAATAAGTTTAGCTACTCGTATTCCGAAGAGAAATAAAAACACAACCAAAATTACGGTTCATTGTAAAGAATAAAAATAAATAAGCTACTAGCTTGCTGGCTTAAAATAATCCAACTACCTGCCTGATAGTTTAAATTAATTGACGAGCTTGACTATGTACTTAATTAATTCGATTGACTTTTTGACGTGATAGCTCACCGTTTGAACTTTTGAGGTGCCTGAGTGCTTGCTTCTTAATTCTTTTATATCCTTTCTCGTTGACTTGGTAAACAAAAATAAATTTAAAGCAAGTCGAATAAGAAAACATTGACAAAGTATAAAGTTCAATCAAACCAAAACAATAAACAAAAGTTCTCTAACCAAAAGCTTGTAATTTTACGCTAAGTTGTTTTGACTCCCAACTTCTCCTCTCTTCAAAATCACAATTCGTCCCCTGCCCGTCACTCCCTTAGTCTCCCTCTACAGCCCTATATATCCTTTTTTTAATCGTAAGCATCAATGATCAACCTATCTTTTCTTCGTTTGGGCGGCCCATGTGTCAAGATAATTTAGACCACATCAGTCATTATGTATCTGCAAGGTTGAAACAAGCTTTTTATCGGTATGTAGTGATTAACTGGGCATCATAACCCAATGGTATTATATATCATGATCGAGAGTGTTATATAATGGTGTTTTATCTTCCTAAGTACGATATCCCGATGGTGTTTTTATGTAATTTTTTTGTTTGTTTGTATATATTTATACTTACCAACGGGTGGGTCATCACTGTGGATTAATATGCAAGTTAGAGTCTTATTTTTTTCGTATACTAGTGGAAACCCGCGCGTTGCAACGGAATCGACATATTCTGTTAGTTTTATTTTAGGCTACGAACCAATCAACAAGCTACTCGTGTGAGACTTTTTCTAAAATCATTTATTTTTCATGTCTTCTGTTGATTCAATGCTTATTAAATAAGAACTTAGGGGGCGGGGATGCCTAACATAAAACTAACAGAATGCAAATAATTACGAACATTGGGGACGTTTGGATGGGCATAGTGAAAAATAAATATGTGATATTGAACTATCAATCATGTAATCAACTATCATAAACTTAAGTGATACTTTCTGGAGTGTCGTAATAAGCACATAAGGTTTGTGTTTGGCAAAATACGATTTCTTTAAAATTAATATGCTAAAAAGAATACTTTTTATTTTGTGAAAGAAAGGGACAAACTATACCTACATAATAAAATAATCAGAATTTGTTTATACAAACATTAGATAAATAATACGAACCCAAACACCCCCTTTGATGTACCTGAGGGGTGGTCTCAGCACAAATATAACCCCGAGTCAAAGTCTGTTCCATATTTCGGCTAGTTGCCACGTTTGTAGCAGAAGAGGTTGAAGTAGATTCACTGGTCCCAACCATTGAAGGGACCTCGGATAGAGCTTAGGTCCACACATCACCACTAACACCTGAATTACCAACAGGTAAACTCTGTGTGCTCGAAACAGGAGACCGGACTTGACCAACATCAGCATCCACCTGTTTTTCTTCTGCCCCAACAAACGGGAAATCGCTCTACCGTGGGATATTTCCATTATTACCTGTTTTCAGCTAATTTCCTTGGCAATGGCTCAACACGTTTTGCAGAAACATTAGAAAGCGAACGCCTTAATCATCTTTCTCAAACCAACTTGGCAAAATATTAGCTAACGTTTGTTCATTTAAAACCATCTTCAAGCTACAATCAGCAATAAAAGTATACACCTCCTACTAAAACAACCATCCATGAAAAAGAACTAAAACTTTTGTCTTTGAATGTCAATCTGGGTTGACAAAGAACACTTTTTAGATCAAAAACTTAGCGCTTTCATAAATAAATGAGCACAGTTACTTAAATTATAATCTAATTATGAATGAAACCATTGCTTTAACAATACACTTTGACAAATTTCCACATTTCACTCAATTTGGTTTTTGCCCATTTCTTTTTAAGCTAAGTTTTTTTATATTTCCTTTTTACCCATTAGAGATTAAACATGGCCTTCCCATGCAATCCTCAGATCATTACCTGGTCTACATTCCTTTATTTTTAATATAACCACTCACCTTTGAACATTTATGTATGTTTATAAAAATAGATAACACATAAGTTATGCTTATCAATTATATTATATATACATACAAATCCCACAGACGTCATGGGATAAAAGAAAGTTGCCGTTTAAAAATCAATATTAGTATAAACTATTAAATAAGACGATATAGGATTTGTATGCGTTAAATAGACTTTGAATTACTCTCTGACCAGTTTGACCATATGAACGGTTCTCTATTTCGCTATTTTGTATTTGACCCGTTTGAGATGAATCACAACTCATATTGGCCTTTTCAACCTATTAAATTTTAACCCATCGGTAAAAAACATACCGCATCCTCAATTTCAAGAGCACGTTCAATATAGAAGTCTAGGCCATTAGTTCCCATCAAGATCATTTTGCATGCTCTAACATCAGGTTGCTCCACGTCGTCAATGGACATTTTAAATTCGTATTTGGGAAGGCTGCTGATGTCCCCATTGGACACTTTAAATTCATATTTGGTTAGGCTGCTGATGCTACCTTGACCAATGGACTGAGAAAATGGTCTAATCATGATAACCAAACATAGTGCAAACGTGGCACCTGACAAAACAAGGAACATGAAAAATTATTATTTAGGATACATTGTCATGGCTCAATAATCATAAAAGTTATTTTTCCAGCATGTTCAAATGAAAAGAATAAACGCGCGAGTCCAAATAGTGCAGGTGCCTGTTTCAACAGTCTCTTGATCTCAGCAACGCTACTGTCTTTCTCACTCATGGATGCTTCTGTAATAGAACAAGAAAAGAACACTGAAATACAGATTTCTACTGCTTAAACTCAAGCAAAAAAAAGGCAAATATGTCGAATTCGTTCGCAATAATTAATAGACCGTAAGAGATAAAAAAAAAGCTCTTACAATACGGCTTGACGTGAGACATGAATGTTCACCGGCAAGAGGGAAACGAATGGAACCAAGCACTTGACTTGATACATGAAGAATTGATGTTCGGGAAAACAATGAACATCTTCTCAAGGGTAAACTGGGAATATTTTACTACAATTTTGGGAATCCACTGTTAAATCTTCTATTGATTGAGTAACCGGGAAGTTTAAAGGGAAGGAGTCGATATATAAAGACTCCAGCCAAAAGTTCCTCAAATTCTCAGAACTTTTGATTGAAAACACGTCTACATGATCAAAGGCCAGATAACTAACCCCTTTGGTGGTGGATGTGTGGCGGTGTTTCTGTGGTATCTTGATGCCATTCCTGCGAGTCTTGCACGACTGGATGCACATGGTATGGTCCTACTATGTTCTTCAAAAGCATACAATACCATCAATTTCGAATCATTCTGCAACAGGAATGATGAATGAATTCATATATTACAAGAAATTGGAAACAAACCAACAGAGATGGAAAGAGAAACCTACATATGTGGTGGTTGACGAATCCGATTAGGGTTTGGCGATTTCAGGCAATGTAGTTGAGGAGCAGGGAACTCGGGATTCAACATCTTAAATGGAACATCTTCCTTAGCTCCATAAAGCATGACCTTTCAGATGCAACATTCAATCAAATATTAATATTTGCATTCAAAGGCCTGCAATTGATGAGGGAGATGAGGGGATGTGGAAGAGGCGAGGGTGGTCGGACCGTTTCATTTGTGTCTTCAATTTACACAGGTTGAGATGGCATTGAATAGGGGGGTAATGCTTTATATAGATGTATAGATGTCTATATTGCATATCACTTTCATGAAAACCTACATATGATCGAAACCTACCTAAGACTATGCATTAAGCATCCATTTTCCTATATAATGATTACACTATTTTATAATCCAAGCACCAATGATAAGACTTTATGATTTATCACATCAAAACCAACTAACGAGTAGGTACACTATCAACATTGTTTATTCATACATTCAATTGTACTTCATATCCTTTTTTGTCGGTTCCTCCCTTTCCACATCGCTTTTAGATGCAACCTCACGTACTTCTGACTCAATCACGCTGCGTACCTTGTTCACGTCACTAAGCAGGATTTTTGAAAGGTATTTCCTACGCAGATCTACAAGTTCTTTTTCTTGTTCCGGCATCGCTTCTCCCGAAACATCTCTCTCGGGTGAGAATTCACACTTCCATTCTTTCACGCTTGTTCCTATCCAAACAAATAGCATAATTCAATATTGGTTTTAGCACATACTATTTGACCAATCCATCAGCTCTAACACTATTTCACACTATTTATTCTACATATAACACCCTACATTAAATACTATTATCAAATACTGACCCAGTTTAACCAGCTTTAACAATATAGAATTAGTGTATAACACTACATTACACTATTTATTAGTATATAACACTATGTAATATTGTATAACACTTTATAATCAGTAAATAACAAACATTACACTATTAATCAGTGTATAACACTATATACCCAGCTAACCAGCCTTAGCACTATATAACACTTTATAATCAGTATATAACACTACGTAACACTATTATCAAATACTGACCCAGTTAACCAGCTATAACAATATAAATCAGTGTATAACACTACATTACACTTTTTATTAGTATTTGACACTGTATAACACTTTATTATCTGTAAATAACACAACATTACACTATTAATCAGTATATAACACAATATAACCAATTAACCAGCCTTAGCACTATATAACACTTTATAATCAGTATATAACACTACGTGACATTTTCAAACACAACACTAAACAACAAATCAGTTAAACATGGTTTTATTTGTCGTTTATAACACTACAAACAATAACATACAATACGGATCCTCATTTAATCACTTAAGAACAAAACCCTGGTAGTCATCAAGTATAATCAAAACCTGGTTTCACCGTCGTGGTTGATTTATTGCGTTTTACAGCCAATGGTGTGTTTGAAGCTTTCATAGATCCCATTGAACACTCTGAAGATTTTGATTTGAATCTTTTACCTAAAAAACACTGATTGAAACCCTAGATTTTTAGAGAATGATAAACGAAGAAGAAGAGATGTTGATTACGTTTATAACACAACGATGTTTTTCGATCATGATCTTCTTCTATGAAATCTGATTTTGAGGAGTGAAATCGCGGATTTGTAGGGGTTTTGATAACAGGTGTGCATATGAAGATACGGTTTCCTATTTTCAAATGGGTATAAAGACTCGATTACCCCTACAATTTTCAAATCAGTCCAAAACAATAAAACACAATTTACATTTAGGTCCCTATGATCTCAACCATTAAATCCAATATCTAAGGGCTTAAAACACTTCTTACAAAACCACCTCCTTTTACACTAACCTCACCATGTGTGTGTGTGTGTGTATATATATATATATGCGAATATGCATTATATATATATATATATAGAGAGAGAGAGAGACAGAGAGACAGAGAGAGAGGGTAGGGTTCATGCGATAACCACCCTTTATCACGAGAACCACGAAAACAAGTGTGAACACAACCACAATAAACCCAAAACAAACAATGAACCCCAACCCCACCACCACCACACAAAAACCTACCCCCCCCCCCCAACAAAAAAAAATCTAAAACTCCAATCCCCAAAAACCTTAGAAAATAAACCCCCACCCCAAAAAAACCTAGAAAAATTATGTGTTTTTTAAGCATTTTAAGTAATTTTGGTTGTCTCACACTGGTTATCGCGGTTCTCGCAATAAATTGTGTTTCCTAAATGATCTTCACTATATATATATATATATATATATATATATATATGTATGGAGAGAATTATGAGAAAACTATATATAAATGAGAAAACTAATAAGTACAAAAAAAAAACCTAAAAACACACCAAATTTTTATTAAAATTCACTATTTATAATATATAACAAAGCTTTTCTTTCAAACAAATGTACATGGTACTGCACATATACATTATATGTTGCACATGCAATTTAACTTTAGGGTTTAGATTTTGGTTTAATTTAGCTTTCAAGATTAGTTTTTAAGGGGTCTAGGATTAGGATTAGGTTTTTGGGTGGATGATGGGGTGAGTTTAGGTATTTAGGAGGTGGAGGTCAGGTTTTGGGGGTTTATATGTTTGCGGAAGGTGTTGGTGGGGTTTAAGTTTTTTTTTTCTTGGAGGGGAGGGTGGGTTAGGCTTTTTTTTTTGGGGGGGGGGGGGGGGTGTTTAGGATTTTAGGGTATGAGGGTGGGTTAGTAGATTATTTTTTTTATAAATTAAAAATTGCGAGTTTTAAGAAAAATAAAATTGAAAAGACAAATGGGTATGCTTTTTAGTTAGTTTTTCTATTTGATTTTATCATTAAAACTAGTTTTCTCATAATCCACCTATCTCTCTGTATATATAAATGTAAGGGATGGTTTGTTTTCTTATGATTTTTTACTTTTAGTTGTTATTATTATTTTCTTTTTTGAAATCAAACTTGTAGAAAAAAGTTATTATTTTTTATTTCCCTTTCACCCTATATTATTTATAATTCACGCTTCTATAATTTAACTTTTTTCTTGAAGATGGAATGTTTTAACAAAAATTATTTTATTTGTAAGCTCTACGAGTGTTGGTATTGTACCGCTACACTAAGGAATGTAAACGATTTTAAATGAACAACTTTGGTGTCTTTGGTATCGTTATTATCGAAACCGATACCGCCATTTGTTATATACACTTTTGACACATTTAATTTTTATGTAGTTTGATTTTTTTTCTAATAACATGTGTTCGTTAACTCTTAGAAAAATGAATATGCAATTGTAACATTTTGATATAAAATTATATTTGAAATATAGTATTTTCTTTTTCTTTGTATTGTAAGTTATACGAGTGTCAGTACCATGACGAATCAACCAATTCCGACAAACAGCGGGAGAATTGATATCATTATATCGGAACCGGTACCGATATTCATTTTTATTGTTTTTCGTCGATTTAAACACATATTGATTTCTTTTTGGCATATCACAGCTTTATTTATTTAGTTTTCTCTTTCGGTCATTATAACAAATATCGGTAACATAACAATCCGAACCGATGCTGACCGAATTTATGTCACATAGTGTGGGAGTATACCACTGGTTATATAATAACATTCAGGATAGCTTCTTGGCTACAATAGCCAAAGAAGCCCCCTTTTCAACATAACTACACAAATGCCACTTCTTCAACTTTAATCACATTTTCTTACTGCCACACGAGAATGCAATTAAGTTTTATTTTAGTAAATTGCATTTTTTGGTCTTGAATGTTAACACCTTTTTTTCAGGCGGTATTTTTTGACGCTAAAGTTGATAAATTTATAATTAATGTTTTAAAATCCTGTACGTTTTGTCCTTTAGCCCTAACCTGGTTAAATTTTAACATTAATTTAGGTAACACAAGTATAGTTTAGTCTTTTTTACCTATTTATCTAATAATACATAAAACATAAATATATTTATATATAATACTTAACCGGGTTTAGTCTCTGCATCTTCCCCTTTTATTCTTTCTCCATCATAACCGATCACCTCCTTCCACCATATCCGGCCACCGCTTCCCTGTTACATAACATACGAAGTCAAGTTGGGACTCCTACTAAACCTCCCACCACATTTCCCCTCCGCCGAAGGCAACCATTACGCGGTTACCAATAATTCCCCCATGGCCTTGTGGGCGGAAATGGTGTCGCTTTTAGGTGTGGTTGTTGGCCAAGTCAGTTTGAGGTGACGACGTTTGCTGTAGATAAAGATGAATAAGAGATGTGGAAAGATCTAGCCACAAGCATCACCTGGGAAAGGGGGTGTCACAGAAAGGCTATTTCAGATGAGAGAGAAATTATATAACCCTTTTATTTTTTTAGTTTTTTACAAAATAGTCTCTCAATAAAAGTTCTTTACACAATAGCCCTTAAGAAGGTGAAATAAAAGAACACCCTCATGTACAAGACACCTGACCACACTTAACCAAAAAATCTAACCGGGTTAGGGCTTAATGATATAACGTGCACGATTTTGAAACGTCAAGTACAAAACTCGTCAACTTTAGTGCCAAAGGACACCCCCTGAAAAATGGTATTAACATAAAGGACAAAACTTATAATTTCCTCCTTTTTTTCCTTCTATTGTGATTTATGTTTCTGGTCCCTCACGTTTGTATGCTTTATTTTTGAACCTGCAAGTTTTGTCTTTTTTTTTTTCTTTTGGGTCTTTAGGTTAAGTTTTCTCTATAAATTTGAGTTTGTAAACATTTTGTGCCAGCTTGTGGTGTAAGTTCGTGTTTGTCTTTACCTATGTTTTATGTCACGTGACGGTCTAAATTTACGCTTTTATTTTATGATTTTTCCCGATTTTGATCGTCATTTGCTTACTAAATAGCATGATTTTACGGCTCCTGCACACGGGGTTAAACACTAGTTATAATCATATATTGACACTGAGAATTAAATGAACCCCAGGTCTACTACAACAACCCAACTATTTTAGTGTATTGGGCCGAGAAGCTTGCCTGCATACTTTTTCATATCTTTGGGCCGCAACCCAGCTGGCTAACTTGGGTTTTTACTCTCTAATATTTTATAAGACCTGAAGCCCATTCTAAGAACAAAAAGAAGGGCTAGTCTACTTTTGGCCTGTTGCAATTGCAGTAATAAGAATTAGGAAATATCAATATACTTTCTAATTTTTCTCATAAAGTCATTCAATAACTTTTTGCATATGAAATCCAACATACTTTATGGTTTATCTCATAAAAGTTTCTCGACAAATTTATTGAACATTAAAGTCCCTTCACATGTTAAATTTGAACAAAATTATGACAAAGATAATTTAAACAACTTGGAATTGTTAGAGGTATCCATTGGTTCTTTTCAGTTTATTCAATTATTTGGTTCCTTTATTCGGTTTGAAAATAACTCGGTAAAACCAAAATCAAACCAAACTAAACGGAATTTAAGTACTTCAAAACTGAAACACAAACCGCATTCAAATTTGGTTTGGTTTTCGGTTTCAACCAAATACAACAACTTTAGATAATTGGGTTTATTCTACTAAATATAAAGTATAGTTCACTTTGATTACTCGGCTTATTGGGCTACAAATAAACCGAATTCATATTATTCAGTTCGGGTTTTATTGTTATTTGTTTGATTTTTCGTTTTTAATTGTTTTCGATTCTATAGCAATGACCTATGAATTTTCAAACATATCTTAGGTTGAAACATAACTTCATGTAGCAAGTTTTTAAAAAGTTTTTTTGTTCAAATTTAACATTTGAATGGCCTTTAGTGTTCCAAAAAAATGGTTGATGGACTTTTGCGAGACAAAATAAAAGGTATGTTGATTTTTTACGTGTATAAAAATTGTTGAAAGACTATTATGAGAAAAATGAAAAAGTATATTGATTTTTATAGTATTTACCTTTAGAATTAAGATGAACCTATGTAAATTGATTACTTTTCGTTCATCCGGTTTGGGTTTCTGTTCTCATCCAAAAGTTCTACGTTTACGTACATCACTTTGTGTTTCACCAAAAATTCTACGTTTACGTATATCACTTTGTGTTTCAGATTTATACAAGCTTAAAACTTTTACAATTTTTTTTTGTCTTGGAAAGTTACTATTATTAAATTCATAGATTTATTAACGAGTTAGTTTTGCAAAAGTTAAAAAAAACATATAGCTGTAAAAGTTAATTTTGAAATGTCTAATTTATATATAAACTAAATATTTACAAATTTTAAAATTGAAATAGAAAAACAAAATACCCATCCCAACCCCACCACCAGATCGGTCCCCATCCTTCACCATGGGCGAGTACGGCTCCGCACAAATCATGCGTTTGTGACAAATGCTACTTGGTTGTCTTTGGATCCCACAAACGCACAATCATGAATGGTCTAAGTCACACTCATAAAACTCAAAGTGAAAGGATTCATTGAGTCAGGTTGTAAACGGACACAATCATGAATAGTATAAGTCACAACCATAAAACAAGGTCAAAGAGTCCGCGAGGTTAGATTGTAGACGGATCACAAATAGGTGTTTGTGCCTAATTCTCCTTCCCAAATTCTTTTTAACCCTTTTGCTTTCTTTTATTTATTATCTCATATTTATTTCGTTATTTTTTCATAAATTACTTTTGTAATTTATTTAAAGTTGATTGAAATAGAAAAACAAAATACCCATCCCAACCCCACCACCAGATCGGTCCCCATCCTTCACCATGGGCGAGTACGGCAGCACAAATCATGCATTTGTGACAAATGCTACTTGGTTGTCTTTGGATCCCACAAACGCACAATCATGAATGGTCTAAGTCACACTCATAAAACTCAAAGTGAAAGGATTCATCGAGTCAGGTTGTAAACGGACACAATCATGAATGGTATAAGTCACAACCATAAAACAAGGTCAAAGAGTCCGCGAGGTTAGATTGTAGACGGATCACAAATAGGTGTTTGTGCCTAATTCTCCTTCCCAAATTCTTTTTAACCCTTTTGCTTTTTTTTATTTAGTATCTCATATTTATTTCGTTATTTTTTCATAAATTACTTTTGTAATTTATTTAAAGTTGATTGAAATAGAAAAACAAAATACCCATCCCAACCCCACCACCAGATCGGTCCCCATCCTTCACCATGGGCGAGTACGGCAGCACAAATCATGCGTTTGTGACAAATGCTACTTGGTTGTCTTTGGATCCCACAAACGCACAATCATGAATGGTCTAAGTCACACTCATAAAACTCAAAGTGAAAGGATTCATCGAGTCAGGTTGTAAACGGACACAATCATGAATGGTATAAGTCACAACCATAAAACAAGGTCAAAGAGTCCGCGAGGTTAGATTGTAGACGGATCACAAATAGGTGTTTGTGCCTAATTCTCCTTCCCAAATTCTTTTTAACCCTTTTGCTTTCTTTTATTAGTATCTCATATTTATTTCGTTATTTTTTCATAAATTACTTTTGTAATTTATTTAAAGTTGATTGAAATAGAAAAACAAAATACCCATCCCAACCCCACCACCAGATCGGTCCCCATCCTTCACCATGGGCGAGTACGGCAGCACAAATCATGCGTTTGTGACAAATGCTACTTGGTTGTCTTTGGATCCCACAAACGCACAATCATGAATGGTCTAAGTCACACTCATAAAACTCAAAGTGAAAGGATTCATCGAGTCAGGTTGTAAACGGACACAATCATGAATGGTATAAGTCACAACCATAAAACAAGGTCAAAGAGTCCGCGAGGTTAGATTGTAGACGGATCACAAATAGGTGTTTGTGCCTAATTCTCCTTCCCAAATTCTTTTTAACCCTTTTGCTTTCTTTTATTTAGTATCTCATATTTATTTCGTTATTTTTTCATAAATTACTTTTGTAATTTATTTAAAGTTGATTGAAATAGAAAAACAAAATACCCATCCCAACCCCACCACCAGATCGGTCCCCATCCTTCACCATGGGCGAGTACGGCAGCACAAATCATGCGTTTGTGACAAATGCTACTTGGTTGTCTTTGGATCCCACAAACGCACAATCATGAATGGTCTAAGTCACACTCATAAAACTCAAAGTGAAAGGATTCATCGAGTCAGGTTGTAAACGGACACAATCATGAATGGTATAAGTCACAACCATAAAACAAGGTCAAAGAGTCCGCGAGGTTAGATTGTAGACGGATCACAAATAGGTGTTTGTGCCTAATTCTCCTTCCCAAATTCTTTTTAACCCTTTTGCTTTCTTTTATTTAGTATCTCATATTTATTTCGTTATTTTTTCATAAATTACTTTTGTAATTTATTTAAAGTTGATTGAAATAGAAAAACAAATACCCATCCCAACCCCACCACCAGATCGGTCCCCATCCTTCACCATGGGCGAGTACGGCAGCACAAATCATGCGTTTGTGACAAATGCTACTTGGTTGTCTTTGGATCCCACAAACGCACAATCATGAATGGTCTAAGTCACACTCATAAAACTCAAAGTGAAAGGATTCATCGAGTCAGGTTGTAAACGGACACAATCATGAATGGTATAAGTCACAACCATAAAACAAGGTCAAAGAGTCCGCGAGGTTAGATTGTAGACGGATCACAAATAGGTGTTTGTGCCTAATTCTCCTTCCCAAATTCTTTTTAACCCTTTTGCTTTCTTTTATTTAGTATCTCATATTTATTTCGTTATTTTTTCATAAATTACTTTTGTAATTTATTTAAAGTTGATTGAAATAGAAAAACAAAATACCCATCCCAACCCCACCACCAGATCGGTCCCCATCCTTCACCATGGGCGAGTACGGCAGCACAAATCATGCGTTTGTGACAAATGCTACTTGGTTGTCTTTGGATCCCACAAACGCACAATCATGAATGGTCTAAGTCACACTCATAAAACTCAAAGTGAAAGGATTCATCGAGTCAGGTTGTAAACGGACACAATCATGAATGGTATAAGTCACAACCATAAAACAAGGTCAAAGAGTCCGCGAGGTTAGATTGTAGACGGATCACAAATAGGTGTTTGTGCCTAATTCTCCTTCCCAAATTCTTTTTAACCCTTTTGCTTTCTTTTATTTAGTATCTCATATTTATTTCGTTATTTTTTCATAAATTACTTTTGTAATTTATTTAAAGTTGATTGAAATAGAAAAACAAAATACCCATCCCAACCCCACCACCAGATCGGTCCCCATCCTTCACCATGGGCGAGTACGGCAGCACAAATCATGCGTTTGTGACAAATGCTACTTGGTTGTCTTTGGATCCCACAAACGCACAATCATGAATGGTCTAAGTCACACTCATAAAACTCAAAGTGAAAGGATTCATCGAGTCAGGTTGTAAACGGACACAATCATGAATGGTATAAGTCACAACCATAAAACAAGGTCAAAGAGTCCGCGAGGTTAGATTGTAGACGGATCACAAATAGGTGTTTGTGCCTAATTCTCCTTCCCAAATTCTTTTTAACCCTTTTGCTTTCTTTTATTTAGTATCTCATATTTATTTCGTTATTTTTTCATAAATTACTTTTGTAATTTATTTAAAGTTGATTGAAATAGAAAAACAAAATACCCATCCCAACCCCACCACCAGATCGGTCCCCATCCTTCACCATGGGCGAGTACGGCAGCACAAATCATGCGTTTGTGACAAATGCTACTTGGTTGTCTTTGGATCCCACAAACGCACAATCATGAATGGTCTAAGTCACACTCATAAAACTCAAAGTGAAAGGATTCATCGAGTCAGGTTGTAAACGGACACAATCATGAATGGTATAAGTCACAACCATAAAACAAGGTCAAAGAGTCCGCGAGGTTAGATTGTAGACGGATCACAAATAGGTGTTTGTGCCTAATTCTCCTTCCCAAATTCTTTTTAACCCTTTTGCTTTCTTTTATTTAGTATCTCATATTTATTTCGTTATTTTTTCATAAATTACTTTTGTAATTTATTTAAAGTTGATTGAAATAGAAAAACAAAATACCCATCCCAACCCCACCACCAGATCGGTCCCCATCCTTCACCATGGGCGAGTACGGCAGCACAAATCATGCGTTTGTGACAAATGCTACTTGGTTGTCTTTGGATCCCACAAACGCACAATCATGAATGGTCTAAGTCACACTCATAAAACTCAAAGTGAAAGGATTCATCGAGTCAGGTTGTAAACGGACACAATCATGAATGGTATAAGTCACAACCATAAAACAAGGTCAAAGAGTCCGCGAGGTTAGATTGTAGACGGATCACAAATAGGTGTTTGTGCCTAATTCTCCTTCCCAAATTCTTTTTAACCCTTTTGCTTTCTTTTATTTAGTATCTCATATTTATTTCGTTATTTTTTCATAAATTACTTTTGTAATTTATTTAAAGTTGATTGAAATAGAAAAACAAAATACCCATCCCAACCCCACCACCAGATCGGTCCCCATCCTTCACCATGGGCGAGTACGGCAGCACAAATCATGCGTTTGTGACAAATGCTACTTGGTTGTCTTTGGATCCCACAAACGCACAATCATGAATGGTCTAAGTCACACTCATAAAACTCAAAGTGAAAGGATTCATCGAGTCAGGTTGTAAACGGACACAATCATGAATGGTATAAGTCACAACCATAAAACAAGGTCAAAGAGTCCGCGAGGTTAGATTGTAGACGGATCACAAATAGGTGTTTGTGCCTAATTCTCCTTCCCAAATTCTTTTAACCCTTTTGCTTTCTTTATTTAGTATCTCATATTTATTTCGTTATTTTTTCATAAATTACTTTTGTAATTTATTTAAAGTTGATTGAAATAGAAAAACAAAATACCCATCCCAACCCCACCACCAGATCGGTCCCCATCCTTCACCATGGGCGAGTACGGCAGCACAAATCATGCGTTTGTGACAAATGCTACTTGGTTGTCTTTGGATCCCACAAACGCACAATCATGAATGGTCTAAGTCACACTCATAAAACTCAAAGTGAAAGGATTCATCGAGTCAGGTTGTAAACGGACACAATCATGAATGGTATAAGTCACAACCATAAAACAAGGTCAAAGAGTCCGCGAGGTTAGATTGTAGACGGATCACAAATAGGTGTTTGTGCCTAATTCTCCTTCCCAAATTCTTTTTAACCCTTTTGCTTTCTTTTATTTAGTATCTCATATTTATTTCGTTATTTTTTCATAAATTACTTTTGTAATTTATTTAAAGTTGATTGAAATAGAAAAACAAAATACCCATCCCAACCCCACCACCAGATCGGTCCCCATCCTTCACCATGGGCGAGTACGGCAGCACAAATCATGCGTTTGTGACAAATGCTACTTGGTTGTCTTTGGATCCCACAAACGCACAATCATGAATGGTCTAAGTCACACTCATAAAACTCAAAGTGAAAGGATTCATCGAGTCAGGTTGTAAACGGACACAATCATGAATGGTATAAGTCACAACCATAAAACAAGGTCAAAGAGTCCGCGAGGTTAGATTGTAGACGGATCACAAATAGGTGTTTGTGCCTAATTCTCCTTCCCAAATTCTTTTTAACCCTTTTGCTTTCTTTTATTTAGTATCTCATATTTTATTTCGTTATTTTTTCATAAATTACTTTTGTAATTTATTTAAAGTTGATGAAATAGAAAAACAAAATACCCATCCCAACCCCACCACCAATCGGTCCCCATCCTTCACCATGGGCGAGTACGGCAGCACAAATCATGCGTTTGTGACAAATGCTACTTGGTTGTCTTTGGATCCACAAACGCACAATCATGAATGGTCTAAGTCACACTCATAAAACTCAAAGTGAAAGGATTCATCGAGTCAGGTTGTAAACGGACACAATCATGAATGGTATAAGTCACAACCATAAAACAAGGTCAAAGAGTCGCGAGGTTAGATTGTAGACGATCACAAATAGGTGTTTGTGCCTAATTCTCCTTCCCAAATTCTTTTTAACCCTTTTGCTTTCTTTTATTTAGTATCTCATATTTATTTCGTTATTTTTTCATAAATTACTTTTGTAATTTATTTAAAGTTGATTGAAATAGAAAAACAAAATACCCATCCCAACCCCACCACCAGATCGGTCCCCATCCTTCACCATGGGCGAGTACGGCAGCACAAATCATGCGTTTGTGACAAATGCTACTTGGTTGTCTTTGGATCCCACAAACGCACAATCATGAATGGTCTAAGTCACACTCATAAAACTCAAAGTGAAAGGATTCATCGAGTCAGGTTGTAAACGGACACAATCATGAATGGTATAAGTCACAACCATAAAACAAGGTCAAAGAGTCCGCGAGGTTAGATTGTAGACGGATCACAAATAGGTGTTTGTGCCTAATTCTCCTTCCCAAATTCTTTTTAACCCTTTTGCTTTCTTTTATTTAGTATCTCATATTTATTTCGTTATTTTTTCATAAATTACTTTTGTAATTTATTTAAAGTTGATTGAAATAGAAAAACAAAATACCCATCCCAACCCCACCACCAGATCGGTCCCCATCCTTCACCATGGGCGAGTACGGCAGCACAAATCATGCGTTTGTGACAAATGCTACTTGGTTGTCTTTGGATCCCACAAACGCACAATCATGAATGGTCTAAGTCACACTCATAAAACTCAAAGTGAAAGGATTCATCGAGTCAGGTTGTAAACGGACACAATCATGATATGGTATAAGTCACAACCATAAAACAAGGTCAAAGAGTCCGCGAGGTTAGATTGTAGACGGATCACAAATAGGTGTTTGTGCCTAATTCTCCTTCCCAAATTCTTTTTAACCCTTTTGCTTTCTTTTATTTAGTATCTCATATTTATTTCGTTATTTTTTCATAAATTACTTTTGTAATTTATTTAAAGTTGATTGAAATAGAAAAACAAAATACCCATCCCAACCCCACCACCAGATCGGTCCCCATCCTTCACCATGGGCGAGTACGGCAGCACAAATCATGCGTTTGTGACAAATGCTACTTGGTTGTCTTTGGATCCCACAAACGCACAATCATGAATGGTCTAAGTCACACTCATAAAACTCAAAGTGAAAGGATTCATCGAGTCAGGTTGTAAACGGACACAATCATGAATGGTATAAGTCACAACCATAAAACAAGGTCAAAGAGTCCGCGAGGTTAGATTGTAGACGGATCACAAATAGGTGTTTGTGCCTAATTCTCCTTCCCAAATTCTTTTTAACCCTTTTGCTTTCTTTTTATTTAGTATCTCATATTTATTTCGTTATTTTTTCATAAATTACTTTTGTAATTTATTTAAAGTTGATTGAAATAGAAAAACAAAATACCCATCCCAACCCCACCACCAGATCGGTCCCCATCCTTCACCATGGGCGAGTACGGCAGCACAAATCATGCGTTTGTGACAAATGCTACTTGGTTGTCTTTGGATCCCAAAACGCACAATCATGAATGGTCTAAGTCACACTCATAAAACTCAAAGTGAAAGGATTCATCGAGTCAGGTTGTAAACGGACACAATCATGAATGGTATAAGTCACAACCATAAAACAAGGTCAAAGAGTCCGCGAGGTTAGATTGTAGACGGATCACAAATAGGTGTTTGTGCCTAATTCTCCTTCCCAAATTCTTTTTAACCCTTTTGCTTTCTTTTATTTAGTATCTCATATTTATTTCGTTATTTTTTCATAAATTACTTTTGTAATTTATTTAAAGTTGATTGAAATAGAAAAACAAAATACCCATCCCAACCCCACCACCAGATCGGTCCCCATCCTTCACCATGGGCGAGTACGGCAGCACAAATCATGCGTTTGTGACAAATGCTACTTGGTTGTCTTTGGATCCCACAAACGCACAATCATGAATGGTCTAAGTCACACTCATAAAACTCAAAGTGAAAGGATTCATCGAGTCAGGTTGTAAACGGACACAATCATGAATGGTATAAGTCACAACCATAAAACAAGGTCAAAGAGTCGCGAGGTTAGATTGTAGACGGATCACAAATAGGTGTTTGTGCCTAATTCTCCTTCCAAATTCTTTTTAACCCTTTTGCTTTCTTTTATTTAGTATCTCATATTTATTTCGTTATTTTTTCATAAATTACTTTTGTAATTTATTTAAAGTTGATTGAAATAGAAAAACAAAATACCCATCCAACCCACCACCAGATCGGTCCCCATCCTTCACCATGGGCGAGTACGGCAGCACAAATCATGCGTTTGTGACAAATGCTACTTGGTTGTCTTTGGATCCCACAAACGCACAATCATGAATGGTCTAGTCACACTCATAAAACTCAAAGTGAAAGGATCATCGAGTCAGGTTGTAAACGGACACAATCATGAATGGTATAAGTCACAACCATAAAACAAGGTCAAAGAGTCGCGAGGTTAGATTGTAGACGGATCACAAATAGGTGTTTGTGCCTAATTCTCCTTCCAAATTCTTTTAACCCTTTTGCTTTCTTTTATTTAGTATCTCATATTTATTTCGTTATTTTTTCATAAATTACTTTTGTAATTTATTTAAAGTTGATTGAAATAGAAAAACAAAATACCCATCCAACCCCACCACCAGATCGGTCCCATCCTTCACCATGGGCGAGTACGGCAGCACAAATCATGCGTTTGTGACAAATGCTACTTGGTTGTCTTTGGATCCCACAAACGCACAATCATGAATGGTCTAAGTCACACTCATAAAACTCAAAGTGAAAGGATTCATCGAGTCAGGTTGTAAACGGACACAATCATGAATGGTATAAGTCACAACCATAAAACAAGGTCAAAGAGTCCGCGAGGTTAGATTGTAGACGGATCACAAATAGGTGTTTGTGCCTAATTCTCCTTCCCAAATTCTTTTTAACCCTTTTGCTTTCTTTTATTTAGTATCTCATATTTATTTCGTTATTTTTTCATAAATTACTTTTGTAATTTATTTAAAGTTGATTGAAATAGAAAAACAAAATACCCATCCCAACCCCACCACCAGATCGGTCCCCATCCTTCACCATGGGCGAGTACGGCAGCACAAATCATGCGTTTGTGACAAATGCTACTTGGTTGTCTTTGGATCCCACAAACGCACAATCATGAATGGTCTAAGTCACACTCATAAAACTCAAAGTGAAAGGATTCATCGAGTCAGGTTGTAAACGGACACAATCATGAATGGTATAAGTCACAACCATAAAACAAGGTCAAAGAGTCCGCGAGGTTAGATTGTAGACGGATCACAAATAGGTGTTTGTGCCTAATTCTCCTTCCCAAATTCTTTTTAACCCTTTTGCTTTCTTTTATTTAGTATCTCATATTTATTTCGTTATTTTTTCATATATTACTTTTGTAATTTATTTAAAGTTGATTGAAATAGAAAAACAAAATACCCATCCCAACCCCACCACCAGATCGGTCCCCATCCTTCACCATGGGCGAGTACGGCAGCACAAATCATGCGTTTGTGACAAATGCTACTTGGTTGTCTTTGGATCCCACAAACGCACAATCATGAATGGTCTAAGTCACACTCATAAAACTCAAAGTGAAAGGATTCATCGAGTCAGGTTGTAAACGGACACAATCATGAATGGTATAAGTCACAACCATAAAACAAGGTCAAAGAGTCCGCGAGGTTAGATTGTAGACGGATCACAAATAGGTGTTTGTGCCTAATTCTCCTTCCCAAATTCTTTTTAACCCTTTTGCTTTCTTTTATTTAGTATCTCATATTTATTTCGTTATTTTTTCATAAATTACTTTTGTAATTTATTTAAAGTTGATTGAAATAGAAAAACAAATACCCATCCCAACCCCACCACCAGATCGGTCCCCATCCTTCACCATGGGCGAGTACGGCAGCACAAATCATGCGTTTGTGACAAATGCTACTTGGTTGTCTTTGGATCCCACAAACGCACAATTATGAATGGTCTAAGTCACACTCATAAAACTCAAAGTGAAAGGATTCATCGAGTCAGGTTGTAAACGGACACAATCATGAATGGTATAAGTCACAACTATAAAACAAGGTCAAAGAGTCCGCGAGGTTAGATTGTAGACGGATCACAAATAGGTGTTTGTGCCTAATTCTCCTTCCCAAATTCTTTTTAACCCTTTTGCTTTCTTTTATTTAGTATCTCATATTTATTTTGTTTATTTTTTCATAAATTACTTTTGTAATTTATTTAAAGTTGATTTTCACATAACTCTTCTTTTTTAATTTATTTTAAAGTTGAATTTCAAATAACTTCTCTTAAATCCAATATCCAATAGAATTATTACTTTCCCTCCCTTTCCAGGGAAATCACATGAATATATCTTGTGATATCAATTAGTAATCAAACCCTATAAATAAAGCCAAAATCAATAATTTAAAGTTGATTAGTATCAAAAGTAACAAACAGTGGCAAAGTCTGGTGCCGATATCTTGTTCCTGTTCACTCTTTTCCTATTTACCATTCTTTTCTTTATCCTCTACGTATAATTGTATTGGAACTAGTAAGTTGTCTCGCGCATGGTGTTTAAATGTAAAGTATATCGAATTTATACCGTCTATTGGAAACGTATTATATATAACCTGACTGGTTTATGAAAAAAAGAATTACTTCAAAACGTAGATCAACTAAATACGTTAATAAAAATAAGCACGAAACATATTATATTTGACCCAACTCATTTCGAAGGAAAAAATAAAATTTATGTTATAACGTAGACCAATCGAAAATATACTTAAAGATAAGCATAAGAACATATTATATTTGACCCAACTCATTTTTAAGCAAAAAATACGTCGTTCTTTAAACAATTTGAATTTATGCCGACACGTAAATAAATAAACAAGTAAATCTCGAGTACAAACAATCCTAAAAGTTGAAAGGTAAAAGTATAAAAAAAATTAAAAAGACAAAACACTATTTACATTAGTTGGTAATTACAATATAAAATTAAAAAAACAAAACACTATTCACATTAGTTGGTAAGTACACTATATACAACATATACAATTATATTATATTATAATTATAATATATACAATAGAATATCGAATTGAAGTAATGCTATTGAAGTTTGCACTCTAAAATGTGACAATCTTTTCTTTTCTCCCCTATGTAAAAGAACCAAAACTATAAAAGATAGATACACAGTTTTATTTAAAACTCATCATTATTATTATTATTATATATTAAAGAACAGCCTTAACTAAAAAGTAGTTTTTAGATTTTTAATTTGACCACACATTAATTTTCATTTCAACCACAATGTTTTCTATTTTTCTTTCTATTGTTATTTTTGGCTGAAAGCTACACAACCATTATCCCATGAAATTTTGATGTTTTTATTTGCCTCCAATCTTCGTGGTTTTTTTTTTTCACTTTGGCTAAAGTCTCTTTTGTTTTTTTTTTTTATGTTTTGATCATCAATGTTTTAGTTCTTATACTTTTGCTCCCTCAACTTTTGTTAGTTTTTTTAAGCTATCTCATAAGATTTCTTTTGTTTTGTTTTATATTTGGGCCATCAAAGTTTTGGTTCTTACATTTTTAGCGGCTACATTTATTTTCTTTTTTTAAGTTTCAAATTAGACATATACGTTATAATAAATTATGTCTTTAAGCCAATAGTTTTATAGTTTTATTTTTCTTTTATAATTTTCATTCGTTTGTTTTTTTTACAAAAAAACTAAATACACAATATAACTTTTTTTTGGAAACGGCTCAACACCACGTCACCACCATCATTTTTTTCGTTCGTTTATTCGAGTCGCAACACCACGTCATAGGTACCATGTCACCATTTTTCTTCCATTTGCTACATTTTATTTCAGTTTTAGTTTTTTACGCATTTATATTTTACATAGCATTTCGGTCTTTAGCGTTTAGTTCCTACACGGATTTCCTGCCGCAACGCGTGATGAGGACATCCTAATTCAATCTAGTTATGTCATATTAGATTTTACTTTTTAGAATATCTAAATTTGTTTAAATGCATAAAACTATAAAAATTAATGGGAAACATCATTGACTAACAAATTGTCACGTATGTCGAGACTACATAGGAAATCTTTTATTGACATAATCTTATGTAGACTATTGCTAACATGTTATAAATAAATCAATGGTTTAATTAAAAAAGAATAATATGATACGTAGTTAAAAAAACGTCAACATTTTTGTGTCTTTGTAACATAACTTCATTTAATTTTGTCCGACTGAAGAATACCACAATTTTAAACAACTTAACTGATTTTAGTATATCAAAATTGAGTTTAAAATAATAGGTGTGTTGGTTGTTTTTATTAAACCAATAAAAAATAATAGGTTCATTATCATACTCAGTAAATCATACCAATAACAAAACTAAATTAGGATCTACGGAGGTGATGTAGACAACTTACATCTACTCTGTAGGAATAGAAATGTTGCTTCCAGTGAGACCCTCTACTCGATAGTAGTTTTGCATCAAGCCTTTGATTTGATTGATAATTTAACCTAAAAATGCTTAGTTCGAGTATGTTACATAATGCAAACCCCTAAACGTAGCTCTAATTTGGTTCTCTTCGGTTACCACTAATGTATAAACATATCAACTCGTTAATCAAACGAGTTTGGGTTGAGTTTTAACCATCAAAGATGTCAATGCCGTTTCCTATACTATACAATTCTCATGAAAAGGAATAGTTCCAGGCAGATTTTCTATACTATACAATTCTCATGAAAAGGAATAGTGTCAGGCAGCTTGTCTGACACTTTCCTATTGGACCAACCCGTTTATTATATTATACCCAATCTAAAATTACTGTTTCACCCTCGGTTCAAATTTACGCTTTTGCCCCGAATTGAAAATAAAATTATGTTTTTGCCCTTATCTAAAATTTACGATTTCGCCATCGATTCCAAATTACGATTTTATCCCCAGTTTAAATTTACAATTTTGCCCTAAGTTCAAAATTACACTTCTTGCCCACAGTTTAAAATAAAATTATATTGCTGCCCACAACTAAAAATATGATTTCGCCCTGACTTCACAACTACGTTTTTGCCCCCAGTTTAATATAAAATTATGGTTTTGCCCCAACTTAAAATTACGATTTTGCCCTCAGCTAAAAAATATGATTTCGCCCTGAGTTCACAACTACTTTTTTGCCCACGGTTCAAAATAAAATTATGCTTTTTCCCCAACTCAAAATTTTGATTTCGCCCCATCTTCAAAATAAATTTACGGTTTTGTCCCAAACTTAAATTACGATTTTGCCCTTAGTTCGAATTACAAGCTATTGCCTAGCACTCTTCCATTGGTAAGGGTATATTACAATTTTAGCCGAAGATCAAAATTATGAACTTGCCCTTGTGCAAAATTACGATTGTGTCCCTGGTTCAAATTTCAGTATTGCCATTTCTTTCGCTCTTGACAAATTACGATTTTGCCATCGTTTTAGTTTTTCCGCAATTGACAAATTACGATTTTGACAAATTACAATTTTGCCCTCTGCTCAAAATTACAATATTGCCATTGTTTTAGTTTTTTCGCAATAAGTGTTTTCTTTTAATTTTAATGGGTAACTCGATTTTTTTATGTCAAGGAGCTGTCTAACACTCGTTATTAGTCCTGACAAATTACAATTTTGCCCCGAGCTCAAAATTGCGAATTTGCCATCGTTTTAGTTTTTTATCCACCAAAACTATAGTAACGTTTTTTTAATTGGTTAAGACTTATTCGGCCTATCGCCCCGCAACGCGGGCGGGGCATCAACTAGTTATACACAAAATACTAATTCATTATGCAATATTTATTATAATATATATTAAGTTACATTATAAGAAAAATATCTTTCTTTTTTTATTTTTATTTTAGACATTCAAAGTTTTTCCTTTTTAAGTTTAGGCATATAAAACCTAAGCCTAATTTATTTTACCATAGAGGAAATACAGATAATTAATAATTTTATCCTCACATGGTTTTTTTTGTATGTATTAAATATGTTAAATAATATGTGTGTTATATTTTCTATATATTATTTTTACTTTTAGATTAATTATAGTTTTTATCTATTAAATTGATCTATTAATTGTAATAAATTTGGATATGCCACGGTTTTACTCAAGTTTTATTTAGGACGTGACTTTTTCGTGATTTGCGAACATACCGTAACAAATGTTTTATCTACATTTCGTCACGACAGTTGTTATCTACATTTCTATGGTTTTACTCGAGTTAAATATACGACGTGACGTACCGCCGCAACAAGCGGAAAGTTTTACTAGTTTTGTCAAAAAATAATTTTAATGCATCCTATGTCTTATAAAAACACTCTTTGGAACAGCAAAGTATGTTTATAAGCATTTAAAATTTTAGTTCAAATTTTATACATGGATGAACCCCCATACAATACCGGTAAAAAGTATACGCTATATGATATTTTATATTTATTTTGTATCAGGGTCGGACCTATAGTATAAGTAAGTCAGGCTTAGTCCTAGGGCCTCCAAAAAATAGGGCCACTAATTAAAAGAAAATTAATATAATAACTATTAATATTAATGCATACTTATTGTTTTAGATTTGTTTGATTTTTTATAGAAACAAACCATTATCTATATAGTTCTATTAGATTTTTGTTTTGGTTCCAAAAACCGATAAAGGGGTCTCGTTTATAACAATCAAAAAAGAAAAAAGGGCCTTAAAATTTTATTTCTGTCTTGACCTTGAAAAATGCAAGAACAACCTTGCTTTATATGTGTGTGTTACACATCAAATGGGAATGAGGGGTTGGGCCCAACTGATAAAATTATTAAAATTAAAATGTTACTCTTGAAATCAATGATTCAAGCTCTATCAAAAACATATTTGGTGTGGTTTAAGACCTTAAAAAAACATACACATCAAAACTTAAATGACACCAATTTATTAATGAATTTGTCATAAAGTAAGATCAATTAAACAAGTTAAAAGTCCATAAGTGTCTTTATACTCATCTCTTGAAAATAGCACAATCATTGTTAATATTAAATTTCTATAACACTAAAATGATATACGTGATATCTTAAATAATGTTTAGGACCATTAAAGAAGAATTAAAAAAGAATTTGGATAGCAGTGAATAGTCATCAAAAGGGGTTGAAAATATGACATCCAAACAAACTAAAAGAGTACTAATTGTACAAATTCAAAACTTGTGGGACCTAGTTGTAAAGGTTATTAACTGTGTGCAAATCTAGCCGTTGGATCATATCGGTAGACATGCAGAAAGATCGCACTCAAAGGTCACACAGCTAAGATTGGACTACTCTAAAATGTTTGGTCACCGCGTGGTATAACGTCTGCAAAAAGACGCACTAAACTT
This sequence comes from Scalesia atractyloides, assembly GCA_947069175.1. Taxonomy (NCBI): domain Eukaryota; kingdom Viridiplantae; phylum Streptophyta; class Magnoliopsida; order Asterales; family Asteraceae; genus Scalesia; species Scalesia atractyloides. The sequence goes on along the minus strand of CAMTDV010000018.1, from coordinate 30,556,413 downwards.
TATTTTATTATAAACTTGCACACAATTTCTGTTTCTCCCATGTCTACATGTATTTGTATAATTTATTATTTTTTAATAATATAATATTCATTCAGATAGTCCACTTAGTTGAAAGGTGGTAAAAATGGGAATTTGGTTGCGAATATACTCTACTTATATAATCTACTATATAATGTATAAAAATAATTATAAGAATAGGGTTTTCATTTTAAAGATAGTTAAATAATAATAATACACGTATTTAACTTATTTAATTTTAATTTGATTTAATTTTTCTTTAATAAATTGCGTTAGTTAACTTAAAAAAAACTTAATACGAATGTGTGTGTAATTTTATTTTCTTCTTGACGTTTCGGTATAAATTTTATCGAAAATGGAGTTGTATTCAAAATAAATTATTTTAGGATGTTGCAAACAAACACTTAGCAAAGAGAACAAGTATACATGATTTGTTTGATAGCACAAATTTATCACGATGCACTAACTAGTTTTAAAAGAGGTAAAATACCTATAAGACTAAATTACACAAGTTAACAGGCAAGCACACCTATCGTATTATAGTATAGTTGGGTAAGATACCGTATATCAGTATGTGGATATGGCAAGTCTTGATACTAAGTCCTCCATTGATATACAATGTAACACCTAGGAAATTTACAATGAATCATATGGCAACATGTGTCCGAAAACTCTCTAATATTCCAGATGTGTTGGAGGAGAGGGACAATGAATCATATCATGCAAGCTCAGCATGTAGACTGTTAGAAATACACCATTCCAACTCAAAAACCTAGATATGATTGGATGTTTGATTATGAGAATCTTTGAAAATCTTTCAACGTACGAGCTGAGCCAAATGATGAAGAGCTTGCTTTACTGTTTCAACAACAACAAGCATTTTCTTAAGATCAAATTCCAAGACCTATAATTATAACATCACAATAATCCTGAGAGGTGAATGCAGATACAAGATCAAGCAGTCATAATGAACCAATAAATAATAATTCAGAACTACCAGTTGCCAATGATGTGATACCACACTTTGATCAGTCAGATGATGATTCAGATATGGAAGTTACGTACGATGAGGATGGCGGGTCAACATACGGGGAAGAAATTAATTTTGAATCGGTGAGTCTACAACAAACTTCAGGTATTCAAGGTTCTACGTCGAATGTTCAAAATGACGTTGATCAGAATGTTACAAACTTGGAGACAGAGGCAGTTGTTTCTAACGAGGTTATGTCAAGGAACTTGTCGTATCATCCGTCAGAGAATATCATTGGAGAATTACAGAGAGGAGTTCAAACAAGAAATCAAATCAATCAGGGCTTAAGTTATTTTTATACCTAAATGGCACCTTTACAGAATCAGTTTTCTCATTAATGCTACATTTCTCAAATTGAGCAGAAACATTATAAACAAGCACAAAAGGAAGAAAACTGGGTAAACGCTATGCAGGAGGAGCTGCAACAGTTTGAAAAATTGGGTGTCTGGAAGTTGGTTGATTTACTCGATGATCCTAGAAAGTTTGACACAAAATGGGTGTTTAAATGTAAAAAGGATGATCGGGGAGTAATTGTTTGCAACAAAGCCAGGTTGGTTGTACGAGGATTTTGTCAGCAAGAAGGCATTGATTACACCGAAGTTTATTCTCCGGTAGCAAGGCTCGAGGCTATTCAGATATTCTTAGCATTTGCTTCATGGAAAGGCTTCAAAGTTTACTAGCTCGATGTTAAGTCTTCATTCTTGTACGGAAAAATGAAAGAGGAGGTATACGTAGGACAACCACTGGGTTTTGTCGATCCGTATAATAAATACAAGCTGTATCTTCTTGATAAAGCTCTCTACGGTCTTCATCAAGCTCCGTGTGCTTGGTATGAGACATTGTCTCAGCATCTGCTAAACAACAACTTTATCAGAGGAACGGTTAATTGCACCCCCTTTACGTGTGTGGCGAATGATCACTTGCCGATTGTACAGATTTCCGTGAATAATATTATTTTCGGGTCTACGAACGATACACTATGCAAGGAATTCGAGGCCGTGATGTGAAAAAAGTTTGAAATGAGTTCAATGGGTGAAATGGAATTTTTTTCTGGGATTGCAAGTTGACCAGTTATCTTCGGGGATCTCCATTCATCAAACAAAGTATGTCAATGATATACTAATCAAATTTAAGATGACGGAAGCTTCAATTGCCAACATACCTTTAGCTCACACTCATAACGTCAGTCCTGACTCAACGGGAGATAAGGTTGATGAAATAGAATATTGTATCATGATTAGTTCCTTGATGTACTTGACAGTGTCTCGACCAGATATAATGTTTCCCACATGCCTGTGCGCTCGTTATCAATCAAGTCCTCGTGCTTCTCATCTGATAGTCGTAAAGCAAATTTTTCGATATTCGAAAGGATGTCCTGGAAAAGGATTGTGGTATCCAAAGGAAGACAAGTTCGTCTTAAAGGCTTATTCCAATTTAAACTTTGGCAGTTGTAAAGTGAACGCAAAATCTACAACAGGCGGTTGCCAATTCTTTGGAAGCAGGCTGGTGACGTGGCAGTGTAGATAGCAGACAACTGTTTCGCTATCAACTTGTGAAGCATAATATGTAGCGGCTTCCAGTTGTTGCTACCAGGTTCCGTGGATACAAAACAAATGCGGGATTACAGTTTGTAGTTTCATAACACTCCTATTCACGTAGATAATGAGGCATCCATTTCCATCACTAAGAATCCAGTACATCATTCTAAAACGAAACATATAGAAATTCGACATCACTTCATTCAAGATTGCTTTGGGAAGAAGTTGATAAAAATTTTTAAAATTCACACCGATTTATAAAAAGCATATATTTTTACCTAAGCATTTGATAAAATGAGATTTGAGTTTCTACTCAAAATTAATGGTATAAAGATTTAGAATCGAGACTCGATGGGTACTGAGATTTCTTAAACTTCAAAGAAGTAAACCACATCGGAAATCATTTTTTTTAGATTTCAGTTTCTCTTTTACTTTCTGAAAATTTAAAATGTGTTTTTAATTTTAGGGGGAGAATTTGAGAGAAAAATAAAAAAAAAACATTGAAAATTTCAAAAAGCTAAAAACAGTAAAAAGACAAAAATGAGTTTTTGTTACTATAACAGAGGAAATGATAGCTCATCAGCGGACTATTAGAACATACTAAAGAACTGAAAAGTATAAAAGTGAATAACAGTCTCACTAATTGATGTATTAGTAGGCTCACTGTTAATCAAATGGTTGCATAAATGATACAAACATAATGAAACAATTAACTAGGTGTGAGTAACATGTCATAGGCATATGGTCTTGGTACGGTAATCTCGTTTGACAGAAATGCCAAGATACCGAGATATTAGGTCTTTATATTATTTTAACATATGGGGTATTATACAAGTTCTTTTGTCTACACAGTGGTGTTAACCTAAAACTTCTATAATACTTTATAAACAACGCTTAAAGCGTAAACCCTCAAAAGCTAAATTGTAACACCTCGTTAATTTATGTCCAGTAATATACAGAAACGTGTCTATACTCTCATATGTGCCTAATGTTGGCCGAGAGGGACTATTTTTGACAAATAATAATAGTATGAAAGTGGAAGGATTAAAAGTGTCAACATAGTGACCCTTACGGACCGCAATCCCGGTTGGTTACTGATCGTAACCATTTGAAAACCATGGGCGCGCTGAGGTTCTTACAGACCGCAACCGAAGACCCTTATGGTCCGCATTACGGATCGTAACCAGGAACCCATACGGTCCGAAGGGACTGCCAGTGGTAATTTTGTTTGGGGGCCAGGGCATTCTGCCTAACTGCCACCTTTCTCGTACTTTTGCCACTCTTGCTCAGGTCTTGACACCTCAAAATACACCTGGGATGATCTTAGAATATCCCTTAACACTTGTAATGATCCTATGCATCTCCTACAAGTATAAATAGCCCATCCTTTTTTCACTTGTTCTTTGCTCATCCCTCCATCTTCTTCTCTACATACTATTGGAGTGTTTCCTGGTTAAGGAAGCCTCCCTCTGAGTTCTAATATTCTCTAGGATCACAAGCAAGTGTTCCTTTCCAGCTCTTTTCATTTCCATAGGCTTTTATAAGCCGAAAGTTAAGCAAATTGACTTTTGCTTTAACTATCGGTTTAGACCATTATGCTCCAACCATTGTTCGAATCGAACATGGCTACGTGATCGTAATTAGGTAGGTGTTAATCTCTTAAAAGGGCTCCTCCTGGAAATCACGTTAAATTGGTCAAACACGGGTCAAGTTATGCTTAATTAAAAGTTAAAATACCTTTTTTTCGGAAAAACTTATAAAATGAACTTATAAATGTTTAAACACATGTTTTGATACTTAATAAGCTGGTAAATAATATTAGAACATGTATAAACATGTTCAGCACATCATTTCCAGTTTTAGTGTTGATTCGCAACCGAAAGTCGAGCAGTTTGACTTCTGCTTTGACTTTCGATTCTGACCCGATTTAGCAACATTTGAAAATATCGCCTTTGAAAACCGGTTTGTGAGATCATAGTATCCCAAAGCATTTGAAATGTCATTCTGTATATCGGTATCGAAATGTTTTCTGTTATATTTGTAAACCAATGCATGTAACTGTTGTGTTCGTAAACCGGTAATAAAATATTTTCTGTTGTATCTGTAAACCGGAATTGAAATGTTTTCTGTTATACTTGTAAACCGGTATTGAAATCATAGTATGTAGGATGCCTATGGAATCTGAGGATCAATCAGTGTGTAGCTAATACACTGACCAATGTGCCATAAGTAAATAACCAAACCGAGACAACTCTGACATCACAGGGAACACAAAAGCACTCATAAAGGGTTAACAAACCCAGAGTGAAGCGCGCCTCAAACTCGATAGATCTATACCTTTTACACCTTGGTCACTAAGTGATTAATGGTTACTCTTTTCCTCATCCTACTTATGCACAATGATCTGTTATCATCTAATCCCATAGCTACATACCAATTGTTATAATCTGTGTTTTTAGTGTGTATGAACGGGCCTCGCCCTTCATATGTCCTGGTGCCTTGCACGCGTGTCATTGGGACTAGCCCATGTCATTCGTGTTATTGGGCCTATCCCATGTCATTAATGAAATTTGTGGCCTAGCCTCTAGTTATAAAACTCATGCATGTTTCGAAAAAGCGTGTGTTCTTGTAAAAACCGACATGTTTGGCATAAACTTTTCATAAACCATTTGTGTTATCTGGAATACGTTTGTAATATGGTTTAGAAATATATGTTTTTTGTTCATCGAAATATTGTATCCTTTCGCAAAACTTGCATGTCTTTCCACCCCCAAAAACATTAAAAAAATGTAAAATGGTAATAAGTGAGGGTTATGAACTCACCTTCACATCCTTGTGTAACGCTAGCTTAGTATGTTTCCATAGTGTCGTTCCAAGAACATGAACTCGCTAGCATGCAACTATAGCATTCCTATCATGGAATATCTTATAAGTTTCTAAATAAAACAACGTAGCTAAACTACGTGTCCGAGCTCTACCAAATCGTTAACCAACAACTCTAGGGAAATGTTATCGTCTTGACTTGTAATAACCAATTTATGGTTGTTTTAATCCCACTAGTAGTCGGGATGAATACTAATCCTTGGAAACGAATTAGTTTATGAGAGATGTGAAATAGATATATTTATATATAAACATAAATATATTTATGAAATCCTATTAGTCGTCTTGAATAGACGGGCAGTGAATAATAGTACGACTCGTCGTAGTCTTCATAATATGTAGACACACACACACACACATATATATATGTATATGTATGAAAACGTAAATGTATACGTATATGAACGTTGTCTCTCATGGATAATTGTCAAAAATGATTATATAGTTGTAGCTTGTTAGGATCAGCTCCATATGTTTGTTATCAAAACAACACAGAGAATAATGTATTGAAATCGTTCGGTAATATATCATATGCCTTTTAGGCGTTCGAAATAAATATAAATACTTATATAAATTTTATAAAATTTGTTCACAATTATAGACGTTTGAGATAAATTTAAACACTTTTATTCATTTCGTAAAACTTTTTGAGTTCTAAATGTTTTGAAATAAATACGTATAGTTATGTTTATCTTATATAAATCCTCAAGTTTCGTTGACTTGAAACCGTGTCTCGTTGAAATGTTGAAATCTTGTTTTGCGACTTCTAAAGAGTCGTCGAAAATAAATGTACACATATCTTTATTTTATAAAATAGTTTGAATCATGATACGTTTTCATTGATTTTGAATCAAGTATATATTTATTTTTAACGAAAAACGGGCAGAGCTTCCTCTGTTTTTGGACAATCCCGACAACACACGTTGTCGATATAATTTTCAAAACTCAACAAGTAATGTAATTGTAATATATAATGTTGGGATTGAACCCTATCAAAGGAACAAATGATATAATTCCAAAACATCATCAGATGATTGATCCTGCATAACAGAGTTTCTAAACTCTGACCCAAGCCTCTGATGAAGCCAAGGTCTGCTATACAAGAACTATTGAAGCTAAGGTCTGATGAAGCAAAGCTCTGATGAAGAACAAAGTCAAAGGTCTGATGAAGACCAGCAGAGTATAGGATATCAGAGTTTTAGTATTAATCAGTGTTTATCAATGTAACAGTGTTTTTGTTTAGCAGATGATAGGATTATCAATGGTTAGGGTTAGGTATTTTATTAGCTCTCGCTTTCACCTCTGACATCAGCAAAGATGCTCAGAGGTTAGCATTGTAGTATAAATACTTGCCTTCGTTGTACTGTTTTACTTATCTATTAAAAAGATCATTCACCAATCATCTTCTCTGCATTTCCGTACTATCAAAGTTAGTTATAAAAGGCTGAGGGGGAGTTTGTGATTCACATGCAAAACTATACGTTTGAAAGCATGATGATGAAAACAAGCTTCCATTGATTGTAATACAAAGTTTTCTATTTCCGCTGCAATTCACTCTGTTTTACCTTATTTCATTTACCATCTTATAAAACATTTACAATCAATTAAACTCAGGTCCTAACAATTGGTATCAGAGCTTGGTCAATCAAAATTTTATTTTAACTATCAATTTGATTTGAAAGATCAGCTCTCCCTGCTAATTCGTATGATAGTTTTCCTTGGAAAACAGAGTTTTATTACGTTTAAAGTTTTTAAAACAAAATCTTTTAAAACAATTCAGAAATGTCTCAAAACACACCGGATTCCAACACTGGATCTATGTTTAAACCACCGATGCTGGTTCGTAATGAATATTACATGTGGCAGCATCGGATGAGTCACATTTTAGCTCAGCAAAACACTGGTTGCTGGAGGTCCGTTGTATTTGGACCACATGTTCCATTGGTTCCAAGTACAGAGGATCCCAATACTCAAGTGCCAAAAAATCCTGAAAACTACTCCGAGTAGGATTTCCAAAAAATTGAGTTAGATGCTAAGGCGTTTAACATTGTTGCTTCTGCCTTACCTAACTAGATCTATGCTGGACTACTCCACTGTAATAGTGCAAAGGAGTTATGGGATGCACTAAAAGAGCAATTAAGTGGAACTGAGGAAGGGATTGAAACAATAGAGAAGTTCTGAATCAACAATATGAAAATTTCTGTCATGTCAAAGGTGAGTCTCTAACCTAGCAGTTCGAACGATTTAGCTGTCTCATAAGTGAGCTTAAGCTGGTTAACGTGGGATTTCCTAATTCGACTATCAATAGTCGTTTCTTAAGATCGTTACCAAATAAGTGGGACACCATAGCTTTCGTTACACGAACTTCTGTCAGGTTTAAAGAAATGAATCTTACCCAACTTCGTGGTCGACTCCTCACGTATGAGAGAGGGTTAAACCAGAAAAAGAAGTTGCAAGAATCAGGCAAAGTTGCTGATGGTTATACTTTGGTAACACAGCACTGTTAGTCCAAGAAGAGGGTTCTGGCAGTGGTAAGGATCAGGGTTATGATCATTTTATTGAGATAACTTCTGGAGGAAACTTTAACTCTAATTCTTACTCACCCAACTATGCATTAACTGCAAGTGGGGAAAGCCAAACCTCTGACAACCTTTCCTTTGAGTTGAATGATCTTCAACACTTTGAACCAACTGATTTAGAAGAGATGGACATTTTGCATCAACTGGCTCTATTAAGTGTTAAAGCTAGTAAATTTTACAAGAGAATTGGTATAAAATTTCCAGGGTTGCATGGGGGGGGTTGAAGCTTGGGCTGGATAAATAAAAAATCAAGTGTTATAAGTGTGACAGGTTAGGACACTTTGCTAGGGAGTGTAGATCTCAAAATTATGGACCCATTGTTACACACCCTAGTACCAGACCTCAACACACACAAAGCACCGCTCAATATTCCCAATATACCCCTGCTCATCAAGTGCAAAACACTGCTCATTATGCACACCCTGCTGCCACTGTTCCAGTGCATTATGTTCAAACCACAGTTTCACAAATTCAATATGTTCAAGCACCACCACTTCAGGTGCATGTGCAACAAGCACCTCATGTCACTCAAACTACTCAAACCACTGCTCCGACAGAGGTTAACCAGCACAGCTTTTTCACTCAAGGCTTTGTTGACTGGAGTAGTTTGCCTGAGGATTTAACTGGTGAGAACTTTGTACTTATAGCTAAAAATGATTTTGAAAATGAATTTTGCTTAATGGCTTTAGAGACAATAGTTGAAGGTGATGAATCTGTGGAATTGGGGTCCAAATCTGATGATTTAAAGTTCATGATGAAACATTGGTTTCAAAAGAAATTGTTGATGAAGAAAAGAACTCTCTATCTGATCCATGGGATACCAAGGTGTGTGAAGATGATTGTGATTGTGCTCTTATGGCTGCTTCTACGGTATCACCTCAGATCCTCAAAGATCTATGTTCTGAAAAATGCATCATAGCTATTGCAAACATAAAAAGGGTGAATGAAAACCTTAGAAATAAAATTTTGGAAGATGAACTGAATTTTGAAAAACTCACAAAAGAGTTGAAAACAAAGTTGGTTAACAAAGATTCTGAAATTAGCATCCTAAAGCAGGATGCAAGCATTACCAAAGATCAACCCCAAACTATGATAGAATATTAAATTTGCAAAAAGGAGTTAGAATCTACCCAGATCACGTGTGAAAAATGGGTAGAATCTTGTAAAGGATATGAAATCATGTTAGAAAATCAGATCAAGAGCAAGATAAAATTTGGCATTGGTTTTAAGAAAAATGACCAAGTTTCTGAAAGTTTTGCTAAAATTGATCCTGAGTTGGTTGAAATTGTCCCCAAAAACTTGACTGGTGAAGAAATAAAAGTCACAGATAACAATGGAAACAAAATCATTTTGGAAAAACATGAGGGATCCTCAACTTTTGAGGAGGTTGAGAAATATCAGTTTAAACCCACATGGTCAGATGAGTGTGACATTTTGGAAAATTTCAAGCCAATGGACTTCTCAACCATTGATGGTGTTAAGGCACCAAAAGCAAGGGTAATCCCTACTAAGGATCTTCCGGTAGATGTTACAACGTCTACTGAAAGGTAGTCTGAAAAAGGGAAGAAGAAGGAAAAGGTCAAAAACTTGTTTGTAACTTTTGTGAGAAAAGAAATCATATCACTAAAAACTGTTTTCTGTTAAAAGCTTATGACATAAACAAAACTTATGTGATTCCAAATTCCTCAAAGTGCATCATTTGTGGTAAAACAAACCACATGACCCAAGAGTGTGTTATCTTCAAACCTATGATACAAAGGTAAAAGAGATTAAATCAAATGATCTTGAGAGTCAAAGTTCAAGCTCTGCTAGAAATAAATCTAAGCAGACCTTTGAACCTGTTGAAACATCTGTTATAAAAAGCACTGACCAAAACCTCTGTTCCCAGAGAGGTACAAGTGACAGATGCACCACCTACAAACAGGTATCCAAGAGGATATGGCCAACCTATATATCAAAAGGTTCCTCTTAGTTATGAGGGTTACAAAAATCCCTCAAAGCCAAGAGTCAATAGGCATCCTCATGATTACCAACATCTGATAGGAAATGGTCCACAACAGTGGTTATAAAGACCAAATCAAACCACTGACCATACTCCTAAATTTGAGATTGGACAATCTGTGACCCCATCCAAAGCCATTTTGGCTTTGGAGACCCACCTAAACTAATTGTTTACTTATGTGTAGGGGCTTCTACTTGCGTTAATAGCCTTTGGTATGTAGATATGGGAGGCTCCAGGCACATGACAGGATGTAGAGTCCTTCTCAAAGATTTCATGGCTCATGGATGGGGTGATATATCCTTTGGTAAACAATTCAAAAGGGAAATGTTGGGGTCAGGGTCTGTTCAAGCTGGGAAGCTCAAATTTGAGCATGTTAATCTAATTGACAATCTAAAATTCAATCTTCTGAGTGTTTAACAAATGAGTGACAAAGGATATAGATCCTTCTTTACAAAGAAAACATGTCAAATTGTAGGACCAGATATTGTTAAAAAGATTGATCAAATCGTTGCTGAGAGCAAAGCACAACTTGTTGCTTATAGGATTGGCAATGTGTATGTGGTTGATATGTTGAAAGATAACCCAATGTCTAATGCATGCATGTTCTCAGTTGCTTCAAGCAAAGAGACATAGTTATGGCATAGAAGACTTGGGCACACAAATCTAAAAACTATCCCCACTCTCACAAAACAAAGTCTTGTCAGAGGTTTACCTCCAAAACAATTTACATGTGAAGAACATTGTGTTTCCTGTTTAAATGGCAAACAACATAAAAGTTCTTGCAAGTCCATTGAAGAGTCCAAAATAACCCAGTGCTTGCAATTGCTGCACATCGATTTGTTTGGCCCTGTTAAAATCACGAGTCTCACAAAAATAAGGTATTGTCTGGTCATTGTAGATGATTTTTCAAGGTTTACTTGGACGTTCTTCATGCATTCTAAAGATGAAACTGCTGGCATTTTGCAAAATTTTGTAAAATAAGTTGAAAAGAAATTTGACCTTCCAGTAAAAATCTTTAGAAGTGACAATGTGTAACAACTCCGATTTTCGTTGTTATCTTTTTCCTTAGTTTCCGTTGTATCTATCACTTGTAACCTCGAGATTCGTTTATAAGAAAGTTATGTTGAATTAAGTATGTTTTATTTCCATTATATCGCATCTAATCGCTTACTAAACGCATCATTAATCTCATCGCAACGCAAATCGCAATTAATTATATGGTTTTATGTTGCTTATGTGTTAGGTGTGTTTTTGATTATGGTTACACTCGCTATCGCATCGCTCTTGCTTTTCAGAATCGCTAAATCGCACTATTACATCAATTATAATGCTTAATGTAACTAACTAATACGAACCGAATCATCAAACGAACTCTTAACGCGAAAAAACGAAGAAAAACCCAACATTTGGGTCAAGTTCGCTCGAACTTGGTGTTACCAAGTTCGGCCGAACTTGACTGACCAACAAAACCCTTCATCTTTCCAGAAGTTCGCTCGAACTTGCCCCATTTGGGTCAAGTTCGGCCGAACTTGACTCCATACCTTCAGAAACCTCACAAGTTCGCGCGAAGTTGCATGTTTCCATGCAAGTTCGCGCGAACTTGCATGTTTCCATGCAAGTTCGGCCGAACTTGACTCCCAGCTCCCACTTTTTGCCTTCACCTAAAAATCCTCAGCCCCATTCTCTCATTTGAACTTGCTGCAACTTCGCCCAGAGCTCTCAAAACCCGAAACCCTTGTTTTCTAAGTAAGAATCAACCCGATTTCAATTTCAATGATGATCAACAACATTTTATATCGATTTTGCACGAGGCATTGCCTTCGTTTTCATCAAATCTCTTCTGTTTACGAAAATCTTCATCTTTTTCCATAAAAACTTCTGTTTTCACTCAGATCTATACTAGATCTGAGCAAAACCTTTTAAATCTTTAATTTTTACACCATTTTCGGACTAATGATGTTGTCGAAGCTTTGGGGTGGAACGAGGCGTTGTTGAAGCTAGATCTCAGATCCGGAAGCACAAGGACGAAATCGTCACTTTACACAAGCTGGACTCACCCGTACGAACCATCAAGTTCACCCGGATTAGCCCGAGTTTCTGAAAAATGGCTAAGTTCGTCCAAAAGACCTCTCTAGTCTAAGTTTTACTCAGTGGCTTAAGGTTGGAGGGATGGGCACTCGATTTCTTCAGAAAACGACGCGAAAACGCAATATTTTGGACCCGAAAACATCAAGTTCGCCCTAGATTTCACTGATTTTGTACAACATACTAGTCAAGTTCACTCGAACTTGCCCTCTGAGGGTCAAGTTCGGCCGAACTTGGGTATACTTGGCCAGAATTTTCAACAGAGACCCTCAAGTTCGCTCAAACTTGCAAAGTTTCCAAGGAAACTTCACAAGTTCGGCCGAACTTGTCATTCCACTTCACCAAACCTCACAAGTTCGCCCGAACTTGTCAAGTTTCCTTGAGAAACTTACAACTTCGCCCGAACTTGACTCACAACTAAGCAGGACAATACAAGTTCGCTCGAACTTGTATGTTTACATACAAGTTTGGCCGAACTTGCCTACTGCTCAACCCAAACTTAACCGTTTCAGCAAAAACGGAAGACATATGCACTTCTTTTCGTTTTACAGGCTGACACGGCGCTCTCCGCAACTTTTCTAAGATCCCTAATCTTACCTAAATGCACCAACTGTGAGTATACTTGACCCGTTTTCGCTTTAATGCACATTTTGGGTGTTACATATGTTCCTCTATCAAAATCACCTCACAAATCAAACTGTTTATCACACGCGAATAACCTGATTATATATGCTCGATACGTGATACTAGAAACATGTGACTAGGACTTATTTTCGTTAACTTGCCTCCTTAGCTAGTATGGTACTATAGTGTGGCTAACACCCGACGGGGTCTAGTTAGGATGGACGCGCTAGCCTTCTCACGGAAGTTAGCATGAGAAATGAGCCTATGTTTGTGTGATGTGTTTTGGTGTATCATGATATGTAATTAGAATATTTCGCGAACGCTTTCTCTATTATGCTAGTAGTACTTAAACCTGTATGCTCACCTTTACTTAATTGTATTGACGTTTTATTTTAACATATGTGACAGGTTGAGGATTAGCATTGGATGCATTTGGACTTTGCTTAGTTTTAGTTGTTTTCGTTGTTTGAAACTCATGTAATAAATCTAGGGGATATTGAACCTTATTGTTTTATGGGAAAATCATGTATTTCGTGACATTGTTGATGACGTATTGTTTAATAGTATGGGATATTAGATGTTAAAATATTGTTGATTGAATAGTGTTATGGAAATTTCTCATGAGACAATCTGGTCGCCTAGTGCCACTACCCCGATGTTTCCGCCATCGGTTGGGGTGTGACACAATGGGCCATAGTTTAGCAATTTGGAGTTGGATGCATTCTCTGAGTCAAAAGGAATTGTTAGACAATATATCATTCCAAGAACTACAGAACAAAATGGGGTGGTTGAAAGGAAAAATAGAACTTTAACTGAATCAACAAGAACTATGCTTGCAGACTTAGGTTTACCCTTGTCTTTTTGGGCAGAGGCTGTAAACACTGCTTGCTAGGTTTAGAACAGAGTTTTGATTAACCCCAGGCATCAAAAGACGGCCTACGAAATTCTTCACAAAATCAAACCTCTGATCTCATGGTTCAAAGTTTTTAGTTGTCCATGGTTGATTTTAAACTTAAAAGATTCAATTTCAAAGTTTGCAGTCAAAGTTGATTTTCTGGGATACTCAACCACTGCTAAACCTACAGAGTTTTTAACTCTAGGACAAAGTGTGTTGAAGAAACTCTGAATGTGAAGTTCAATGAACTTTGAAAATCCCAGCAAATCCTGCTGAACTGTTTGATTTAGAAAAATTTACATTTTAAGATGTGTCTATCAAGACTAATCATGCAGGTACATCAAAATCATCACATCAAGATCAAGGATATGATTGTGTTCTTCCAAATTTCAAAGTCAGTCTTTCCATCAGAGGAGCAGATGTTAATAACAATTGTGAAAGCTCTGCTGGCTCAACATCCATCTGTTGGATCAAGTTATTGGCAACATCAATGCGGGAGTGCTCACAGGAAGCCAATCCCAAAACATTTGTCTTTTTACTGGCTTTCTATCACTCACACAACCTGTCAAGTACCAAGAGGCACTAAAAGACAATAGTTGGGTAAAAGCTATGCAAGAGGAGCTCCTACAATTCAAAAGACAAGAAGTTTGGGAACTTGTACCACTGCCTAAGGATGTTTGTCCAATTGGCACAAAGTGGGTCTTCAAAAACAAAATTGATGAAAGGGGTATTGTTGTCAAGAACAAGGCAAGGCTCGTGGTTCAAGGCTACAGACAATAAGAGGAAATTGACTATGATGAAACCTTTGCTCCAGTAGCAAGGTTAGAAGCCATCAGATTGTTCTTAGCTTTTGCTGCCAAACACAACATCAAAGTGTTTCAAATGGACATCAAAAGTGCATTCTTGTGTGGAAAGATCAAGGAAGAAGTGTATGTGTGTCAACCTCCTAGATTTGAAGATGCATTTCATCCTGATCATGTGTAAAAGCTCAACAAAGCACTGTGGTCTAAAACAAGCACCCAGAGCCTGGTATGAAACTCTATCCACTTTTCTCTTATCAATTGGATTTTCAAGAGGTAAAATTGATAAAACCTTGTTTTTGAAATGGAAAGGAAAAGATTTGATGCTTGTCCAGATTTATATGGATGACATCATATTTGGATCCACATGCACTGCCATGTGTGAAGATTTTAGAAAACTCATGACATCAGAGTTTGAAATGAGTGCAATGGGTGAGCTACAATGTTTTCTTGGTCTTTAAGTAAAACAAATGCACAATGGCACTTTCATTCATCAAAATACATATGTCAAAGAACTGCTTAACAAATTTGATATGAATGACTGTAAACCGTGTAACACACCCATGGCAACCTCAAAGCTTGTCACTGTTGATGACAAAGATGACTTGGTTGATCAAACTCTCTACAGAAGTATGATTGGGTCTTTATTGTACCTAACTGCTTCTAGGCCAGATATCATGTTTACAACATGTGTTTGTGACAGATCCTAGTCAGCACCTAGAAAGTCAAACTTAATTGTTGTGAAAAGGATATTCAGATACATAAAAGGTTCTCCCACACTTGGTATCTGGCATCCTGCTAATGGAAACATCGAGCTTTCAGGATATTCAGACAGTGATTTTGCTGGTTGCCAAACAAAAAGGAAGTCCACATCAGGAGGAGTTCAATTCCTAGGTGATTGCCTAGTGTCATGGCAAATCAAAAAGCAAGTTGCAGTTTCCACATCCACTGCTGAGGCCGAGTACATTGTTGCTGCAAGTTGCACTGCTCAACTCTTGTGGCTTCAAAACCAACTGATGGATTTTGGTGTAACTGCGTTAAAGACTCCTCTCAAGATAGACAGTCAAGCAGCTGAAAACATCATTAAAAATCCTGTCTCTCACTCCACCACAAAGCACATCAACATCAGACATCACTTTGTGAGAGATTGCTATGAAAACTCTCTACAGAAGTATGATTGGGTCTTTATTGTACCTAACTGCTTCTAGGCTAGATATCATGTTTGCAACATGTGTTTGTGCCAGATCCTAGTCAGCACCTAGAAAGTCAAACTTAATTGTTGTGAAAAGGATATTCAGATACATAAAAGGTGTTCCCACACTTGGTATCTGGCATCCTGCTAATGGAAACATCAAGCTTTCAGGATATTCAGACAGTGATTTTGCTGGTTGTCAAACAACAAGGAAGTCCACATCGGGAGGAGTTCAATTCCTAGGTGATTGCCTAGTGTCATGGCAAAGCAAAAAGCAAGTTGCAGTTTCCACATCCACTGCTGAGGCTGAATACATTGCTGCTGCAAGTTGCACTTCTCAACTCTTGTGGCTTCAAAACCAACTGCTGGATTTTGGTGTAACTGCGTTAAAGACTCCTCTCAAGATAGACACTCAAGTAGCTGAAAACATCATTAAAAATCCTGTCTCTCATTCCACCACAAAGCACATCGACATCAAACATCACTTTGTGAGAGATTGCTATGAAAAATGTTTGATTTCTTTACAACATGTCAATACTAAAGATCAACTGGCAGATGTTCTAACCAAAGCATTAGATACATCAACCTTTGAAAGTCTGATCTCTAGATTGTAACGCTAAACATGGATTAAAAGCAAAGTTTTGTGTTCCATGTGTAAATAGCAAAAAATGTTTTTCAGAAAATCAAAAATCCATCCTTAAAATTAGTTCAAAATTGAAGTTTTCAATAAATCTCAAAAGTCTGTTATATCCACTGTTTTCTTAAACCACCGATAGGCTTGAAAATCTATCCACCGGCAAAAGTTTATTCTCCGATTGGTCAAACCACTGTGTTGACCTTATCCACTGATAAGCTATCCACTGCTAGTGTAAAATCAATACACTGTTCCCATCCACTGCTTGACACTCAACAGTGTTTCTCAAAACCCCTGTCTTCCATTCACTATCAGAGGATACACGTGGACAGATGATAGCCGTCAGATCTTTGCCACGTCATCATCACTTTTCACATTATAAAACCTTATTTTATCCCAATCAGAGGTTTTACTCTGCCGTATCGAATTCAAAATTCTAAAAGCGGTTTTCTCTCAAATCTTCTTCTTCTTCTTCTTCAAACCTATTCTTCATTCACATTCACCATGTCGACGCTTATCATCAAGACACCACACAATTACACCACAATTCTTAAAGAAACCAACTCAAATGGGCAATATCATGCTTTGATAAAAGTCCTAAACGAGTCAAAATACAAAGAACTCATGGAAATCACTGCCCCTATCTACCAAAAATCATTACGAGAGTTCTGGGAAAATGCCAAAGTTCATTATACAAAGAAAACACCTTATGGCATTATCACCACGTTAAGAAAAACACTCTTGAAGTAACACCTACTTCCATTTCAGAGGTCTTTGGTTTAAATGACTTAAATCATGCTACTTTTTGTCCAATCTCTGATCTACACAACGAATTCATTGAAAGAGGGTATGAAGGTCAGCTTACAAGTAAAACCATCTATAAACCTAAGTTTCCTGCTGAAATGAAATTTTTCTTTCATACATTGTTGACATGTTTGTCTGCCAAGTTAACTGCTTTTAATGAGATACCTTTAAACATACAGTACTTGGGATATGCAATTTTAACAAAATCTGATTTTAATTTTTCCCAAGTATTGTTCAAGACTTGGTGGCAAACATTGACAACATCAAAAAGGGTCGCTCACCTTTCTAATGTACCCTAGAGTTTTAAGTGTTTATCTTGAAAAGAAAATTGGTGATGCTGTCAAACAAGGTGCTGTGACTCCACATGGTAGCCTAACTCATGAAACTTCTTTTTTTTTTATAACCGCGGGAACCCGCTTACGCGGTAAACCCCCGGGTCCCCCCAATACCCGACTAACCGAGGGAACAAGTAAATCGCGGCGCAAGCGCCGGGTCAGTGGCCTTTAAAGAACCGGTAGAAACAAGTATCGAACTCAAGACCTCTAGGATATTTGAAACACTCTTTACCACTCCACCATATCCACCATGAAACTTATACTCGCATCACCAATCAATCAAAGGTTTCAAAACACAAGTAGAGGGGGCTGAGCAAATTTTAGAACCAACATCACAAGCTCAACCCACTGCTACTGAGCCCACTGCTCCTGGTGATCAAAGTACTACAACCAGTGCTTTGAAACCCACACCAGATATCTCCAAAAAGAAACAAAATCTAAACCAAAAAGCCCACCAAACCAAAAACCAAAAAGGGTCCTATGGAAGATGAGAACCCAGAGGTTAACCCAGTGACAACACAAAAGTCACATGAAAACACAGTTGCTACTTCCTCACAGCAGATGTTAGAAAGATCTCAACCCTTAGACGAAACTCCTCTTGATTCCTCACAAAAGGAACAAGTTGTAAGCACAGGGACACCAATTTATGAAGATC
Organism: Scalesia atractyloides; assembly: GCA_947069175.1. Taxonomy (NCBI): domain Eukaryota; kingdom Viridiplantae; phylum Streptophyta; class Magnoliopsida; order Asterales; family Asteraceae; genus Scalesia; species Scalesia atractyloides. Next base: position 30,538,339 of record CAMTDV010000018.1, on the reverse strand, counting down.
TAGATCCACTTGGCTCTATCTTCCGCAGCCCTTCTCCCAGGGGAAATGTCGCTTTCTACTCCACAACCCTCACCAACAAATTTTCCACATACTATCATACCTCTGTTGAATGCAATAGATATGGATCAGACACAAATCAGTTCTTCTCACCAACCTATTACTGAGAATATACACCAACAAGTGACTGAGTCTGATGCCTCTATCTTTGCTATCCCATCAACAGCTGAGGAGGCTACATCCCTTGGGTTACATGTAACCCTTGGTGATAATTCAAGTAGAGCAATCCCTACAATTACAGAACTCCCAAGTTCTCAATTGGACAGTGGTTACATGTATAAGACTCTCTTGAAGGCAACCACTCTTGAGGCTACCAAGGTAGCCTCTGTTCTAGTGGAAAGTCCCCAGTTCCAAGACAAAGGGGCATCTTTGTCTGAAGTTATGAAGGAAACTTCTGCTCATGATAACACAGATAAAACTATCACAGGTAGGAGTTCAGATGATCCTTTTAAGTTAGGTGGTGAGCTAAGATACAAGGAATTGACGGACAGAGTCTCAAGCATAGAATCATCTGTTGCTGATATCGAAAATATGATGCAACAGATGTTACAAAGTTCCAAAAGTCAATCCACTGCTACATCATCAATAACCACTGCTGAGCTATGGCAACTCTTATATCCTCTGCTTCAACAACTACGGACGTTTTCTAGTCACAGATAAGCTCCTCCTTTGCTTAAAGATCGGGGCTGTTCTGATTCTTTCAGGCATTGCCTTAGATATGGGGGGTTATGTCTTTATGGACGAGCTAACCCGTGCGGTTGCGCAATTTTGCCCCGTGGAAGGGGGTTTAAGTCACCCCGGTACCCCCCCACCTGGGAATTCCGGTGTGGAAGTCCTTCCGGCGGATGCCCCACAACAAGGGGAACCCGACGAGCAACAAGAGAAAAACCGGCTTGTGGCTTTGCTGGAAAAACACCCGCGGAGATACTGTGCTTACCAAAAGGTCGCGCAGAAGTTTCCTGCGTTGCAATACCATGAAATGGTGACTTTTGCAAAACACTTGGCCATAGATGAATTAGAAATAGAGGGGAAGACCGCGGGGAAGTAGCAGGACTGACTAGCTATATCAAAAATTTTCGAAGAGTGAAATCCTTTTTTCATTCTTTTTTCATCAGATTTTTTGATTAGTAGGTTTTTCTGAACCCATTGAGATGACCCAAGAATATCGCTATTTCGATCCTGCTAATCCTTGGGAACAACGTAGCGACGGATAATTCAGAATCAGAATAGGTCCAGGGGACAAATCAATAGGAATGTAATTTGTTTCGTAAGAATCAGAATTCACTTCTACGAAAGACTTTCATGGGAATTGTCTTGATCGTCGGATATCATTGATAAATAGGAAGAAGTATTATCACCTGCAATTCTTCCCAGCATTAGAATGAGCAGTGGGGCTAGGGAAGGATACATATATTGAATTAACGAAACGACTCGTTGATACCTCCTTTTAGGATGTAGTCGGAATAGCTGTGGGGAATCGATATAGATGAGGCATTACATATCTTAGCACTTTCCTGCATTCCTTCTGCAAATTCATATGTTGTTCTCAGATGTGGCACTTTCGGACCAGACTAGAAGCAGCTGCGGATGGACCATCATCCTTGGATTCATTTACAGGGCCTGCACTATCGTTACTAGACCAAAGCGCTTCTTAGGTTTATTGCAGAGGTTTGGTGCGTATCGATTACAATATGACAGAGGGTCGGTTTTCTAGAATATATTATCCTTGACTCCGTGTCTGGGAATTGATGGTAGAGTTCAGTGTATTGAGTACGAGGGTCTCCCATCGGTCTGCTTCAACTGTGGCCGCTTTGGTCATGATAAGGAAGAATGTATCAGTTGCCAAGGAACCTACGGCCTCTTCAGGAAGTGGTGAGGTGAGTAGGGCTCTGTCGGGAGGTGATAATAAGCCTACACAATCTGTTCTGGTAGCTAGTGTGACCGAAAGTGAACTTTATGGCCCTTGGATGCAGGCTATGGGAAGGAATAACTCGTCGGGAAGGACTCCAAGGTTGGAAAAGAAATGGCGAGAGTCAGGGTCCTTACCGGAGCTCAAGGTTCGATCCCTTCATGATTTCATTCTTATAAGTTTCCCGCAAACCATGCACGCTAGAACCCATTATTGACGTGGGTCAAGCCTTCGATTGAGCTTAAGGAAAACATGCTTTGGGAAAAGAGAAAAAGGTTAGTGCTCAGGGTGGAGAGGCTAGCGAACCACGTCAGACTGCTTCTAGGACCCCATCATTTTGTAGATAAGGCGACTATCTTACCCTTGATGATTATTGATCCCGATAATGAATCTGTGGCAGGCAAGGCTTCGGTTAATTAAACTCCGTCGGGGCCGAAGCTAAAGCGAAGCCGATCACTATGAAGGATGTCTCCAAGCAGAGTCAATGAAATCCTTTATGGGCGTACTCTATATACGAAATTCAACAAACAAAAGGGTTGGCTTCTTCAAGTACACGGAAGACTCAGTCAATCTCAAAAGAAGTACAAAAGCAAGAATGAAAATACCTTTAGGCATAGCGTTCATCTAATCTAGCATAGAATCTTAATCCCCCTCCACTCCCCCTTGGAACAATTCCTGCACAGGCTTGGTACTGTAGTGGCTTGGTTAAGGGAACCCACCGGAGCCGTAGCGAAAGCGAGTCTTCATAGGGCAATTATCACTGCTTATGGACCCGAACCTAGGTGATCTATCCATGACCAGGATGAAGCTTGGGTGAAACTAAGTGGATCTCTGAACCGACTGATGTTGAAGAATCAGCGGATGAGTTGTGGTTAGGGGTGAAATACCACTCGAAACCAGAGCTAGCTGGTTCTCCCCGAAATGCGTTGAGGTGCAACAGTTGACTGGACATCTAGGGGTAAAGCATTGTTTAGGTGCGGGTTGCGAGAGCAGTACCAAATCGAGGCAAACTCTGAATACTAGATATGACCTCAAAATAACAGGGGTCAAGGTCGGCCAGTGAGACGATGGGGGATAAGCTTCATCGTCGAGAGGGAAACAGCCCGGATCACCAGCTAAGGCCCCTAAATGACCGCTCAGTGATAAAGGAGGTAGGGGTGCAGAGATAGCCAGGAGGTTTGCCTAGAAGCAGCCACCCTTGAATGAGTGCGTAATAGTTCACTGATCGAGCACTCTTGCGCTGAAGATGAACGGGGCTAAGCAATCTGCTGTTCCGGCAAGTAGCCCATTCGCTCATTCCCTATAAGTGTGATTGATAAACTTTATGCCAAGGAACATTGTGGGTAACATGGCAAATGAGCTTGAGTCTGTTGATAGTAACCAGTTAGGATGCCAAGCGATGCATTTGAGGATGGGTAGTAGTAACTAGAGCATGAGTAAACACGGTCTACCTGGCACTTGAGGCATGCTAACATCTTGTTTCCATCCTCTTATCTTCCTTTAGTCTGAGAAGTGGGTGACTAGTTCTGAGGCTATACAATTGAGTATGCTAGAGAAGCAATCTTTTCAACCTACGAGACTGGATATTGATAATCTAATCCCTCTGACACTCGATGTGTTAACACTTTAGAATAGTTCGAGTAGGAGATGGTGTTTCTTCTTGAGTATGTCAGTGCTACTAGAGCTCTAAGCTATACTTTTCCAGGTAGTAGTTTCGGCGCGCCATCCACCGAATGAATAAAAAAACCTTACATATTAAGTAGTTAAGTAGTGCTAAAGTCGATGCGCTAAATGAGAGTTCAAGGTGGGATGAGTAAATTAGCTCGAATTGATTAGTGCATCTGCCTCGATTTTCGTAGTGAATCATAGCGACTCGTCCCGTGTCAATTAAAAAAGTCTGAGGAAGGGGATTACGCGACTGACAATTCATTTCCTTAACCCCGAAATAGCAACTTGGTTATAGCTGACAGAAAGTAGAAAGACTCTAAACAAAAGGTACTGGACAAGCTCTTAGGGAATAATCTCTTTCTTATTTATTTCATGACTAAATATCTCTCCTGCCGGTCGGTCGGAGTTGGATTGAATCGACTTCGTCTTCTTCCCAACAACGAATCCCGTTCAAGCTGTGATAAGAGGACGTTTCCGTACCCTTTTACCTTACTCAAGAAAGAAAGTCATGCTGATCAGTAGTAGTGCCTAAGAGGATGGGTTTCTCTTGTTGCCCACCCTATAACTAGAGTAGATTTCACTGAAATTGGATGGAGGTGCATCAACCCCTTTTCTGCTAGGCTGGAACGCCGCTTTTTTGAAAGGTTGGATAGTTTTGGCTTTCTACAACAATTTCATCATTTAGAGGCCTTCCTAAACTAAATCCTCTTAGCGGTAGCAAAAATGCCTCCTTTACTCAAGGTAGGCTTTAGTGATAATCTTTACTCCAAGCGAAGATTCAGGAACAAGTGATAGGTACGAGCATAGAAAGTTTCATCGTAGATAAGCAAAGTCCAATGCCGAAGATGGCAAGTGAGACCGATCAATAAAGCTCGTAATCGGATGCCATGAATCGACTAGCTCCCTGGAACCAACCACCAAATACCAATGTTGTCACCGGACCCAGCTTGTTATGCTATCGCCGGGGTATAAAGTCCTTGCTTTCTCTACGACATTCTATTCTAAAATGATGATTTAGAAGGCATGACGGGTTCTTGTGCCCTTCTCTTCTGTTTGAGAGTTTCCGCTATGAAAGGACATCTCGCGCTTTACGCTCGCCAATCAGTTCCTTTTCCAACTACATGCTCTCGAGCACGAATAGAGATTTGTGATAGCAGCAGCCCGGTTCGATCGAGAAGGGGGCTCTTGCCCGGTGGGGTACTCGATGATCAGTCAAGCGTTGTACTGGTCTGCAGATATCACTTGCTGATCAGGGACAACCGATGGTAATACATATCATATCGGGTCTATACCAGATACTAAAGTCCATTCTATGAACTACTGACATATGTCTGATGGCTTTTCGTATTTATTTTATATAGTGACTGACGTCGACGGGACAGGATCGGCTTCCAAGGATGCTTTATGCTATATGATCCTTTCAATTCATAGTTTGATGGGCTTTTATTATGTTTGCTATTCTTGTGCCAGCGAAGAATGCTTCCTTTTGCCCAAATGCGTATGCTTTTCGCTCTATGCTCGAGCTTTTGTTCTTAACTACTTGCCTTCGGACAACTGCCAATTAGTTATCTTATTTTGTATAATGAAGTTTTTCCTCTTGAGCAAAGATCTTCGTCCTAACAAGGGGCTTCCGTTTAGTCGATAGCAATTCAGCAAAGAGACAAATGTGAAGTGAAGCCGTTGTTTCTTCCTGTCAATGGTAGAAAGCAATTCAACAAAAAGGATTGTCAAAGAGGCTAACTCATTTCCAATACCTGTCCGCCCTTGCTTTAGAGCTGACAACACATGAAATAATGATTTATGTTAAGGAATAACTGAAGAACGGATCGAGCTATATCGACTAACTATACAATTTCATTCAAGTTCCGCTTGTCCATCGAAGCCCTCCGTCTCTCCTCAGGTATGTTGAACGGGCCTTGTGGCTACATAGAAAAGGGCATATAAGTCCTTTCAATCATGTATGCATGCGTGGAGAGCTGCTTGAGACTATTTACGGAGTAGAAGGAATAGGTGTGGCGATCTTCCAAATCAAGAAAGTCAAGACCGTCCCTCTCAGTACTACAATAAAAAGGGAGGCGTGAGACACTTTCGCTTGCGCTGTTGCGGTCCACACAGAGCAGTTTGTGTTAGGAGGGAACGAGGCGAAGCGCTTAACAGGACCCGTTGCCAGCTTTCAAAGTCAAAGCTAGAATTCACTTAGCTAATACGAGTACCACGTGGACTGAAAGAGGGTAGGCATGGCAGGCTGGGAAACCACATGGTGGAACAAAGGGAATTCTGGGTGAACAATGGTAGTATCACACAAGCTAAGCGGGGCTTCCTGGCACCCCACCCCGTTCTAAATCAATTATTTCGAATACAATCCTTGTATTGAGTTTGTTTTGTTCTTGCTAATCGAAGCCGGAAAAGGGGGATTTCGGTGAAAAGAATCTATCCCGAATTGTTTTTTATGACTTTATCGACAGCTTCAGTGAGATCTCCATGATACCCAATCTTGTTAATTTGGCAAATAACCCGCCTTAAGCTTCTATCAACGCTATTTATCTAAGCTAAGCAATTTTCAGTCTACAAATAGCTCCACCAGAGCTTTTGGTTTATCCGAAAGAAAGGAAACAACAAAAGGAGATGGAAAGAAAGCCCTACCAAACAAAGCCAGACATTCTTCTGTGCCGATCGGGAAGACGAACTTATTTTTATCACCTCGATTCGGAGAATTTAGTATCAAGTCTCTAGCTTTCGTCTCGCTAAAGCTTCACGTTCTTTGGGAACCACCCGGTGGAAGTTTCAAGAATCTAATCTATCCCCTTCACTTTTGACAGAAGTCTATGACGAAAGAAATTAAGAAAGAAGCCAGGCATCATTTAGTGTGTCTAAGAGGATGGGTTGGCGCTTTGAGCTACCGATTTTGTGATCAAATTAGAAACTTAGCTTCTCACGTTGCCATAGATTCTCCGGAAGAAAGAAATCGGCTTTGCCCAAGTTGTAATGACAGAGCTTGCTCCATGTCGATGAAGAATGTTTCGAAAGCAGCCTAAAAGAGGTTAGCTTCGCTTTCCAGAGAGGAATGGTTTCCGATGAACTACTCCCTTTACCAGTTGATGAATCATGCTTCAAACACCTAGACGCTTAGATAGTGATGTGAACCTTACCTTAATCAATAGATAGGTTTGTACTACTACCAGTCAAAACAGAAACCTTTGAAATCTTTTCGTAAGGCAAGGAATGTCAGTGCTAGTAGGCGAGGGGTCTACGATTTATGGGTGTAGATTTTCCTTTTTGTCATTGTAGCAATCTTTCTTAGAAAAACCTTAGGCGAGTAAATAGAGAATGCTTGGTAGCTGGACTGTAGGAGTTCAGTAGGTGGGCCAGTAGCACACATGCCAAGGATAGCTGTTCAAGGGTTGAAAGATAGTAGTAAACTAGTCAGCTAGCTGATGTTAGAAAGTTCAGAAGGATCTGTTCTCCTAGCTGCACATTCATCTTCCACTCTTGATCCACTTTCACTACCCTTGACTATAGCAGCAAAGCTAGGAGATTCCTGAATAGTCTGCTGCTTTCCTTCATTTTCATAAGAATGGTGATGCATCTGTTCCACCTTATCTATATTTTCTTAGCATAGCACTGCATTTGATTCTTTGGGAAGAATGACATCATCTACAGATAGGTCTTCATTAGAAAGCATTTTCAATCTATTTGCTGCAGATTTTGCAGACCCAACAATTTGACTGGCATTTTTATATCATATCATATCAGCTCTCTGCTTCATACCTGAAGGTCTCTGCACAACTTTCCAGTCATTAGCATTATCAGTCTTTTTAGGGACTGCTTTCTTTCCTCTTCTTCTTCAGAGGTTGAGTAAGGGCTTGGCTATGATTCGGGCACTTGACAGTTGAATGCCCCAATTCTTTGCAATTAAAGCATTTCAAAGGTTTCCAAGGGTAATCCACTTTTCTAGCTGGAAAGCAGTCAAGAATAAAGTAAACCTCTAAGCAATCTACTACCCTAACTAAACCACCAAGAGTGGATAAGGCTAGCAGGGTGTCAGCACCCACTCCTGGGCAAAAGCATGCTAAGGATGCTGCTGACTCCTTTAATAGCAGATTCAATAGCAAAGAAAAGAAGCGCTACCACGAAGACTAATCAGACTCTCGGATGGCACTCAGTTTCCTAACTCATTTACTTTACTTGAAGCCTTTCATTTTCGGCAGCTAAGGAGGCAGTGTTGGTCGACCATCCTGAGTGTGACACTTCATTCCCGGCTTTTCTTTCGACCACATAAGATTGGGGTTACAGTTTCATAGGCGCCGATCACTCTGGTCTGAAGACCTTCAGGGCTAGAAAACCTTTACCACAACTGGCTTGCCATAGAGGCTAGGGTTGTCTGCTTTGTCTATCGACTTGTCTTGATCCGCTTTCCTTCTTCCCTTTGTTAGCAGTTATGGTAGCAGTCCTTTAATCTTACATGACAGCTTTCGAAGCACGCTAGCCAAACAAGGACAACGGGGAATGAGAAAGATACATACATCTAGAAGGACTGTATTAGGATGAGCCTTAGTGTTTAGGCATGCAGGTGGGAACGCCTTAATAGATAGCTGAACGTGGGTGCGAGCGTCATTCCCTACTAATGTCGGAGAGAAGGCTTGGTTAGGCAATGGGTTTAAAGACAAATTAGGACCAACAAGTTCAGTCGTTAAATGGAACGAGTCTAAGGGCTGGACGGAGGATATCACGATTATGATCCATATGGGGCTTATATCGAATCTATATCTCCGACTGACTTCAGTGGCTGAGGATGGCGTAGTTCATTAGTGCTTTCCCGAGGATGTCTGTGCGTGCTCTCCCGTCTTTAGTCTTTCTCGACGTCAACCCCAAATACAAAAAGAATTTGAACATTACCCGTCATATCTGATAGAAAACAACACTACTGCAAGTAAGATAGCGATCCAGGCAAGCGCCAAAGAATGAAGGGGTACAAGCAAGAATCAAAACAGGGCAGGATCGAAGAGCTTAGACAGCAAGCAAGCGAGAAGGAATCCCTCAAAGGTAAGGTCTTTCATGCTTCGATGAGCGCTAAGACAACTGTTCATGTCTACTTCTAATGCGCACGAACCAGAGCAATCTCCCCGGAACCCCATCCCTAGTAAAGAGGTACTGACCATTTGTTCTATCGTGCCCCAGTTAACGATAGCCTCGGATAGACTTAGGATCTTAGGTGAGACCTAGAGTGCAGCCGGAAGAAAACTTCCACATCTGAGATTCCATGTGTGACAAACTCAATTGAGAAATGCCCCTCTTGTACGCTAACGTTCTAGGATGGCAGGGTTGGTAAAAACTCTCCTTGATAAATTGAGTATGGAGAGCTTGGGTGGGGCATCAAGTCAAAGATTTCCCTCCAGAGTCTATTCCATAGCTGATTCCTTACTATCTACTGTAAGAGGCCTCCGACAGGTTCTTATGCCTGAAAGACATTCACAGATGGAGGGATGACGAATGGTTTAGTAGGAGCTGAATAAGTCTCGGATAAAGGCTTCACCGGTCAGGCATTCACCAGCTTTTCTTTCTTTAGTTGCAGTATAGGAATGTCCTCTTAATTCAACTAGAAAGGTTTCTCAGTAACTGAAAATAGTAGCATAAACCACTCCTGCTGAGCTATAAAAGAACCTCTCCTGCCGGAATCATAAATTCTAGATTCTTCTGCTATTCCTGGAGCTGCAGAAAGGGATGCTTTAGCTGTTGAGGCTAAGAAGGGAATTGAGGTAGAGCTGGCACAAGAGAATGATGTTACTGAGCTAATATTCAAACGTCTATTTATGTGAGAACTTCTTGCCCCTTTGGTTGACACCACCTTAGCCTTAGTCAGTAAGAGAGGGGTAACTATTAGATAGGGACTCCGGAAGTTCATGTTTCTGGGTTGGAGTCACCGAAGTGGACGATAGGCAAGAGAAGACCCAAGTGTGGACCTGACAAGCATAAGATTCATTCAATAACCAAGCCGGAGAGTCAGCACCACTCTGAAGTACTAATAACTAAGTTGAAGAGAGAGCAGGGCCATAGACGAAAGTGAACTATAGACAACTAAGTTGGAGCTCCCAGACAGCGAGAATGCAAGGCGGCCTCAATTAAGCTTCTTCCTTCAAAAAGAATTCTCCTTTCTCTCATACTGTCTACAGTGCACCCGTTCCTGTCCTTGCGACAGGTCTTCCTATATATATAACCGTTCAAAC